>OY288265.1:95938755-97138755 GCA_958450335.1 Hibiscus tridactylites
AAGGTAGATAGTGTAGAGGGAGAAAAAATATTTTGAAGAAGAAGAAGATTTGAAGAATTTTATTAAAGTAAGTAACTAAGTATTTTATTTTTGTAATTTATCATTATTATTTTGAATAATTTTAGTAAGTATTTTAAATTTTTTTAAATTTTATTTTATAGTAATTACGAAAATTAGATTTTTGTGTTTTTAAGTTAAAATTTGTGATTTTTTGTGTCAAATAGGTAGTTGAAGAGAAGAAGGAATTTGAAGGCGATATAGTAAGTTAAGTTATTTGTTTGATTAATTTTGAAGTTGTTGTTTGAATTTTTTTGTTAAATAGGTGGGGTTTGAGAAATATTTTGTTGTATATTGTCCAATTTAAATTCGTTAATTTTTTAATTTTGATTTTGATGTTCCTTGAACTTTTGATGTTATTTGGAGAGAATATGATTTGAAAATTTTGTGTTAAATAAGTGAAGATTTGAGAAGAAAATATAGTAATTAAATTAATATTTTATTGTTTAACTTAAGTTCGTAATTTTTTGTAATTTTTATTTGATGTTTTGAATTTTTGATGCTATTTGGAGAGAATATAGTTTAAATATTTTGTGTTAAATAATAGGTGGAGAGATTTTGAGAATATAGAAAAATTGTTTGAATATAAGAGAATAAACGTTTATTTTGAGAATATAGAAAAATAGATGGATAGATTTTATTATTTTATTTAAGTTCGTTAATTTATTTATATTTATTGATAGGTGGTTGAATAAAAAAACACGTTAAATTAATGATTTAATAGGCAATAAACAAACACGACATTTATTTTAATTGTTATTTTTTAATGTGATAGATTTAGTCTCGGTTTACTAATATTTTCTTACTTGTCATGTAGGATGGCTGAGCAAGCTCCATTGTTGCATTTACAGGATCGACACATTACTAGCCTTAGAGTTGATGAGCTGATATAATTTTTTAAAATTGTTTCATTACGAAATATGTCACTTCTGTGTTTTTTGTTAGTAATTATGTTTAAATAATGTGTTATTTCCAGGATGCAGAGGAAACATCTAAACATCATTTGTGCATGGTAGACAAACCCCTAGACCACAACAACGAGAACTTTTTATATATGACAGGATTTTATCATGCCACGTTCCTCCGTGGGTACAAGTTGGTGCCCGGATTGATTACCGCTCTAATTGAGCGTTGGAGACCTGAAACACATACCTTCCATATGCCTTGCGGAGAATGCACGATCACCCTCGAGGACATGGTTTATCTTATTGGGGTCTCAATAAACGGGAAGCCAGTGGTCGAGCATACCGAAGGCTCAACGGCTGAAATTTGTCCAAGGTTCTTTGGGAAGGAACCCTATGGAAGTAACGTGAAAGAGTCTCGTGTGAAAATGAGTTGGCTGGAGAGAGAATTTCAACTCGTTGAGTATAATACAGTTGAAGAAATTTATATTGTAACCCCCTCGACATGGTCTAGTCACAAGACCGAATCGAGAGAGTTATACGGGGATAACCAAAGAAAAATCCAAGAATTTCCCTCTGATTAGCAACCCTAGATTAAAATTTATCTTGTCTAAATGCACTTTAAAGATCCTATGGTGTTAAGGGTCATAGCGGAAGATACAACGTCTCAATCAGACATCGATCGAATGTCCAATTGGACCCAAATAGTCACAAAGGACCATTTTGCAAAACCACACTAAACAGGGACAAAAAGGTAATCTTAACCTTACCAAATAGTTAATTAGTCAGATTTCAAGCGCACGAGGTAAAACCAACTCAAACGAGACATATAAGCTCTTTTAGGAAGCCTACAAGCATTAGGGACCAAAACGCAACATTTGGAAACCTTCAAAGATGCCTTTTACCCGCTTTAACTACCTGTGTTTCGAAACAGGGGTTGCCCGTTTCGAAACACGAGCTCTCAGCAAAAAACAAAGCAAGGTCGTTCCGAAACGGCTCCCACTGGTATCGAAACGATGGTCTCCAGAGGAAAAATGTTTCGAAACCCGTTTCAGAATAGGGGTTCTTCAGGCTTGGTCGTTCCGGAACGACACAAGATGTTTCGAAACACCTGGGCACGGATTGGCCTGAAAACACATTTTGACATCCCCAAACGTTTCCAAACTCACCCCGAAAGTGTACAAGCAACATGGCAACATATTGAGCAACCATTCTAGAGGCAAAACACCCTAAAAACAGGTTTCAAACATCCACAAACACAAACATGAATCTCAAACTTAAAAGCCCAAAAAGAACACTTTAACTCAAAACACCAACAAGCCAAAACACAAGGCATTTAACCAAAAGCCAAAGCAAGTCTCAACATAGCATGGTTTCAACATTTAAAATATGTAGCAACATGATCAAACACTTGGGAGTTTACATCAACCTCCCTAACCACAAGTGCAAGTATTCCTATTGCTAGTATATTATTACAACTTAAAATCCATACTTGAGCTTAAGCTACGATCACCAGTGTCTTTCCCTCGCCTTTCTTTGCTTCCCGGATCACTAACGATTTGCATTGTTGGAAGGAGCGTATAAGCATAAGAGCTTAGTGAGTGGTGCTCGAAACCACAACAACAACAATGCAATTTTAAAACCATTTTTGAGTTTGAAAACAAAACCACAAGCATGAATTCTCATCGACATGATTATCATCAACCCTACATATGCTTGGCATCTTACATCAAGAACCAACATGTATCAACATTGCATAACTCTCAACAACCAGCATGACAATGTTCAACCTTTCAACACAATGAGTATATTGGCAACTATGGTTACATTACTCGGATACGCGGATTGGATTCGACGGCATCTTACATCACTAAATCTATAAGAACAACAAGACATACGATGACATCTTACATCACCGAGGTCTAATAATAAAGCTCCCGGTGGCATCATACATCACCGTACTCATCCCTAATGACATCTTACATCACTAGGGCCACGCGCGAATTTTACTAGTGCACTCTAACCCTATGGTCGACCAATTATACTCAGTAAGACTCTCATATTTGCCAATACACAAACATCATGTAATTCGACATAAGATACCACATCCATTAACCAACTACACACATTTATCTCATATCACAATGCATAGCAAGATTGAGGCATAGAAATTCGGAAAAGTAAAATGTAAACACTTAATACTTACTCTCGAGCTTATGTTGACCTTTCAAGCTCAACCTAAACTCTCAAAAACATTTCCACTCACCGGTAACACGCCACACTAGTCGAACTCCCTTTTAAGCTTCCGTAACTTCCGGTAACACGTCTGAAATCCCCAAACTCGGTTCCGCTGATTCAAACCAGACCAAAGAAGAAGATTAACACACTTTCCAATCACAAAATCCAATGTTATCAATATAGCAAATATCCCACAACACCTATTTTCCGATTCAAGCCTGGAAGTAGACAAAACCCATCTTCAAATGAAAACCATCTATTACTAAATCAAATCATCATTCAAAACATATCTGAAAGCTTCAAAATCATCAACACACATGCACAAACCCCTTAGGAACCATTTCCAACCATAAACAACCCAAAAACCCATATATCCCCAACTCAAATTTTACCCATTTATTCAATTTCGGGATTTTAGGTTTAACTCACCATTTAAACACTTATAAACACCCAAAACTTAGGTTATAGCCTACCCAAAACGTCATTTACCAAAAACTTGCTTAAACCCTTCAAAAACCCATTTTACCCAAAAGAGAGAATTTGAGAAATCATCAAGTTTTTGGAAAGAAAATGTTACAAGCAAGATTGAAATGAAGAGGAGAGTGAAAACCAAGTTATTTACCTCTTTGAATCCTTCAAAATGGTGAAGATTGGTGGAGATGGATAGTGGCTAGGCTTAGGGAATTTTTTAACGTGAAAAGGAAATGGGAAGGGAAGAAGGAAGTTGTTGTCACTAAATTTTCACCTCAATTTTACATAATCCGAAAAATAAAAAAAAATCCCTTAATGTAACCCCCTAGACCCGCCTATGCGTTACAACGGATCCTAGGAAGTCACATTAGGGTCACAAGATCGACCCACAGTAAAAATACACAAAAACATTTTTAAACACTTATTAAATTGTAAAACCAACTTCTATTTAAAATATCATTTCGGGATGTCATTTAAACACATAATAAAAACTTCAGAAAATATTTTACAGACACTGCCATAAAACAATACATGACATACATACCCACTAACTATACAGTACCGTACTCCAAGGCAACGCCGAGACAGCTCCGAACACTGCTGTCAACCATTATACCATGATATATTCTTTTAACCTGCGATGGTAAAAAAGCGTGAGCTTGGAAAAGCTCAGTAATACAGTACTACCAAAAGATGCTATAAGCTCATGTAGATATAAGGTAGGCATAACATTTTCATAATGTTCCATATAGTAACAATCCTCATTTCCGTTCTACTATTTCGAGATTGCATCATACTCGGGAATAACGTTATTTGTTCTTTATTCAAACATCGAGAATTTGACGGGAATTAAATAGGCTGGTAACGTACAGAGGTGGAGAATCAGAGAGTTTAGCGTCTAGTGTGTTCCAACAGTGCAACGTTAATGCATGAAATGTAACAATGCAGTAAACCTTTCTATTTCAAATACATTTGTTTCATGTAGCAGTAAAGTTCATTTTTAATCCTTTATTTACCCTCCAACCATACTCCAGTATTTAGTTTCCCCAGTGTGGTATCATGTACATGCATTAACGCGAGCCCATTGGGCATGGGTACCATCCTAAGGAATACCTTAGAATACGGGCGGCCCTAGCCGAAGCATAGGAACCGAAAACAGGCGGACCTAGCCGAAGCATAGGATCGAAAACGGGCAGGCTTACCAGCTGGATCAGGGCTGAGCCGACGGTAACTTCATATCATGTCCCAAGTACCCCTGTGAATCAGATCATCAATAGTTCATTAATCAATAACTGTATTTTTAGTAACACATTATCCATATAGCATGTTTGTTATATCGGATGCATAGGCATATATCAGAAATACAATGCAGTCATGTTTAATTTATAAAACATGTCATGTTCCTGTAAATTCAAGTATGTCAGTCATGTGCACGTGATCGGTATTATAACATGTAAATCAATATGCAAAAGCAGTCGTGTAGCACACGTGGAACACACTAGATGGAAACAGTTTATTCCTTAGAGATACTTAGCATTTACGGAAGGGAACACATTAACCTTTTGACAATTTGAACGGGTTTTAGAAACGAAGTTCCTATAAAAAGGGGGTTCGTACTAGCGGTTCGAACCAGATATTCAGGAGATGATACATCAAGATCTTTGAGAGTTTAGATATATCACGAGTGATTTAGTCACTTAAGCCCACAAGAGTATTACAGTCATTCTATCATACATGGGCATTTTGGTAATTTATACCAACAAAGCATAAATAATGGCTCGAGAATTTATTCGCTCATCAGGTTTCCAGCCAGGCATTCAGAGATTTCTATGTCAAGATGTTTCACGATATCAGATACATTCAAGGATAATTTGATTACTTTGGCCAACGAGGGCATTTTGGTCATTTAACTATTACGGGTGATTTTGTAATTTAGCCCAATAATGATGAAATGACGATTTGCAATATTTAAGATTTCCAGAAGTTTATCGGGCCTCTAAAACCAATCGAACAACATGTCCCAACCTTACAGTACTAACCAAACCTTCTGATGTATGCACTTTATGGGTATCATTTCCAAATACTGATTGTATCGTATATCTGAAAGGTTGCCTTCATATTCACCACAAGACTTGCCACAGAGTAGTCGAACTAATACTCTGTGCGGAAAAACTTCCATCCTTATATTAATATCATGAGTGATTGATGTACATGGGTCATGCTTCAACCCATAAGGGCATTTCGGTCATTTTCAGCTTTATTGGCAAATTTCTAGAATTTCATCAAAGAAAATTTACTTATTTTCAGCCAGGGGGTATTTCAGTCATTCTGAAGCTCGAGATATTCATCATTCATGTCAATTGAACTATTTATAGTGGTTCAATCATCTAAGTACTCGTGGGTGTTTCAGCCATTCAAGAAATTTCGGTACCCTCCAACCACTTCGTTCATTTCAGACTCACGGGTTTATCCATCCTTCCATTTAATTTGCAAACTTGGGTGTCCGAAGATACTTCACCCTCCTTGGTCATTACGATCATTTCGATTAATTTAACCATAGCAATATTTCCAATATTTTTAGTCATTACAATCAATTCAGTATTTTGAGTCACTTGATTAATTCAGAGGTATGGATAGTTTCCCATAAATCTATATTCGGAGATTAATTCCAAATTCAAGGAAACCTAACACCTTTATAATCTTGAAGGTTTAAATCTTGTTACCATAACTTTCCAAGTAGTTCGAGGATTTTAGATGAATCGGGTTGTTTTACCATATCCAGTGTGGATTTCTAGATCACTTCCAATTTAAGGGTATTTTAGTCATTCTCATACATTAAGGGCATTTTCGTAACTTTATATCTAAATATTTATAGCATTTAATCATTTGACATTAATAATCAGGTTTGGAGATTAGCTGCCTTATTACTTAATTTATTGAACTCCATATCCTTGCATTTATTAACTTTCTCGTTCGAGCATTTCGATCTTATCTAGGTTATCATACTCAATTTCATATCTGATTTGACTTAAGCAGGGTTAACAACACTCTTCATCATATTCATGCATGCATTAACCGAATAACAACATGTTCATAAAGCATACTAGAGGTAGTAGTGTATTACCTTTAATACTTGCTATATCGGTCGACCATGATACTTCGTTCGATCACGCTCGAACCCAAATGCGACGTCCTCAACATCCCGAATACAAGGAACTTTGAATACCTTCAATCGCACAAATTCCAATTTCAGTCCTTATTCACATTGCTCATAATTGATTATTAAAACACATAAGCAGCCTCAAGTTCAAGGTCCAATTCGGAGGCTCTCGAGGTTAGAATTTCATGAAACGAGCTTCAAAATCAGACTCAGGACGTCGAAAAACATAAAATAAGACTTTTGGGAAAAGTTGACTTTTTGGTCAAAGTCAACGATGACGTCAGCGGTCAAAGTCAACGCTGACGTCATCGGTCAAATTCAACACTGACATCAGCGGTCAAAGTCAACACTGACGTCACTAGTCCAATGGCTGACTCAGCGAGTTGACTCACTGGGTTGACTCGGTCAACGGGCCGGGTACGGGTCAACAGGTTGGTCGGTCAACGGGTCGGGTACGGGTCAACGGGTCGGGTTGGTCAACGGGTCGAGTACGGGTCAACGGGTCGGGTCGGTCAACGGGTCGAGTACGGGTCAACAGGTCGGGTACAAGTCAACGGGTCGGGTCAGACTTAGGTTGGGTTGACTGGGCTGACCGATTCAACCGGTCTAGCCGGTTTAAACCCGGTTCACTTACCCTAACAGATCTCGCCGGAATCTTCGTCGGAAAGTCGCCGGTGATGTCGTCGGAAGCCCCAAAAGCCGCGATCCTGCCGGAAAAACGTAGAGCGTTAATCCACGGTTTCAACCCATACAACAACAACGCGAAACAAGCCGGAAAATTACCAGAAATCCTTGCGAAAAACGAAAGGTCGCCAGAACTTACGTAGCTCCGATGAGACTCTTCCCGTCGACGAACAAACAACTACCTAGGTGGGCTTTGCTCGCCTCGATGTGTCAAGCACGATGGTGAAGTCGGCTTGACGAGCCGATGCGAGAGGTGGCCGGAATCAAAGCTAGAACCCTAAGGTTCCGACGAAGCTTCGAATGGCGATCTATGATGATCGAGGAGGGCAGACGACGCGTGGTTATGGGGGTTTTAGTCGGGGTCGATGGGGAAGCCAGCGGTGGTGGCGGTGAACGCCACGGAGCGACGGTGAGCGGGATCGGGCGGGGTCTGACGGGGAAGGTGAAAGGTTTGGTGAGGGGAGGTGAAGGGTTACTTTCAGATCTGGGTTATTGGGTGGGTAAAAATGAATTAAATAAACCAATATGGATAGATATGATACTTTTATTATCTTATTATTTTATTTCCGGGTATCCTATAACACATGCTTAAAATGATATTGGGACAGGATAAAAATCAGAGAAAAGTCTTGGTTCCACTGGTTAAGGCTCAAGTTAATTAAGCTTAGGTCACGGGTTCGAAGTTGTACAGATTTAGTCACCACTTTTGAAAAGTGCCAATAAGTGGTCATCTACGTTTTCAATGTGTAAAGACTTGGTCACTCCGACATTATAGTCCGTTAGTCCCCTAACGGATTGCTGATGTGGCGGAATTAATTAACGAAAAAATAAGGATAAATTACTGCAATAGCCATTAAAATTTATCTCATGTACATTTTTCTCCTCAATTTAAAAAAGTAAACATTATAGTCACTAATAAAAATGTTTCTTTATAATTTCGCCCTTAAATTTTTAAAAATTCATTTTTCAATCCTAAAACTTTACAATCAATTAGTACAATAATATTATAAATGCTTAGATGAAAAATAGGTGCCCAAAGTATACCCTTTGAAACTTAGGTGCCCAAATTGCTCCTATTTAATAACTCAAACTTAAAAATTTAGTCCACTAACTACTAAAAAATTCGAGTTATTGGAATTTCTATTTTATAATTCAAACTTTATTTTGAATTTTTGAGTCGAGTTTATGAAATTATGAGTCGAGTATTTTCACATCAAACCAAAAAAATTAATTTTTTCGAGGCAAGTCGAGTTATTGGAATTTCTATTTTATAATTCAAACTTTATTTTGAATTTTTGAGTCGAGTTTATGAAATTATGAGTCAAGTTTATGTACTAATTTATAATTTGAGCAAACGTTTAAGGGTCTATTGTAATTAACCCTAAAACGGTTAATCAGAAATGTTTTCTAAAATTCCTTTAAAAAATCCCCGACCTATTTTCTTCCCACGACCTCGCCGCCAAACAAGCCAGGACCCAAGGCTGCTCTTGCCTTCAACTTCTCGACCCGAAAATTAATTTAGGGTAATTTTTGAAACCCTAAACTTGATTTGAATATTGGTTTATTGATTCATGTAATTTTTGAGCTATTTGCTGCCGCAATCCGCTACTTTCGCTGTGAAATTTAGTTCACATCGGTATTTAAACTTTTAGCGGCGGCGGACGGCGCCGTTGCTCCGTTAGGCTACCGCTACTTGAAACCCAAATTTCATATTTAAAATAAAAAATATATTTTTTAATGTTTATGCAGATGGGGAAGAAAAAAGAAAGAACTTTGAATGAACCCGAATCGGAAATTGATTTAAAGTCTATAATTCGTGAAAATGTTGTGTTTTTTGACAAATTGGTGGAGTTGATCCCTGCAAGGTTTTATCTACCCGATGAAAAGGATAAACCTTGGCTTCAGGGTCTCAGTATTTTTTGAAATTAAATTTTTTGGTTTGATGTGAAAATACTCGACTCATAATTTCATAAACTCGACTCAAAAATTCAAAATAAAGTTTGAATTATAAAATAGAAATTCCAATAACACGACTTGACTCGAAAAAATTAATTTTTTTGGTTTGATGTGAAAATACTCGATTCATAATTTCATAAACTCGACTCAAAAATTCAAAATAAAGTTTGAATTATAAAATAGAAATTCCAATAACTTGAATTTTTAGTAGTTAGTGAACTAAATTTTTAAGTTTGAGTTATTAAATAGAAGCAATTTAGGCACCTAAGTGTCAAAGGGTATACTTTGGGCACCTATTTTTCATCTAAGCATTTATAATATTATTGTACTAATTGATTGTAAAGTTTTAGGATTGAAAAATGAATTTTTAAAAATTTAAGGGTGAAATTATAAAGAAACATTTTTATTAGTGACTATAATGTTTACTTTTTAAAATTGAGGAGAAAAAAATGTACATGAGATAAATTTTAATGGCTATTGTAGTAATTTATCCTTATTTTTTTGTTAATTAATTCCGCCACATCAGCAATTCGTTAGGGGATTAACGAACTATAACGTCGGAGTGACCAAGTCTTTACACATCGAAAACGTAGATGACCACTTATTGGCACTTTTCAAAAGTGGTGACTAAATCTGTACAAACGGGAACCGAAAGTGACCCCTGCAGTAGTTTACCCTTTTTAATTTCATTCTATTCTTATTTTCATTTTTTTGCCTTAATAAATTAGGGGTGTTACACTTAAAATAATAGAAGGCCCACCCTTTTCTAAATAAAAAGCAACAAAACCCATCTTTAAAAATTCATTCTTGAAGCCCACTTCAAAAGAAAAAAAACAAAGTCCATTTTGAAAAAAAAAAGAAAAAACCCATCTTTTAAAGAAAAAAAAGAGAAATTGTGATAAAAATAAAAATAAAAATAAAATAAATAATAATGATAGTAATTAATGTAAAAAAAGAAATAAAATTAAAACAAAAAAAGCAAGAAAATTAAAAAAACAGCAAAAATCAGCAAAAAATAAAAGGGAAAATAAAAGGGAAAAAAAGCAAAAAAGGAAAAAAGGAAAAAAGAAGATCCCACGTGCGCGGCCACGCGCCTAGCGCGCTCGAATCCCAGCCCAACAAACCCTCCTTTCACGGTCTTCATGGTAGTCGGCCGGCGTCTACCGGCCACGGTTGCCGACGCCGTTGGTGCCGACCGATCCACCTCGCCGCCGCCGACCCAATGCCACCAACCTCGCTCGTCGCCGCCGCCTGTGCTCGCCGGAATATGCAAAAAGCAGTGTGAAAGGAGTCAAACCCTAGGCTCGAATCAAGGGGAAATTCGATCCCGATTTTAAACCAAATCGGGATATTTTTGAGGAGTTTTTCTGAGGATCAAGCCATGTGTCGGATTTAGGCTCCAATTTGAGTATTAAATCCCGATTTGGCTTGAATTTGAAGCTTAAATTCAAATATAAATACCCCATTTCACTTGTTCATGACACAATAAAAGTGAAAAACCACTAGAAAAGGCTTAGGAAAGAATCCAAAAATTCTCTAAAAAATTATTCAAGAGTTGCTGATTTTTTTGAGTAGAAGTTCGAGCTTAGAATCAATTTTCCGGAGGTGATTTGGAGCATTTCGAGAAGCCCAGATTCGAGTCCTTCATTCGTCGTTTTTTTGGTAAAATTTCTATCTTTCTTTCATTTATTTTTATTTTGATTTTTTATGCTTGTTCTTGGATGATTTTTTGGTGTTTGTGTTTGTGTTGTTTGTGAATTTTAGGTTGCTTTCTCAAAGTCGGAAAATCGTTCTCGATTTCAGTAACTTTTTTGTTTTAAATTTCTGTTTTATTTTTAGTTTGATCTTTTGAAAATATTTGCATGCTAAAAATGTTGTTAGGATTGTTTTGATCTTTAGAAGTGTTGAAATGATTTTTTAGAGTGTTTAAATTAAAAATGCAATAATAAAATGAATAAATGTGGTTTAATTGAAAAAAACCTAAAGTTAGCGATTTAATTAGGAAAAAACAATAATGCATGGGTGGAAATAATAAAGGGGCTTGATTTTGATTAAAATATATATTTTTTTTGAAATTGTGATGGGTTGTGTGATTTTGAAAAGAAAAAGATAAATAAAATTTATTTTTTAAAAAAAATAAATAAGTCGTAAAGTTTTGTTTTTTTAAAAGGAAAAAGAAAAATAAAAAGATTTAAAAATAAGAGTTCAAGATTTCAAGGAAAAAATAAAATTTGAAAATACTTAAAAGGAAATTTTCTAGGGAAAAGTAAAGTTTATTTTAAAAAGGGGCCGTTTTAAAAGAAAAGCCTAAAAATTGAAAATAAGTTGTCTTTTTAAGAGAAAAATTCTTTTTTTGAAAAATAAAAAAATATAAAGGTAAAATAATATAAAAATTTAAAAAGAGTCTTGGCTTTTAAAATAAAAATTAAAAAGAAAATAAAGGTTTTTTTAAAGGAATAATAAAAGGAAAAATCACAAATGAAAATAGTGAGTTGTTTGCTTGCTTGCTTTAGAAATAGGTTTAAAAAGAGTCTTAGATAGTGACATGTTATGTTGAAAAATGTTCTTCACAAAAAATAAATAAAATACACTTAAACATACTTAAACCTTAAATTAGGAATAAAAGACTTAGACGTTTTTTAGGACTTTTAAATAATCGAACTTAGAAATGAATAAAAATGCTCAACACATTAAATCTATTTGTTGTTTGAAAAAGTGAAATTAATTTTTAATGTAGTGTCTTATCAAACGGGAATGACGAATTAGCGCCAGAAATGTTGGCGGTTATTAAAGTTCATCTCCTGTGCGATAAGGCCGTTAAAACAGACTAATATTCATTAAACGGACAAGTAAAGTCGAACCCTTTGTGAACTTACAAATTCCAGTTTTGAAAACGATTTTAAAACCAATTAGGTACCAATTTTGGGCGTCGTGGGGTGGTAACCCTTCCCCACGCGTAACCGACCCCCGAACCTATTTTTCTAATTTTCGCAGACCAAAACCGTTGTTTTATTAAAACCAAATGTTTTATTAAAATAACCTTATTTTTAAAAGCGATCTAATCACACTTTTCCTTTCAAAAAAGATTGGTGGCGACTCCAAAATGTTTTTTTTCCAAAAGTCGAAGCCTCCTAAAATGGGTTGCGACAGAAGTGGATAACTTGATTTTTTAATTACACCATTTTAATTTCTCCTTTATCTTAAAAACCCTTATTTAACAAAAATACATTATTGTCTTATTTTATTAGTATTTATTCCTTAAAACTCAATTTAATTTTAAGACTCTTTTATGAATCCATTTTGATATAAAGTCAACCCGAACCCCAAAACTCGATTTACAAACCTTTCCCGGGTCCTGGTCCGAACTCCCATACCCTAAACCCGAAGAGTTACATATATAGTCAGTCGAACATATGTCCTACAGATGATCGGAGGTATACTGATGCCGGATAAATCTGGCAATATGGTCAGTGTAAGGTATCTTCGTTGTTTGGATACTCCTTGGGAACCTGATTGTCAAT
Source organism: Hibiscus tridactylites (assembly GCA_958450335.1). Lineage (NCBI taxonomy): Eukaryota > Viridiplantae > Streptophyta > Magnoliopsida > Malvales > Malvaceae > Hibiscus > Hibiscus tridactylites. Next base: position 95,951,745 of record OY288265.1, read on the forward strand.
ATAGTTAGGGATCAACTATTTTAGCGTGCTTGTATCGCGAGTTGGGCATAGGCGTTTTACTGCAAAAGGGTCAGAGGGTAGGCAGTAGTGATGGTTGCCTGTTATTGTTGCAAGCGTGGGCTTGACAACGACTTCCCTTTTTACACCACTTACTTGAACACATGTGTAGTTTCCTCTCGTTGCAAGGTAAATATATATCCTTATTCTTAGTTGAATCTGTAAATTAATTAAATTAACTTGTTATTTAAATATAATGTGATTTGTATGCAGATGGTGCGAGGAGAAGCATGAGACAGGGTTGGCGCACAACAACGTCAAAATTTGTAGATCTCTTATTGATTCTCATTATCAAGAGCAGATATATGAATGGAAAGTAATTTTTGACGTTAAATGTGTTTTTCACATCTTAGTTAGTTAGATGTATTTTTTAAACCATTATTTTTCTTGCAGTTTATTTGGAAGGCCTACGAAGATGACCATATATTTGTACCAGAATATTTGACGTAGGATTCACTTTCATGGTGTAGTGTTACACCGTTGATCCATTTCTCTACTGTCGAGTTCCACTTTGCAGATAGAGTGTTAAGGCAATTTGGCTTCCACTAGCCTATACCACGCATTCCACGTGACCATTACCATCTTCATGCCTATGATAGACGTGGCAGGTCAGATACAAATTAAGAAGTCAAACATAGCGAGTATATTGCTTTGTGGAACAACAGAGGTTCATCGTTGCCGGAACGCCGTCCAATGGAAGCAGCCGATTTTGATTTTGAGAGTTCAGAGTACATGATCTACTATCGTAATCATGAAATGCCATACTTAACAGATCAGTCTGAACGGGAGGAATACGAAAGGTTCCAGAAAAAATATGGAGGCAAAAGTAAATCATCGAAGGCTGCAACAAGCTCATCACAAGGGCAACATATTGGGAAAAAGAACCGACTCCTACTTGTATACAACCGGAAGTGGCCCCGAGATCCTCAGATAAAATATGTTTTTTCAGCCTGCTACATTTGTATATCCACCAGTGAGCTCGAGCTATTCAAGTAATGTGGGAGAGAGCTCTTCAGGTAATGTAGGGTTTGATGATCCTAATTTATACAGACCCGAGTTTATTTCGCCACAGACACCCAATTACACAAACTTGGGCGAGAACATGGATTTTTTACACCTCTTGTGGCCAACCCCTACGATGTAGTTTCGCCGATGATGAATGCCTCATCTAGTGTTCCTCAAGGATCGATCCATATGTATCTGTATCAACTCGATTTTGGGACCCCTGTGTTAAGCAAACACCACCACGATCCTTGTTCTTCACAAGTGGGCCAATTGGAACCGAGAACGATGATGGCGACGATGAAGAGAAGCAACTTCAGCCTCGTCGTCGACGCAATCCCGATTGGTCTCGTCATCCACCGGGGTGTGGTACCAGTGGACATAAGCATTGTTAGCTTTTTTATTTCAAGTAGTTAATAACTTGGACTATGTTAAAATGCAATGTTTGAATAAGTATTGTTAGCATTGTTAGCTTTTTTATTTCAAGTAGCTTTTTTATATCTAACAATTTAAAAGAAAAATGTTTTTGACTTAATCGATTATATTAAACAATTCAAATTAAGTGATTAAATTGAATTGTTTTACAACACAACACAACACAACACAACACAACACAACACAACACAACACAACACAACACAACACAACACAACACAACACAACACAACACAACACAACACAACACAACACAACACAACACAACACAACACAACACAACACAACACAACACAACACAACACAACACAACACAACACAACACAACACAACACAACACAACACAACACAACACAACATAATATTTTTCAAATACAAACATTGGAAATCACCGAGGCATTGACACGAATATTGGTTCATTTGGACAGTTTGATCTGGAATGTCCTTCGGCCCTGCATATGGTGCATCTCTTCCACTGTCCCTTCGCCCTATCATGAAGATCCATACTGGTATATATGCGAGTCGATCTAGGTCGGCCATTTGGAGATCTACGGAGTGTAGGATCCATAACTATTTTTCATGCTCTATCGACGACCAATAAATTGAATTTGCAATCGGTGGGAACTCACTTCTATAATTATTGAACATCACGTGGAGATCAAAGCATTCATAAAAAAAGTGTACGGGTCAACCCCTACATGCATACACGCTGCAACTGCATGAATGCATGGATATCGCCATGCTTGGAATGCTCCACAATCACACCAAATATGTTTGAAATCGACTCGAAATACATTTGAGTGCGCTTCTTTGTTGTTTCGTCTGACACCAACAACATCAAATGTCTGATTAGTTCGGTCGAAGCTGTGAACCTTTAGCGACGTTGTTTTCGTCATGTTCTCTGTCATTTTCATCACAGGAGTGGGAGCCCAACTTTGGCCCCTATTTAATAAGGCCTAAATTTTCTTTCCTTTAACTACCCAAACTTTCGCCAACCTATAGTACGCCTCTTTCACCAGGCTTGCTATGGGAGATGACGTGATCCTTTTAGTACTCCATTTATGCACTCCACAAGGTTGGTAGTCATTTGCATGTATCGTCTACCACCTTCTTCATATGATTGGGCCTATCTTTCCCTCTCGATTTCATTTGCCCAACTCGAAACTTGCTTATCGTACTTCATTAAATTTGCCATCTTCCTCTCAAAATGTGGCCGCGTTAGTAAATATCTTGTGTCACAATATTATTAGTTTGAAAAAAGATGCTTACCCATGCTTTCAATCTCACTGCAAAGATATTTATTTTTGAACCGCTCGTAGCAATGCTTACTAATATGATGAATATAGTAGGTATGGTATGCGTTCGGTGGTTTCTAACGACTTTCGTCTCGATTAATTGCTGCTTTGATACCCGTCCCTCGATCGGATATAATGCATACCCCATATTCTTTGACGACATGCTCATGTAAATTCGTCAAAAAGAAATTCCAAGCTCCCGTCGTCTCCTGCTCAACAATTGCGAATGCAATCGGAAAGATGTTGTTGTCACCATCTTGCGCAACAGCAACCAACAATATATGAGAGTATCTCGCGTACAACCATGTGCCATTGACTTGGATCATACGTTTGCAATAGGGAAAACTTTCGTTGGCAGGCTTGAACGCCCAAAAAAGTCGATGAAAAAATATATAGCCCTCAACAATTTGGACTTCTTGGTATTTCGCATCATTGGTTTGATACCTCACTATGGTGCCCAGGATAAAATGTGTCAGTACTAGTAATAAAGTCGGTAGCTCGTTGTACGACTTATTTTAATCACCGTGCACCAAGTCCATTGCATTATCCCTTGCACGCCACGCCTTCTTATATTCTATTTGGTATTCAAATTGCTGCGCAATGCTTTTCTGAATCGTTGAAAATGGAACCCGTGGATTTGCTTCAACCAACTTCATTACGTGATGGCTTATTACGCCGGAGTCCAATTTTCGGTGGTCCTGGTTGATGGAAGTTCGTAAACATGTGTGAACACCATTATATTTTGTGACCTCCTAACGATTTGACCTCTACAGCTTTGTCACTCGGATCTTCCAATTGCACTCTTGTCCGTATTTCACACATTTGGCAAAGAAAGTCCTCTGGGTGGATTCTGCAACAAAGTAGTCCACGTGGTTCTTGATGTTGTTCTCTTTCACTGCCAATATAGCTTCATTCTTGTCATCAAATTGAAGCTTAACATATAATTCACCGTGTTGACTCGAGGTTAATCGGGGCAAATCCGAGAATTCTGGCGCTTTCATTGCATCAAAATCCACCGAACTCATGTGAGAAGGAGGTTCATAAAATGTAATGTCGCCCCGGATGAAACAAATTCACCAACACCAAAATCAGGGGCTGCAGCGACGTCATTAGGAAACAAATCGTGATCCCCAATGTCTTCATCTTCGTTGGAATCGACAAGTGATTCTCCCCATCGACCTCATGAGGGTTCCACATCAACTTCAACAATAGGATCAACACTCGACCCGTGTGATGAAGCATATGTTGAAGGTCCGACTTCATGAAATGTATTTGATGTCCCACTTGTTAACATTGCAACAAAACTGGCTCTGGGCATATCAATCTCATCACCAAAGTTCATTTGAGTTGATTCTCCAACTACATTTGTTGATGGGTCGGGAACATCACGCACCTCGACAAACAACTCGATATATCGAATTCCCATAGAATCATGCTCTGTGATCATCAAAGAAAAATCGTCATCATCTTAGAGAGTGATTGCACAATGTCTGACCGGATTGTCACATGTCATCCATCGGTAACGTAAACCATGAATCTCTTTCCTAATTTTCTGTGATATTTTCTCCATCATTTCTCGAAGTATGATTTCCTTCTCGAATCTCATCTTCGTACTGCTTTCACAATCAAATACAACCCTGACATCAGTTTTCACCATTTGTCCATTGTAATGAACAATCACCATAAATTTGTTGTTGCTCATTTTCTCTGCATGATCGAAATAAAACATACTAAATCAAAATGCTCATAATAAAATAAAAAAACTAAATATATTTCGAATATATTTTTTTCTAACATAGTAAATCAACTTACAAAATAAACTGAAATTAAAAATTAAAATTACCAAACTAACTCAAATAAACTACATGAAAAAAAACTACATGGAAAAATATATCATTTGTCCAATCCAACTTCGAACTAACTCAAATAAACTACATGAAAAAAAATTAAAAATATATGAAACATACAAAATAACAAAATAAAAATACCAAATTGAAAAAAATTACCAAACTCAAAAATTCAAATCTATTTACAAAATAACTAAATAAATTACCAAACTAAAAATAAACAAAACTCTAAAAAAAATTCGAATCTACTTACAATCTTTTCTTCACTAATTTCTTTATCTTCTTCTTCTTCTTCTTCTACTCATTCAATCTTAACTTCCTTTCAATTCAACTTTAACTTAACTATTTAACAAAAAAAATAAATTTTTTATCCCTTATACAACCCCTATCTCTGCCTAACTAACAACTATAAATTTCTAACCTCTACCCCTATACATTTTAAAATACCCTAAACCCATCACCATTCAAAAATCACATCCACCACTCCCAAAAAATTAATCTGCTACACACTCTTCCCAAAAATAAACAATAAACCCAGCCTAAACCTATACCTATATTCGAATCAAAACCCTTCCCCCCAAAATAAAACCCAGCCTAAATCTATATTCTAATCAAAATTCAGTGACTGGTCTCGTCACCCACTTGATTGAGAATCAAATTCTCATGTTGTGCCCCTCTGCCTCTTCATGCATGTACGCATAAAGCCTGCATTCCACCCAAAGTCGGATTCTAATAAACAATACTTTAGGGGATTTTTTTTGAAACCGTGGCCACGAGAGTCCAACTTTAGGGAATTTTTCCCCAAAATTACCTCAAAGTCGGATCCTTTAGGGAGAGACTTTAGTTTTTTTTGAAACCGTGGCCATTAGTGTAACCCCCTAGACCTGCCTATGCAGTACTACGGATCCCAGGAGGTCACATTAGGGTCACAAGAGCGACCCACCGTAAAAATCCAAATAAAACATTTTCTCTTAAAATCACTTATTAAATTTGTAACGGTAACCTCATTTTAAAATACTCTTTTAGTAAATTATTTAAACGTATAACAAAAATTTCAGAAAAACATTTTACAGACAATGTCATGAAACAATGATGACATGTATGCCCACTAACTATGTCGGTACCGTACTCCAAAAGCAACACCGAGAGAACTCCAACACTAATGTCGGTCATCGAGCCATGTTAGATTTCTTTTAACCTGCGATGGTAAAAACAATGTGAGCTTCGAAAAGCTCAGTAATACAGAACTACCAATGGATGCTATAAGTAACATGTATGGATACGGTCGAGCACAAAGCTAACATGGTGTTTCGAGAAACAACAAGTTCCAAATTTACAATTCATTATATCAAATACATGTTATATCTGAAGGAAACAAAGTTGTTCTTTATTCGATCATCGAGGATCAAGGGAGGAGCATTAAGACCGAATAATCAAAAGAGAGAGATGAATTACGGTAGTTGAATTCAGAGAGTCAGTGTGTGTTCCAACAGAGCAAAGTTAACACATACAAAGTAACGGTGTGGTGAACGTTTATTTCACGGTTATATAATAGTAGCGATAAGGTTCATTTTAAATTTCATATCTACCCTCTAATCAAACTCCGGTATATAGTTCCCCAGAAATTCATCTATAGGGGCATTAACCCGGGCCCATTGGGCTTAGGTGCTAGCCTAAGGGGATACCTTAGGTACGGTAAGGAATTACCCTAGCCGAATCACAAGAACCTGAAACGGTAAGGAATTACCAGCCTGATCAGGGTTGAACCTACGGTAACTTCATACTCTATCCTAAGTATCACGGTAACGGTCTAGGAAACGACAATAGTAATCGGTAAAAACAATAATTAGTAATAACAATAATCGGTAGCAACCGATATTAATTGGTTATAACAGTAGATATAAAGCAACTTTAGTTTTTAGTTCAGATACAGGGGTACATTCTGGTTAAATAATAGTCATGATTCAGATCATAGGACAGTCTACTGTTCAAGCGGAGAGAATATGCATGTGCACTTGGAACACACTAGATGTTTCAAATTATTTCTTGGAGGTACTTGATATTTACAAGGAGAGATGAAACACTGAACTTTTGACAATTCTGAACTGATTTCAGAAACGATGTCCCTATATAAAGAGGGCCTTGTAATCAATGTCTCCGACCAAACATTCGAAAATCGATACGATACGATCATTTAGGATCTCAAATATATCAATATTGTTCTGATCATTTGGCAAATAAGGGCATTTTGGTCATTTAACACTCCGAGGCAGTTCTACATTACTTTCCATGCACTCAAATTGGTGCACTTTCTCTGTGTTCACTATTTAATTCTGACTGTGTTGTACATCTGTATAAATCGCTATCGCATTATCTCAGAACATGCCTCGAGAGGTTGAACATGCATTTATGCCAATTTGGGTATTAAGAAATGATTGACATACATAACCCAAACTTCAACCCATTTGAGTATTACAATCACTTGTGTGTGATCAGAAGTTCAAGATTTCAAAGCTTTAACTTATCTCAGTCAAGAGGGTATCTCGATTATTTAGAGTGCAATCGTTCACGTTCTTTCGGGCCTTTTGAACCACTTAATCATCTTAATCTCTAGTTTATATCCTGTCATATGGTTAATTTGGTAGTTTTGGGTACCCGATGGCATCTTAGTCTCTTTTAGCCAATTCATACATGTCAGTATTTTTAATTCTTTCAGTTATTTCGGTCCTTTCGACCTTTTTCCAACCATCCATTATTTCAAAACACGAGGATAGACCCATCATTTCAGTTAATTTAGAAGTTCCAACGCCCAAGTACATTTTGGTCATTTTTTGATTCTGTTGTATCGGTATTTCCAATTCTTTTACTCGGTTCAGCCATTAATAGCAATTCTGTATCTTCTGATAGTTTGATTGGTCTTAACATGCAAAGAGCCCCCCCCATAATTTATCTCCAAAGATTTATTCAGGATTCACGTTAAAACCAAGTACTTATCTTTCTTGAATGTTTAAGTCTTATTACCGCATCTCTCCAAGTAAGTTGAGACTTTTAGAAGAATTAGTTGTTTTACCGAATCTAGTGCAGGTTTCAGCACCACTTTCATCATCAAAGGGGTATTTTTTTCATTTCCTCCTCGAGCGCATTTTCGTAATTTCATATCCAAATATTTTTGTCGTTTGACCATTTGACATTATTAATCGAGTTTGGAGATTGACCGCCTTGTTAATTGTTTATTGAACTTCAGTTTCTTCCGATTTATCACTTTCTCATTCAATTATTCCAATCTTATCTTAATTGTCATAATTAGAATCCGACTTCACTTTGCATTGTTCAAAGTGCAATATTTTGGAAATTATTCTGGTACTGACAATAGATTGGGAAAAAATCACACAACAATTTTTTTTTGAGATTTTTCCTTTTAAATTACATTTTTATTTAATAATAATAATATACATTTTTATTTTATTTTAAATTATTTTTATATTTAATAATAATAAAATATGTTAAGTCATATCAAAATATTAATAAAATAATTTAAAGTGATCAAAATAGGTCAAAAAGTAAAGCTCAGTGAGTAAATTAGTTGTTTTGAAAGTTTAATGACTAAAATAAGTCAGGGAACAAAGTTCAGTAATGATATGTGTAATTTACCCTATAATTAATTATATTCTAATAAATTACATTAAAAAACATTAATGGGCTAGTTCCTATTGATGACCCTTAGGACTTCATATTGCAAAATCCTATGTAAAATCGACATGAATTTTTTTTGTCTTAATGTTCATTTTGGCCCCTTACACTATACCCATTTTTCACTTTGGAACCTAATTTTTTTAGTTCACTTGGGTATTGAATTATCATTTCGGTCTTATTTTAACCTCTAAATTAGTGACATCCAATAAATATGTATCATGTGTTATGTTTTTTTTAATCGACAACATGCATGTTTTATTAAGATGTGAACATACATGACCATCACGCTCACAAGCCTCGTTAAAAACCTCTCTAAATCCTACAGAGGAAAAGAGTACTCATGAGCGTGTATACAGAACAAACACCAAAGACAAAAATCTAAAAATCTAGGCGCATTGTTTAAACCAATTTGGCCTATCTACACCACTCTTCGCCAGAACATCCGCAAGCCTATTCGCCTCTCTGTAAATATGTTGAAAACATACACCGTTTAACGCCTCACACGCCTCATCAATCCGCCGAAACCAACGCCAAAACTTCCACGACCGCTTCTCCAAATACATTACCCATGCCACAGCCGTTGTGGAATCCGACTCCACCACCAATGGGCATTGTTCCCACCCCAAACCTACCACCATCTCCAACGCATGACAGATAGCTTGTAGCTCTGCTTCATTCGAATCCGCAATCCCTATCGGACCTGAAAATATTGCAAAAATACGGCCAAATTCATCTCTTAACACGCCCCCACATCCTGCTTTACCCGGTTTTCCTCTCGCCGACCCATCTACATTGAATTTAAACACCCCCGCCGGTGGTCTCTCCCACTGTACATTCGCCCGTGATAATGTAACCGGTGCATTAGTTTCACACTTCCATGGAGAATCCCACCACGCCGATTCCAAAATCACACAATCACTATTTACCATCCGCACCCAATACATCGACCACAGCTTGATTAGAAAAACAATTTCCCCCAATGTCGCCCGTATTTTATGAAACAAACCATTATTTCGCCCCAACCATAGTGACCAAAGTGTCGCTGCACACCCTGCCATCCACCAATCTCGCATTTGTCCCATAAACAAGGAATCAAAACACATTTCCAGCAATGTTTTTACCCTCTACGGCTGCACCATATCAACAGCCCACCATCAGAAAAACCCCGTCCACACTTCCCAAACCGCTGGGCATTGTACCATGATATGGTCGAGCGTCTCCACTCTCGCCCGACACCACACACAGCAGGCCCCTTCCCCCGCGAACTGCAGCCCCCGTGCGATCAACATCTCCATCGTTGGCAATCGGTTCAACCACGCAAACCATACAAAATGTTTGTAACGCATGTATTTTGGGGTTAGGAGTTAGTCGGGTTTATAGTCCGAGTCAATAAAATTAAATTAAACAAATTCAACCCTAAATTAAGACCTAATTGAGCTTAAATAAAAAGGGGAGGGACCTATGTTGTGATTTTACCCAAAAGATTTTAAAAGGAATACAACTTTTGAAAGTTGTCATCTTCTCTCCCTTTTCCCTATTTTCCAACGTCAAAATACCCCACCACCATCTCCAAAACCTCTCAAAGCTTGTTTACTATTCCATTGTGTATCTCCTTCAATTCAAGGTGTTTTTGAAAGGTAAAATCATTTTCTTACTCTCCTCTTTATCCTCTATCTACCTATGGTTTTAGATTTCAAAGATATGAACTTTTGAAAATTAGGGTTTGATTCAAAGTTTGGGTTTTTATGGGAATTTTCATATTGTTTTGCAAAATTAAGTTAGGTCTTTGTTTATTCATGTTAAAAGGTGCAACATATGTTAATTTGGTTGAATTTTGATGAAAACCCGAAGTAGGGTCTTAGAGCCATTTTTGAGGTGTCAAAAACACCATTTTTGGTGGGTTTTAGAGTGTAATTGAAGGGCCGATGGTTTAGGTATATTAGGAAGGTGATTTGGGGTCTTTTGGGGGTCTTTTGGATGTTTGAAAGTGGAGTTTTCAGCCAAGGTTTGAGGGAGTACGAATATGATGCATTTGGGGATTAATTTGATTTGGAAATTTGGATGAAGTTGGTTTGAATTCAAAGGTTATGTGTTGATTGAATATTAGCATTGATTGTGGTTGTTGGTTGTGTTTTTGGTTGGCTAGAAGCAAGAGGAGTCGTCGAAGAAGCTTTGGGACCGAATCCGGGTTCGTAGGAGTTTCGCTTGGTTGCTAAGGAAGGGCGGTGAGTGGTTTCAAACTTGTTTTAAAGTTTGGTTCGAGTGTGTGTAGAGTGTGTGTATGGAATGTGCTTGGTAGGCCATTTCCTTATTTCAAGTTGTTAATTCTAGCCTTTGACTTCATTAAATGCTATTGTGTATTTGCCTATCTATGCTCTTGTGAATTGTGGTTAAATTGGTGCATGTATCTCATGAAATGTATATATATGTGATGAGCATGGAATGTGGTGGATGATATATGATGTGGTTATGATAATTGGCACTAAATAAATTACCGGTTGTAAATGATCGATCATTAGGATTAGTGTGCACACAAATTGAGTCAAAACGTACGTGGCCTTGATGGCGTTAAGTCATCAAGGAGGAGTACGGTGATGTAATATTCCACCGGAAGCTTTTATATATTTCTACGGGATGATGAGTGGAATTCCATCCGTAGGGCATGTGGCGATGAGTGGAATCCCGCACATGCAAGGTCCGGTGATGAGTGTAATCCCACCGAGGTAAAGTGTTGTTGAGGTTTAAATCCGCACAATCGGGGTAATTGAAAGTGGCCAATTAACTTGTTGATATATTGTGAAATGTGATGTTGATGTAGGATTGTTGATATTGATGCTTGATGCTTAGTATGATGTAAGATGCCATATTATGCCACTTGAAAGACTAGCTAGGTCTACTTGTGAAATTGCCTATGCATGTTCGATATGAGGTTTAGGGATTTCATCCTTGAACCCTGCATTGTTGATGTTTTTCGTTTTAGAGCATCCTCACTAAGCTTATAGCTTACGCTCTCAATGTTCAACAATACAGATCATTAGCGTGGTGTTAGCTCGGAGCAAGGAAAGAAGGGCTATCCAAGTTTGTGACTCAAGTACGGTGGTTAATTTTGTAGTAGTTTAGCAATGTGGCAAGGGTTTTTGTATGAGCTATGTATGACTCATGTATGTTGATGATTTGTTCTGGCTTTGTTTTGTAAAGCATGTTAGGTTATGATGTATGCTTGAGTGTGGTGGCATGTCTTTAGATGTTTAGGTTGCCTCGTTGTGGGTGCAAACCTCTTATGTGTTATCTTGTGCCATTCGGGCTTTTGAGTTCCATGTATGACCTTAAATGTTGAATTGCCTTTTGTTGGAATGCCATGTATGGATGCCATGTTCCATGTTTGAATGCTTATTGTTCTTGTATGGTTTGTGCATCACCTTGTGTTGAAATGTGCCTTTGGTTTCAAGTTAAAGCATGCTTATATGGTTGGTTTGCCATAGGATTGATGTTAGTGTGTTGGTTGAGGTTTTAGAAGGATTTAGGGGCATCCTTGTGCCTTAAATCAGCTAAAACTTGTAAGTTCGTAGCAAGGGTATCGATACGGTTGGACCCGTATCGATACGGCCTTCTTGTTTTAGGCCACGCGTTTCGATACGCGACGGGGCGTATCGATACCTTTTTGGTCACTGAAGTTACTGTCCATTTGGGTATCGAAACGGGCCACTGGCGTACCGATACGGTCTTCTTAGCGTTGACCGTGAGAAGTTGACCGTTGGGGAGAGTATCGATACACTCTTTGGGGGTATCGATACGGTCTCCACGGGTTGACTCTGACCAGTTGACCTAGTCAAGGCGTATCGATACCCTCCTTAGGGGTATCGATACCGCCTGCAGTTTAAGTTTAAAATTGGTCTGTTAAATGTTGTTTTGGGTTCGTTTGATTGACTCGTGTGTGTTGTTCCGCTGTTTGATCACCTAGGATCTAATACTCCTCTAGACAAGATTAAAATGAAAGAAAAAAATAGGGTTGCTAACCGAGGGGGAACCTTAACGGGTTTCGCTTCGGTTTTCCCCGTGTGGCTCACTCGGACCGGTCATCCGGCCAGACCGGGACGAGGAGGTTACATTTGTTGGTATCAGAGCCAGGTTACTGAGACCTCGGGCAGGTAAGTGAGGTAAGCTTAATGTATTAAATGATTGTGTTGTTCGATGCATGTTTTGCCATGAATTCTTGATATTTGACTGCTCGTATGATGTTTGAAGCATGCGTTGTTGAGTCTGGTGTAGAGTGTGTGCCCATTGCTACTATTACTTAATTTAAAAAGAATTTTGGTAAAAAGGAGTACTTGAGCACTATTGGACCCTTGCTTTGGCTAACGTAATCCTTATTTGTTTCTTGTTGTAGTTTATATCTTGCTAGCTGTATCATGAGACCACGTGGGAGGCCTAGGATGGTTCGACCGGAACCACGGGCAGCAGCTCCAGGTGTAGACTGCGCGGATTGACTCCCAAAGGCAACCCCAAGTAAATAAATGGTAATGTATCACGCTCGCACCCCAAAACAACAGCTATCCGCAACATCAAATCTTCGTCCACCCCCACCCCATACAACCTCGACTTAGCAAAGTTAATTTTCAAGCCTGTTGTGTACTCAAAACACGTCAAAATACGCTTCAAATCTCGTGCATACTCAAGCTTTGCCGGGAAGAAAAGTATCGTGTCATCCGCTAACTGCAAATGTGACACCACACATCCCTCGGCCACTACCACCCCATTAAACACCCCCAATCTCTTCACATTACTCAAGAATTGATGTAGTAATTCGGCCACAATTACATCGACCACAGCTTGATTAGAAAAACAATTTCCCCCAATGTCGCCCGTATTTTATGAAACAAACCATTATTTCGCCCCAACCATAGTGACCAAAGTGTCGCTGCACACCCTGCCATCCACCAATCTCGCATTTGTCCCATAAACAAGGAATCAAAACACATTTCCAGCAATGTTTTTACCCTCTACGGCTGCACCATATCAACAGCCCACCATCAGAAAAACCCCGTCCACACTTCCCAAACCGCTGGGCATTGTACCATGATATGGTCGAGCGTCTCCACTCTCGCCCGACACCACACACAGCAGGCCCCTTCCCCCGCGAACTGCAGCCCCCGTGCGATCAACATCTCCATCGTTGGCAATCGGTTCAACCACGCAAACCATACAAAATGTTTGTAACGCATGTATTTTGGGGTTAGGAGTTAGTCGGGTTTATAGTTCGAGTCAATAAAATTAAATTAAACAAATTCAACCCTAAATTAAGACCTAATTGAGCTTAAATAAAAAGGGGAGGGACCTATGTTGTGATTTTACCCAAAAGATTTTAAAAGGAATACAACTTTTGAAAGTTGTCATCTTCTCTCCCTTTTCCCTATTTTCCAACGTCAAAATACCCCACCACCATCTCCAAAACCTCTCAAAGCTTGTTTACTATTCCATTGTGTATCTCCTTCAATTCAAGGTGTTTTTGAAAGGTAAAATCATTTTCTTACTCTCCTCTTTATCCTCTATCTACCTATGGTTTTAGATTTCAAAGATATGAACTTTTGAAAATTAGGGTTTGATTCAAAGTTTGGGTTTTTATGGGAATTTTCATATTGTTTTGCAAAATTAAGTTAGGTCTTTGTTTATTCATGTTAAAAGGTGCAACATATGTTAATTTGGTTGAATTTTGATGAAAACCCGAAGTAGGGTCTTAGAGCCATTTTTGAGGTGTCAAAAACACCATTTTTGGTGGGTTTTAGAGTGTAATTGAAGGGCCGATGGTTTAGGTATATTAGGAAGGTGATTTGGGGTCTTTTGGGGGTCTTTTGGATGTTTGAAAGTGGAGTTTTCAGCCAAGGTTTGAGGGAGTACGAATATGATGCATTTGGGGATTAATTTGATTTGGAAATTTGGATGAAGTTGGTTTGAATTCAAAGGTTATGTGTTGATTGAATATTAGCATTGATTGTGGTTGTTGGTTGTGTTTTTGGTTGGCTAGAAGCAAGGGGAGTCGTCGAAGAAGCTTTGGGACCGAATCCGGGTTCGTAGGAGTTTCGCTTGGTTGCTAAGGAAGGGCGGTGAGTGGTTTCAAACTTGTTTTAAAGTTTGGTTCGAGTGTGTGTAGAGTGTGTGTATGGAATGTGCTTGGTAGGCCATTTCCTTATTTCAAGTTGTTAATTCTAGCCTTTGACTTCATTAAATGCTATTGTGTATTTGCCTATCTATGCTCTTGTGAATTGTGGTTAAATTGGTGCATGTATCTCATGAAATGTATATATATGTGATGAGCATGGAATGTGGTGGATGATATATGATGTGGTTATGATAATTGGCACTAAATAAATTACCGGTTGTAAATGATCGATCATTAGGATTAGTGTGCACACAAATTGAGTCAAAACGTACGTGGCCTTGATGGCGTTAAGTCATCAAGGAGGAGTACGGTGATGTAATATTCCACCGGAAGCTTTTATATATTTCTACGGGATGATGAGTGGAATTCCATCCGTAGGGCATGTGGCGATGAGTGGAATCCCGCACATGCAAGGTCCGGTGATGAGTGTAATCCCACCGAGGTAAAGTGTTGTTGAGGTTTAAATCCGCACAATCGGGGTAATTGAAAGTGGCCAATTAACTTGTTGATATATTGTGAAATGTGATGTTGATGTAGGATTGTTGATATTGATGCTTGATGCTTAGTATGATGTAAGATGCCATATTATGCCACTTGAAAGACTAGCTAGGTCTACTTGTGAAATTGCCTATGCATGTTCGATATGAGGTTTAGGGATTTCATCCTTGAACCCTGCATTGTTGATGTTTTTCGTTTTAGAGCATCCTCACTAAGCTTATAGCTTACGCTCTCAATGTTCAACAATACAGATCATTAGCGTGGTGTTAGCTCGGAGCAAGGAAAGAAGGGCTATCCAAGTTTGTGACTCAAGTACGGTGGTTAATTTTGTAGTAGTTTAGCAATGTGGCAAGGGTTTTTGTATGAGCTATGTATGACTCATGTATGTTGATGATTTGTTCTGGCTTTGTTTTGTAAAGCATGTTAGGTTATGATGTATGCTTGAGTGTGGTGGCATGTCTTTAGATGTTTAGGTTGCCTCGTTGTGGGTGCAAACCTCTTATGTGTTATCTTGTGCCATTCGGGCTTTTGAGTTCCATGTATGACCTTAAATGTTGAATTGCCTTTTGTTGGAATGCCATGTATGGATGCCATGTTCCATGTTTGAATGCTTATTGTTCTTGTATGGTTTGTGCATCACCTTGTGTTGAAATGTGCCTTTGGTTTCAAGTTAAAGCATGCTTATATGGTTGGTTTGCCATAGGATTGATGTTAGTGTGTTGGTTGAGGTTTTAGAAGGATTTAGGGGCATCCTTGTGCCTTAAATCAGCTAAAACTTGTAAGTTCGTAGCAAGGGTATCGATACGGTTGGACCCGTATCGATACGGCCTTCTTGTTTTAGGCCACGCGTTTCGATACGCGACGGGGCGTATCGATACCTTTTTGGTCACTGAAGTTACTGTCCATTTGGGTATCGAAACGGGCCACTGGCGTACCGATACGGTCTTCTTAGCGTTGACCGTGAGAAGTTGACCGTTGGGGAGAGTATCGATACACTCTTTGGGGGTATCGATACGGTCTCCACGGGTTGACTCTGACCAGTTGACCTAGTCAAGGCGTATCGATACCCTCCTTAGGGGTATCGATACCGCCTGCAGTTTAAGTTTAAAATTGGTCTGTTAAATGTTGTTTTGGGTTCGTTTGATTGACTCGTGTGTGTTGTTCCGCTGTTTGATCACCTAGGATCTAATACTCCTCTAGACAAGATTAAAATGAAAGAAAAAAATAGGGTTGCTAACCGAGGGGGAACCTTAACGGGTTTCGCTTCGGTTTTCCCCGTGTGGCTCACTCGGACCGGTCATCCGGCCAGACCGGGACGAGGAGGTTACATTTGTTGGTATCAGAGCCAGGTTACTGAGACCTCGGGCAGGTAAGTGAGGTAAGCTTAATGTATTAAATGATTGTGTTGTTCGATGCATGTTTTGCCATGAATTCTTGATATTTGACTGCTCGTATGATGTTTGAAGCATGCGTTGTTGAGTCTGGTGTAGAGTGTGTGCCCATTGCTACTATTACTTAATTTAAAAAGAATTTTGGTAAAAAGGAGTACTTGAGCACTATTGGACCCTTGCTTTGGCTAACGTAATCCTTATTTGTTTCTTGTTGTAGTTTATATCTTGCTAGCTGTATCATGAGACCACGTGGGAGGCCTAGGATGGTTCGACCGGAACCACGGGCAGCAGCTCCAGGTGTAGACTGCGCGGATTGACTCCCAAAGGCAACCCCAAGTAAATAAATGGTAATGTATCACGCTCGCACCCCAAAACAACAGCTATCCGCAACATCAAATCTTCGTCCACCCCCACCCCATACAACCTCGACTTAGCAAAGTTAATTTTCAAGCCTGTTGTGTACTCAAAACACGTCAAAATACGCTTCAAATCTCGTGCATACTCAAGCTTTGCCGGGAAGAAAAGTATCGTGTCATCCGCTAACTGCAAATGTGACACCACACATCCCTCGGCCACTACCACCCCATTAAACACCCCCAATCTCTTCACATTACTCAAGAATTGATGTAGTAATTCGGCCACAATTACAAAGAGTAGTGGCGATAGCGGGTCGCCCTGTCGTAATCCCCTCTGCATTTCAAATTCACCCGTCGGCAAGCCATTAACGAGAATCGACAACCTTGCTGTACATACACACTCCATCACCCATTTACGCCATATCGCCCCAAATCCCATTTTGCGCAAAATATAATCCAGACAACCCCACTTAATACAATCATACGCTTTCGAAAAATCCAATTTTAAAATTAGACCCCCTCACCACCTTGTCGTTTCTACATCGAATGAATCGTTTCATTTTCCAATAAAAAATCATCTAAAATCTGCCTCCCCCGAACAAATCCAGATTGCACATCACTAATCAATTTCGGCAGCACCTCCTGTAATCTTTTTGCTAAACATTTAGCTAAAATTTTGTATAACGAATTCAAGAGGCAGATTGGTCTATAATCACTAACCACTTTCGGATTCACCTTTTTCGGAATTAGTACGACAAAAGATGAATTAACCCCCGACGGAAGCTTACCCGATTTCACAAAATCTGCCACAAAATTCATCACATCTCTCTTTAAAAAAGACCATCCCTTTTTATAAAACTCAAAGGTGAACCCATCCGGACCTGGTGTTTTTGATCCTTCACAACTCCACAACACTTCCCGAACTTCATCTTCGGCGAAATCCAACTCCAAACAGGACGCATCAAACTCGTTCAGGCAAGGAAAGTCTATCAACGCTTCCATCGATCCCGCCATCTCAATACGCTGAAAATGCTTCCTAAATTCACTGAAAAAATAAGCTTTCAAATGTGTCGGCTCCATTACCATCGGCCATGCTACAACGCTCCTCTAATCGAGTTACGCATCATACGTATCCTCGCAGCCCGGTGGAAGAAATGAGTATTTTGATCACCGTCCTTTAACCACGCCCATCTCGACTTTTGGCGCCAATGCACCTCACGTAATTTCGATAGCCTCCACAATTCCACATTTAGCTTCCATCTTTCCTCTATATCCTCCCATGAAGCCGAGTCATTCTCTACCATACCATCAATAGCATCCAATTTATTAGTCGACAGTTTTATACGGCCATCTATATTCCCAAACGATTGTTCATTCCACCTCTTTAGATACGACTTCATCCCTCGCAATTTTGCCAAAATATTCAACCTCCCCCAACCCACATCCGATGTCCCCAATCTCTCCCATTTGTGTCCCATTTTGTCCAGCGCTTCCTTTGATAACAGCCAAGCATTCATAAAGCGGAATGGCTTCGGTCCACTGTCTCTAGGATCACTTACCAACAACAACGGCACATGGTCTGACACTCCCCGCGATAAACCAATCAATTGCAACTCCTGAAATTTGTCCAGCCAATCCGATGTCAACAAGAATCTATCAAGCCGGCTGCACTGCTTACCCGGGCCAAACCAAGTATAACACCTCTCCCGCAACGGCATATCCAGCAACACGTTTGTTTCCACAAAATCCTGTAGCATAACCATCCCCCTCGTCCTTATTACACCACCTCGCCTCTCTTTCGGATGCAACACTTCGTTAAAATCTCCTCCCACGCACCATGAGATCTCCTTGTTCGTCATATCCTCCGTCACTCTTGTCCACAAATCCCCTTGTTCATGTACCACACAAGGCGCATATAACCCAATCACACCGCAACGCCAATCGTCATGGATCCACACACCTTCAATCGTCACAAATCGATCACCAATTCGTACCGATTCTGCCTTGAACCGTGTCGTATCCCATATCACTACAACACCCCCGGATCTTCCCCTAGCTGGAGCATAAGCAAATTCAAACTCATCCGAGGACCACAAACGACTTACCATATCGCCCAATATTTCCTCCATTTTTGTTTCCTGTAAAATCAGCAACTCACATCTATGTTGTCGTACCAAGTTTTGCACCGCTCTCCGCTTCACACTCGAACCCAAACCCCTTATGTTCCACGACAACATCCGCATCCCTAGTTGCTATTGATTTTCCTCACGATTCGCAATTAGCCTTGCTAGATCCTGGACTATGTGATCCTCGTTGCCAATTGCCTCCGCGCCAATGTACTTCCCTAACGCTAATGTCTCCCTCGCCTCCTTAATTATCGATTTCTTCCTATTCTCAAAATCGGAATTCGAGAGGGAAATATTTGCAAAATCCTGCGAATTAGACAATTTCTTTTTTGGCCGGCCTCTACCCCTCTTCACCAATTTTTTCTCTGCTTCTTGCCTCTTTTCAGGGGATAATTCATCTAATAGAATTTCAGATAAGTTCCTCACCCTCCTAAGTTCCCCATTTTTTTCAACAACTATCGCTTTGCCAACTCTCTCAATTTCTGATCTTATCCCCTGTTGCCTCTGATGTTCATCTACTCCAATCTCCAACGGTGTATCGTGGACTTCCTCGCTCAAAGCTCTCGCATATTCCTCACCCACAAGCTGTAACTGATCCATTGTATGGCGTGACACCAACCCCACATCCTCATCCGCTAACCAAGAGTTATCTTTAGTCGAGGCCTCCTCAATTTCCAACGCAACGCCATATTGATCCTTCCACAAGTCATTCCAGTGCATCACCGTAGGTGTTGCCCCTGAAATTGAATCCGGCACAAATGTTTCCCCATCCGTATGCTTACTGCCCCCTTCACCACCGCAATTCAATTGCACCTCGCTCAAGCCATCATCACTGCCTGTTGGCACATCCCCAGACGCAACCTCTATCCCGCAACAACAATCACACTTGACGCCCAAAATTTCCTCCGTCTCCAATACATGTACCCTGAACGATTGTCCCCCGACATTCATGGTCAGCACCTCATCTATCGTTTCCAAATAACCCGTCTCAATTAGGAACCGACATCTTTCAAACGATGACGGCGCGATCGTCTCCCCATCCAATTGTATGAACTCACCCCACAACTCAGCAATATTCCGGCATGTACCTTCGGACCAAGCGTGGATAGGAATTCCACTGGCGGACAACCATACTCTCCTATTCGGCAGTCCCAATTATTGACAGTGTTTCATTTTTAGGGCAAACTAGGATAAAAGTGATAGTTAAGTAGTAAAGTGGAACAAATTAAAGAGATCATTTAATTAGTCGAGTAATTAAAGATGTACATTTTTCGTTTCCTACTTTGTGTAGGTTTAAATCTTAATATTGATCTTAGGAATATAAATATAGTATCTTAGTCCAATTTTAAATTTGAATAAATTCACGCACACATGCAGACTACGTTGGTCGAACTTGAATCTGCAGTCTACATTATTTAAATTCAGGTCACGTAGGAGGAACAACGCCATCCTTTAGCATTATGATCACTCAATAGATTTTAATATAAGTAAAATTTTGAAAACTGTGTATCAATTGAATCCAATTATATTCAATCCATTCGATTAAAACAAATACGTGATTAAGATTAAATTTAATGTACATGTTAAAATCTAATGGATTGAATAAAGTATAATCAATCCATCAGACTAAAGCTTTCAAGTTTTATTTCTTTCTTTGATCAATTGAAGTTCTTTCACTTAATTTGTGATTATTTCGTTTGGATTTAAAAGAAAATTGGAAAAATAATACTCTAAGTGATCTTCAAAGTTGAATGATACTTGTCAATATCAAAATAACACTTTGAGTGATCCTCAATTACACTGGTGTGAAATCAAGGGAGTTTTATCAATTTTAAAAGTTCTTTTATGTTTAATATTTTAATAATTTAACCGTTAAATTTCACATTCTATTCATATAGGTCATGCATGACAAATTATAAGTAAATTAAAATATCTAACTTTTTATTTTATGTAAAAGCTTTCCAACCGTTAAATATAAGTAAATTAAAATATCTAACTTTTTAAATATATGCTAATTAATCCATTATCTTGGATCGACATGATAGAGATATCAAATTGATTCGAAAATTTACATGTATAATAAGCATAGTGACATTAATAAATTCAGATGGTTAAAATATTAATCGTATAAAAGCTTACGAAAGTGTATAAAACTTAATTTTGACTAATATAAGTGGATCCTTTCTTATATCTATCCTCTTAAGTTAAGGTTTTTGAGTCACTTAAGCCTGCCCCCAAAATATATGTTTAAGTATTATTTTCGAAACCAAAACATTTGAGAATCTATTTCTTTCAAGTCAGAGTAAACTATGAAATGCTAGCTTGGAACGTTTCATAAACATAACCAGATTAGAGTTGCCCTAATTCCATATTTCAAATACAAATTTGGGAGTAATTATTTGATTTATTAAGCTAAAATCCGATGACTCAACTTGGGATTATTTGTGTTGGTCCATTATGACATGCCCCAAATGGGAATTTCTTAGGGTATTTCAACCAATGAATTTAGCTTTCTCCCAAGTAAACAAAAATTTTCTATCTCTTTATAGTGAATTTTTCTGACTTAATACTAAAAATTTAAATTTTAAATTATAACTTTAAACTATAAATCTTAAACTCTAAATTGTAGACCTTAAAAATAGACTAAACTCTCTGACACACGTTGTAACGTATCAAGAATAATTTCCTTCTTCCAAATAAATAAATAAAGAAATTAAACTAAATATAGATAGGGAAGTAGGAGAACTTGGACTTTCCTTGTTGCGCCTTTAACGTTTCTGAACCAAGAGATGATGGAATTGAATTTGTGTGATTTGGGGGGGATTGCAATGAAATAATTGGGACATGGGTAAGAGAGTTGAATGATGTTTACGCGTCAAAGTAATTCTTTATTCTCAATTAATAAATAAAGAAAGTTAAATGTAGTAAAAGAGAAGTAAGGGTCGATCCCACATGGACTAAGAAAACTTCATGATTTATGTTCGCTTGATCGGTGAGCCAAGAAGAGAGTTGAATGATGTTTAAGTAGAAAAGGGGCGATTTGTAGAATTTAAGTAAAAATAAAAATTGTAGAGAATATTAAAAAGAAGTGAATTTAATATAATAAAGATTAGCTTCGGGCTTTTTCTTTGACTCAATTTCCTCAGATCATCGGAAAATGTTTTTACTTCACGATTCATGTGGGTTACTTGTCTACAAGGATCAATCCTTGAGACTTGTTTCTTTCCTCTCCGGTAAAACGATAATCTAAAATCAATTTTTAAATTTCAATTTTCTGGTTAGATTAACCGCGGCTATCGCTGT
The DNA here is from genome assembly GCA_958450335.1 of Hibiscus tridactylites. NCBI lineage: Eukaryota > Viridiplantae > Streptophyta > Magnoliopsida > Malvales > Malvaceae > Hibiscus > Hibiscus tridactylites. The sequence continues at coordinate 95,973,905 of OY288265.1, forward strand.
TAAAAATAAACAATTTTAAAGTTCTGGAAAAACCCGACTCAGATGTTGTTTCAATAACAACGGTTCCGATCTCAATTTTCTCTTAGTAATCAATTTACTAAGCGTGTTCCCATGAAGTCGAATGTGCTTCAATAGCCGATCCTTCCTCCCACATATTTATCCAAAAACAACATCCTAACCAAAGTCAATCTTTAGTTTTGAAATCGTTTTGATTTTAAAATTAAGCTTAGAAAACAGAGAGAAAAAACTTGAAGTTATTTAAGTACTTTTCATTCCTCACGTTGAAACTGAGTCATCGCTTTAGCCTTTGACTATGGAAAAAAAATAAAACTTTATTAAAGTAAAATTTTCTAAGGACAAATAAAAACTAAGAATAAGAGATGAGAGATGTTTTGAGGCTTACCCCAATGGGGTATTTATAGTCCTCAAAAATCCTAAAAATACTAAGAGATAAGATAATATTCAAATTACAAAAGATAAATCCTAAGAGATAATTCCTAAAAAATATTTAAATTAAATAAAAGAGATAAATCCTAAGTCTTTATTAAAATCCTGATCGATAAGCTATCATCCCGAATCCGATAAGCTATCGGAATATCCTGATAAGCTTTCACTTCTACCGCCACGTCATCATCCGATAATCAATGTTGCTGATGTCATCCTCATGTTCTGCTGACGTCATCCGCTGACATGTCGCCGAGTCAGTGTATTCATGCCCCAATTCATGCCCACTAATCCGGCCATGAATCCAGAAAATTTGCAGATTTCGGCCTTTTTCGTAATATTTTGCAGCAACGAGGTCCTGCACAGTAAATCACGTAATGAGCCACAATTCAGCACCACAAAGCAACCAATTGAGCATAATTAGCATGAAAATATTGATCAAACTAACTACTCATCACCCTCAATTTTTTAAATTTTAATTTTAAACTTTAACCCTAAACTTAAATTTAATTTTTAGTGTGTGAATATAAATAGTGGCAAAGTATTTCTATTCCTCCAGCCACCTTATTTTTATCTGTAGAAGTAGGGAAGATTGGTAAGGCCACCAACATTAACCCCTCTAGCGGTCAATATATTAGCTCACTTAAAAATTCAAAAACATGTTCAACATTAGCCAAGTACTTACTGAATTCTGACCTTATTCATGATATTCTCCCTTAACAATACATGTTTTCTTATTATGGTACTTCTTTTTACTTTAATATTTAAACTATAAATTATGCTTCTGTTTATCCAAAAATTACATGTGCTGAATAAGAAAGTGTCGCATGTTATATTATTATTAGTTGTTTCTTTATAAATTTAGATGTAAATGATTAAGGGTGTGCATTTAATCAAGTCGAGTAAAACTTTTTTGAGTTAGTCGAGTTAACGAGTCCTATTTTATAACTCAAATCTTATTTGAAAATTTTCTGCGTCGAGTTTATGAAATTCGAGTCGGTTCGAGTTTCTGTTCAAATTTAATTGTAAATATTTATAATGTTATGGTACTAATTGGTTCCAATTTAAATGACTTTTCTGTAACCATATAATACATATATATTTCTTCATATTTTTTCATATGTGATATACATATATCTGGTAGAGTTGAAAGACTCCACTAGCACATGAAAATCGATCCACTAATTAATAAAAATTTCGAACTATTCGCTTCTCATTTTATAACTCAAACATCATTTAAAAAAATTATGTCGAATCCAATTTTATTTATCTTAAATGATAGCTTAGACACCAAAGTATTTAAGTCTTTGGGTTTCTTGTAAAGAATAGATCTTATGTACCCAAACTCCTCTAAAACTGGAAAAAAGAGAGACCAAAAATCAAGTGCTAAACAAAAATTTGTAACTTTTTCTACTATAACAGAAAATCTACATCAGGTTACATTTATCTATTAGCTGGAGGAGCTATATCTTGAAAAAGTGCTAAACAAACACTTGTAGTTTCTTCCACTATGGCAACAGAGTTTGTAGCTTGCTATGAAGCATCTAATCATAGAATATGATTGCAGAACTTTGTCACTAGGCTGCATATTTTGAAGAATATAGAAAGACCGTTTCAATTATTTTGTGACAATAAATCAGCAGTACTGTATTCCAACAACAATAAGAGTTCGTCTAAGTCAAAGCACATAGACATAAAATTTTTATTTGTAAAAGAAAGAGTGTAAAGTGGACAAATATCCATAGAACACATTAGAACAAACTTTATGATAGCGGATCCGCTCACAAAAAGTTTACCACCCAAGGTCTTTCATGAGCACACTGCTCATATGGGTGTTGTATCATTTGATTAATTATTGATTGACATAATAATGGATTTTGTTTGTTTATGTTTTTATCAACATTTGTTTTGCGGCAATAATAATCTATGACAATCATGTTTTAGGTTAATGGCAATTTTTTTTAAAATTTATTTTACATTGTTATTAATATATTCCATATATATTTTATTTAAAAAATATGTATTTAATTAGATTGGATTAAAATTTTAGTTTTGATCATTAGGTATAAAGATAAGTCTTTAGAATCAGGTAAATTCATGTTTTGGCTATGTCTAATATTTTAGTGGGTTAATTGAAACAAAATGTCACCAAAGTGACCGCTTCTGCGTAGATTAACTTGTTTAAAATATCTAGATGTTTGTGTTTTTGTAATTCATGCGCTTATTAATTGGCCCAAAGGAAAATTAATATTTGGCCGAATTTCAACGACACATGTGGTAATAAACGTGTGACAATTATAAGGTATTTTATGTGTGCAATACATTAGTCCAAAGATTAATCTGTTGTTAGACATAGTTTATTGTCAATGTTTGATTACTACAACAAGAGTACCCCTTACTGTTAATATTACTGTCCAAAGACTTGATATTAATGTTGTGTTTGGTATCTTGAGGGAAATTAGTCATTTCTTTGAATTTATTTGTTTACTTATGAAATATTGATGTGAGCCTGTTTTTTTATTTGGTTCTATATTCAGCTAGATCTTCTGCTGCCACGATATCTGCTAATATCAGTTCTATACCCATGCTTAACGGGACAAATTTCAAGGAATGGAAAAAGGCACATACTTATAGTACTTGGCTGTATAGACATAGACCTTGCATTAAGGCAAGAACAACATGCAACTCTCACTGCGGATAGCACCCCTGATGCCAAAAAGGATTTTGAGAGGTGGGATCGTTCTAATCGCATGAGTCTGATGATCATGAAACACAACATTCCAGAAGCCTTTTGGGGCATTGAATCTGAAGAGATTACTCAGGCCAAGTCTTTCCTTGACGATCTTGAGCAACGTTTTGCTAAAAACGATAAGGTTGAAATGACAATCACTTCTGACTTCTTTGATGTCTATGAAGTATAAGGGTCAAGGAAATATAAGGGAGTACATTATGGAGATGTTCCATATTGCTTCAAAACTTAAGGCACTTAAAATCGAGCTTTCTGAAGACTTGCTTGTTCTTATGTTTTGGTATCGCTTCCTGCACAATTTAACCAATTTAAAATTAGTTATAACTGTCAAAAGGAGAAATGGACTCTAAATGAGCTCATTTCTCATTGTGTTTAAGAGGAAGATAGGTTGAAGCGTGATAAAACTGTTAAATTAAACAAAAATCTGCTACTTCATAATGTTCTCTATGTTCCTAGACTTGCATGCAATCTATTGTCAGTCAGTAAATTGATCAAAGATTTTGGTTGTAATGTTGTGTTTGGTACTGGTGGTTGCATTTTTCAGGCACAGGGCTCGAATATGGTGATTGTCAATGCTAGGTTGGGCTAAAGATTGTACACACTTGGGAGGCAAGCTTCTCGGAATCATGCTCTATCCAGTGAACTTAGGAAACCAGTTTTATCTTCTGATTTCAATACAAATAACATTATGTTATGGCACTCTAGATTAGGTCATCCTAGTTTTTTCTATCTTTCCAAAATGTTACCAAAATTATTTATAAATAAAAACCCCTCTTTGTTTTCCTGTGAAATTTGTCAATTAGCTAAACATACCAGAAAACCATATATTGCAGCCAAATTTAAACCAACATCACCTTTTTTCATCATCCACAGTGACATTTGAGGCCCTTCTATTGTCAAAAATATTTTTGGGTATAAGTAGTTTGTATCTTTTATAGATGATTACTCTAGGACAACATGGGTATTCTTAATGAGAGAAAAGTCTGAAGTTGAGTCTATCTTTAAAATTTTTTATCAAATGGTTGAAACCCAATTTGACACAAAAATAAAAATTTTAAGGAGTGACAATGTGAGTGAGTATTTGAATAAATCTCTTGGGTATTTCTTTAAGGAAAAAGGAATTGTTCATCTTACTTCTTGTGTCAATACACCTCAACAAAACGGGGTAGCCAAAAGGAAAAATAGACATCTTCTAGAGGTTACTAGGTCTCTTATGTTTACTGCTAAGGCTCCTAAGTATCTTTGGGGAGATGCATTTCTTACAGCCACTTACCTCATCAATAGAATGCCAAGTAAGACCTTAGGTTTCCAAATTCCTACTAAGGTTCTGTTTAGACATTTTCCCCATTTTAAACCGTTAAACTCAAGTCTTTCTCCTCGGGTATTTGGGTGTACATCATTTGTTCATATCCACAATAATAACAGAGGGAAATTAGACCCTAGGTCCATAAAGTGTGTGTTCTTGGGCTATTCTTCGAGTCAGAAGGGTTACAAGTGTTACTCACCATCCACGAAAAAGACCTATGTCTCCTTTGATGTTACATTTTTTGAGAACCAACCTTATTTTTCAGGAACAGAAATTCAGGGGGAGAATTACAAGGAATTTCAGCATGTTCAAACCAATATTTCTTTACAACCAATCCTTTCTTTACCTATTATTGTTCCTCCACAGCCAGCTAGCACATTTCAAAGTCCGAGTGAGAATGGTGGGAATAACCTAAACAATTATGATGATGATTTACCTTCCCCGTTATCTCAGCATTCTACTCCGTGCAAAACACCTTCCACCACTACTAAAATTGCACCTAACAATGACCTTGAAACCATAACACCCCAATCGAAGCAACTCACTGTTTACTCAAGAAGGAGGAAAGCTATTGCTGAAGAAATCAGCCAACCTAGCATTTGCCGAGAACTAGATTCGGATCCTACTGCAGCTGAAACAGAAAGTAATAATGGTTCCCAAGAGGCTACTGTTGTTGACCTTGATGATTTTCCTATTGCTATTAGGAATGGGCTAAGAAAATGTACTATTCATAGCATAAATAAGTATGTTGCATATGGGAAATTACAACCTCATTTTAGGGCATTCACTGCCAGTATTAACAGTGTAAAAGTCCCAAGAACTGTGATAGAAGCATTTCAATCTCCTAAGTGGAAAAAGGTTGTGGAAGAGGAGATAAAAGCTTTGCAAAAGAATAAGAAATGGAGTTTGACAGATTTGCCAGAAGGGAAAAAATCTGTTGGATGCAAGTGGATATTCACGATGAAATATCATTCAGATGGGAGTGTAGAAAGATACAAGGCAAGGCTGGCTGCCAAAGGTTTTTCTCAGTCCTATGGTATTGACTACCAGTAGACTTTTGCACCGGTTGCAAAATTGAATACCATCAGAATATTGTTGTCAGTGGCTGTTAACATGAACTGGAAATTACATCAGCTAGACATAAAGAATGCGTTTCTGAATGGGAACCTTGAGGAGGAAGTATATATGTAGGTCCCCCGGTATTAGAAGGAAAGGTCACCAAGAAAACTGTGTGTAAGCTTAGTAAATCCTTATATGGCTTAAACAGTCTCCCGGAGCGTGGTTTGATCGGTTTGCTAAGACTATGGCACAGAATGGTTTCAAACAAAGCCAAGCGGATCACACACTATTCAGGAAAGTTGCATCAAGTGGTAAGATAACTTTCCTAATTGTCTATGTAGATGATATGATTATCACTGGCAATAATATAGAAGAAATAGAAAAGCTAAAGATGGATCTTGTAAAGGAGTTTGAAACCAATGATTTAGGAAGTATGAGGTATTTCTTGGGTATGGAAGTCGCAAGGTCCAAGGAAGGGCTGGTCATAAACCAACGTAAGTATGTTTTGGATCTTCTTGCAGAAACGAGAATGCTCGGTTGCAAACTAGTTGAAACTCTAATGGAGCCGGGCTTGAAGTTTTGCAAGGAAGAAACTGGAAATCCAGTAAACAAGGAAACCTACCAAAGGTTAGTTGGGAAGTTGATTTATCTTTCTCTTACCAGGTCTGATATTGCATACTCAGTTAGCATTGTCAGCCAACATATGAGTGACCCTCGAGAAGAACATTTGGAAGCTGCTAACAGAATTCTACGGTTCTTGAAGTTTACAGTAGGAGCTGGACTTATATTTAGAAAAAATGAAGACAGAACAGTGAAGGTTTATACAGATGCAAGCTGAAGAGGTAAATTAACTGATAGAAGGTCAGTTAGTGGCTACTGTACATACGTTTGGGGTAATTTGGTGACTTGGAGAAGTAAGAAACAAGCAGTTGTTTCTCGAAGTAGTGCTGAGTCAGAGTTTAGAGCACTAGCTCTTGGAATATGTGAAGGAATGTGGATTAAAAGACTCCTTACAGAACTGGACTTAGATAACAAGAATGATTTTGAGATATTTAGTGATAGCTAGTCAGATATGAGTATAGCAAAAAACCCAGTACAACATGATAGGACGAAGCACATTGAGATAGACAGACATTTTATTTATGAGAAGATTAACAATGGAGTTGCAAAACTACAGTACATTCCGACAAAGAAACATCTGGCATCTTCACCAAAGCTCTTCCACGAGTAACTTTCGATGAGCTGTCATCCAAACTGGGTATATACAACATATATACACCAGTTTGAGGGTGGAGTGTAGGTTATGTATTTAGGAATATTTCGTGTAATTAGAATCCCTTACTTTAAGGGGTTATATCTTTTCCTAGAATTAATCTCTTTCCTAATTTAGAGTTTCCTAAGATAGATATATATCGTGTATATAAATATGTAACAGATCTTTTCTAAAGTATAGAGATAGAGAGAATTACTCTGACTATTTACAGCAACCAGACTTGGCCCAAGTCGAGACAAGGGCACAAGTATCCGAAGGAGCTAGACCATCGGGCTTGCCAAGTTCACAAGACTTGGTCCATTACTTGGAGAATGCTAAAGAGCCCGTTCACACCAGCTTTTCAGATAAGGCAAGAGACAACAATCCAAAGGGAGAATCTTGCCATATTGAGTGTGATCGCCTATTAGAGGAAAGAAGACCATGACTTGATAATCTTTCCTTAGTTAGGGAATCTTATATTGATTACGGCTTAATCTTGGCCATCTATGTAAATCGATCCAGACCATTGATTGAGTGGGAGCTCAACTATAAATAGAGAGCCTCCCACCCTCATTTGTATCATCCATTCCATTCCATTCATTCTCTCCATTTGGAGAAGAGTAATAAAACTCTTGGCATTTACTCTAGATTTCTCTCGTCCCTTTCGATTGTCTTTCATGCTAGTTCTCTTTGTGATCGTGCCTCTCGAGTGGCTAAGAGTAGCCACCATAGTGCTTAAAGCGCTTCCTCATCCATCAAAGCCTTGAGGGCTTGTCCGAGCCGTTGCGAGCATGAGTACTCGCAAGGCTAGTTGAAGGCTGACTTAGGCGCGAGAACCGACCGTTTAGCGTCAAGGGCGTCTAAAGCCGCACGTTTGGCTAGGTTCTGCGAGGCCAAAACCTTAGCCCCGTGACAATTTGCTTTTATTAGTTTTATGCTACCATGCACTTGATTAGTGATAAAAAAATGTTTCAATATGATATTATAAGAGAAAATCAAGTGATTCATATATAAACTCATAAAATGCTAAAGGTCAAATAGGTACAAGTGAAGCACCCTTCAATAACAGGCCAAAATAAAAATATCACAATGACTATTTCTATGGAAGAAATTTGTATGGTCTAAAACATTAAGATCAAAATGGTGTAAGATCTATCTTGTTTGAATATTGGCTAACTCAACTCCCAAAGAAAGAATTTGATAAAGGTTACCTTAATCTTCCTTAGATCCTCAATCTTGACTAACTCCATTAGTATGATGAAGGAGACCAAATTACAATAACAGCCCATCAGAGTTTCTTAAAATACATAGAATATGTACCCACTCTGTGAAGATACATGATGGAAATAAGAATTTTAAATACCCCTGCACTCTTGAACCTAAGATAAAAAAAACCATTATCAAATAACCAAATCTAACTGGAGGTAAGGGTACTCAATCATTTTCAAAAACACACAAGCCTAACAACAACTTCATTATACAATTTTGTGTCTATTTCAATTCTCAAATAAAACAATTATATAAACAATAAAACAAACCCAACTACAATCAAAGAGATTTTTTTAAAAGGGTAAACTACACCAATCACCACCTAATTATAGGGTTAGTGTCAATTTGACCACCATACTTTTAATTTTGGCAAATATACCATTTAACTATTTAAATGGTTCTAATTAAGCCATCAACCGTTAAAAAATGGAACAGTTGACGGGACTGTTAAAATAATTGGTATAATTACATATTTGGTCCCCTTTATTTATACAATCTATCAATTTGGTCCTAATTTTAATCTAATAAAATAAATTAATTATTTAATGAGGTGGTGACACCTTATTGGAGGATTTTAATTATTTTTATTTAATTAAATTAATTAATTTAATCAATTGGAGCCCTAAATAGATTTGAACTTAAAATTGACAAAAAAAAATAAATGGACATGCATTAAAACCTTTTGTGTTGAGATACATTTTAAATATAAATTGAAGTATCCTAAAGTAACTAGATGTTTCAAAACTTATATTCGCTCTAAATGTATTTTCTTGCAAAAGGATATCTCCATTCGGAATGAAATTCAGTTAACGATTAAGGATTTAATTAAATGCAAATTACTGCTCGAAATGCAATATGCCACACGAAATTAATAATGTACCGATAACGGGCGTTTGTGGGGTGCTAATTCTTCCCCACACGTAACCGACTCCCAAACCCAAATTTTAAAGACATGAATCTCTAGTTTATTTTTATGGTGTCCGGTCTACCAAAGTGACCGGTGACGACTCCAAATTAATTTTCAAGAATAAATAAAGGAAAACTCGATTTAAAACGAAAAACCTTAATTTTCAGAATTAAATGAATTAAAATGGATAAAAGTCCTAATTTTAAAAAGAATAAGTCGTCAGACTATTTTTACACACTCAATTTAAAAATAGTTGCGACAACAGTTTAAAATATATAATATTTGTGTTAAAATATTATCAAATTTCAAACTTATCTAGTGGTTAAGTGTTTGTCTTTCTTTCCATAATACTTGGGTTTTTTTCTATTTATATATTGTAACACCCTAAAATAAAGAGTAGAGGCTAAAAAGGGAAGCAAGTAAAAAAATGGTAAGTGTGGTTGTGAAGGCTTGAACCCATGACCTATGCTTGGTAAACCCAAGCTTTAACCGTCTGAGCTAAGGCAATCCATGGCTTTAGTTTACTCTAGTTTTTATTTAGGAGATGGTTTAATTGTGTAATCCAATAACGAATAAAAGTGAGACTCCTCACCTACCCGAAACTAATGCACATTCTAGATCTGAAAAAATATCAGAGATCTAGGAATTTTAAAAGTGACCATTCACCTTCCCGATCGGCCGCCCTCGATCTCCGTCACCGTCGGGCGGTGGTGGTCACCGCCTACATCGCCGGAGGTGTCGCGTCGCCACGATCACAGCCTTGGCCACCACGCGCGTGATCGAGCCACCTTTCACCGGCAAATTTCGTCTGAAGCTTCGACAAGAAACCCAAATCGTCGCCTCTGTTTTCCGTTATCTCTGATCGATACAACCGTTCGTTCGAGACGTGGGTGTAGTTGTCGAACTCCCCGCGTCGAGCTGTGCAAAACCCAGTCGGTGGTTCGTCCGTCTGACTGCGATAAGGGCCCCGTCAGAGCTACGTCACTCTCCGGTCGTCCCTTGGCATTTTAGGTGCGTTTGGGGGCTTCCGGCGACTGTTCCGACGACCGTCCGGCGAGTTGGTAACGCTAGGTATTCGAAGTTTCTTGTATTCGGGATGTTGAGGACGTCACATTCGGGTTCGAGAGTGATCGAACGGAGTATCATGGTCGACCGATATAACAAGTATTAAAGGTAATACACTACTACCTCTAGTATGCTTTATGAACATGTTGGTATTCGGTAAATGCTTGCATAAATATGAATAGGAGTGAGGTTAGCTCTGCTTAAGTCAAACTAGATATGAAATTGAGTATGATAACCTAGATAAAATTAAAATGCTCGAACGAGAAAGTTAATAAATGTAAGGATCTAGAGTTCAATAAATAACTAATAAGGCAGCTAATCTCCAAATCCGATTATCAGTGTCAAATGATCAAATGTTAAAAATATTCACATATAAAATTACGAAAATTCCCTTAAAGTATGAGAATGACTAAAATATCTTTGGAATTGGAAGCAATCTAGAAATATATGCTAGATATGGTAAGACAACATGATTCATCTGAAAAACCTCGAAAAACCTGGAAAGTTATGGTTACAAGATTTGAACCTTTGAGATTGTAAGGTGTTAAGTTTCCTTGAATTCGGAATGAGTCTCTGAATATAGATTTACGAGAAGTTATTCGTACCTCTAAATTAATCAAGCGGCTCGAAATATGGAATTGACTGAAATGACTAAATGTATTGGAAATATTATTATGGTTAATTAATTGGAATGATCGTATTGACCAAAAAGACTAAAGTATCCTCAAACATCGAGGTTTGCAAATTAACTAGAATGATGGATAAATCTTTTGAGTTCTGAAATGAATGAAGTGGTTGGAGGTACCGAGATTTCTTGAATGGCTGAAACACCCACGGGTACTTAATTGATTGAAATATTATATATGGTTCGATTGACAGGAATGATGGATATCGCGAACTTCAAATGACTGAAATACCCCCCATTGACTGGAATAAATAAATTGCCTTTGATAAAATTTTGGAAATACCAATAAAGTTGAAAATGACTGAAATGCCTCTAAGAATTGAAGCATGAATCATGTATATCGATCACTCATGGTATTAATAAGGTTTGAAGTTTTTCCGCGTAGAACATAAGTTCGACTACTCCGCGGCAAGTCCGGTGGTGAAATATGAAAGCAACCGTTCCAATATACGATATAGTCGGATACATTAGAAGGGTTGGTTAGTAATGCAAGGTTGGGATATGTTAGTTCGAATGGTTTTGGAGGCTCGATAAACTTCTGGAAATCTTAAATATTGTAGATCATAATTTCCTCATGATTGGGCTAAGTTACAAAGTCCCCTATAATAGTTAAATGACCAAAATGCCCTCATTGGCCAAAGTGATCAAAATAGCCCTGAATGTATCTGATACCGTGAGAGATCTGGACATGGAAACCTCTGAATGCTTGGTTGGAAACCTGGTGAGCAACTAAAATTTTTCCGAGCCGTTGTTTATGCCTTGTTGGTATAAATTACCAAAATGCCCTTGTGTGATAAAATGACTATAATGCCCTTGTAGGCTTAAATGAGTAAATCACTCATGATATGCCTAAACTCTCAAAGATCTTGATGTATCATCTCCCGAATATCTAGTTTGAATCGTTAGTACAAACCCCTCTTTTAATAGGGGCCTCATTTCAGAAACCCGTTCAAATGGTCAAAAGTTTAATGTGTTCTCTTCCGTTAATGACAAATATCTCCAAGGAAATAAACTATTCCACCTAGTGTGTTCCATGTGTGCTACACGATTATTTTTGCATACTGTTTTACATGTTATAATATCAATCACATGCACATGATTGACATACTTGAGCTCACATAAACATGACATGTTTTATAAATTAAGCATGACCGTACTATATTTCTGGTATTTGCCTATGCACCCGATATGACAAACATGCTATATGGATAATGTGTTACTAAAAATACAGTTATTGATTAATGAACTATTGATGATCTGATTCACTGGGGTACTTGGGACATGATATAAAGTTACCGTCGGCTCAGCCCTGATCCAGCTGGTAGGTCCGCCCGTATTTGGATCCTAAGCTTCGGCTAGGTCCGCCCGTTTTCGAATCCTAGGCTTCGGCCAGGTCCGCCCGTTTTCGGATCTTAGGCTTCGGCCAGGTCCGCCCGTTTTCGGTTCCTATGCTTCGGCAAGGGCTGCCCGTATTCTAAGGTATATCCTTAGGATGGTACCCACGCCCAATGGGCTCGGGTTAATGCATGTACATGATACCGCACTGGGAAACTATATACTGGAGTATGGTTGGAGGGTAAATAAAGAATTAAAATGAACTTTACGGCTACTTGGAATAAATGTATTTAAAATAAAAAGGTTTATTGCATTGTTACATTTCATGCATTAACGTTGCACTGTTGGAACACACTAGACACTAAACTTTCTGTTTCCACCTTCGTATGTTGTCAGCCTATATAATTCTCGTATAATTCTTGATGTTTGAATAAAGAACAAATATCGTTATTCTCGAGTACGATGCAATCTCGAAATAGTAGAACAGAAATAGAGACTGTTACCGCATGAAATATCATGAAAATGTTATGCCTACCATATATCTGCATGAGCTTATAGCATCTTTTGGTAGTTCTGTATTACTGAGCTTTTCCAAGCTCACGTTGTTTTTACCATCGCAGGTTAAAAGAATATATCATGTTGTAACGTTTGACATCAGTGTTCGGAGTTCTCTCAGCGTCGCTTTTGGAGTACGATATGATATAGTTAGTGGGCATGTATGTCATGTATTGTTTTATGATAGTATTTGTAAAGCACTTTCTGAAATTTTTGGTTATGTGTTTAAATGACTTCCCGAAATGGTATTTAAAACAGAAGTTGATTTTACAGTTTAATGAGTGTTTTGAAGAAATATATTTTTATGTGTATTTTTAATGTGGGTCGCTCTTGTGACCCTAATGTAACTTCCTAGGATCCGTTGTAACGCATAGACGGGTCTAGGGGTTACATATATCGTGTTTGTATATTTTTGTCGGGTTATCATTTTTCCTCGAGAATAATTAAGATGAGTCCCCTTGGAAACACATAGATCCAATCATTTCCTTTTCATGCCTTCATGTCTTTTTGCTCATTTTCCATAGATTCATTGAAGACTCTCCAAGTTTCCATGAATATTAATTTACTTCCCCCTTTTTTGGGTTTTGGACTGACTTCGTCATGCAATAAAGTCTTTTAACTTAAAAAAAGTATACTTCATTAAATTATGTTAGAATGATTTTTTTGAGTACTAAGCTTTCAGAAGTTATAAAATGGTTATTAAATTTTTAATCTGTTATAAAATAGTATCTACTAGTGATAAAATTTTATAAGTTTAAAGACCGTTTTATATTGGTTTGATAAATTTTAATGATCATTTCATAACATTTGAAAATTTTAATGACAGTCTTGTAATCGATTCAAAAGTTTAAAGTTTATTTTGTAAATTCCAAACGTTTAGTGACCAAAAAGGTTATTCCAACATAATTTAGTGAGTATTTGTGCGTTTTACCCATTTTTTAAATTGAAAGACTTTATTGCACAGTGAAGTACAATCATCGGGTTCCAAACCCAAGAAAGAGGTAAGAAAATTAATAAAGGGAAAATGGGCAAAGTCGAGACTCGAGACGACCAGCTGAAAGAGACTGAATTTAAAAGCAGCTGTCCAAAATTGACTCTTCTTCCAACCCCTTGTTTGGGTATGGGAATGGGACCATCCACCAACACTATCGTTGTGCAATCTAAACTCTTTCCACTTCGCTTTTTGAAAATTTGCATTGAGAAACACTTGCATTCAAAATTTTAAGTAATGATATATTATACAGATTGATTTTTGTTTTTATATTATATTTTAATTATTTTTATCTCTTGTAGTATACATGTGATGTATAATATTGCTCTATTATTTTTCTTCACAAATTAGTATGAAATAATTGGCCGATTGAGTTTAGTTTGGTTGGTATCGGTGTTTGCCAACATATAGGAGGAGATAAGATCAAACATGTTTAAGCACTCAATATCATTTATAACAAAGATGAGACTAATCTTTGAGTCTCAGGAAGATGATCAATTCGACAAGCAAGGTGAATTTCAACTAAATTATAATTTCTTTGAGATTAATCTCTTAAAGATAAATACAATTGATTCGAAATAAATTATCGATTATGGACTTAAATTCCAATAACCTTGATAACAAGGAGTCCAAGTTAACATAATTTCTTTCGGTTATTGAGTTCACCTTCAATTCTTTTATCTTCTTCAAAAGCTTGATGATAAAGATTACATTTATTTATTCAAAAGCTTTTGGTCTGTTGGATTGCACGGTAGAATGTATTAGGCATTCTCTTAATTGTAGCTTCAAGTACAAGTGTGTCAATTCGAATTTAGGGATGTCAGTCTAAGGACTCCTTTAACCTTTTGCTTTCATCTTTTGTTTTGTAAGGGTGAGTGAGGGAATGATTATATATTTATATTGCTTTGAGATTCCTGTAACCCACTGTTTAGTAGTATTTCAATTTATTAATAAAAAAGTTAATTTAAACATTGTACCAACAAGTATCATTGTTCTTCACATAAGAGTTTTGCTATGACAAAATTACCCAAATGAGTCTTCTCTAAGTCTAACAGGATATTGTTTGGCTTTAAATAGTAATAAACCACAGGTGGTATGGACATGATGGACATATAGCCACTTCTCCAAGCTTCCATTAGGCATGAACTCAAATTCAAATATTTGAGCAACACTTAATCATCCAAATGCAGCTCTAGCAGGTATTGTTCCAGAAAAGTCATTTGATCAAGGCATAACCAAACCAATTTGCTTAAAAAATGGTTAAAGAAGCATATAAATTAATTCTCCACATAAACCTAGTTTTATGGGATAAAATTCGTCTGCCCCTTTTCGGTGCCCCTACATATGCCCCAACACTAAAAAACACTACAAAATTAAAATCTAAGCCCTAACCCTAAATTCTAAATCCTAAACCCTACACCCTATACCCTAAAAAATACACCCTACCCTAAATTCCCTAAACCCTAACCACAACCCCTAACCTAAAACCCTAAACACTAAACCCTAAAGTTAATTTTGAGCGTGGGGCATATGTAGGGGCACCGAAAAGGGGTAGAGGAATTCCATCCAGTTTTATGCTATTAAATTAAAACATAGTCTTTTAAATGCCATAACACAATTGTAGGTAAGGAAATATTGCAGATAAATAGTTCAAAAGATGCATAATCATCTATTAATAAAATTTCTAGGAAAATAAAGTTGATACATACTGATCAAAGACAATGCTTGAAACTACAACTAATGTTTATTTTAGTAAAAGACTAGAAGTGGCTCCTTTGTCGAACTCGTTCAGTATCCTTTAATAACTTAGCTTTGATCTTCTTAAGCTTCGTAACAATCTCTTTCATATCAAGCCTCTCATCTGGTAACTCTGCTGAACATTCTAAACCAACTTGCAAAATGGACAAGGCACAATTGTTGGCTGCTGAATGTTCCCTCCCAATAGTGCTCGACAAATTAGTGTCTACAACTTGATTTAACGGAGATGATATTGACTCTTTTACCCAACTCTTCAAGCTCCTTTCTTCTGCAAACATTTCATCTGTGGGCCTTTTTCTTGTGATGGTTTCCAGCATAATAATACCAAAACTATACACATCACCTTTTGCTGAGACAATTCCTTCTATTCCATACTCTGTGCATGAATTAACAACATAATCATTAGTCAAAATATCTTGATAATGAAAAAGGATGATATAATCGTTATAGGCATGAAAATATGAACAAAAAAACTATGATATAATCAATATCTTGATATAATCGTTATAGTCAAAATATGAACAATTAGAAGTATCACCTGGTGCCATATACCCAATTGTTGCCATGGTCATGGTTTGTATCATTGAATCATCATTGCATAAGAGTTTTGCAATGCCAAAATCACTCAAATGTGCAACCATGTCTTCATCTAATAGAACATTGCTAGGCTTCAAATCACAGTGAACAATGGGTGTTGGATTACCATGATGGAGATATTCCAGTGCAGATGCAACATCTATCATTATGTTCAACCTTTGTAGGATATCCAGAAAATGGTTGCTGGAATACAACCATCTATCAAGACTCCCATTAGGCATGAACTCAAGCACCAAGGCTTTGAAATCAAGATCATTAGAGCAACTACTAATGATTTTGATTAAATTCCGGTGACGAGTGTTGCGGAGAACTTCACATTCAACATCAAAGCTCTTAAGCGCTCCTTCTAACTCTAACTTGAAGACTTTTACTGCAAATATCATCCCATCTGAGAGAGTCCCTTGATATACAGAGCCATAACTCCCATTACCAAGCAGTCTACTTTCACTGAATCCATTAGTAGCTTGAAGAAGTTCATGGTATGGAATTCGTCTCCATGATCCTAAAGGTAACAAGTCTTCTTGAGTTGGCAATTTGTCGTTCCTCTTCCTACTTCGCAAGATGATGAAAATTAGAGCTGCAACCAAAAGTGTAGAGGAAATTGGCAGTGCTACATATATTATGAGCTTAGTTCTTTCCTTGGAATTCTCAAGTGGTTTTGATTTGCAGCTTGGAAGTTGAAGTTGAGGTGCACCACACAATGCTCCATTCCCCTTAAATGATTCGATCGAGTAGTTTCCAAATAATCCCCCCTTTGGAATTTCTCCTTGAAGCCTATTGAAAGATACATTGAAATATTTGAGATAAGAGAGTTTCTCTAAGGACTTGGGAATCTCTCCGGATAGATTATTTCTTGACAAGTCCAAGAACTCCAAACTCAGCATGTCACCAAATGAGTCGGGAATAAAACCCGTGATTCTGTTATTGGATAAAGAAAAATAAGTGAGGTGATTGAGATCTGCAATACCAATTGGGATATCACTGGAGAACTGATTGCTTGACAAATCCATAGTAGTCAAAACCTCCCACTTTCCGATGTCAATTGGCAGTGGACCACTTAGAGAATTTGAAGACAAGTTGAAGATGAGGAGATTGGTAAGCCTTGTGAAGGTTGAAGGTATTGAGGAAGAAAACATATTGGAGCCTAGAATTAGGTTCCTCAGAGAAATGAGGTTACCTAAGCAAGCAGGTATTGGTCCAGACAAATTGTTACTGCTCAAGTCTAAGTAAGCCAAATTGTTTAGATGACATAACTCAGATGGGATGGATCCTTGTAACTTATTTTCCATAAGAGAAACACTCTGCAGCTGTTTTAATGCTCCAATTGTAGCAGGAATCGTTCCTTTCAATTTATTTCCATGTAGCTCAAGGTTTATCAAGTGACTTAAGTTGCCAATTTCACTTGGGATACGACCCCTGATATTGCATCCAAAAGCAGAGAATTCTACGAGAGAACCTGAGAGATTCCCTACCAAACCTGGAAGTTCACCACTGATTAATGGGTTCATGCCTAAAAGCAAGGTTTCCAAGCTTCTACATTTTGTCAAAGAAGAGAGAAAGCTCATTCGTTGGGAAGTTAAATTATTACTCGCCAGGTTGAGACGCTTCAAATTTTTTAGATTGCCCAGATTTTCAGGAATGTACCCTGAAATGTAATTACCTGGCATGTCAAAAAGAATAAGCTGAGAGGCATTGGAAATAGACATTGGGAATGTTCCACTGAGTTGATTTGCTCCAAGATATAATTCTTGCAAGTTTGGAAGCCAAAGACCCATGTTTGATGGAAGATGGTCAGATAGCTGATTCCCAGATAAAGAAAGGATCGACAGAGTTGAAATATTGAATATGGCGGGAGGAATAGGACCAACAAAGTTGTTAAATCCCAAATCCAACAATTCAAGATTCTTTAGGTTGCCAAACTCACGAGATATTGTACCTACCATCGATTTTATCAAACAGATATATCAGACAAACGTGGGGAATAAAATAATTTAAATGTAATGTATTTGTATTTGTATACTATAAGTGACGATATATGAATTTGATTTAAAAAAAAGCAAAATGACAAAAATACCCCCAATGTTTGCATGTTCTGTCATTTGGCACCCTATTCTTTTTTTTTTGTTCAAATATGCCCCCCAACGTTTCAATTTGGTCCAAATATGCCCCCGTTGGATGAAAACTGTTAGTCAACTAACGGTCAACAACTGATGTTGACTAGACCTGCCACGTGTTAAGATCTGTTTATGCCGCGTCAGATATTTTAAAAAAATATTGTTATACCTTTCTTTATGGTGACACATGGCCAACTATCATGTTGACACGTGGTTGAATCCGATGACGATACATGACAAATATAATTCTGACATGTCAATAGATCTTAACACGTGGCAAGTCCAGTCAATATTAGTCGTTGACCGTCAGTTGACTGACAATTTACAACCAACAGGAGCATATTTGGACCAAATTGAAACGTTTGGGGTATATTATGACCAAAAAAAGAATAGGGGAGCAAATGATAAAACAAGCAAATGTTTGGGGGCATATTTTGTAATTTTGCCTAAAAAAGTGACGATGTATGAAATTATATAGTTTTTAACGTATCAAATATGAATAAACATTCATAAGTTCCAAATATAAAATACATAATGTTTTCCTTTCATCTGATTTCATAAATTTTAGGCTTTTATATTTTTAAGAAAATAAAATATCTTGGTCAAGATTTTAAAGAAAATTATGGGTCTAAAGCTTTTGGGATCCAAATAAATGTACTTCAAAATAAAAGGAATATACCTGTGAAATTATTATAGCCACTAGCAAACCACTTAAGAAGAGTTAAATTCAGAATTTGTTCCGGAATTTCACCTATAATTATAAAATCAAATTAAAAACTCATATGGTAGTAAGAATTATTGCAATAAATTAAATAAAGCACCATTGACAGCATCATATTAGGTATCATTTATTTTATTTTATTAGTTTATTCTCCATTATTTATTTGAAAATTATAAAATATTTATTCATAAAATAAATAAGTTTCTTTTTCCGATCTCAACAAAATTCATTTGTTATTTCTTAGATTAGTGAAAATTAAACACTTAAAGACCCTATCATTTTAATTCATATTGATCTCAGTTCTCTGTTATCCGTTCACCTATAAAACTATTAGAGGCAGTTAGGCACAATCAAAATTTTCGATAAGAGTTAAAATCACAAAATTAAACCACTTCCGTTTGACTTCTCTCTAATTGATTCATTATTTTTTCGATAAATCTTAGATCTAATCACAATTCTACTAAGAGAAGAGGGAAATGAATAGGAGTGCTTTTAGTGGGTCTAGAATCTATGATCTAAAAGAATACGAGGGAACAAAGATGAGCAGCTTAGCTAACTGACTAATTGTGCTTGCTTGATTAATTAAAAGAGAGAAATAATAACTCTTTGCACTTGCATCAGATTGTCATATTGCTTACCTTAAGAGTTAAGGATAGAGGAATACGTTGATAAAAAATGACTAGAGGAATAATGGTCCAATTGGAAATTGAACCTACCTCTTATAATTTCAAAATAAATAAATTTGTATATTTTTATTTCATTAGTTTATACTTCAATCTTTATTTGAAAACTTTGAAGTATTTGTTCATTAAAAAAGTTTATATTTTTCACATTCTCAAAGTACTTTGAAAGAAAGAATTTTAAAACTCGCAAAAAAATGGTCTGAATCATTACCTTCAAAGTGGTTTTCCCCAATATAGAAGAACTGAAGCATACTCAAATTCCCAATTTCTACTGGTAGAGTTCCCTCCAACTGGTTATATGATAAAGATAGCATTTGTAACTCTTTGCACTTGCATAAACGGGTTGGAATTCTACCAGAAAGCAGGTTGAAACTCAAGTACAGTTCCTTCATATTCGGAAGATGATCAAACATATCTCTTGGAATATGACCAGTGAGATTATTGTAGGTGAAATCGATGACTTCTAGTGAAAGCAAACCACGTGATATGGATGGTATGGAACCAGACAGCATATTATTTCCTAGATAAATCTGTTGCAAGGAAGATATATTGAAGATGGAGGAGGGTATTGAACCTGAAATCTGGTTTTCAAACAAGCTCAACATCTCTAGCTTTGGCAAATAGCCTAAAGACAATGGAATCACACCCTTGAAGTTGTTTTGGTACAGATACAACTTTCGAAGCTCAGTTAATGATCCCAACCATGATGGTATTTCTCCACCGAAACTATTGTTACCAAAGCTTAAATATTTCAACCGTCGCAAATTGGATAATTGGACAGATACTCTACCATGGAAATTATTGTTTGTGATGGAAAGAAGAGAAAGGAATGATAAATTTCCCAAGTGGGGTGGAAGGGTGCCTACCAGCCCCAACCCAGTTAGGTTTAGCGTCGTGACTCTGCGGTGTTTGGATCCGCAACGGACACCAATCCAATTGCAAACAGGAGTAGAAACTGACCAATTAGTTTTCAGGACATTTTCAGGATCGTGGATAACATGGTCTTTTAATGCGAGAAGAGCTGATTGGTCTGTATGTATGGTGGTTAGTTTCTTAGAGAAAGTAGGCATAGAAAAATGGAAGATGATGAGGAGAACTAAGTAGAAGAAAGGGTTGGCCATTAGATTTTGGGTGTTGAGACGAGACACTCGAGATTGAGTTTGAGAAGCTACCAACAAAGGCACAAGTGAGATAGCTACACATAGGTTAGGCATTCTTTATATAACACTAGAATGGAACCCATGCCTCGCCATAAATAAATATAAAATCCCTCAGCAACTCACCGCCATAAACATATGAATAAAAGGAGAATGCCACTGAAATTAAAAAAAAAATATTAACTTAAAATGGTGTTATTTTGGTGTGGTTACTGTGAAGCATAATTTAGCTTAAAACGACGTTTCAAGGGATTTAAACTTAGAATCTTTAGATGCAAAGGCTAAACTTTAACCAATAAACCACCATAAGATTATATAATATTTTACCACAAATATTATATTGTTGTGAATAAAATAAAGAAGAACAAGAATAAGAACGAAGAACAAGAAGAACAAAGAGATGTGGGAATGAGAGAGATTCATATTATTATCCGAACTAGAATTGTGTACAATGTCTTCATCTATTTATAGGCATAAGAAGTAAATAATACATTAAACTCTAATTAATAGAGATAATATTTCTAATAATAAATAAATCAAACTCCTTAGATAAAGTTCTAATCATGATAAACATCCACATAGATAAATATTCATAACACTCCCCCTTGGATGTCTATGAAGATAACGTGCCTCGTTAAAACCTTACTAAGATAAAAGTCCAGTGGAAAAAAATTCTTTAGTGAAGGAAAAAGAATACACACATCTTTGATACGCATAACATGTTGCCTCATTAAAAACCTTACCAGGAAAACCCATTAGGACAAAACTTCAGTTAAGGGAAAAAGAGTGCAACGCGTATTTACTCCCCCTCGTAAAAACATCACAAGATAGCTTTGTGAAAGTAATATGTTCCATAATGTAAATTGCATATCTTCTGAATATATTGGGTCAACGGTCTTTAGCCAAACACATTGGGATATACATCTTGCATTATCTTCACACAAGATAGCTTTGTGAAAGTAAATCGCATATCTTCTGAATATATTGGGTCAACGGTCTTTAGCCAAACACATTTTTGGTTTGCCTCGTGCATAACAATTATTTCAACAAAGTTTGAGGAGGCATCGACGAATGTTTGAAGATCTAAAAGTAATGATCTTTGTATATCCATGGATATTTCTTGACCAACTAATATATGGTGCCTCAAGACCAAGAAAAGATATAATTATCTTTATTCACATCCAACAATCTTACAATAAATATACTTTATCCATATTGAATCTTCTTTAAGATTATTTCAACTTATGTCCATTCATAGACAAAAACGCATATTTAAGCGCTCGATCTTTAGGTCGAGACAAAACCACATCTCAAGATTCTTTTTCTCAAATACTTTCATTAAATAATTTGAGAGCTCTTCGTGAGTTTCCAATTTGAGACTCTTCAGGAGTGCTAATGATATAATGAATCATGATCCAAACTCCTTTATAAAATACATAAGGAAATCTGATCATTCTTGTAGTATTTCCTCAATTAGTACTCACTAAGGCGATAATAACAAATGCGCCAAAATATTCAACGAGACATGTCTAAATAAATTTACTCAAAAATTTCCAAATGCTTCTAGCATTTTAAATTCTTTAAGGATAAATATGGATCCATAAATAATTAGACGCATGCAATATATTTCATAACTGCCAAATTAATTGCATCCACCATGAAGTAATTAAAACTCTTCATAAATCATAAGTCAAGTCGTATTTACGACTACTTATTTGTGCCTCACTTGCATTACACCTTTAGGTGTTTGGACTGCTAGTCCAAATACTTCACTTTTGGAAGTTCAAAGCGTCTTTCCATATTGGCCAATCATTTCAACATCTATAGATTCTTATACAAGATCCTCGTTTTCTTTCTTTACTTCTATAGAAGTTTTTCATGTAAAATTATTTGCAAAATCGTTGTCGACAACTTTTCTATTTTCTGGTTCCATTTTCGTAGTGACATAACTCATCGATATCTCTTCAAGATTTTAATCTTTATTTCAGGTACCTGAAACTCTTCAAGAGTTTTATTATTAGTTATGTCTTGGGTCTCTTCAGGAGCACCCGCCTCCAATATATGACCATCTCATATTACTTTTCATTTACGAGAATTTTGATCATTGGAACCATTTCAACTATCATGCTTCAGGCATGATTTACATCTTCTCGCTCTAACATGTAATTTAAACTTAGAGCATTTCAGCTGGTATATGAGGCTTAGTTACTCTCATTGGGTCAGTAAATATGTCTGGCAGTTGACATGTAATAACATCAATTATCTTATGAACTTCTGGTTCATATACGAGGATCTAGATAACGATAATTCATTTTCCTTTATCCAGCTGATTATTATCTCCCCCTGATGTTGAGAAAAATCATGTCATAAATGATTCTCCCATTAATGTTTAAGAGTTTAAACATAAAAGGAGACTCGTACTCAATATATATTCTCAACCCTTTTTATTTACCCATTTGTGCGTCGTGGTGGAGCAATTCATATCGCACATTCAAAAATTATAAAATGGAAAATGTATGGCTTCTGACCAAAAACCAATCATAACAGGGAGTTTATTATAACTCGTTGGCTTGATGCGTATAAGTGTTTCTATATGGAAACGCCATATAAATAATAACTCTCTTGTTCTCATAGTTTAGCTATTAAATATGAGGCATCCAATTGAAATTTTGCTAAACTATATTTTTCATAATCAACAGGCTTTGTAATAACTGATATAGCCTAAAATATAAATCAACTAGCTTTTGCAAGACGAATAGTCTAACTGCATAATCTGAATCCTTTTATAATCAATCTCACAAACTTCTGGTTGTAAGTTCATAAAACAATGTAGATGCATCTACTAAAATCATATAAAAATTTTCACATTTGTGGATATATGGGCCCATATTTCGTTCAGATATGCAACACACGCAGTCTCAACTCTAGCACAAGAACTTCAAGTTCTAATGCTTTTGGTAAGTGGGATCAACTATATCATTTGAGAACAAACAACACAAGAACTTCAGGTTCTTTTAGTAAGTGGAATTTAATCAATTCCTTTAAGCAACACAAGGACTTCATGTTCTTTAATAAGTGAAATTTAATCAATTCCTTTGGGAATAAGCACCACAAGAACTTCAGGTTCTTTTAATACATGTGCATGTAAATCTCAATAATTTCTGCACCATTATTGATCAGGATGGTCTAACCGATCATGCCAACTATATATATGTGTATATATTTCTAAATTTGTAAACTTCTTGTCTACCATAACATGTAATTCAATCTCACCCGTACATGTCTAGTATGGCCATCAAAATTGTTCCTTTAAATAGGAATATCTTTAGCTCTTTCGGAGCTTTCAATTGATATTATCTTTTGGTAGCAATATATAGCTCTTCTAGAGCTTTCAACTGACTTTTTGGCTACCAGAATTTATATCCATATTGGCTTATTTCAAATACCAATTGATAACATATGTTATCTATAATTCCCAAAGGAATATTTTGCGAACTCATATTGCTCTCTTAAAATTTCCACTTCTAGTGGTGACGATATTATTAACATTAGCGGTAATCATTGCAATATTCGCAATTCTACACTTTTTTTATTAATAAGGGGGATACTACTATAGGTCTCGTTAAAAACCTCCCTAACCTAGGTGGAGGAAAAGAGTACCTACAGTAGTATAATAGAGAAGCAGGAGAACCGAAAACAACAAAACTAAAATAAAACTAGCAAGGACTAGGCAACTCATCGTGCAACAAGTTAATCGCCTCATCCGGAGGAGACCAATAATAGCTCACTTGGTAACCACTCCAATGGCCCAACTTAGCAAGGACGTCGGCAATCCGGTTAGCATCTCTTAAAACATGACGAAACTCACAACTACCAAATCTAGGTAGCAAACGACGGATAGAAAAATGGAAGATGATGAGAAGGGCTAAGTTGAAGAAAGGGATGGCCATTTGATACTGGAAATGGAGTCTATGAAGCTACCAACAAAGGCATAGGTTAGGCATTCTTTATATAACGCTAGAATAGCAAAAGGTTACATTTTTTTCTCAAAAGTTTTCCCCTTTCTCAACAACCCATGACAGGTCGTCGTTTAACCGGTCAAAAATAAATAAATAATTAACCTCTTTCAACTAACAATAAAATAAAGAAATTAAATAGTTATAGGGAAAGAGGGTCGATCCACAGGGAGATTAGTCGAAATTCTTGACTTGAATTTTGTCAGATTTGAATTCCCAAGAATATCTGCAAAACAAGGAAAAAAAGGGGGGGTGATATGATTTCGAGTGAAGTAAAAATAAAATGCAATAGTTAAAAGTAATAAAAAAACCAAGTATGTGAAATAGCCTTGAACCAGCTCCTTCAATTCTTTCGATCATTGAAATAGATTTTTATTTCGGGGATCATGTCGTTTACAGTCTACGAGGCCCAACCCGTCGTAACTTGTTCTTATCTCGAGTAACCAATCCTCCCAAGTCTATCTTCGAAAGACGGTTCTTAAATAAATCAACCACGACTATCGCCGTTAAAGTATTTAGAATAAAGCAGGAAAACCCCGACTCAGAAATTGTCTAAAACAAATAGAATCGCTTCTGATTTTATCTTTCCTTAGCGGACCGCCGCTAAGAGTGTTCATAGGAAGTTGAAAATCGCCACAGGCCGGTCCTTCCTCCCAACTGTGTTTTTAAGTGAATTCAGACCAAAGGGCCCTTTTTGATATGAAAAACGGTTAAAAACTTGTAGTAAGGCCGATTGCCAAACTATCTAAGCAGAAAGACAAAAATGATTTCTCGAAAAGAATTTAAGCAAGTTCAATTCTCACGAATCGAATTGACTTGGCTGGTTCTTGGCTTAAAGGATTTAGCTAAGCATGATATTGATTATCATACTTAACTTGATTTTAGAAAAACAATTGAATAACATAAAATAAATGAAAACAAGAAATTAAAGGAAAATGAACTTGGATTTAAAGCTAGAAATGTTTACAAAGATAAAAAAACTCAAAACTAGAAGATGATCTCAAGCCTTCACCAAAGGTTGGTATTTATAGGCTTAGACTTACAAAGATAAGAGATAAGAAATAATAATTCAAATTCAAAATGTTGATTAAAATTCAAAATAAAACTAATATGGATAAAAGCTGATAATCTGATCGGATTCTTCTTCCGGAACATTCCAGGAGCTTCTAGAAGTTGCCACGTCACTGCCACGTCCCTGCCATGTCACTGCCACGTCAGACGCGTCGTGCCCGGTGTCGTGCCCATGATGCCAGTCATGACAGGATAATAAAAAAAACTGCAGAAATGCTTCATTTTCACTGCTATTTCCAGAATTGGACCCCTGCACAAAATGTAATGAAAACAACATGTATTAAGCAGCAAGAAGTCACAATAACTAGAAAAGTAGCAAGTAAAACATGACAATTTTGAGAACTCATCAAATTCCCCCTCACTTGTCTCATACTTGTCCTCGAGTATGTCTGAAATAACATAAACCCAAGAATGCATTTCTCAAGCCATTACAAGCATCAAACAGGATCATAAGAGTTCTAGCACAAAAGGAGCTTTATGAAAGAAACATAATCAAACCAAATAAACACAAGCAAAGAGCAGCTCTTGTCCTTTTCAATTACCTATCAAGCATTAACCAAACCTCAGCCTAGTCCTAATCCTCACCAAGATACACTCAAGAGCACTCAAAGTGTTTTAAAGGTAAATTTGAAGCAGAAACACTCAAAGTCATGCATGAACAAGGTTTCCATAAGCTTGTAACAAGTTCAATTCTTCGCTACTTTATTAGAATCGAGGTGCAAAAATCATTAGGTCTTTTATTCAAGGTGTAATGTGGGTTTAGAAAAAAAAAAGTAGAAAGATGGAAAGAAAAGGCAAAAGAAGATGATCCATGCAAGAAGTTTCAAACAATAAGCAACGAAGACAAAAGAGGAGTTAAAAATGGGCAAGCAAACACATTTCTTTTTCTTTTTTTTTTCTTTCTTTTTTTTCTTCTTTTGAAAATGTTTTTTTCTTTTCCCTTTTTTTCTTTCGAAGCAATTGCTTCTTTTTATTCTGTTTTTTTCTCCTTTTTTTTCATTCGGAAAAATTCTGCCCTTATTCGAATTGCAGCCCCTTTTTGTCTAGCAATACAGTTCTAGCATTTGATCAATCAAAAAGTGGTTAAGCCAAGGGAATGGGGTGTAAGGCTAACAAGGGTTCACTAGGCGATGAGAAAGGGTAAATCAAAACGAAAGGGAAGGAAAAGGTTTAAAGCCTAATGCCTAAAGCATTTTAAAGCACATCGTTCTTATTGTAGTCTCGAATTGTAAGCAAGCCACAAGTTCTAGATTCCTAAAATTTAAGATGACACTCTCAAGCAAAATAAATGAGCATAATATGAAGAATGCATGCTCAAGGCTCAAAGTCTCACAAAATTGGGCTAAATTTGATTAAGCTAGGCGAGAAATCTAATCAACACAATCAAGAGTAATTAAAAGAGAATGTCAAGCTGCAGAATACCCATATCATTTGGTTATAAAAAAATTCTCCAATTCAATCATTCCTAAGTACTAGAGCAAGTACAATATGCTAGATATCATGTAATGGCAAGAGAAGTTCAACTCAAGTTCAATCAAAGTCAAACATATCATCAAACAAGCAAAGGACAAGTGTTGTTGCACCCTCCCCCTCACTTAAATGAATTGCCCCAATTCAAAAAAAATATTAAATGTTAAAGCAAAGAGGGGTAAAGGGAACTCCCCGTGATCAACGATGATTGCGACGATGGTGATGGTGACCGTCGAGAAGGCGGCCGGCGGGTGGAGCTTGGTCCAGCGATGCTGTTGGAGAGCTGCGAATGGCGGCTGACGGCTGGGGGAGAAGGCGGAGGTGCGGTGGAAGCCATAGGCGTGGGGTTCTCGATCGAGGGCTGGGGCTTGGCGTTGTCGACTACCACGGCGAGGAAGAGGTGTGGGGAATGGTGAAGTCGGCGTGGCTGAGTAAAAAAAACAAAGGTGTTTGGTTGTGTTTTTTTAGGGTTTGGGTAGCTCACGGGAAAGAAAGACAGGAAAGGGAAAAAGGGGAAATGTTTTTTTAAGAGAATAGGCTAAGATGCGCCGGCTTCTTTGGGTTATGCTAATGTGCACTGTTTAATGAAACGGTGCACTCCAATGCTTGAGGTCGAAATGTGTTGCTGTGAAGTGTTAGAAACATGGCTTGGCTTGTTGTGTGCGAAAAGAAACCTGCGGAGGGGAAGGAAAATTTATTAATGCAACGAAAGAAAATGAAAAATAAAGAAGCATAAATTAAATAAAAAAATGAAGTAAAAATTGATGAAAAATAAACTAATGGGTTGCCTCCCATTTAGCGCTTTGTTTAACGTCGTTTAGCTCGACGACCTTTGCTAAATTTTTGGTTCCTCAAAAGCAAGTTCTTCAAATAAACGGTAATGTCCATCCCTCGTCGTTTTAACGCCTTCCTTCATCTTTTTATGTGTGCGCAAAACAACAACTAAGCTTCTACCTCCTCCCCGATGCGACAACTTACTCGAAATGATGATTGGAAAAGTTTGGTTGTCGCCTAAAAGTACATAATTAAATTTCTCCAACTTCGGCTTTGGTTCCTGCAAAATTGAGAGAAAATGTTTAGACCGAGTTGGAATTAATCGAAAATCGGAAAGGGAAAAAAGAGTTGAAATGATTTCGCCTATATTTTCATCGTCGAGATCCGCGAATTCCCTACAAAAGTCATAACACATATCAGTTTCGATCAAATCATTAGCTAACGGATCTATAATATCAACAAAATTTAAACTTGCGACCGAATCAGGATACTTCATAGCTTTATACATATCAAATTTAACTACTTCCCCATCAAATTCCATAGTTAAGATGCCGTCGCGGAAATCAATCTTTGTATGCGCGGTTGATAGGAAAGGTCGGCCAAGCAATATTTCTGATCCGTTGTTGCTGCGATCATTTTCCATGTCAATAATGTAAAAATCAGCAAGAAAAATAAGATTTTTTACCTGTACCAACACGTTTTCTAGTACTCCCTCGGGATAGATGAATGATCGATCAGCTAATTGGACCGTCACTCGCGTTTCTTTCAATGGTTCAGTCGAAATTTTGTTGTAAACGCTTAATGGCATGACGTTGATAGATGCGCCTAAATCGCACATCGCCCTTTTTATCCCAACATTCCCAATTTTACAAGGAACCACAAACATACCTTGGTCCTTGTACTTTGGCGGCAACGGCTTTTGAAAGATGGCCGAAATATTTTCACCAAGGTTAACCTTTTCATTCCCGGATAGTCGCCTTCGGTTTGTGCATAAGTCCTTCAGGAACCTTGCATATTTGGGCACTTTTCGAATAACATCAAGAAGTGGAATATTAATTTCCACTTTCTTGAATACATCCAAAATTTCCTTCTCTTCCTCCTTTTTATCTCGTTTCGCCAATCTACCTGGAAAAGGAGGAACAGGTTCGTAAGTAGGAACAAAAATATTGGATTTAGAGTTACCTGCAGTGGGTGGAGACTTTTCATTCTGGTCCTTCGAAGAGCTGCCTTGCTCGTCGGATTTTTGCTCATCTTGCTTGGGCGGTTTAGGCGTTATCACTGTTCCACTACGCAAAGTTGTCGCACTAACATTTTCCCTTGGGTTGGTTTCGGTTTGGGATGGTAACTTTCCCTGGGATTCTATACGGCTAACGGCTTGAGCTAGTTGGCTTATTTGTTTGTCGATTTGTTGGAGATGGGATTGTGTTTGGGTTTGGAATTTTTCCTGCGAAACTGTCAATCTCTCAACAATAGACTCAAGCGAAGATTTTTGGGGTGCTTGGTTTTGGTAGGGAGGTTGTTGCCTAGGTTGGTAATTCGGGTTCTGATTACCGTAGCTCAAGTTTGGGTGATCTCTCCAACCGGGATTGAAGGTATTGCTATGTGGGTTATAAGGTCTTTGGGGAGGTCCGGGAAAGTTGTGTATGGCGTTAACATGGGCACCAGATGTATCCCGCAACAATGGGCATAAGTCGGTTGCGTGATCAGGCATAGTGCATATTCCGCATACCTTAGCAGCTTTTATCTCCCCTGAAACAAGAGAATACACAATATTAGTCAAATTATCAATTTTATTCTCTAATGAAATTGTGCTTACTGTTTGAACCCGTCGGCTGGGTTCACTTGTAGAACCAAATTGCTGCGAGTTTGCAGCCATTGTGGAGATTAATGTTCTCGCTGCAGTAGGAGTCATGTTAACGAGTGCGCCACCGCTTGCTGCATCTACCATCTTTTTGTCCATTGGTAACATTCCTTCATATATGTATTGAAGGAGTGTTTGCTCGGATAGGCCATGTTGCGGACAGCTTGCGCACAGCTTCTTGAACCTTTCCCAATAATTATATAGGGATTCGTCGTGCATTTGTTGGATACTCAAAATGCTTCGCCTAAGTTCAGTCGCTTTTGCTGCAGGGAAATACCTGTCAAGGAAAACACGAGAAAGATCAGCCCATGTATTAATAGAATTCAGAGGCAAATAAAATAACCATTCTTTAGCCATTCCGGCTAAAGAAAAAGGAAATGCCCTTAGTTTTATCTGATCCTCTGAAACTCCTTGCGGTTTCATGCTGCTGCACACCATGTGAAATTCGGCAAGGTGTTTATGTGGTCTTTCAGTAGGGAGGCCATTAAAGGTGGGTAATAGGTGAATTAAGCCCGTTTTGAGTTGGAAAGGAGTATCGCCTTGAGGAAAAGCGATGCAAAGGGGTTGTTGCACAGTAGGAGCTGTTCAGCTCTCGAATCGTTTGGTCTGCCATCGTTTCTGGTTCCTGTGTAGGTTCTTCGATTGGTGTAGTTTCGGAGGTGGATTCTTGTTCGGATTGTCGTGTGCTTTGTTGTTTCTTTCGTCGAAGTGTTTCGTCGTGAGTTCTACGAGCGCTTGCTTCAATTTCCGGGTTGTATGGAGCTAAAATACCCGGGTTCTTCCTGGTCATAAAATAAAACAAAAATCAGTCAATAATTGCCAAAAATAAATCTCCCCGGCAACGGCGCCAATTTTGACAGGTCGTTGTTTAGCCGGTCAAAAAAAATAAATAATTAACCTCTTTCAACTAACAATAAAATAAAGAAATTAAATAGTTATAGGGAAAGAGGGTCGATCCACAGGGAGATTAGTCGAAATTCTTGACTTGAATTTTGTCAGATTTGAATTCCCAAGAATATCTGCAAAACAAGGAAAAAGGGGGGGTGATATGATTTCGAGTGAAGTAAAAATAAAATGCAATAGTTAAAAGTAATAAAAAAACCAAGTATGTGAAATAGCCTCGAACCAGCTCCTTCAATTCTTTCGATCATTGAAATAGATTTTTATTTCAGGGATCATGTCGGTTACAGTCTACGAGGCCCAACCCGTCGTAACTTGTTCTTCTCTCGAGTAACCAATCCTCCCAAGTCTATCTTCGAAAGACGGTTCTTAAATAAATCAACCACGACTATCGCCGTTAAAGTATTTAGAATAAAGCAGGAAAAACCCAACTCAGAAATTGTCTAAAACAAATAGAATCGCTTCTGATTTTATCTTTCCTTAGCGGACCGCCGCTAAGAGTGTTCATAGGAAGTCGAAAATTGCCACAGGCCGGTCCTTCCTCCCAACTGTGTTTTTAAGCGAATTCAGACCAAAGGGCCCTTTTTTATATGAAAAACGGTTAAAAACTTATAGTAAGGCCGATTGCCAAACTATCTAAGCAGAAAGACAAAAATGATTTCCCGAAAAGAATTTAAGCAAGTTCAATTCTCACGAATCGAATTGACTTGGCTGGTTCTTGGCTTAAAGGATTTAGCTAAGCATGATATTGATTATCATACTTAACTTGATTTTAGAAAAACAATTGAATAACATAAAATAAATGAAAACAAGAAATTAAAGGAAAATGAACTTGGATTTAAAGCTAGAAATGTTTACAAAGATAAAAAAACTCAAAACTAGAAGATGATCTTAAGCCTTCACCAAAGGTTGGTATTTATAGGCTTAGACTTACAAAGATAAGAGATAAGAAATAATAATTCAAATTCAAAATGTTGATTAAAATTCAAAATAAAACTAATATGGATAAAAGCTGATAATCTGATCGGATTCTTCTTCCGGAACATTCCAGGAGCTTCTAGAAGTTGCCACGTCACTGCCACGTCAGACGCGTCGTGCCCGGTGTCGTGCCCATGATGCCAGTCATGATAGGATAATAAAAAAAACTGCAGAAATGCTTCATTTTCACTGCTATTTCCAGAATTGGACCCCCTGCACAAAATGTAATGAAAACAGCATGTATTAAGCAGCAAGAAGTCACAATAACTAGAAAAGTAGCAAGTAAAACATGACAATTTTGAGAACTCATCAACCCACCACCATAAACTAATGAATGTTTGTAATGAAATAAGGAGGATGGAGGATACAAATGAACATTTAGCATGACTAATTAAATAACTTTTTACTAGGAATTTTTTTTTTGAATTACATGAATGAGAAATAAAATCAGCTTGGTGCCACAGAACCAAGCACATCCCTTTCAAGATAAGGGTCTAAAAACGAAGGAGGTTGCTCAAAAATAACCAAAGCACGCGAGGAATCGTCTTGAGACTTGGCTAATTTATCCGCTGGTGCGTTTCCTTTCCGGGGAATCCATCTAATGTCAGCGATCCAACAACGCTCACGCCATGCAGCAATTGCTCGAACGAGGGACGTAGTGCTTAGGGAAGCATGTCGATCCATGATCATATCAACGGCTGTGCGGCAGTCCGATTGCACTTGTACTAGCTCAAAACCATTCTCCCATGCAAGTTGAAGGCCCGTGAAGATTGCCCACAACTCTGCATTTAAAACCGTGGAGACACCTACTGTTTGCTGAAAGCCCAAGATCTAGCTGCCATTACTATCCCAAATCAAACCTCCAATCATTCCCAAACCAGAGGGAAGTCGCAGAGCTCCATCAACATTGACACACACATACCCCTGCGGTGGCCGATTCCACACTTGAGTCTCCGACAAAGTAAGCACATTCGGATTATCAACTCGTCGAGAGTTGCAGAAAGCCTCTGCATAATAGCGAGCCCAGGTTAGACTACGGTGCAGCAGGGAAGAAGGTGATCATATGGTGTCTACAAAAACCAGTTCATTATGGCTCTTCCATAAGTGCCATGCGAGCGAAGCAAATACTACCCCAAGGTAAATTCATAATGGTAGATATATTGCGAAGATTATGGTACACCCACGTACGAGTATCTAGCAAGAAAAAATTAGCCTGTGCATCGACTGGCAGTAACGACTTCCATATAACAGAAGAGAACTCACAGTCACGAAGTGTATGAAGCATGGTCTCTGGCTGTAATCCACAGCGCGGGCACATATTCGATTGTCCAAAAGACCGCCGACAGCACTCCACGTTCGTCATTAATTTCTCCTGATATGCACACCAGAGGAACAAACGTATTCTCTGTGGGACATGGAGTTTCCAAATTGCAGACCAAGCTGGGTGTTTCTCATTCCAAACATCGCTAGCTACGCGAGAGTATGCTGATGAAACTTCAAAACAGTGTGTCGCGCTCTATCGCCAAACTATAGCATCATTTGCATCATCCGGGTCGGGACATTTAACACCCAAGATGTGGGAGACAGCTTCCTCCGTGAATGTGTTAGATAGTTTTGTTGTATCCCATCCTCCCCCAGGCAAAGTAAACTGATGTAACGAAACTGACTCAGGGACATTAACGAGGTGCTCACGCAGGGGACCAAGCTGAGGCAACCAGACATCATCAAGTAAACGGATTGAATTACCATTCCCCAAGGACCAAGAAATATTATTTAGCAAGAGTGGCCATGCAGAAGCTAAGGCTCTCCAAAGGGGCGTGCAGGAATTTCTCGAAACAATAGATGGACATAGCTCGGATAGCTTATATTTCTCACGCAGCAGCTGGACAAACATTAATTGTGGCTTGTTGATAATCTGGAACCCAAGTTTTAGAATAAAAGCTAAATTGAAATTGTGCATCCGTCTAAAGCCAAGGCCCCCTGGATCGACCGGTTGACATAGAGCTTCCCAGTTAACCAGAGATGCTTTGGGGGCACTCACAGATGATCCCCAAATGAAACGACGAATCAACTGTTCAATCTTGTTACAAATTCCTTTTGGTAACATGGTCGTTTGCATGAAGTAGACGGGGATAGCTCCTAACACTGATTTTGCCAGAGCAATCATCCCTGCCATCGAGAGAGAGCGAGCTGCCCATCCTGACAACTTTGCTTTCACTTTATCTAGAATAAAGTCATAATCTGCGCATCGGAGCCGTTGGTGCAAAACTGGTACTCCCAGATATTTTCTCAGGGTGTCAACACACTAAAAACCAAGGGAAGTGGTAAGAATCTCTTGTAGTGGCAGTGGAGTATTGGGCGAGAAGTAGAGATATGTCTTGTGCTTGTTCACTCGATGGCCAGAATAAGAACCAAATAGCGTAAGGATATCACTGATTACCTTGGCCTATTATTCACTTGCATGGGCATACATAATCAGGTCGTCGGCGAAGAAGAGATGTGACACCGGTGAGTCGTTCCTTTGAAAACGAAAGGGGACCCAAGAACCCTGGTTTACTGCATCAGATATGAGGTGCCCTAAACGTTCCATGGCTAAAACAAATATGTATGGTGAGAATGGATCACCTTGGCGTATCCCACGCTCAGAAGTAAAGGGTCGCGATAATTGACCATTCCATTGAACTTGAAGCTGTGAGGAAGTGATGTTATTCATGATAATCCGACGAATGCCCGAGGGGAACCCAGCTGCAATCAGAGAATCAGAAATGAAGTCTCAGCTAAGCCTATCAAACGCCTTTTCTAAATCCACTTTGATGGCCATCCATCCCTGTTTCCCTTTTCGAGTACGCATGGTATGGATCACTTCTTGATTTACAATGATGTTTTCAGTGTTTGATCTACCAGCTATAAAGCTGGTTTGGTAAGGAGAAATAATATCTGGAAAAAGCGGCTTCAGACGACGGACCACCACTTTGCTTAACAATTTATATAGCACCGTGCAAAGGCTAATTGGCCTAAAGTCAGAAAAAGTCTCCGGTGATTCTTTCTTAGGGATGAGCACCAGAATTGTACGATTCAGGTTGGGCTTCATAGAAGCCCCTCGAAAGATATCCTGAATCATAGAGCAAATGGCAGGTCCAACCGTAGCCCAATTGTGTTGGAAGAAATGTGCATGGAAGTCATCCCATCCTGGCGATTTAAGAGGAGCCATATCACGTAAAGTTTCATAGATTTCAG
Organism: Hibiscus tridactylites; assembly: GCA_958450335.1. Classification (NCBI taxonomy): domain Eukaryota; kingdom Viridiplantae; phylum Streptophyta; class Magnoliopsida; order Malvales; family Malvaceae; genus Hibiscus; species Hibiscus tridactylites. The sequence continues at coordinate 96,008,859 of OY288265.1, forward strand.
AGGCCGTCGGAATGTCATCGAGTCTTTGCAGAAGATCCAACAGTCCCATGGGGTACGTGACAATCGACGGGAATGGATCAGTAGGATATGTCTCTCCGGAAAATAATGAAGAATAAAACTGGACTGCCTCCCCCTTTAGAACTGATTCCTCCTCACACCAGGTTCCATCGGAAAGTTTAAGCGATGAGATACGATTTTTTTGCTTCCTCCGAACAGCTTTACGGTGGAAATACGTAGTATTTCGATCACCTTGGGTAACCCAATCCGTCTGAGACTTTTGTTTCCATAAGAGCTCCTCTTGGTCAGGGAGATGTTCTAGCTCGTTTAGAAGATTCGACTCGAGGTGTCTCAAGAAAGATGAGTGTCGCGTGCTAAGGGCTCTTTGTATACCCCTCAACCGTGCCATGATGTTCCTCTTCTTCACCCCCAATATAACCAAAAACCGTTTTATTCCACGTATCTGCAGCCTTTGACTTCGTATTAAATTTGACTATCAAAATTCAATAAATTTTAGATTAAAAAAATCATGGAACTTAATAGTCTCTCTACAACTATCCGAGATATATTAAATTTGACTTCGTATTTAAAAGATCAAAATTATGATTGTATTAATACAACTGTTACGTCTTTCGCTATGTATAGTTTGAAAAAAATTATTATTCGAACAAATTTTTAAATAATTGTACAATAAAGTTATCGTTTTTGGAGTCAAACAATCTCTAAAGCAAATAGTTATAGCTCTCAGTTAACACATTTTTTAGGTCGTAAGTCTTAAACCCCATTAGGAGTAAATTTCTTATTCCCACTTCCCTAGATAGAAATTGTTCAAAATAAAAAGTTTATATTTTGGATATTTATTATGGGTCCGCTGGAAACAAATACACCCACTCACTTCCTTTTCGTGACTTTGTGACCATTTTCCTTAGGTTCATTATTGGCTCCCCATTTTTTTATGAATATTAATTTTCTTACCCTTTTTTTTTGGGTTTGGGACCAGATTGCTCGACTTCGTTGTGCAATAATAGTCTCTCAACTTAAAATTTTTGGATAAACTACCTCCAAGATCATTTTTGTTTTCGGTCAATCTTATTCTAGTTATTGACTTTTTAAAAAATTATATTTTGGTCACTTATATTATTATTTCATTAAGTTTTGATCACTGAATCGTTAACAAACCTAGGATAGTATACATTAACAAATTTTCAAAATCGGTTTATTATATTATCGGTTCATTACGTTTTAGCCACCATAAGTAATCAAAATGTGACTTTTTTTAAAACCGGAAGATGATGAGAAGAGCTAAGAGGAAGAAAGTGTTGGCCATTTGATTTTGGGTGTTGGAGACACTGGAAATGGAGTTTGTGAAGCTATTAGCTACCAACAAAGGCACAAGTGAGATAGCTACACATAGGCATTCTCTATATAGCACTCACTACAAAAAAAGGACATATACTGACGCACAAAAATCTGTCAGTAAAACATCAAAAATCTGTCGGTATAGGGTCTAAGCCCTTTTACCGACGGACAAAAGGGAAATTCTGACAGACAATGTACCGTCGGTAATACGCTTGTCGGTATACATTTATACCGGCGGACAAAACCGTTGGTATAGATGCACTGGCCTTATATCGACGGACAAAACCGTCGGTATAGGTATGGACTACCCCGACAAATTAGGGATATATTCCGACGAAATACTGTCCGTCGGTATATATTACGGCTTTTACCGACGGTCTGTCCGTCGGTATAGCCTTTATCTGTACCGACGGTTTGTCCGTTAGTATAGCCTTCATCTGTACGGACGATTTGTCCGTCGGTATATACTAATGTATTTACTGACGGGTTGTCCGTCGGTATAGCTTCTACTGACGGTTTTTTCTGCGTCGGTATATGTATCATGTAAGATCTATATATAATATTTATACCGACAGTGTTGTCTGTCGGTATAGGTGTAATTGATATGTATTTTTTTATTAAATATTTATAAATTATTAATAATTCTATTATTTTTATTTAATATTTTTTATTTTAAATGTTAAAATTACTAAAACTATTATAACAAATAATATTTCATTTACTAAAGGGAAAATATTCGATTTAAAGATAAAATATTCGATTTAATGTTCAAATAAAAAAGTATGTTATACATAATCAATAAAACATGTACCTACAAGTCTAGTACAACCGAAAGAAATATGCAATCAAATATTTTTTTCTTAATAACTTACATAATAAGAGCTAGAAATAATTGATGATCCTCCTCTATTGTGGGCTTGAATCATTTGCATTTGTATTCTGTTGATTTGTTGAAAGCAAATATATATATATACACACACAACGAAATAAAGAACTATATAAGTGAAATAGTATAATTAATTATCAATACTTTTTATAATCATTTCATATATCTTTATAACAAAATGTACACTCTTACATAGTACAACCAATTTACTAAAAAGTTTCCAATTTTATCTTGAAAAACAAAATGCACCCAGAATTTTTGATGAAATGGAAACCATAAGCAATCATGTAAACCCCTCATCCAAAAAAGTAAAATGGATTCGAGTGATAGATATATGAGAAGTTAATATCCGCACCCATTCCGAATCAATTGCAGAAAATAATAATATATGAATCTAAATATCAGCTCAATCTGTAATATCCGACTCTGTAAAAAAAATTCAAATATCCGCAATCATCAAAATCCGCATCTATGAGAGTATGATACAATATCAATTGGGTTTGTTAAGCTAGCCTCAAACACGGAGAACAGAGCATACATAAAATAGCTAGGAGCTTATTGGAAAGAAACTGTTCCTAATACTATTCCAATGGTCAATCCCATGACTCTACTAACTCATTCTTTCCGATATAGAATGAATTGGAGATTACTTTGTCCTGTATTTCTATACAAAACGAATTGTACCTCTTAGTCTGTAGAGCTTGTTTTGCTATAGAAATTTCTCTTCCCGTATTTCTTTGTCAAAGCCATTTGAGAACAAGTTCTACATCAGAGGCCTTATCTGTGTTAGTGTTATGTTAGTTGAATCTAAACATAATAGGCTACCCTTTGCACTCGATATCAGGAGCAGATTTACTCCATAATTGTATGACCATCGGTAATTTTGCATCACCAGTAGCCTCCACAGGAGAGTAAAGTTTCCAATTTGGAATGGGTGCTTGAAAAATATAACCAATTACAGGTCGAGGTTCCAGTTACAGGTCGAGGTTGTGCCTTCATCCTTTGGTTTAGGGTAAAATAACAATTTCGCCCAAGTAGATAGAGACCAGCAAATTGCAGATAGAGAGATAGAGAGAAACTGACCTATACCGATTAAGATCAGCAAATTGAAGGGAGGATGCAGCACAATATCACCGGCGAGCAATTGAAATGATCTACAGCCGACGGAGATGATTGGGAGGCGACGGCTGGAAATATCGATGAGTTTGGGTAAAGGTTTGATTTGGGTAAATTAAACGCTGAGTTTTATTAAATTAATAAAATAAATAAAATAAAATCCAAAAAAAAAAAATTTAACTTGCCTATACCGACGGCTGTAAATACCGTCGGTATATATTTAACCTATACCGTCACACAAGTTTACCTATACCGACGGACAGTTTAACCTATACCGACAGTCCCAATAAACCGTCGGTACAAACTACACCTATACCAACAAACACGAAAACTCGTCGGATTATGGTTCACCTATACCGACGGTCCTAATAAATAGTCGGTATATATTACATCTATACCGACGCATTTTAGTTACCGTCGGTATATACTACATCTATACCTACAAATTATGTATCCGTCGGTATACATTAAGACTTTTAGCGACAGTGTCAATTTCCGTTGGTATATAATATCTGTAGTGACGCATTATGTTCGTCGGTATATTCGGGCGTCGGTATATGTACATTTTTGTAGTGACTAGAATGGAAGTCATGCTTTGCTATAAAAGTATGAATATTTGCAGTAAAAAAATAGAAAAATTAAGATAGAGATGGGTCCTCTTGGAAACAAATACATCCACTCACTTCCTTTTTCATGTCCTTTTCCCCATGAATTTATATTAGTAAAATGAATTTATTCGAATCATAAAGTTTAATAATCTCTCTACAATTATCCGAGATGAATTAACTTTGTTTTCATGTGTAAGAGATCAAAATTGTGGTTAAATTAATTATAATCATCAAGGCTCTGTTTGACAATTATCAGATAATTGATAGCAAATTACATTAGCTGATAGCTTATTGTATTAGCTGATTTGACTAGCGGATTGAATTAGATGATTGTATAAAAGTATTTGGTAAAATTAACTGATAGTTGATAGTCGTTTGATTATTTAAACAAACAAAATGACATATAAAGACATGACTATATTTGATAATTGTTTGAATAGTTTATTAGTTAACAATATTTTGTATATTAATTAGATTATGAAAAATAATATTTTTTACATTACTAAGCATATTTGAAGGATCTATATATTAATTTATTTTTTATGTAATATTTTTAATACAATTTAATTAATTATTAAATTTAAATACATATATAAATGTTTGAGAATAAAAAGAAAAGAATATTAATTTACAAATGTCACAATATAAATACATGAGGATGAAGAATTAAAATAAAAAGTGTTAAATTTAAGTTATTTAGAGATTTTTTTATAATTATTAAAGGTAAAAGAATCTTTATAACCTTTATATTAAAACATCTAATATCAAGCTCGTTTAATTTAAATGAAAAGTTTACCGTTGGAACTACTGCCAATCCTAAGGTTCTGATTAACGAATTGTAAAAAATATGTACAATAGAATTACTCTTTATATTCCACTAAATTGAAAGAATGTGTAAATAGTAGGAACCAAATGTGTAATTATATTTTTTTTTAACTGATATGTCACCCTGCCGTTAAATTCTAACGGCAGATGGCCAAATTGAGTCCAAATTAATAGTATGATAGTTTAATTGCTTCGAAAAAAATAAGGTGGTCAAATCGCGATTTTACCAATAGTATGGTGGCCATTTATATAGTTTACCATTTATTATTTAAAATTTATTAATGATAAATACATGAAAAATATACTTTTAAAAATTAATAAGCAACAAATTTAATAAAACAAAAGTAATACACCCTTTATTCCACTAAATTTGTCTAATATTAAATTTTTTAAAAAATAATTTTTTAAAACTTTAATCATAATTATTTGAAACACCATGCTGCACAACGAAGTCCAACTATCAGGTCCCAAACCGAAAAAACGGAAAGAAAATTAGCATCATGGAAAATTAGAGAGCCATTAATGAACCTATTGAGAATGGGCAAAATGTCTTGAAGTTGGCAAAATTCATGTTCTGCCACTCTTGTTTAATTTACTTTTCCTCTGATTAAATATATGAGTGAAATTTTGTTACACGGGTTATGTAACCTTTAGTTTACACAAGCTTGCATATTTATACTATAAATCACAAATTTTAAATTTCTAACTTTAAATACTAGACTCTAAGTCATATACCATATTTTCTAAACATTAACGTTAAATTCTAAACACTGAAACTTAAATCCATAAACTTTAAACCCTACACTAAACCCCTAATTAGTTTACACAACATGTGTATCAAGGTCTTTTTCTTTCTTAAATTTATTGAATTAAATTAAAATTATTATCAAATTGATAAACTATATAAATAATGAGGATCAAATATATAATTATATATAATTATCTAACTACTGCGTCGGCATCTCCGTCAATTTTTATCATTCAATGGCTTGATTGATACCATTTAAATAGTTAAAGTTATTGACAAAACTAATAGTTTGATGTTCAATATAGAACCACTCATATAGTTAAGTGGCCATAGAAGTAATTTACCCTAAATTCTTTTGACTTTAAAATGTTAGATGTTATAAGTAGAATGAATTTATTCGAATAGTATAACTTAGCAGTTTCCCTACGATTATCGGAGAAATATTAAAAATTGATTTTATATGTAAGAGACGAAAACTATGTCTTGTCCACTTCAAGGATGGTTAAAATGGAACGATACCTTTTCTTCTTCTTCCAAGAAACGAATGTTGACAGTCTTCGTTTACTTCACTTGAGGCAACCATTTGAAAGAGGCTATATTAAAAAAAACTGACTAGATTATAAAAGTTTGAAATAAATAGGAGTCAAATTTAGATTAAATAAAAAAATTTATGGATTAAACTGAACAAAAATAAAATAATATTAAAAATATAAGCTAGATTATAAAAATTAAAAATAAATAGGGTTAATTTTTGAATTAAAAATAAAATTAAAAATTTTATGGAATGTAAAATTCGAAATCTGGACTGAATGCAATTTGTCGGTTGTAAAGCGATAGCAAGGGCGCTCTTTTTCCTCCATTTAGGATTAGGGAGGTTTTTTAACGAGGCCCTTGCTAACGCGTTATTTTATTCGAATAAAGTCTACTTTTCAAAAAAAAATTAGAGACTAAATATATAAAAAATAAACCATATGAAAACCATATTAATTTCAATTACAGTTTAACATTTATAATATTTGTTTTAAAATATTATCAAATTTTAAATTTGTCTAGTGGTTAAATCATTGTCTTTTTTTCCATAATATTTGGGTTTAAATCTCTTCAAATGTAAAGCTCTATATTTTTTCTTGAAAAACAATCCCGTTTTTTGGCGATATAGCATCAAAATAATTTCATCAAAATGATGTCATTTTGATTTCGTGTCCACAAAGTCATCATTAGCTACGTCACCGTGTAATTAAAGATTTAACGGAGGAGTAACATAAACGAATCAAAGACTAAAATTTAGTGTTGAAATTAAACTAATTAAAAGTTCAGTAATAAAAATGAGTCAGTGTCTATAGTTTGATGATAATTAATAATTTTTGAGATTTTTTCTGTTTATATATCGTGTTTGTATATTTTTGTCGAATTATCATTTTTCCTCTAGAATAAAAGACGAGTCCCCTTTTGGAAACTAATAGATCCACTCATTTCCTTTTCATGCCTTCATATCTTTTTGCTCATTTTCCATAGGTTCATTGAAGACTCTCCAATTTTCCATGAATATTAATTATCTTACCCCTTTTTTGGGTTTTTAACTGGACTTGTTATGCAATAAAGTCTTTTAACTTAAAAAAAAGAGAGTAAAGTATGTTTTATTAGATTATGCATGCTAAAATGATTTGTTTGAGAACTAAATTTTCATAAGTTATCAAATGGTTATCATATTTTTAATTCCGTTACAAAACAGTACTATCTAATAGTGATGAAATTCTATAAGTTTAACGACCGTTTTATATTAGTTTAATAAATTTTAATAACTATTTTATAATATATGAAAATGTTAATAGCAGTCTTGTAATCGATTAAAAATTTTAAAGACTATTTTGTAAATTCTAAAAGTTTAGTGACAAAAAATTATTTCATCATGTGCGTTTTACCCATTTTTTAAATTGAAAGACTTTATTGCAATGAAGTACAATTATCGGGTTCCAAACCCAAGAAAGAGGTAAGAAAATTAATAAAGGAAAAATGGGCAAAGTCGAGACTCGAGACGACCAGCTGAAAGAGACTGACTTTAAAAGCAGCTGTCCAAAATTGACTCTTCTTCCAACCCCTTGTTTGGGTATGGGAATGGGACCATCCACCTACACTATCGTTGTGCCATTCTTGATTATATGCTCCGACTTTTTTTAATAAACTAAGTATTAATGATCTGAATCAATAATAAAAAAAAATTTGTACCAAACGCCCCAATCGATAATTAATGCCCCATACGCATATGAAAATTAGAGATCTTTCTAGAATATCTTTGATCGTTCACTTATTTAAATCAGATTGATTTTTTTAATTTCTATCATCGTTCCGTCGTGGCGTGCATAGTTGCCACTGTTATGCTCGTCGTCGCACGTCGACCCTAACCCTGTCTGCCACTCGTGGAGCCTCTATGTCATTCGTTGTGGAGATTGAGTTGAAGGTTTGACAGAAACCTCCTATACAGTGACGATGAAAACTAAAAGTTTTCACAAGCGTCTTAGTTTTAGGGTTTAGAGTCTTAGTTTAGGTGTAGGGTTTAAAGGTTTAGGTGTATGGGTTTAGATTTTAGTGAAAATAGTAAGAATTTAGAGTTTAGGGTTATAATTCAGAGCTTATAAGTTAAAACTTAAATACTAACCATATTACTCTAAAAACAAAACTCCAACATCTAAACTCTAAATTCTAAATCTCTACACTTAAACCCCTAAAACCTACCCCTAAATTAAGACCCTAAACCCTAAAACTAAAGCGCTTGTAGAAACTTTCAGTTTCCACCGACAGTGTATAATATTTTTAATCCATACACACCTCTATCATTATGCTATGTTCTTTCTCCCAGCCCATTATCAATGGATTCAAGGATGCTGGGTTTATGGATCGGGCTCCAGTTATGGTCTTCATCTTTAACCCAATAGAATCAAATATTCGCGTTGGTTTAGGGTTATAAATATAATTGAATCGAGTTTAGCTTGAATTTTATAATTTTTATTTATTTTTTAATCAGTGGATCCCACTAAAGTATGTGTGGCACTTTGTTAATTAAATATGTTTGAGTAATGAGATCTACTAATTGACTGAGTGGTCAAGCATGATCGTCTTAAATATTTTCGTGACTATGAGCATAAGTACAAAAATAAGCCTATATATAATGAGAATATATTTCATCTGTTTGAACTATTAAATTAAAATATATTCAATTAATTGAGATTAAATAGAAATGAAATGTCTTCAGATTTAAAATTTTTTAAGCTCAATTTACCTTTCTTAAAACAAATAATTCTTTAAATTGACATAATGAGAAGTTTTGAAAATTTAAAAAAAATGTCAAATAAATAGACAAACCATCACTTTTTCTAAGTTTTTCATTTTAGTATAATTTTTTTTTCAAAAGTTGCATTTTACCCTACTAAATTTTTGCACATTCGAACCTTTTTGAACTTTTATGGATCCCCATGAAAGTGGGGCCATGAGCCGTGATTGTAGTCAATAATACTCATGGTGTCCCATTTTGTATGAATTTGAATTACATTTGCCTTGAAAATATAATATCTCTATTTAATAAAAAAATGTTTGAAAAATAAAATTTATTATAATTACATTGTAATATATATCCTGATAGTTAAATCTTCTTACAATAATTTATTCAATCACATCCTAAATTCTCTTTTTCAATAATAATGTTGATCTAACTAAAATTACTATTGCAAATTTAATTTGGAGGTAAGATCACTCTTCTGTGGTCGGGGGACTGATCTACGTAATAGATGGGAACGCTTCAAGAAGATATACGCCAGCTATCCTCAACATGGTTTGTCCGAACAAACACTCCTCCAGTATTTCTACGAGGGTTTAATGCCTATGGACATAAAGGTAGTTGATGCAGTAAGTGGAGGAGCAATTGTCAACATGACCCAAACTGCGGCTCGAACTTTAATAACGACTATGGCATCCAACTCGCAACGGTTTCACCATTCAACTGAATCGTCTCGACGAGTTAATGATGTAAGTGTTCTGAAAAATAAAATTGATAAGTTGGCTGACATAGTTCATTCTCTTGTTGCAGGTAAAAAATTTGCAGCCAGTCTTTGCGGTATATGTACAAGCCCAAAACACCCAACAGACTGTTGCCGGATGATCCAAGAAGAAGACAATGAACAAGTGAATGCAGTAGGGAACTTTCCGGGACCTTCACAAAGACAGTACAACTCGAACATCAATTCGTATAATTCGAGATGGCGAGACCATCCAAACTTCGGTCATGCGCAAAACCAAAGGCCTCCATATCAACCAAGGCAACCTCCACAACAACAAATGCAAAAGACATCACTAGAGGCAATAGTAGAAAAGCTGGCAATGTCCCAAGAAAAGTTTCAGAACCGCACTGAAGCCTATCTTCAAGAACTGGACAAACAAATGTCCAGTTGGCTCAAGTCGTGGGGAGACTAATATTGCAGGGAAGACTACCTTCTCAAACGGAGTCAAATCCGAGGGAGAATGTTAGTGCTATCACCCTCCGAAGTGGAACAGTTATAAACCCTAAAGTGCCAGAAAAGAATATCGAACAATCTGCGGAAGAAATGGAAACGCCACCCTCCAACTCCCAATATACTCCTTCTGCGCCACCACCACCCCCTCCTTCTCAAGAAATCGCACCACCTTTTCCGTCGAGATTGGTGAAACGTAACAAAAGAGCCGAAGAAAAGGAAATCGTAGAAGTGTTTAAAAAGGTTCAAGTCAACATACCCCTCCTAGAAGTAATCCGACAAGTGCCAAGGTATGCTCAGTTTTTAAAAGAACTTTGCCCCACAAAGAAGAAACTAACGGGACATGAGAAGGTAAATTTGGGAGAACATGTCTCCGCGGTATTTCAACAAAAGTTACCGTCAAAAATGAAGGACCAAGGTATGTTCGCTATTCCTTGCAAGATAGGTAATGTATTAATAAATCGAGCAATATGTGACTTGGGAGCTTCAATTGATGTTATGCCTCTTTCCGTTTATAAAATGATCACTAACGAACCTTTGAAGGAAATGAGGGTAACAATCCAGTTGGCTGATCGCTCAATTATCTATCTAGAGGGAATGCTTGAAAACGTGTTAGTGAAAGTCGATGATTTAATTTTTCCAGCGGATTTTTATGTCATCGACATGGAAAATGACCAAACCAATTATTCCTCCGACATTATTCTTGGCCGTCCTTTTCTTAGTACAGAAAATACAAAGATTGATGTGAGAAGCGGTATGTTAACAATGAAATTTGATGGCGAGGTCATAGAATTTGATGTTTACAAGGCGATGGAACATCCGAGTTCTATGGAAAACGTTAGCTTCGTTGGTGTTTATTAACCTTTAGTTGATGATTTTGTGAAAACTAATTTATCTGATAATTCGTGCATGAAATTGGAAGGACGCGGTGAAAAAATTAGGGAGTTGGAAAACAGTTCATTTGTTAATCCTGATCTACACTTAACTCCATCAAAAATTAAAAATTTTCCTTCTATTTTGCAGGCACCGGATATCGAGTTAAAATTATCGCTGGATAAATTGAAGAGTAAAAAAGAATTTTTTTACGGAAAATGAAGAAATGTCACTGTCATAAAATTTCTCGTAGGGAAATTCTTAGTTGGATTAAGCGCATAAATTGGAAGGAGTATTTGTCGCAGTGTCTGTAGTCTGAGCGACACAGGTCGTCGAGCTAACGACGTTAAACAAGCGCTTAATGGGAGGCAACCCATTTATTTATTTATTTTCTTTCGAATCATTTTGTTCTCAAATTAATTTCTTTCTTTTTCTTGTTCTCTTGATTTTATTTAGTTTTCATTTTATTTAGAATCATTTTGATAATCCCTTGCTAATCGAATTTTTGGTTGAAAATGTGTAGGAATTTTAAATACGGTGGGAAATCGCTTGGACCAGGGCTTATTACCCTATCCTTATTTTAAATTTTTTTTATCACGTTTTGATATTAATCATTCATCCAATTTTAAATTTGACTTATATTTAAATTGTATCCCCTTAACAAACGTGATAACAACCCCCCATTTATTTTTAAATACCCTTTTATCCCCTTTTAAAATATTCCCATGGATCCCACTTAAGATAAATTATAATCCTATCATCTACCAAATTTAATTTTCAAACCCCCTGACCGGTCAAAGTCTCTTTACCCTTATTTTTGAACCAATCAAGAATTTCTTTTAATATTATAAGCCTTATCTCCTTTCTCCCCAAAACTTTTTTTCTTTTTAAATTTTTTACCCAAACCCACGTCCTAAAATTAAACCTCAAACTTTTCTATCTATTTTTTTTTGCAGCTGCACCCTCCCTTTCTCTCATTTCCGTAAACCTTCGACAACCATCTCCACACCTCAAGAATTTCGGTGAACCATGGTTCATGCAAGAGAACAGCCCGCCGTCACGATAGATATGAACAACACTTAGCCGTAACTGACTGGCCACACCAACCTGTACCAGACCCGGAGCCCACTACCGAAACACGCTCTTCTGCAAACGGGGAGTATTCTTTTCCCTCTCTTTTACTTTAAACTTGATATTACATTTTGAGACAAAATGACTTAAGTGAGAGGGAGTAAGAATTTTGGTCAAATTCTTTTTCTTACTTATATGTTTGGTTGCTCTCTGGTTCTCTTGATCTTTATCTCATTGATTTGATTGTTTTTATCCTCTATTTTACCTTGTCCTTTTGATGCCATTATGATTTTGTATCTATTTTGTTAGAAAGGGTAGATTACACTTTAGACCATGGCATGATTATTGTGTTTAATGACATTCCTTTATAATTTGATTCTTTATGCCAAACTAGTCTTAGCGTTCATTAACTTGTTTTGAAATACTTGTCAAAATTTTTTCATAAAAGCTAGAGGTGCCTATCACTGGCTCTAGAAGAGAAAAAAAAATATAAAGCTAGAAGTGCCTAAAAACTAGTTCTAGCAAGAAGTGAAAAAAATGAAAAAAGCCTCATGTTAACAGTGAAGACTAGGTTTCATTTACAACTTTATGATATACTTTGCCTAGGTTGGCTTAGCTTATTTTGTTGGAATGTTTGTAATAATTTTGTCATTTATCTATTGGTTTCTTTTCTTTCTTCCATTTATATACATTTCATCATTTGTGCACATTAAGGACTTCGTGAAATAGAGGATGAGAACATGAGATTCATTAGTTTAAATTTTTGATACTTGAGGACAAACATCGGATAAGTGAGGGGGAGTTTGATTAGTGACTAGTTTTGTTACTATTTTCATGCTAATTATGCTCAATTGGTTGCTTTGTGGTGCTGAATTATGACTCATTACATGATTTACTGTGCAGGACCTCACTGCTGTAAAATATTACGAAAAAGGCCAAAATCTGCAAGTTTTCAGGATTCATGGCCGGATTAGTGGGCATGAATTGGGGCATGAATACACTGACTCGGCGACAAATCAGCGGATGACGTCAGCAGCACGGGAGGATGACGTCAGCAACAGTGATGATCGGTTGATGATGTGGCGACAGAAGTGAAAGCTTATCAGGATATTTCGATAGCTTATCAGATTCGGGATGATAGCTTATCGACCATGATTTGAATAAAGACTTGAGATTTATCTCTTTTATTTAATTTAAATAATTATCTCTTAGTATTTATCTTTTGTAATTTGAATTTATTATCTCTTATCACTTAGGTAAATTCTAGGATTTTAGAATAATATAAATACCCCCTTGGGGTAAGACTCATCTCATCTCTCATCATTTGTTCTTCACTTGTTTTAACTTGGGTTTTTTATAAAATTTCTTTTCTCTTTCAGTTTTCGATTTTATTCACTTTATTCTCTTTTGAAAATGATGCTAAGCATGGTTAATTCAATAATCATGCTCGGCTAAACATTTTTAAGCCAAAGGCTTAAGCAATGACGCGTTCACAAGGCGAGGTTTGAAACAACACTTCAAATATTTCGGAAGTCTTTTCTCAATTTCTTCGAACTTCATTCTTAAAATCAAAATGATTTTTCAACCCAAAGATTGACCTTGGTCAAGAAATTATTTTGATCTATCTAGTGGGAGGAAGGATCGGTTATGGAAACAAGTCCGACTTCCAGGGATCACTTTAGTAAATTGTTTACTAAGGGAAATTGAGATCGAACTGTTTTTTATAGAAATAACATTTCGAGTCGGTCATGAGCTTAAAATATTTTATTTTCTCAACATTGAGCTGGTTTAAACAAATGCTTAAAACTGAAACTAAAAATTGAGTTTTGGAAATTCAGTTTACAAACAAAAACTCAAGGATAGATCCTTGTAGTAATTTCATCGACATGATTTCCAAAGTTAAAAATCTTTACCAAGGAACCGAGTAGAACAAGTCAACGTGAAAGCCCGAGGCTAGAAATCACTATATTTACTTTCAAATCTTTTAAAATCTTTCTTTTACTCTCTTAAATAAACCCCCACCTAAATCACATCAACATAGCTCTATCAACAACTCTTGGGTTAGAAACTACAAAAACGCGACAAGGAAATTTTTAAGTCCCTGTGAGTTCGACTCCTACTTCCTTATTTAAATTAATTAATTAATTTATTTTATTATTCAAAAGAAGGAAATTATATTATTCTTGACACGTAAACGACGCGTGTGAGCTATCTCCGGTAGAGTGAACTGCCGCCTGACTCTAATTAATGAGTGACTGAGGATGGTGATTTGGTTAGTTGAAGGTTGTGGGCTTTTACCGAGGCTGTGAGGAAGATAGAGGAGTGGTACAGATGGTAAAGGGCAGTAAGGTGGTTGGAAATGATGATTTTGGTTCAGGATGGTTATGGTGATGGTGACCGAGTATGGGGTGACAGGGTACGGGTTACCATCCCGCTTTGACTTTTTTTTTTTTTATTTTATTGTTTATATTTTTTGTAATAGTAATACCTGAACAAAAATTAGTGCTTACAATAATAAGATTTTAGTTTAGTCACCCTACAATTATAAACTAAATAATGATTTTAATCTTTCAGGAATTTATAATTTAAATTTGCCTTTATATTAATAACAAGCTCTACAAAACCACGTGAAACTTCTATATAAGGGGCAACATTCTAAGTTCTGAAAGAATGAACACAAAGCACTAAGAAAGAATCCCTCCTTTCCACTTCGTGCAATAATGGAAATTTGGTATGTTTGGGTTTTCCTCATATCTTTCATTGGTGTAAGTGTGGGCAACTGGATTTATAGGTGGAGGAACCCTAAATGTAAGGGCACACTCCCTCCAGGTTCCATGGGACTCCCACTTATAGGAGAGACCCTTAGCTTTTTTGCCACTTCCAAATCCATTGACATTCACCCTTTCGTTAAAGATAGATTGAGAAGGTAAGAAAATAATATAACTATATCATGAAGCTAAATATATTGTTGTTTTTTTATGTTTTAATCTTCTTTTTTCCCTTTTAATTGTGGTTTTAGACATGGTCCATTATTCAAGACAAGTATAGCAGGTTGGCCGGTGGTGGTATCGTCGGATCCTGATTTCAACCATCACGTGCTGCAACAAGAGGGGAAACTTGTCGATTTCTACTTGATGGATTCCTTTACGAAGCTGTTTCTCCATGATAAAACGAAGAATTTAGGTGGTTCGTTACACAAGTATCTAAGGCGCTCGGGTCTCACTCACTTCGGATTTGAGCCTCTCAAGCGTAAGCTGCTGTCTGAATTCGAGGTTGTCGTAAACCATGAACTGCATGAGTGGACCAAACAGCCCGAGATTGATGTGAAACTTAACGTTGTACCCGTGAGTAACTCTAGTATAACCGGATGATCCAATTATATATATGTATATACACATCAGGACTGAATTAATTCTTGGTTTGGGTATCTGCAGATGTTATTTGATTTGTCCTCACAAATAGTTATGAGTTACAAACCAGAAAGGAATGTAGCTGAAGGATTAAACAACATGTTGCAAGGACTTATGAGATTTCCTTTATATTTCCCGGGGACTGCTTTCTACAAATGTGTACAGGTAAATAAAACTCATTCAAAGTATATATATATATATATATATACACACACACACACTGTAGAATTATAAAGTCTAGTGTTTATATATATGCATGCAGAAGCAAAGAAAAGGAATATGGCTGGCAAGTCGGGTGCTAGAAGAGAGAATGAAGGCGAGATCCTGTAATAAAAATGGAGATTTACTTGATCAAGTAATGGGAGACATTGGCAAAGAAGAATTTCTGACAAAGGAAACCATCCCTCTCCTTCTGTTTGGGCTAATCGTTGCTTCCTTAGAGACTCTCTCACCCGCTATCACTTTGGCCACCATGTATCTGCTGGACAACCCCTCGGATTTGCAGGAATTAACAGTTCGTTTTTATGCTTACTCTTTGCTTTACAATTTTCTTACTCAAACCCCTAACTTTTAACTTGAGCCAGGAGGAGCATGAGAAAATTCTTAAGAAGAGAGAAGATGGCAGTTCTGGACTTGTATGGGATGAATACAAATCCATGACTTTTACTCATTACGTGAGTTAATATTATACCAACTTTTAGAGAAATTATTAGAAGGATCCGACTCACCACGTTATCTATGATCCATTAAATAACATTCATTTATCTCAGTGCAACTTCTAAGTAACTATTTATTCCTTAATTATATGTAGGAAAGAGGTAAAGATTTACTTTTATAAAAATAATGAATTTTTTTATTAGATGAGACCATAAATGATCGGGTGAGTTAGACACATTTAATGATTTTCCAACTTTTCTATTATGATAATAATAATCTCCTTTAATTAGTTAGGCCTTTTTTTCAGGTCATTAATGAAATTCTGAGGTTGGCAAATACTACTCCAGGGATGCTGAGAAAAGTTATAACTGACATTCATGTCAACGGTAATTTTCGATATATATATATAACCTAAACTTGAAACTCTAAAATCTAAATTCTAGCTATAAACTTTAAATTTTATCTCATACAATCTAAACCCTAAATCACACCCTAAATCTCTAAACCCTAAAATTAAAATGCTTTTGTAAATTAAAGTTTAGATAAGCTTATGTATCAAAGTATTTTTTTTATAATAATAATAATAATAATAATAATAATAATAATAATAATAATAATAATAATAATAATAATAATAATAATAATAATAATCGGCTGATTCATCCATGAAAAATAAAACTGCAGGATATACAATACCAAAAGATTGGATCCTCTTGGTTGTGCCCGCAGCTATTCATCTTAACCCTAATATATATGAAGATCCTCTTACCTTCAACCCTTCAAGATGGAAGGTAAGTTTTACGAAACAAAATACTTGATATTGATGTCTCGGCTATGTGAATTAGTACAACGACTCTCTACAGATGACACATTACAGACTTTTCCGACGGAGCAATATTACACTCGGACTCTCGAGAGAGCCTAACCTAACATCAACATTATTAATTTTCATATATGAAAAGCAATTAATTGAATGAAGTGTTTAAATTGATAAAGAACATTGGAAGCAATGCAATGGCAAAGAACTTCATACCATTTGGAGGAGGGAATAGGCATTGCATTGGAGCAGACTTCACCAAAGTTCTAGTGGCCGTATATTTACATGTTTGGGTTACCAGATTCAGGTATGTTTATATATGCTATTCTTTACATTTTTGTAATTTTTTTTTATAATTTAAGTCAAGTGATCTAAACGAAAATTGCTTGTAATTTTTTTGAAAGATTAACAAAAATCAAGGGAGGGAACGTGGTTCGTTCACCAACTCTGGGATTTACAGATGGTTTCTACGTTAAAGTTTCCGAAAAGCAGTGTTAATTACGTTTGCAATGTATGTATGTATGTATGTATGTATGTATGTATGTATGTATGTACGTACGTTTGTATTGAGATGGTATGCGACCCATATATGTGTGTTCAATACTGTTACAGCTAATAAACTCCCTAGTTAGTTATTTCAGTTATTAGGGTTTATTAGTTTAAACTCTTCTTTGTATTCTCTATATAAGCTTAATCAAGGTTGTTGTATCATTAATTAATTCAGTTGAATAAAATCAGTTTTTATTTCTTTACTCTTCAATATGGTATCAGATGAATTTTTCTGATTCTTCAAGAATCGGTTTCTGCGCTTCTGCATTTCTTCTTGTGCTTCTTTTGCACTTTTCTCTGTTTCTTGCTTTTAAGCTTCGATTCTGTTTCAGTCATGGTTGATCTGAATGATCAATTTCAAGAGGGTAATAACCCTTATTATCTTCATCAGTCGGATAATCCAGGAATGGTTTTGGTGACTCAACCCTTAACCAATGACAATTATAATACCTGGAAGCGTTCGATGTTAATGGCTTTGTCAGCCAAGAACAAGTTGGGATTTGTAGATGGATCGATCTCAGCTCCTGCGTCAACTTCAGATCGTTTTAATGCCTGGACTAGAGCTAACAATCTTGTTAACTCTTGGATCTTGAATTCTGTTTCCAAAGACATTGCAGCCAGCTTGCTTTATCATTCAACAGCAGCTGCAATTTGGAAGGATCTTGAAGAGAGGTTTCAGCAGACAAATGGACCTCGCATTTTTCATCTTAAGAAGAAGTTAAATGAACTGGCTCAGGGTTCAATGTCAGTAAGTACATACTATACGAATATTAAAATCTTGTGGGATGAGTTAGTTTCTGTCAAAAGTGTTTGTTCTTGCTCCCTTTGTACTTGTGGAGGAGTCAAGAAGATGTTAGATGATCAGCAACGTGAGCAAACAATGCAGTTTTTAATGGGTCTTAATGAGTCATATGCACATGTTCGTGCTCAAATTTTGTTGATGGATCCATTTCCATCTATTTCAAAAGTTTTCTCTTGGATTTTACAAGAAGAAAATCAAAGAACAATTTCTTTAAATGGTTCTTCTGAAGTTGCTTCGAATCCTGTGTTTGCTGTCCAAAAGCATGTTCCTCAGCACTCTAAACGATCGCGTCCTCAGTGTACTCATTGTCACATGTTAGGCCATACAAAAGAAAAGTGTTTCAAGTTGCATGGTTATCCTCCAGGATATTCTTTTCGATCTCAGAAGGGTGTTTCCACTGCTCAAGCACATGCTGTTGCAGATTTGGCTTGTGCAAAGGAAACTTGTTTGCTCTCGAGTGATTCTGGTAGTGTTGATTCTTCTGGCAGTGCTTTGACCAATCAGCAGTGTCAGCAGCTTATTGCAATGTTAACTTCTCAAATGAATACGCCTTCACAAACTTCTTCTGTTGTGGATATTCCTTCTTCTTCTATCAATCTTTCAATGCAAGGTATGATTTTATCTTACATTAACAGTTTGTCAACTTTTCATAATAGTTTAAATTGGATTATAGACTCAGGAGCATCTAGGCATATTTGTTGTTCTAAGGCTGTTTTTGAATCTTTGGATCCTGTTTTTAATAGTTCTGTTATGCTTCCTAATGCTACCATTGTCAAAGTTACGCATGCTGGCACAGTAAGGTTATCTCCTGAATTTGTTTTAACAAATGTCTTATATGTTCCTGATTTTAAACTTAACCTTATTGCTGTTAGTGAGTTGGTAAAGTCATCTAATCTTACTGTGTTATTTGATAAATCTCATTGTCTCATTCAGGACCTTCACAACACGATTGGGAAAGCTGATCTTCTGCAAGGGCTTTATCTTCTTCATTTGCCTTTCGATAAGCATGTTAATGTTTTTTGTTCTTCTAGTAATGTTGTTTCTGCTTCTTGGCATGTTAGACTAGGGCATCCTAGTGATCGTGTTTTGCATCTTTTAAAAGATGTTTTACCCAATTGTAATATAAATAAAAGTGATGATCCTTGTTATATTTGTCCCATGGCAAAACAACATAGATTATCTTTTCCTAATTCTTCTTCTAAAACTAATCTGCCTTTTGAGTTAATTCATTGTGATGTATGGGGTCCTTTCAAGCATTCAACTTATGATAATAAGAGGTATTTTTTAACCATTGTGGATGACTATACTCGATGTACATGGACATATTTGATGCAACATAAATCTGAGGTTTCTAATATTGTTCCTGATTTCATAAAGATGGTTAAGAGGCAGTTTGGCTTTGATCTAAAGATGTTCAGGTCTGATAATGCTCCTGAACTTAAGTTTGTTGAATTGTTTAAATCTCTTGGAATTCTTCATCAATTTTCTTGTGTGGAAACCCCACAACAGAATGCTGTGGTTGAAAGGAAGCATCAGCATTTGTTAGCTGTTGCTCGTGCCTTTTATTTTCAGTCTAAATTGCCTATCCAGTTTTGGGGAGACTGTTTGCTTGCTGCCACACATGTTATAAATAGATTGCCTTCAATATTTTTAGAAAATAAATCTCCTTATGAGCTTTTGTTCTGTAAAGTTCCTGATTATAGTCATTTGCGTGTTATTGGCTGTCTATGTTTTGTTTCAACTCTTGCTTCCAAGCGTGACAAGTTTTCTCCTCGAGCGTTGCCTGGTATTCTCCTTGGTTATGTACCAGGAGTAAAAGGATACAAAATTTTCATTATGTCCACCAAGAAGATCATTGTTTCCAGAGATGTGGTTTTTCATGAGTCAATATATCCTTTTCACAAAGTGGCACATTCTTCAGATAGCTTAATTGATCCTTTTCCAAACATTTCTTTGCCTCGTGTTTCTTATGATGATTCTCCTTCATCCTTTGTTCAGATTACTCCTCAAGGTTCTGACACAAATGATGTTTCACATGAAATTAGTTCTCCTCCTACATCTCTCCATCCTTCTGCAACAAGTCACAATACTCCTGAATTTGATGCTTCTCGTGATATTCCTGAAGTGTCTCAGCCTATTCATCAGCAGATTATACCTGATCAATCTATGTCTGTTGCACCAACTCAATCCAATCGACTTACACAAGAGATTGTTCCTCCTTCACATGTTCCTGTTCTTCCTGCACCTCAAGCTGATCCTGCGCCTCAAGCTGATCCTGTACCTGCACCTCAAGTTGTTCCTGCACCTGCACGTACAGATTCAGCTCCCCATGCAGAATTGATTCGTAGGTCTTCGCGTATTTCTCAGAAACCTACTTACCTACAACATTATCAGTGTAACAATACAACTGATTGTTGTTATCCTCTTCAGCATCATGTGTCTTCTCGTCATCTTTCAGATGATTATGCTTCTTTTGTAAATAACATCTCTTCTGTATATGAACCTACATATTATCATCAGGCAGTTAAACATCCTGAGTGGAGGCAAGCCATGCAGGAAGAATTACAAGCTATGGAAGACTTAAAGACATGGACGGTTGTTCCTCTTCCTGAAGGTAAACAACCTATCGACTATAAATGGGTCTATAGAGTAAAGTATAAGGCTGATGGTACGGTGGATAGATTCAAAGCCCGATTGGTTGCCAAGGGTTTCACTCAAATCGAAGGTGTCGATTATATAGACACTTTTTCACCTGTTGCAAAAATGACTTCATTTAAAGTTTTACTTGCCTTAGCTGCTTCCAATAATTGGCATTTGTTGCAATTAGATGTCAACAATGCTTTTCTAAATGGACAGCTCGATGAAGAAGTTTATATGAAGCTCCCTTTAGGTTACAATTTGAAGAATTCAATGGCCTGTGAGAATCAAGAAGGGTCTACTAACTTGGTTTGCAAGTTAAACAAGTCAATTTATGGTCTTAAACAAGCCTCTCGGCAGTGGTTCCATGCTTTTTCTCAGGTAATTCTCAAATGTGGTTTTGTTCAATCACCCTCAGAACATTCACTTTTCACCAAAGGCACAGGTGATGAATTCATTGCTTTGTTAGTATACGTGGACGATGTGGTATTGGCTGGAAAGAATTTACTTCTTTTAGAAGCTGTGCAAGATTTTCTTCAGTCACATTTTAAACTCAAGCTTTTAGGGCCATTGAAATATTTCCTTGGATTTGAAATTGCAAGGAATGATACTGGTATTTCCCTTTCTCAACGACACTATACTTTGCAGTTGTTAGAGGATACTGGTTGTCTTGGGAAGAAGCCTGCTGACATTCCTATAATTGCTTCTCATAAGCTCAGTGTTCATGAAGGGGACTTGCTACCTGATCCACAAATTTATAGAAGATTGGTTGGACGTTTGTTGTACCTCACGCATACACGACCAGATATCACTTTTGCTGTACATCTTCTAAGTCAGTTTGTTTCTTCTCCGCACCAACCACATTTACAAGCTGCATATCACCTTCTTTCTTACATTAAAAAGTCACCTGGACAAGGGTTGTTTTTCTCTAAAAACAACAATCTTCAGCTGCGAGCTTTTGTTGATGCTGATTATGGATCCTGTCCAGATACTCGAAGATCAACAACTGGCTATTGTACCTATTTAGGTGATAGCCTCATCTCTTGGAAGTCCAAGAAACAGAACACTGTGAGCAGATCATCTTGCGAAGCAGAATATCGAGCAATGGCTTCTGCAACTTGTGAACTTGTTTGGCTCACTGCTCTTCTTTCTTCATTTGGAGTTCCAATTTCTCAAACCTCTTTGTTCTGTGATAATCAATCTGCTGTTCATCTTGCATCGAATCAAGTTTTTCATGAGCGTAGCAAGCATATTGAAGTAGATTGTCACTTCATACGGGAAAAGGTTGCTGCTGGTTTCTTGAAACTCTTCCACATTCGATCCATAAACCAGCTAGCTGATATGTTTACCAAAGCTTTACCAAGTTCCTTATTTCACCATTTCGTTCTCAAGCTGGGCTTGTTGGATATACATCAACCACCAGCTTGAGGGGGGGCTGTTACAGCTAATAAACTCCCTAGTTAGTTATTTCAGTTATTAGGGTTTATTAGTTTAAACTCTTCTTTGTATTCTCTATATAAGCTTAATCAAGGTTGTTGTATCATTAATTAATTCAGTTGAATAAAATCAGTTTTTATTTCTTTACTCTTCAATAAATACCAATATCTTAAACCATAATGTAAAGCGTACGTATCAATAAATATTTGTTACATGTTGCTAATGTTTGTACTCTTCGTCAAATTAGCCTTTATTCCTTTTCGAGATAACCCTCAAACTTTCATAAAAGACGCATCATTTTTGTTAACGAAACTATTGATCAAAACATTAAAATTTTAATGCTCTTGAAGGGGTAGCTAACACGGTAGTCCATAGTACTTCATGTTAACACATAACTATTTATCTTATATGTCACGCCAATAAATAATTTAAAAGTGTGAAGACCCAAGATTGAAGTGATATGGTGAGGAAGGCGAAGAAATAAGAAATATTTTTAACCTGCAGTAGAGGCGAAATGAGGGTGGAGGGGCGCAGTCGAGCAAGGTGGTCACTATTTTTGTTTCAAACATTCCTCTTCGGTTGCACTGGCAAGGGCATTGGGGTTCGTTCGCGCATCACCACGACGTAGATGCTTCCATTCCGGTAAAGAGGAACAGAGACAAAATGTAACACCTTAAACCCAGTCCAAAAATTATGACCGAATCTAAAATGTCACCGAGAAAAAACAGAAAATTTAATTTTAAAAAATAAAAGTTTAACAATCCAAAACCAAATATCATTTCAAAGCTACAATTATGAAATTATGTAACTTACGAAATAAAACAATACTTATAAATTAGTAACTGTTAGAAATTTGAGACTCTCCGAGTGATGCCGAATTCAAGCTTAGAGTATCAATTAATCTGAAAATTAAATAGAAAACAAAGAATCCAGGCTTAGAGTATCAATTAATCTGAAAATTAAATAGAAAACAAAAAATGAGTTACAAAGTCTAATGTGGTCTTTAAGTGCAAAAATTAACCAGATAGCAAGCGTAAACGAAAAATTAAACAAACATTCAGAACATTCATTCAGAATCAAACAAGTAAGAACTAATGCAGCCAAAACAAATGTAGACAGAACAGAACAGACTTTGACATGACAAACCGGCACAGATGCATACCCGAGCTATTAAGCCCCTAACTTTGAAATAGCTTATTTAAACATGAAACCTCTAGGCCCGATTTTAGGATATTACACGAAAGCAGGTTTGGTTTTGTTAGACTCTCAAAAATGATAGACGCATTAAGGGCTATGCTATCTCCAGATTGGATGGCTTTTTGCCTTTTGGGAGTAGAATCATGGTGAGTTTGGCAAAGTACAAAGTGAGGGACAGCCGGGCAAGTTTTGGAAGAAAGGTCCTGTTAAAAATTTCATGAAAGTCTCGGTCGCGAACTCCTCGTCAATGGAACTCTAATATGACATCTTGTTGAACATTGGAGGGGAAGCCGTGGCCTTTTTACCCTGGACCATGGCAGAGTACAACCGTTAAACATCTGAGAATTTCTTATGGCCTAGATATAACTTCTTAGGTATCAAATACAAGAATTGTTTAATCAAGATGTACATGCTACAAAGCAGAGGCAGATTATGGTTTTATAAATCAATTGTATGTAATGCAAAATTGCAGATAAATAGTTCACAAAATGCACAATCAACTATTAATAAAAATTACCACCACCTAAAATGAAACCCGAATTAACACGACATAAAAATGAAACTGACTTGAAATTACCTGACCTGAAATGAACCTGATCTAAAGTCTACTCGAGCCCGAATTAACCCGTCAATTAACTGATTCAGACCCGAACTGTTTTGACCCGACCTGAAATGAACCCGACCTGAAACTGACCCGCACTCGACCCGAATCGAGTCAAAATATTAAATCGACCTAAAATGATCTATATCCGATTTGACCCGACCTGAAACTCATCCGATTACCTGTTTTTAAATTCCTACGGCCATGTATATTTATTACGGGACCATCCAGCTGTAGTAATGTGGTTGATAAGCTCTTATAAATGACATTTTTTGCTTGCTATTTTCTTTGTCTTGAGGACTTTTCACTACTTAATTGGTTGCATTTATTTCATTTTCTGTGCAGGGACTCAATTCTGGAATTGGCAGCAGAAATGTGCATTTTTGCAGTTTTTTTATTTGTCTGGCCGTGGCTGACATCATGGGCACGACGCGTCTGACGTGACAGTTTCTAGAAGATACAGTTAGCGCAAAGAAAAACTCTGGAAGAGTCTGGAAGATCTAGTCAACGCAATCCGAACTTAGGATTTTTAATTTTTAAATTTTAAACCAAACATTTTAAATTATGTTATCTTTCTGTTATCTTTAGTAAATCTAAGCCTATAAATACCTTCCATTGGTAAGGCTTAGAATCATCTCTTGCCTTTAATTTTCCCGGTTTTGGAAGGTATTTATAGGCTTAGATTTACTAAAGATAGCAATAAAAGATAACTTAATTTAAAATGTTTGTTTTGAAATTTAAATTTAAAAATCCTAAGCTTGGATTGTGCTGACTAGATCTTCCAGATTCTTCCAGAGTCTTTCCTTGCGCTGACTGTATCTTCTAGAAACTGCCACGTCAGACGCGCCGTGCCCAGAGTCATGCCTATGATGTCAGCCACATCCAGAAAAATAAATAAAACTGCAGAAATGCACCTTTCTGCTACTAATTTCAGAATTGAGTCCCTGCACAAAAAATGAGATAAATACAACTAATTAAGTAGTGAAAAGTCCTCAAGACAAAGAAAATAGCAAGCAAAAAGTGGCATCTATAAGAGCTTATCAACCTACCATCAATTTTATCTAACAAATATATCACACAAAATGCACTTCACAATAAATCAATAGAAACACAAAATGCACTCGCTGTTTTGGAAATTCACCTGTGAAATTGTTGTAAGAAACATCAGATCCTCGAGAAGAGTTAAATTTGCAATTTGTTCTGGAATTTCACCTACAATAATTCAATCGAAGTGGTCCCAATAAAAAAAATATTGTTATTCTTAAGTGACTCAGACTCGAACAACTTATCTGTGATTTAAAAAGCTTTAAAAAATGGTTAGTATACATTACCTTCAAAGTGGTTTCGCACAATAGCGACGATTTGAAGCATACTCAAATTCCCAATTTCTACTGGTAGACTTCCTTCCAATTGGTTAATTGATAAGGATAAATCTTGTAACAGGTTGCACTTGCATAAACTGGCTGGAATTTTGCCAGAAAGCAAGTTAGAACTCAAGCCTAGACCTTTTAAATTCGGAAGATGATCAAACATATCCTTTGGAATGTCCAGTGAGATTATTAAAGATGAAATCGATATGTTCTAGCGAAAGCAAATCCCGTGGAACGGAGGGTATAGAACCAGAGAGCATATTATTGGTTAGATAAATCTCTTGCAACGAAGATATATTTAAGATAGAGGATGGTATTGAACCTGAAATCTGGTTCTCATACAAGCTCAACATCTCTAGCTTTGTCAAATAGCCTAAAGACAATGGAATCACACCCTTGAAGTTGTTCTGGTGTAGAAATAAATTTCGAAGCTTGGTTAATGATCCCAACCATGATGGGATTTCTCCGCTGAAACTATTGTTACCCAAGTTTATAACTTTCAACCGTCGCAATTTGGATAATTGAACTGGTAATCTTCTATGAAAACTGTTAAAAGTCAAGCACCATTCGGTGCATTAAATGCACAATTTGGTGCACATTTTCAAAGGCTGCAAAATCAACCAATTTTGGTTGAAAATGTGATGGTCTAATCACTTGGGTTAGTACCTAAAGTTTAGGTTATTTATAAGTTGGTCCCTTAAGTTCAACTATAAATAGCCTAGCCATTTGCCATTTCTCATCATCCCAAATCATTCTAATATCCTCCCAATACTAGAGAAGTTAGAGAGTTTTTATAGAGTTGTTTTCTCCTTTTTATCAAGAGAGAATTGTCATTGTCTTCTCATTGTTAGATTGAGAGAAGTTGTAATTCCTATTTTCTCATAGTGAAATTCTTCTACCTTTGTCCGTGGTTTTTACCCTATATTATTTAGGGGTTTTCCACGTAAAATCTGTGTCTCCTTTATCTTCATTGTTATTTTCTCAAATTATCAGTTGCGTTTTTGCTCTATTCGAAGATCATATTCCGCAACAATTGGTATTAGAGCCTAATTTGGGTGCGTATATCTACTTACCGTATTCTCTGTTGGTTGCCACTGAAAAGTGGATCCTCCATCATAAGAAAGTAAGTTAGATATTACTCATTCATTGAAGGTGGTGGGCACTATTCACGTCAAAAAGGTGAAATAGTGGGAGCTATCTGAAATAGAAGCTATGGCAACGAAATTTGATATTGAAAAGTTCAATGGGAGAAATTTCTCACTGTGGAAATTGAAGATAAAGGCCATCATAAGAAAAAACGGATGTCTAGCAGCTATCAGCGAAAGGCCGGCAGATTTTACGGATAACAAGAAATGGAATGAGATGGACGAGAATGCTATTGCAGACCTTCATTTAGCATTAGCAGATGAAGTACTATCAAGCATCGAGGAGAAGAAGACAGCCAAGGAGATTTGGGATCACCTCACAAAATTATACGAGGCCAAATCGTTGCACAATAAAATTTTCCTTAAGAGGAAATTGTACACTCTTCGGATGTCAGAATCTACTTCAATGACAGAGCACTTAAACACGTTGAATACTCTATTTTCTCAGCTTACATCCCTAAGCTATAAAATAGAGTCACAAGAACGTGCTGAACTTCTGCTTCAAAGTCTACCTGATTCGTATGATCAACTCATCATCAACTTGACAAACAACAACCTTACCAATGATCTAGTCTTCGATGACGTTGCAGCTGCTGTTCTGGAAGAAGAAAATCGACGCAAGAACAAGGAAGATAGACAAGGAAATCTGCAACAAGCAGAGGCCTTAACGGTGATGAGAGGAAGATCAGCAGAACATGGCCAAAGTAGCAGTCACAATCATGGTAGATCAAAGTCAAGGAGTAAGAAGAATTTAAAGTGCTACAACTGTGGAAAGAAGGGTCACATGAAGAAGGATTGTTGGAGTTTACCTAAAAACTCTAATCCTCAAGGAAATATGGCAAACACTTCAGATGTTGGAGATGCTCTCTGTTGTGAAGCATCAACAGCCATGGAAGGTAGAAAAAGATTTGCAGACATATGGCTTATTGACTCGGGAGCCACATATCACATGACCTCAAGAAGAGAATGGTTCTATAATTATGAACCTATCTCATGAGGATCTGTGTACAGCTGCAATGATCATGCCTTGGAGATTGTTGGCGTTGGAACCATCAAATTGAAGATGTATGACGGGACAATCAAAGTTGTTCGATATGTGCGGCACGTGAAAGGCTTGAAGAAAAACTTATTATCCTACGGATTGTTGGATAATAATGCAAGCAAGATTGAAACACAGAAAGGAATCATGAAGGTGTTCCATGGAGCGCTTGTGGTGATGAAAGGTGAAAAGATAGCGGCAAATTTGTACATGCTGAAGGGAGAGACCTTGCTAGAAGCAGACGGCTCTGTTGCCTCATGTAGTTCAGATTCTACCATGTTATGGCATCAGAAACTTGGACACATGTCAGAACAGGGAATGAAAGTCCTTGTGGAGCAAAAGCTACTTCCGGGTTTAACAAAGGTATAACTTCCTTTGTGTGAACATTGTATTACAAGTAAGCAGCATCGATTAAAATTCAACACATCAAATTCTAGAGGCAAGGCTGTTCTAGAATTGGTTCATTCTGATGTATGGCAAGCACCGGTTACATCCCTAGGCGGAGCAAAATATTTTGTCTCATTCATTGATGACTACTCTAGGAGATGTTGGGTGTATCCTATCAAGAGGAAGGC
The DNA here is from genome assembly GCA_958450335.1 of Hibiscus tridactylites. Taxonomy (NCBI): domain Eukaryota; kingdom Viridiplantae; phylum Streptophyta; class Magnoliopsida; order Malvales; family Malvaceae; genus Hibiscus; species Hibiscus tridactylites. The sequence continues at coordinate 96,037,080 of OY288265.1, forward strand.
AGATGTGTTTTCAACCTTCAGAGTTTTCAAAGCGCGGGTGGAACTTGATTCTAGAAATAAAATCAAGTGTTTTAGATCAGATAATGGAGGTGAATATACAAGTGATGAATTTGACGACTTTTGCAGAAAAGAAGGCATCAAAAGACAGTTCACAACAGTATACACTCCTCAACAAAATGGAGTGGCGGAGCGGATGAATAGAACTCTGTTAGAAAGAACACGAGCAATGTTGAGAGCTGCAAGACTAGAGAAAGCTTTCTGGGCAGAAGCAGTCAATACCGCATGTTATTTGGTGAATCGGGCTCCATCAACTGCAATTGAGTTGAAGACACCGATGGAGATGTGGACTGGTAAACCAGTTGATTATTCAAACTTCCATATATTTGGAAGTATTGTGTACGTGATGTACAATGCCCAAGAAATTTCAAAGCTGGATCCAAAATCCAGAAAATGTAAATTCTTGGGGTATGCTGATGGAGTAAAGGGGTACCGCTTGTGGGATCCCACTGCCCGCAAAGTGATTATCAGCAGGGATGCTATTTTTGTAGAAGATAAGCTGCAAAGAAAAGAAGAAGATGATAGCACTGATAAAGAAAAGTCAGAGACTACACAAATACATGTTGAAAATGAGTTTTAACAGAGAGATTGTTCTGAAGCAGAACCAGAGCTCGAGGAATCAGAACCAGAGAATTCTGAAGCTCCAACAACTCGTCAATCAGATCGTGTGAGAAGACGCCCCAATTGGCACTCAGATTATGTTATAGAAGGTAATGTTGCATACTACCTTTTAACGGAGGACAGTGAGCCATCAACATTCGAGGAGGCAATGAACAACTCAGATGCTTCGCAGTGGATGGCGGCAATGCAGGAAGAAATCGAAGCCCTTCATAAAAATAATACATGGGAACTTGTGCCACTACCACAAGGAAGGAAGCCAATTGGTAACAAATGGGTCTTCAAAATTAAGAGAAACGGTGACGATCAAATGGAGAGGTATCGTGCAAGACTGGTGGTCAAAGGATATGCTCAGAAAGAAGGTATTGATTTCAATGAAATTTTTTCTCCTGTGGTTCGACTAACAACAATTCGAGTTGTCCTGGCAATGTGTGCTACATTGAATTTACATCTAGAGCAGCTAGATGTTAAAACAGATTTTCTCCATGGAGATCTTGAAGAAGAGATTTACATGCTCCAGCCTGAAGGTTTTGAAGAAAAAGAAAAGAAGAACTTAGTTTGTAGGTTGAACAAATCTCTGTACGGTTTAAAGCAGGCGCCAAGGTGTTGGTACAAGAGATTTGACTCCTTCATCATGAGCCTTGGATACAACAGACTTAATGCAGACTCTTGTGCTTACTTCAAGAGGTTTGGTGAAAACGATTTTGTTATATTGCTGTTGTATGTAGATGACATGTTGGTTGCAGGCCCCAACAAAGATCATATTGAAGAATTAAAGGCACGATTGGCTAGGGAATTTGAAATGAAGGACTTGGGACCAGCAAACAAGATTCTAGGGATGCAAATTCACCGAGATAGAAGTAGTAGGAATATTTGGCTTTCACAAAAGAATTACTTGAAAAAGATCTTGTCACGATTCAACATGCAAGATTGTAAGCCAATTTCTACCCCTCTTCCTATTAACTTCAAATTATCCTCCAGTATGAGTCCTAGCAGTGAAGAAGAGAGGAGGGAGATGTCTCGAGTACCGTATGCATCAGCAGTGGGAAGCTTAATGTTCGCTATGATTTGTACAAGACCAGACATTGCACAAGCAGTGGGAGTGGTTAGTCGGTACATGGCGAATCCAGGCAGAGAGCATTGGAATACTGTGAAAAGGATCATGAGATACATCAAAGGGACCTTAAATGTTGCATTATGTTACGGGGGATCAGACTTTTTTATCAGCGGGTATGTCGATTCTGACTATGCAAGAGATTTGGATAAAAGCAAATCTACAACAGGGTATGTTTTTACAGTTGCTGGTGGAGTTGTAAGCTGGGTTTCAAAACTGCAATCGGTTGTGGCTACGTCAACAACGGAGGTAGAATATGTAGCAGCTACACAAGCCAGTAAAGAAGCAATATGGTTGAAAATGTTATTGGAGGAGCTCGGGCACAAACAAGAGAATGTCTCTTTGTTTTGTGACAGCCAGAGCGCCTTGCATCTTGCAAGGAATCCTGCTTTTCACTCAAGAACAAAACACATACGGGTCCAATACCACTTCATTCGTGAGAAAGTGGAAGAAGGAACGATAGATATGCAGAAGATCCATACCGATGACAACATAGCAGATTTCATGACAAAAGCAATCAACACTGATAAGTTTACTTAGTGTCGATCCTCTTGTGGCTTGTTAGAGACGTAAGCAACATGGAAAGTACGAGGTAGAAAGAATGGTGTGAAGATATGATTGTTCCAATCAAATCTTCAAGTGGGAGATTGTTAAAAGTAAAGCACCATTCGGTGCATTAAATGCACAATTCGGTGCACATTTTCAAAGGCTGCAAAATCAACCAATTTTGGTTGAAAATGTGATGGTCTAATCACTTGGGTTAGTACCTAAAGTTTAGGTTATTTATAAGTTGGTCCCTTAAGTTCAACTATAAATAGCCTAGCCATTTGCCATTTCTCATCATCCCAAATCATTCTAATATCCTCCCAATACTAGAGAAGTTAGAGAGTTTTTATAGAGTTTTTTTCTCCTTTTTATCAAGAGAGAATTGTCATTGTTTTCTCTTTGTTAGATTGAAAGAAGTTGTAATTCCTATTTTCTCATAGTGAAATTCTTCTACCTTTGTCCATGGTTTTTACCCTATATTATTTAGGGGTTTTCCACGTAAAATATGTGTCTCCTTTATCTTCATTGCTATTTTCTCAAATTATCAGTTACGTTTTTGCTCTATTCGAAGATCGTATTCCGCAACAAAAACTATTGTCTGTGAGGTGAAGAGGTGAAAGGAATGATAAATTTCCCAAGTGGGGTGGAAGGGTGCCGACAAGCCCGAACCTGGTTAGGTCTAGAGCTGTGACTCTGCAATGTTTGGATCCGCAACTGACACCAATCCAATTGCAGACAGGGGTAGAAACTGACCAATTAGTTTTCAGGACATTTTCAGGATGGTGGATAACATTGTGTTTTAATGCAAGAAGGGCCGGTTGGTCTCTGAGTATGGTGGTTAGTTTCATAGAGAAACTAGGCATAGAAAAATGGAAGATGACGAGAAGAGCCAAGTAGAAGGAAGAGCTGGCCAGGGCTGGTCTTGGGCTTTTGGTGGCCCAAGGAGAATATAAAAAATAGGCCCTAAAATAAAATTTTAATTTACGGTTGTGGTCGTATTTATAGTTATGTTAAATTTTATTGTAGTTGCGGACATTATAGATGCTATTTTGGTCACTGCGAGTATCGCGGTTGTGCAATCTCTAAATAACATACGCTATTGTGGACACAATAGTTGCGGGTATCACAGTTTCAGATGGTGCCGCTACCCATGGGCGGATGTAGCATATAAATTGGGGTGCAATTAAACCCACTTGATTTGTTGGGGCATGGGGTTTTCAAGGAGGCAATATAGAATTTTGCATAAAAAATATTATATTTGACCCCACTTAATTTGTTGGGGTATGAGGTCAACAATGCTTATTCTAGTGGTATAGAAATCTCCAATACCGCATACTTCACTCATGACCCCACTATAAGAAAATATTGGCTCCGCCACACACGATAACCAATTTGCTTACCTTACCAATTTCAGTTGAGATGCTGCCCTTAATGTTGCAATGACACAATTGTGGGTAAGAAAAAATTGCAGATAAATAGTTCACAAAATGCACAATCAACCATTCATAAAACTTCAGGGAAAATACAGCTCATGCATCTTGACAAATACATATCAGAGACAATGCTTGAAAGTAAAACATCTCGTATTTATTTTAGTAAAAAATTAAAAGTGGTGGCCCCTTTGTCGAACTCCTCCAGTATCCTTTAATAACTTTGCTTTGATCTTCTTTAGCTTCGTCACAATCTCTTTCATATCAAGCCTCTCATCTGGTAACTCTGCCGAACATTCTAAACCCACTTGCAAAATGGATAAGGCACAATTGTTGGCTGCTGAACGTTCCCTCCCAATAGTGCCCAGCAAATCAGTGTCTACAACTTGATTTGGTGGACATGTTATCGACTCTTTTACCCAACTCTTCAAGCTTCTTTCTTCTCCAAACATTTCATCTGTGGGTCTTTTTCTTGTGATGGTTTCCATCATAAGAATACCAAAACTATACACATCACCTTTTATTGAAACAATTCCTTCTATTCCATACTCTGTGCATGAATTTACAACATAATCAACAGTCAAAATATCTTGGTAATGAAAAAGGAATGTTATAATTAAATAACTAAATTTTTATATGCATGAATGCTATAAAGGAAAGAAAAAAAAACTTGGAGCATAGTTGGAAGTATCACCTGGTGCCATATACCCAACTGTTGCCATGGTCATGGTTTGTATCATTGAATCATCATTGCATAAGAGTTTTGCAATGCCAAAATCACTCAAATGTGCAACCATGTCTTCATCTAATAGAACATTGCTAGGCTTCAAATCACAGTGAATAATGGGTGTTGGATTACCATGATGGAGATATTCCAGTGCAGATGCAACATCTATCATTATGTTCATTCTTTGTAGGATATCAAAAGAATGGTTGTCGGAATACAACCATTTATCAAGACTCCCATTTGGCATGAACTCAAGCACTAAGGCTTTGAAATCAAGATCATTAGAGCAGCTGCTAATGATTTTGATTAAATTTCGATGACGAGTATTGCGAAGAACTTCACACTCAACATCAAAGCTCTTAAAAGCTGCCTTTAACTCTAACTTGAAGACCTTCACCGCAAATGCCATCCCATCTGAGAGAGTCCCTTGGTATACACAGCCATAACTCCCATTACCAAGCAATTTACTTTCATTGAATCCATCAGTAGCTTGATGAAGTTCATGGTATGAAATCCGTCTCCATGATCCTAAAGGTAACACGTCTTCTTGAGTTGGTAATTTGTCTTTCCTCTTCCTACTCCGCAAGATGATGAAAATTAGAGCTGCCACCAAAAGTGTTGAGGCAATGGGCAGTGCTACGTATATTATGAGCTTAGTTCTTGCCTTGGAATTCTGAGGAGTATTTGATTTGCAGGTTGGAAGATGAAGTTGAGGTGCACCACACAATGCTCCATTCCCCTGAAATGATTCCATGGAGTAGTTTCCAAATGGTCCTCCATTAGGAATTTCTCCTTGAAGCCTATTAAAAGATACATTGAAATATCCGAGATAAAGGAGTTTCACTAAGGACTTGGGAATCTCTCCGGATAGATTGTTTCTTGACAAGTCCAAGTACTCCAAACTCAACAACTCACCAAATGAGTCGGGAATAAAACCTGTGATTCTGTTATTGGATAAAGAAAAATAAGTGAGGTCTTTAAGATCTGCAACCCCAGTTAGGATATGACCGGAAAAGTGATTGCTTGACAAGTCCATACTAGTCACAACTTTCCAGTTTCCGATGTCAATTGGCAGTGGGCCACTTAGAGAATTTGAAGACAAGTTTAAGTTGAGGAGATTGGTAAGGCTTGTGAAGGTTGAAGGTATTGAGGAAGAAAAGATGTTGGAGTCTAGCAGTAGGTTCCTCAGAGAAATGAGGTTACCTATGCAAGCAGGTATCGAGCCAGACAATTTGTTATTCCCCAAGTACAAGAAAGCCAAATTGTTTAGATGACATAAGCCAGATGGAATGTATCCTTCTAACTTATTTTCCATAAGGGAAACTTTTTGCAGCTCTTTTAATCCTCCAATTGTAGTGGGAATGCTTCCTGTCAATTTATTGCTGGATAGGTCGATGTTTATCAAGCGACTTAAGTTACCAATTTCACCCGGGATGCTACCTCTGATGTTGCAACCGTGTGCAGACAACTCCACGAGAGAACCTGACAGATTTCCTACCAAACCTGGAAGTTTACCATCAATTAATGGGTTCATGTCGAAAAGCAAGGATTCCAGGCCTCTACATTCTGTCAAAGAAGAGAGAAAGCTCATTCCTGAGGAAGTTAAATCATTAACTTGCAGGTTGAGAAACATCAAATTTCTAAGATTGCCAAGAGTGTCAGGAATGGACCCTGAAATATGATTACTTGACATGTCAAGATGGGTAAGCTGAGAGGCATTGGAAATAGACATTGGGAATGGACCAACTAAGTGATTTATCCCAAGGTATAATTCTTCCAGGTTTGGAACCCAAAGTCCCATGCTTGATGGAAGATGCCCAGAGAGCTGATTAGAATATAAAGCAATGCTCAATAGAGCTGAAATATTAAAGATGGCGGGAGGAATAGGACCAGCAATATTGTTAACTCCCAAATTCAACACTTGTAGATTCTTTAGGTTGCCAATCTCACGTGGTATTGTACCTACCAAACAAATATATCACACATGTGGAGGAACAAAAAGAGCTTAAATTTGATGTATTTTAGAATAAAAGAAACACAAATGCATTTTATGTTTTGGAGTTTTACCTGTAAAATTGTTACCCCCGCAATCAAATTGCTCAAGAAGAGTTAAATTTCCAATTTCTTTTGGAATTTCACCTGCAATTATAAAACCAAAGGAAGATTAATATGTTATCGAAATTGGATTGGTGTCCAATTTTAGTTTGTTCTTCCATCTTTGTTGAAATTTTTGAACTATTTACTCATATGATAAATAATTTCCTTTTTCCAATCACAACAAAATTAATTTGTTACTCAAAATTATCAACAATCTCTAGAGCAAGTGGTTACCCCGAAGTGATTAGTATACACTACCTTCAAAGTGGTTACCCCCAATATAGAAGATTCGAAGCTTACTCAAATTCCCAATTACTACCGGTAGACTTCCCTCCAATTGGTTAACTGAAAGAGATAGAATTTGTAGCTCTTTGCACTTGAATAAGCTGGGTGGAATTCCACCAGAAAGCAGGTTAGCACTCAAGTACAGTCCCTTCAAATTCGGAAGATGATCAAACATGTCCTTTGGGATATGACCAGTGAGATTATTATAGCTGAAATGGATGTGTTCTAGCGAAAGCAAATCCCTCGGAACGGAGGGTATGGAACCAGACAGTATATTGTTTTTCAGATTAATTATTTGTAACGAAGACATATTGAAGATGAAAGGGGGTATTGAACCTGAAATCTGGTTCTCATACAAGCTCAAGACTTGTAGCTTTGGCAAATAGCTTAAAGACAATGCAATGGAACTGTTGAAGTTGTTCTGATATAGAGACAAACTTCGAAGCTCAGTTAATGATCCCAACCATGATGGGATTTCTCCACTGAAACTGTTGTTACCCAAGTTTATAAGTTTCAACCGTCGCAGTTTCGATAACTGGACAGGTAATCTTCCATAAAAACTATTGTCTGTGAGGTAAAGCAGAGAAAGGAATGATAAATTTCCCAAGTGGGGTGGAAGGGTGCCTACCAGCCCAAAGCCGGTTAGGTCTAGAGATGTGACTCTGCGGTGTTTGAATCCGCAACGGACACCAATCCAGTTACAAACAGGGGTAGAAACTGACCAATTAATTGTCAAAACATTGTGAGGATCATGAATAACATGGTCTTTTAGTGCAAAAAGAGCCGATTGGTCTGTGAGTATGGTGGTTAGTTTCATGGAAAAAGTAGGCATAGAAAGATGGAAGAAGATGAGAAGAGTTAAGTTGAGGAAAGTGTTGGCCATTTGATTTTGGGTGTTGAGACACTGGAAGTGCTGCCAACAAAGCCACAAGTGAGATGGCTACGTACAAAGGTTATGTACATTCTTTATATAACACTAGAATGCAACCCATGCTCCATTGCTTTTCCCATAAATTTCAGTTTAAAAAAAAGTACATTTGAAATACAATAGTATAATGTATTTATTCTAACCGGATGACTTAATAGGTCACCGGTGTAGTTTTCTCATAAATTAATTATCTTTAGTTATATGGATTATTTATTTGTTATATTATTAGTGTAAAAATAATTATACAAACATGTTTATTTTAACTCTAAGATCTAAATTTGTGATTATATATAAAATTCTAAATCATAAATCATAACGCATAAAATAAATATTTTTGTGTAAACTAAAGTTTACATTGGGAATATATCAGATAATTTTCCTAATTATATATTATTAGATTATGTAAAATCTACGTCGTAAGTGAAGGGGAAATTTATATAAAAAAAAATACAGAATCAACACTAACACCAACGATAAACTTGCACTCAACATCACACCACAATAAAAATAAGAATGTTTAACTATAAAAATAGATACAGCAATAATAATAATATATAGCTTGGAGTCACTTGTTGTCATCTGTTTTATGCTTGGTTTTAGTTGCTTTGTCATGCTCTCACTTTTTGTTGCTGTTTTTCTTTCCGGTAAAACATGGCAACTTTATTAATAAAATTAAAAATATCAAAGGTATACAAAATTAGAAAATACCCCTTTCAAAACAAGTAACTTTAAATAGAAAAAACAAAACTCGTCTAATAAAAATATACAATTCAAAGTTCATGGGAGACGGAGATCCACTTATTGGTCTAGTGGCTAAGAATGATTATATTGTCCTATCTAATATGAATTCGATTTCGGTATGAGAATGTAATTTTTATTTAATCCAAAAAAAAGAGTTCAGGTGAGACGGGTCGATAAAAAGATACAATTCAAAGTTCAAAACAAGAGATACCCAAGGACGAATAGAAATCATTTGTCCCTTTTCGGTGTCCTATTTATGCCCACACTAGAATACTAAGTTTAGGATTTAAGGTTAAGGTTTATGGTTAGGGTTAGGGTTCAAGGAATTAGGTGTAGGGTGCATTTTTAGGGATTAGGGTTCATGATTTAGGATTTAGAATTTAGGCTTAGAGTTTAAATTTTATTTTTTAGTGTTGAGGCATTGATAAGTTCTCAAATGTGACATACTTTATTTGCTATTTTTCTAGTTATTAAGACTTCTTGCTGCTTAATACATGTTGTTTTTGTTATATTTTGTACAGGGACCCAATTCTGGAAAGGATTAATATCCTATACACTGGCGGTGGAAACTTAAAGTTTCCACAAGCGCCTTAGTTTTAGGGTTTAGAGAGTTAGTTTAGGGTATAGGGTTTAGGGGTTTAGGTGTAGGGGTTTAGAATTTAGGGATAGTTGTCTCAATTTAAAGTTTAGGGTTATAATTTAGGGTTTATAGGTTAAGGTTTAGTTTTTAGGGTAATATAGTGAAGATTTAGGTTTTAACCTATAAACCCTAAATTATAACCCTAAACCTTAAATTGAAACAACTATCCCTAAATTCTAACCCTTCACACCTAAACCCCTAAACCCTATACCCTAAACTAACTACCTATACCCTAGAATTAAGGCGCTTGTGGAAACTTTCAGTTTCCACCGCCTGTGTATAGAAAATTTATCCTTCTGGAAATAGCAGTAAAAAGGGGGCATTTCTGTAGCTTTTATTCTGTCATGACTGGCATCGTGGGCACGACACCAGGCACAACGCGTCTGACGTGGCAACCTCTAGAAGATCTTGGAATGTTTCGAGAGAAGATCCGATCAGATTATCAGTTCTATCCGTTTGGTTTTATTTTGAATTTTAAAAACATTTGAATTTGAATTGTTATTTTGATTTTCTTATCTCTTATCCTTGTAATCTAAGCCTATAAATACCAACCTTTGGTGAAGGCTTAAGATCATCTTCTAGCTTTGAGTATTTTTATCTTTGTAAACATTTTTCAGTTTTAATTCAAGTCCTTTTCCTTTATTTTCTTGTTTCGTTTGTTTTATGCCATTTAATTACTTTTCTAAAATCAAGTTAAGTATGATAATCAATATCATGCTTAGCTAAATCTTTTAAGCCAAGAACCAGCCAAGTCAATTCGATTCGTGAGAATTGAACTTTGCTTAAATTCTTTTGGGAAATCATTTTTATCTTTCTGCTTAGATAGTTTGGCGATCGGCCTTACTAAAAGTTTTTAACTGTTTTTCAAATCAAAAAGGGCCCGTTGGTGTGAAATCGCTTAAAAACACGGTTGGGAGGAAGGATCGGTCTTAATAGGTCACCGATGTAGTTTTCTCATAAATTAATTATCTTTAGTTATATGGATTATTTATTTGTTACATTATTAGTGTAAAAATAATTACACAAACATGTTTATTTTAACTCTAAGATCTAAATTTGTGAATATATATAAAATTCTAAATCATAAATCATAACTCATAAAATAAACATGTTTGTGTAAACTAAAGTTTACATTGGGAATATATCAAATAATTTTTCTAATTATATATTATTAAATTATGTAAAATCTACGTCGTAAGTGAAGGGGAAATTTATATAAAAAATACAGAATCAACACTAACACCAACGATCAAACTTGCACTCAACATCACACCACAATAAAAATAAGAATGTTTAACTATAAAAATAGATACAGCAATAATAATAATATATAGCTTGGAGTCACCTGTTGTCATCTGTTTTATGCTTGGTTTTAGTTGCTTTGTCATGCTCTCACTTTTTGTTGCTGTTTTTCTTTCCGGTAAAACATGGCAACTTTATTAATAAAATTAAAAATATCAAAGGGATACAAAATTAGAAAATACCCCTTTCAAAACAAGTAGCTTTAAATAGAAAAAACAAAACTCGTCTAATAAAAATATACAATTCAAAGTTCAAGGGAGACGGAGAACCACTAATTGGTCTAGTTGTTAAGAATGATTACATTGTCCTATTTTATATGAGTTTAAATTTTGGTATGAGAATGTAATCTCTATTTAATCCAAAAAAAGTTCAGATGAGACGGGTCGATAAAAATATACAATTCAAAGTTCAAAACAAGAGATACACAAGGACGAATAGAAATCATTTGCCAATTTTTAGTGTCCTATTTATGCCCACAAAAAAATACTAAGTTTAGGATTTAAGGTTAAGGTTTATGGTTAGGGTTCAAGGAATTAGGTGTATGGTGTATTTTTCAGGGATTAGGGTTCATGATTTAAGATTTAGAATTTAGGCTTAGAGTTTAAATTTTATTTTTTTAGTGTTGAGGCATACAAAAGGACACCGAAAAGGGACATGATTTTCCCCCAAGGACTAAAAATCTTGATTTTTCTTTCTTTTTTATTCTGATTCTTGGGTTTTTCCTGATCACATTGGGTTGTTGTGGGTAGGACTGTAAATAAAACGAGATATATCGCGACCTATTCGAGTCCAACTCGGTCAAAGCTTAGTCAACACTCGACTCGATTGGACTCGAATCGAGCTCGAGTTCTTAACGAGCCGAGTCGAGCTACTTGATACCCAACTTGAAAAGCTCGCGAGCTACTCGCAAATATAATATACTAAATTTTTTATTTTTAAAAATTTAAAATTTAAAATCTAAATTCCTAAACCTAAAATATAAACCCTAAACATAAGTCCTAAACCCTAAAATCTAAATCCTAAATTCTAAACACAACAACCTAAATCTTTAAACCCTAAATCCTACAATTATCAAGCTTAGTTTACACAACTTGTGTATCAAACTTTTTTTCCTAATAAGGCTTTAAATGAGATGAGACAGATTGCGAACTACTTGAGTCTCTAATAAGCTCTCAAATGTGACACTTTTTAATTGTTATTTTTTTTTTCTAGTTTTTAGGATTTCTTGCTACCTAATCCATTTCATTTTGCTATATTTTATGCAAGGGACCTAATTCTGGAAAACAACAACAAAAGAGGGCATTTCTGCAGTCTTTTTATTATTCTGGTCATGACTGGCATCGTGGGCACGACACTGGGCACGACGCGTCTGACGTGGCAGATGCGTGGCGACTTCTACAAGATTCTGGAACGTTCTGAAAGACCTTATCAGCTTATCTGTTTAGACTTTCTGCATTTAAATTTCAAAACATTTGAATTGTTTTATCTTTACTTTATTTTGAATTTTCTTATCTTTTATCTTTGTAAATCCAAGCCTATAAATACCAGTCCTTGGTAAAGGCTTAGGCATCAATTAATTTTCATTGTTTAGTTTGGAAACTCTTGTTATTTCTAGTCTTTAATCAAGTTCTATTTTCTTTACTTCTTGTTCTTTTAATGTTCTTAAATTATTTTTATGAAATCAAGTTAAGTATGATAACTAATATCATGCTTAGCTAAATCTCTTGAGCCAAGAACCAGCCAAGTCAATTCAAATCGTGAGAATTGAACATTGCTTAATTTTCTTCGGGAATACATTTTTATCTTTCTGCTTAGATAGTTTGGCAATCGGCCTTACTAAAAGTTTTTAATCATTTTTCAAATCAAAAAGAGCTCGTTGGTCTGGAATCGTTTAAAAACATAGTTGGGAGGAAGGATTGGCCTGTGGCAATTTCGACTTCCTGTGAACACTCTTAGCGGCAGTCCGCTAAGGAAAGATAAAATCAAAAGCGATTCTTTTTAAGACAATTTCTGAGTCGGCTTTTCCTGCTTTCAAAACTAAATACTTTAACGGCGATAGACGTGGTTAATTTGTTTAAGAATCAACCTTCGATGATAGACTTGGGAGGATTGGTTACTCGAGAGAGAAGCAAGTTGCGACGGGTTGGGCCTCGCAGACTGTAACCGACATGATCCCCGGAGTAAAAATCCATTTCAATGATCGAAAGAATTGACAAGGCTAGCTCGAGGCTATTTTATATATCTGAACTTTCTTATTATTTTCTTTACCTTTGCATTTAAATTATTCTATTTCATTTGCACTCAATATCCGATCACCCCCATTTTTTACTTTTCTTGTCTTCACAGATATTCCTAGAAGCATTAATCAAAGCAACCTTCAGTCAAGAATTTCGACTAATCTCCCTGTGGATCGATCCTCTTTCCCTATAACTACTTAATTTCTTTATTTTATTATTTGTTGAAAGAGGTTAAATATTTATTTATTTTGGCGGGTAAAACGACGGTTGACAAAATTGGCGCCGTTGCCGGGGAGATTTACTTTCGACACTTTTAACTGATTTTGTTTTTTTATATGACCAGGAAAAACCTGTGTACTTTAGCTCCATACAACCCGGAAATTGAAGCAAGCGCTCGTAGAACTCATGGTGAAACGCTTCGGCGAAAGAAACAACAACAAGAACAAAGCACACAACAATCCGATCAGGAATCCACTTCTGAAACTACACCAGTCGAAGAACCTATACTAGAACCAGAACTAATTGCAGATCAAACGATTCGACAACTAAACGCCGCCCCTACAGTGCAACAACCACTCTGCATCTCTTTTCCTCAAGGCGATACTCCCTTCTAGCTTAAAACGGGATTAATCCACCTACTCCCTACTTTTAATGGCCTCCCTACTGAAAGCCCACATAAACACCTTGCCGAATTCCATATGGTGTGCAGCAGCATGAAACCGCAAGGGTTCTCGGAGGACCAAATAAAACTAAGGGCTTTTCCTTTTTCCTTAGCCGGAACGGCTAAAGAGTGATTATTCTATTTACCTCCAAATTCGATTAATACATGGTCTGACATCTCTCGTGTTTTTCTTGACAGATATTTCCCTGCGGCAAAAGCAACAGAACTTAGGCGAAACATATTGGGAATCCAACAAATGCACGATGAATCCCTATACGAATATTGGGAGAGATTCAAAAAGCTGTGTGCAAGTTGTCTGTTGAGTGTGTAAAAGTTCTATTATTTACACCCTATTTAACCCATATTTCTGCTGCATTCAAGCATTATTCATTGCATTTAGGTTAGTTTACAGCAAAACATCACAAATATATTAAAAGGCACAGTTTCTACTAAAAATAGCTGTTTTTGCAGGTTGCTGCCGTAGCAGACGGAAAGGGCAGGCGCTGGGCAGTGAAGCAGAAGAGCTGAACTGGACAAGCAGACAAGGAGGACGATGCTGCCATGGTTGCTGCCGTGACAGCAGAGGACGACAGCAGTTTTGAGGAGAAGAAGCAAAGTGGACCTCGACAGATAGAGAAAATTCAGCCTGTCTGTCGTGTGAAAATCTTATATTTTTCCAAGCCCCAAATCAGAAGATATCCCAAGCCCAAAGTTCAAGGAGAGAAAATCCCAAGAAATAAGGAGGACGGCTGGAAAGTAGATTCCTTGAAGATTTAGTCTTTATTAGAATCATACTTTTAATTAAAGTTGTAATCCTTGTTAAATTAGATAACTTGAGCCCAAAGCTTATATAAGGGCATATATCTTAACCTAGAGGCATAACCGATTACCCTAGCTTCCTTCCCAAACTCTAGTCGTTTTCTTTCCCACATCATGTTCTAAATCCCCCTAGGGCCACGGGTTGAATTGTAAAGTAGTTGCAAGGGTTGTTTTGTTTTAGGAAACTTCAGTTCAATAAAATAAACTTCAAGTTCTCTTATTTTGGTTATTAATATCTTGCAAGAGCATCGGGAGAGCATTGCGAGGGTATCTATTTACTTAGCATCGGGAGAGTTAAGTATACGAAAGAAATAAGAGCGAGTTCTCTATTTTATAGTTGAACTATCTCGGGCCTAGGGATAGGACGAGGTTAAGTGGCTAAAGAAGAATTCATCGACATCGGTGTTCATCCTTCGATTCACGCCGGGAGGTATCATCAAAGACGTGATCATCGACAGACTTGGACCTAGGGATAGGCCAAGGCACATCTGGGATTCTTGCCAAACTTGAAGTACGGAGTTGAGTGTTTGCTGCCGCGACAATCAACAGACTGCTGCCGCGATGGGCGCGACGACAGAACTGGATTTCCTAAACTCTGCAATACATGCACTACTGAGCACTTCAATACCAGCCCATTCTCTCTATCTTGATATCTCTACTCTTTTATTTACGTTTACTTTATTATTTTCGTGACAACTTCTCAAATATTTTCTTTACTTTCGTGCAGTGAATTAAGGTGAAGCTATTAGCCCAATCCCTGTGGAGACGATATCCGATACTTCGTATCACTTTACTACTTGCGTCGTGTACACTTGCACTACAATTGCGATAGACTATTTTCACGCAACAAGTTTTTGGCGCCGTTACTGGGGATTGGCAACATAACTCTACCTTTTCTTTTACTGCACTTTTCGTTTTTGTTTTTATTTTTATTTTTCTGTTTTTCTTTGGTGCATTTAACTCTTGCTTTTCACAAGGTTTCTTGTTTATGCGCAGATCGAATCGAGGTAAAGATCCTGAGTATCCATTAGATCTGGAAATCGAACGCTCATTCAATCTCAAGAAACAACTTCGTCACTTACTAGCCAGGAACGAGTACCTTGAGGAACAGCTAGAGAAGATGGCCTACAATGGAAACGACCCGCCTGTCGGCGACCCGCCTGCTGCTGCCGGACGACGGTCCTGTCGTGACTACATGTTGAACGATCATGTAGAACTGGAAACCACGCTGCCGGATATTGATGTTGACAACTTTGAGCTGAAACCTGTCATGTTTAGCATGATCAACAATGCCGGTCAATTCAGTGGTGTTGTTACAGAGGATGCTAGGGAGCATCTCAAAACGTTCCAGGAAATCTGTGGTTCGTTTAGACTGCCAGGAGTTAATCCGGAGATACTGAGGCTTCGGTTATTTCACCATTCATTGAGGGACAAAGCAAAAACTTGGTGGAATAAACTTACGTCGGGTTCAATTAGAACTTGGGCAGACTTATCTCGTGAATTTTTATCTCGTTTTAATCCTTCACATTTATCTGAGCGATTGCGTAATGAAATTGCTACTTTTCAACAGGAAGATGACGAGCCGATGCACGAGGCCTGGGACAGATTTACTACTCTTCTACGAAACTGCCCAATGCATGGATTCCCCGTCTGGAATCAGGTAACAAAATTCTATAATGCTGCCAACTTACAAACTCGTATTCGAATTGATTCAGCAAACGGACTATTATTGGATAAATATCCGGACGAGGCAATGCAAGTATTGAAAAATCTGGCTAAGAATAAGGAGCAGTTTCCGACAGCAAGAAGAAGGGGTAAACGAGTACTAGCTATCAAGGATTATGAGGCCGACAGCACAATGAAATCACAGGTAGCATTCCTTACTAAAGCAATGAAAAAGTTATTGAATGAGGATGCACAACATGGATTTGCTGTTGAGGAGGTATGTGAAATCTGTGAGGGAAATCATAGTTCGGATGAGTGTCCTATACAGTTAGAAGAGGGAAAGTATGTTGGAAACTACAAGCCGAATTACAACTCCAACAACTATAATCCCAATTGGAGAAAGGATCCCAAGTTCTCTTGGAGTAATCCTAATAATGCCCTGAATCCGCAAGCACATAGCAATCAGAATCAGGGAGGACCTAGATTGCTGACGCGACAGCAGCTGCCGCAACAGCAGCAACAACAGCCACCAGCTGCCACGAACAGTATACTGGAACAGACTCTGGCCACTTTTATGTCTCAGACAGGTACTTATATCGAGAATATGAATCAGTTTGTCAAGAAAACAGAGACGTTCATGGATAAAACAGAGATGCGGATGACAAATCATGAAGCTACTCTGAAATCTTTGGAGACACAAATGGGTCAGGTTTCACAGCATATCAAGCCAAGGCACACTGGAGGATTCCCTAGCAATACTGAAAATGCTAGGCAGCCCACACATGAGCAGTGTAAGGCCATTACTACTAGGAGTGGGAAGAAATTATCAGGGCCAGAAAAGGAAGCTGAAATAGTAAGAAAACCAGCCTTGGACAGACCTGCCGAGGAAGCTGCCCCGACAGGTAACAAACAGACTACTGCCGATGAGCCTGTCACGACAGCAGAAGCGACAGAGGAGAAAAACGATGAACCCAAGCCTCCTCAGATTCGTATGTAGTGGGAAGGACGTATTGCTGATTATCATCCCCCACCTCCTTTTCCTCAATGGTTACAACAAGCTAAGCAAGAATCTCAGCTAAAAAAGATTTATGATATTTTTAAGCAGGTTCATATTAATATTCCGATGTTAGATGCCGTTAGGGAGATGCCCGGTTATGCCAAATTTCTCAAGGATGTCATGTCAAAGAAATCTAAACTTGGGGAGTTTGAAACGGTTAAGATGACAGAAGGTTGCATGAGTATTCTTCATCGGCAGCCACCCTAGAAAAAGAAGGATCCAGGGAGCTTCATCATACCTTGTGTAATCGGAGACAAATATGTGGGTAAGGCACTTTGTGATCTTGGTGCTAGTATTAATTTAATGCCAAAATCTGTTTTTCAGAAATTAGGTATTGGAAAGGCGCGGCCCACGACAGTAATTCTGCAGCTGGCAGGCCGCTCTTACGTTCATCCGGAAGGAAAAATCGAAGATATTCTGGTAAGAGTGGATAAATTTATATTTCCTGCTGACTTTCTTGTTTTAGATTGTGAAGCAGACGAAAACGCACCAATCATCCTTGGGCGACCCTTCTTAGCCACGGGAAGATCACTGATTGATGTGGAAAAAGGAGAACTCACCATGAGAGTGAACGACCAAGAAATTAAGTTGAATGTTCTCCAAGCGATGAAGCATGCTGATGCAGACGAGGAATGCAAGGCTATCACTGAAGTTGCCTTTGATCAACCCTGCATCAGGTCGGGCTGTCACGACATCAAAATTGTTCACTGCCTCGGCAGCCACCTACAGGACTGTCACGACAGCACCGACGACATCAACTCCTCTGAATCCGATACATCTAATACTGAAGATCAGGAGGAGGTAAACTGGATAGGTGATCGTCCAGGTAAGTTATTCGAACCTTGAAATTATACTTCGGATAACCATGCAATCCAAAAGCCATCTACTGTTGAACCACCTGCCTTAGAACTGAAGCCCCTGCCAGGGCAGCTAAAATATGCTTTTCTTGGTTCAAATGATACGTTGCCCGTAATCATCTCTTCTAAGTTGCTGCAGGAACAAGAACAACAGCTAATAGGGATGCTGCGGCAGCACAAAAAGGCAATTGGATGGACGATAGCTGATATTCAAGGCATTAGTCCGGCGTTATGCATGCATAAAATCCTTTTAGAGGAAGATCATAAGCCGACTATAGATGCCCAAAGGCGGCTAAACCATGCGATGAAAGAGGTGGTGCGTAAAGAGATAATCAAATGGTTAGATGCTGGAATTATTTACGCCATCTCCGACAGCAAATGGGTGAGCCCGGTGCAATGTGTTCCCAAGAAAGGAGGAATGACCGCGGTGACCAACGAAAACAACGAGTTAATCCCAACCAGGACTGTGACCGGTTGGAGGGTTTGTGTGGACTATCGGAAGCTTAACAAAGCTACCCGAAAAGACCACTTTCCTTTACCCTTTATTGATCAAATGCTTGATAGATTAGCGGTAAGCCTTACTATTGTTTTCTTGATGGTTATTCAGGTTATAATCAAATCGCAATCGCACCGGAGGATCAAGAAAAGATGACTTTCACATGCCCCTACAAAACGTATGCTTTTAGGGGAATGCCATTTGGATTATGCAATGCACCCGCCACCTCCCAAAGGTGCATGATGGCCATATTCTCCGATATGGTGGAGGACTTCCTTGAGATATTTATGAATGATTTTTCAGTCTTTGGAGACGACTTTGAGAGCTGCCTAGGCAATCTACAAAAGGTACTTGAAAGATGTGAAAAAGCAAACCTGGTCTTGAATTGGGAAAAATGCCACTTTATGGTGGATGAAGGGATAGTCCTTGGCCATAAGATTAGCTGCCGTGGGATAGAAGTCGACAGGGCCAAGATAGAAGTGATCGAAAAGCTGCCGCCGCCAACCACAATCAAGGGTATTAGAAGTTTCTTGGGACATGCTGGTTTTTATCGAAGATTCATTGCAAATTTCTCAAAAATCACCAAGCCCCTATGCCATCTATTGGAGCAGAACCGACCCTTTGACTTTAATGAAGAATGTACGGAAGCATTCAAGGTTCTGAAGGAAAAACTGGTAACATCCCCAATAATGCAGCCACCAGACTGGACACAACCATTTGAGATCATGTGTGATGCTAGTGACTATGCTGTCGGGGTAGCACTTGGGCAGCGGAGAGACAAAATATTTCATGTCATATATTACAGCAGCAAGACACTGAACGACGCCCAAGTAAACTACACCACCACAGAAAAGGAGTTATTAGCTGTGGTGTTCTCCATTGACAAGTTTCGTCCTTACATACTTGGAACGAAGGTCATAGTACACACAGACCATTCTGCTTTGAAGTATCTGTTCGAGAAAAAGGATGCAAAGCCTCGATTGATACGGTGGATCCTGCTATTGCAAGAATTCGACCTTGAAATCAAGGACAAAAAAGGGACAGAAAATCAAGTGGCAGATCACTTGTCAAGACTGGAGAAGGGACAGAGTCTACCAACAGATGAGACAAACATACTAGAGACCTTCCCAGATGAGCAGCTTTTTGCTGCCGTAATCACTGCCGCAACAGCCATGACGGCAGGTAAGTCTTCTGAACTCCCCTAGTATGCTGATTTCTTAATTTTATAGTTAGCGGAATAATTCCTTCTGATCTTAATTATCAAGCCAGGAAGAGGTTCCAAAATGATGTTAAGCATTATTATTGGGACGAACCTCTCCTTTTCAAAATCTGTGCAGATCAGGTTATAAGGAGATGTGTACCACAAGAAGAGCAAGAAGACATTCTTCATCACTGTCATGCTTCACAGTATGGAGGTCACTTAGGAGGCAACAAAACTGCTGCCAAGGTGCTGCAGACAGGGTTCTACTGGTCGTAATTGTATAAAGATGCACATATCTTCTACAAAAGCTGTGACAGGTGCCAAAGGACAGGAAACATCTCAAGGAGAAACGAGATGCCGCTGCAGAATATTCTAGAAGTCGAAATCTTCGACGTTTGAGGGATTGATTTTATGGGACCTTTTCCATCTTCATGTGGGAATCTATACATCCTCCTGGCAGTAGATTATGTCTCTAAGTGGGTTTAAGCTATCGCCACTCAAAAGAATAATGCCAAGACAGTCCAAAAGTTTTTACACAAAAACATTTTTTCTAGGTTTGGCATCCCTAAGGCGATTATCAGTGATGAAGGGAGACATTTCGACAACAGGGTTATTGCTGCTGCCTTGAAGAAATATGGTGTCAAGCATCGGATCGTGACAGCATATCACCCACAGACCAATGGACAAGCTGAAATATCTAACAGGGAAGTTAAGAACATTCTTGAGAAGATGGTCAAGCCAACTAGGAAAGATTGGTCTTTACTTCTCAATGATGCGTTATGGGCATATAGGACAGCTTTTAAAACTCCATTGGGCATGTCTCCGTATCGATTGATTTATGGGAAAACCTGTCATCTACCTGTCGAGATAGAGCACAAAGCATACTGGGCAATCAAGGCAATGAATATGGACTTGGACAGGGCAGGGCAGAAAAGGCTGTTAGACTTGAACGAAATTGAAGAAATCCGGACAATGGCCTACGACAATGCAAGAATCTACAAGGAGAAAACAAAAAGTGGCATGACAGGAAGTTGCTGCCACGACAGTTCTGCCCAGGGCAGCTTGTATTGTTGTTCAATTCCAGACAGAAACTCTTCCTAGGGAAGCTGAAATCTAGATGGTCTGGCCTATTCCAAGTCGTACAAGTTTTTCCCCATGGTGCCATCACAATCCGATCATTAAAAGACGAGCACCAATTCAAAGTCAACTGACAGCGCCTCAAGCATTATCAGGGGACTAAAGCCCCAGGAATGCAGGAAGTGGTTACCTTAGGAGACGCCCCACCTGGCATCCCTAATTTAACCTAAATTTTAATTATTTATTTTATTATTATTATTTATTAGGAAATAAGGTTTATTTTATTTTGAATAATGTTTTTATTTTTATTGTTTTTAGGAAATAAAGGAGTCAAGAAGAACATGAGAAGTGAACTCAGCCCACCATCCATCCACCAGCCCAACAAAGCCCAATATTTGAAGCATGTCGTTACAGCTGCTGCGACAGACGCGGAAAATACAGGTTGTCATCACGCTATCACGACAGACGCAGAAACACGTCACAGACGCGTAACAGACGCGGAAACGTGTGTCATACGCGTCAGACACGCTAAAGCTCAACACACTGTCATTACACTGTCACGACAGACGCATAACGGACGCGGAACGTGTGTCAGACGCGTCAGACACGCTAAAGCTCAACAGCCGGCCCCGTTATTCACGCCTACTGTTACAGTTTTAACGGGCAGCAAATCCTTTTCTATATAACCCCATTTCATTTTCACTCACTTCTGCCTCTCTTACTTGCTCTCCCTTTTTAGTTTTCATTTGCTTTCATTTACTTTTCACAACCCTTGCACTAATATGTCTTCTAGGAAAACCCGACGCAATGCCGCCTCTACTTCCTCACCAGAGCCCGCCATCAGACCCGACAGCAGCCGACAGCATTCAGGCCGAATCATCTGCTCGAGGAACAAAGCGACCAATGCCATCGAATGACCTTGCTGCCTTTGTTGCTGGGTTTTCCTCCTCCTCTGTTTGGGCAGATAGTGACGATGAACCCTCTATTCAGAGGAATCTGTCAAAGGAGTTTTCACCGGTAAAGAGGCAGAAACGAACGGCAGATAAGCACACTTTGCCAAAGGCCAGCAGCAGCAGCAGCTCTGATGTTCAGGTTGTACAGCAACCATCCCAGCCCGCCCCGAGAGCCTGCACCCGCCGCCAGATCCGCCTCAGCAGCAGCAGCGAAGACAGCTCTTAAATTTAAGTTTCTTATCTTCTTATTGCTGCCTGCCATATATATTTTGTGATGTACTGCCTTCATTTGTTTTCATTTTAATATTGTCATTTGCATTGAGGGCAATGCAACCCTCGAGTTTGGGGGTGGCAACCCTCCATATTAATGGAGTACATCTTAGTTAAATTTTGTGTCTTTTACTTAGTTTGTTGTCTCTTAAAAAAATTGAAAATATTGAAAATTTTGGCTGAAAACTGTGAACTGAACTTACCTGTCGTGACAGCTCCGTCGTGGCAGTGACTTTAGGATAGTTTTTTAGGAGAAGTTTAGAGCCTTTCTATAGTTCTGAAAACTTAAACACCATTGTGACTGTTATACTGCTTAGACTTCTTTTAGCCAAACTAGAATAGGAAGCTTAGCACTTGAATAGCCCCTAGAGGTGTCCGAAACTGGCTCTAGGAAAGAAGTTTAGAAAAAGAGACTCAACAGCCCTAGAGGTGCCCGAAACTGGCTCTAGGAAGTTAACTAGAGGTGCCTAAAACTGGCTCTAGTGAAACTTTAGCTTAAAAAAATAGAGAAATCGAGTCAAAACAAAAAAATAAAAGGAGCATGAAAAAGTGCCTTCAAAAGATAAACTTTGGCATAAAAATTCGAGTTAAGAGTTGAATATTCTAGTGAAACTAAGAGAGTCTTGGCATATAACTGTTCACAAGCATGCACACACTACACGAGGACTATAGTGAGATTCCGGACAGATCCTAAACTATCCGACAGGTTGCTGCCGCCACAGGGAACGGACGACGGGTAAGGGAAAATTCACTGTTTGAAAGCCAAAACAAAAATATTTCATTTTTCTTTTAGGTCTTAGTTGCTTGAGGACAAGCAAAAACTTGAGTTTGGGGGTGTGTTGAGTGTGTAAAAGTTCTATTATTTACACCCTATTTAACTCATATTTCTGCTGCACTCAAGCATTATTCATTGCATTTAGGTTAGTTTACAGCAAAACATCACAAATATATTAAAAGACACAGTTTCTACTAAAAATAGCTGTTTTTGCAGGTTGCTGCCGTAGCAGACAAAAAGGGCAGGCGCTGGGCAGTGAAGCAGAAGAGCTGAACTGGACAAGCAGACAAGGAGGACGATGCTGCCATGGTTGCTGCCGTGACAGCAGAGGACGACAACAGTTTTGAGGAAAAGAAGCAAAGTGGACCTCGACAGATAGAGAAAATTTAGCTCGTCTGTTGTGTGAAAACCTTATATTTTTCCAAGCCCCAGATCAGAAGATATCCCAAGCCCAAAGTTCAAGGAGAGAAAATCCCAAGAAACAAGGAGGACGGCTGGAAAGTAGATTCCTTGAAGATTTAGTCTTTATTAGAATCATACTTTTAATTAAAGTTGTAATCCTTGTTAAATTAGATAACTTGAGCCCAAAGCTTATATAAGGGCATATATCTTAACCTAGAGGCATAACCGATTACCCTAGCTTCCTTCCCAAACTCTAGTCGTTTTCTTTCCCACATCATGTTCTATATCCCCCTAGGGCCACGGGTTGAATTGTAAAGTAGTTGCAAGGGTTGTTTTGTTTTAGGAATTTTCAGTTCAATAAAATAAACTTCAAGTTCTCTTATTTTGGTTATTAATATCTTGCAAGAGCATCGGGAGAGCATTGTGAGGGTATCTATTTACTTAGCATCGGGAGAGTTAAGTATACGAAAGAAATAAGAGCGAGTTCTCTAGTTTATAGTTGAACTATCTCGGGCCTAGGGATAGGACGAGGTTAAGTGGCTAAAGAAGAATTCATCGACATCGGTGTTCATCCTTCGATTCACGCCGGGAGGTATCATCAAAGACGTGATCATCGACAGGCTTGGACCTAGGGATAGGCCAAGGCACATCTGAGATTCTTGCCAAACTTGAAGTACGGAGTTGAGTGTTTGCTGCCGCGACAATCAACGGAATGCTACCGTGACAGGTGCTACCGCGACGGGCGCGACGACAGAACTGGATTTCCTAAACTCTGCAATACCTGCACTACTGAGCACTTCAATACCAGCCCATTCTCTCTATCTTGATATCTCTACTCTTTTATTTACGTTTACTTTATTATTTTCGTGACAACTTCTCAAATATTTTCTTTACTTTCGTGCAGTGAATTAAGGTGAAGCTATTAGCCCAATCCCTGTGGAGACGATATCCGATACTTCGTATCACTTTACTACTTGCGTCGTGTACACTTGCACTACAATTGCGATAGACTATTTTACACGCAACATTGTCCGCAACATGGCTTATCCGAGCAAACACTCCTTCAATACCTATACGAAGGAATGTTGCCAATGGACAAAAAGATGGTAGACGCAGCAAGCGGTGGCGCGCTCGTTAACATGACCCCTACTGCAGCGAGAACATTAATCTCCACAATGGCTGCTAATTCGCAACAATTTGGTTCTGCAAGTGAACCCAGCAGACGAGTTCAAACAGTAAGCACAATTTCATTAGAGAATAAAATAGACAATTTAACTAATATTGTGTATTCTCTTGTTTGAGGGGAGTTAGGAGCTGCTAAGGTATGCGGAATATGCACTATGCCAGATCACACAACTGACTTATGCCCATTGTTGCGGGATACATCTGGTGCCCAAGTTAACGCCATACACAACTTTCCTGGACCTCCCCAAAGACCCTATAACCTTTAGAGCAATACGTTCAATATCGGTTGGAGAGATCACCCAAACTTGAGCTACGATAATCAGAACCCGAATTACCAACCTAGGCAAGAACCTCCCTACCAAAACCAAGCACCCCAAAAATCCTCGCTTGAGTCTATTGTTGAGAGATTGGCAGTTTCGCAGGAAAAATTCCAAACCCAAACACAATCTCATCTCCAGCAAATCGACAAACAAATAAGCCAACTAGCTCAAGCCGTTAGCCGTATAGAATCCCAGGGAAAGTTACCATCCCAAACTGAAACCAACCCAAGGGAAAACGTTAGTGTGATAACTTTGCGTAGTGGAACAATGATAACGCCTAAACCGCCCAAGCAAGATGAGCGAAAATCCGACGAACCGGGAAACTCTTCGAAAGACCAGAACGACAAGTCTCCTCCCACCGCAGGTAATGCCAAATCTAAAATTTCTGTTTCTACTTACGAACCTGTTCCTCCTTTTCCAGGTAGATTGGAGAAATGAGATAAAAAGGAGGAAGAGAAGGAAATTTGGATATATTCAAGAAGGTGGGAATTAATATTCCACTTCTTGATGTTATTCGAAAAGTGCCCAAATACGCAAGGTTTCTAAAGGACTTATGCACAAATCGAAGGCGACTATCCAGAAATGAAAAAGTTAACCTTGGTGAAAATATTTCGGCCATCTTTCAAAAGCCGTTGCCGCAAAAGTACAAGGACCAAGGTATGTTTGCGATTCCCTGTAAAATTGGGAATGTTGGGATAAAAAGAGCGATGTGCGATTTAGGCGCATCTATCAACGTCATGTCGTTAAGCGTTTACAACAAAATTTCGACTGAACCATTGAAAGAAACGTGAGTGACGGTTCAATTAGCTGATCGATCAGTCATCTACCCCGAGGGAGTACTAGAAAACGTGTTGGTATAGGTAAAAAATCTTATTTTTCCTGCTGATTTTTACATTATTGACATGGAAAATGATCGCAGCAACAACGGATCAGAAATCTTGCTTGGCCGACCTTTCCTATCAACCGCGCATACAAAGATTGATGTCCGCGACGACATCTTAACTATGGAATTTGATGGGGGAAGTAGTTAAATTTGATATGTATAAAGCTATGAAGTATCCTGATTCGGTCGTAAGTTTAAATTTCGTTGATATTATAGATCCGTTAGCTGATGATTTGATCGAAATTGATTTGTGTTATGACTTTTGTAGGGAATTCGCGGATCTCGACAATAAAAATATAGGCACAATCATTTCAATTCTTTCTTCCCTTTCTGATTTTCGATTAAATCCAACTCGATCTAAACATTTTCCCTCAGTTTTGCAGGAACCAAAGCCGAAGTTAGAGCAATTTAATTATATATTTTTAGGCGACAACCAAACTTTGTCAATCATCATTTCGAGTAAGTTGTCGCATCGGGAAGGAGGTAGAAGCTTAGTTGTTGTTTTGCGCACAAATAAAAAGATGAAGGAAGGCGTTAAAACGACAAGGGATGGACATCACCGTTTATTGAAGAACTTTCTTTTGAAGAACCAAAAGTTTAGCAAATGTCGTCGAGCTAAATGACGTTAAACAAAGCGCTAAATGGGAGGAAACCCATTCTTTTCATTTTCGTTAATTTTAATTTTCTTTTTTTTTAATTTTCAGCTTTTGTTTTTATTTTTATTCTTTTTTCTTGCTTTCTTCAAGGCTTTCCACCACCGCTGGCCCATGCAACTCCCACCGTGCTCCTTCTCCTCGTTCACTATCTCCCTCATTCCACTCTATGCCAACGGTGGACTCAATTTCATCACTCACGGGGAGTATCTTTTACCCTTATTTGTTCCTCATTTTCTTTACTTTTATTTTGAATTGGGGCAATTCATTTAAGTGAGGGGGAGGGTAGCAAAACCACTTGTCTTGCTTGTTTGATATATGTTTGACTTTGATTTGACTTTGAGATGAACTTTTTCTTGCCATTGCTTGTTGTTCAACATGTTATAATTGTTATAGTGCATAGGAATATTTGAATATTGACATTTTTGATAATCAAATGGCATGAGTATAATGATAGTTTGACATCTCTTTTCAATTTGCCTTGATTGTGATAATTGGATTTCTTACCTAGCTTAATCAACTTAGCCTAATTTTGTGAGAATTTGAGCCTTGAGCATGCATCTTATTCTTTATGCTCGTTTTTTCTTGCTTGAGAGTGTCATCTTGAATTTAGGAATCTAGAACTTGTGGCTTGTATACGATTTGAGACTACACTAGAATGAGGTGCTTTAAGATGATTTAGGCATTAGGATTTAGCCATTTTCTCTCTTTCATAAAAAAACTTACCTTTTTCTCATCGCTTAGTGAACCCTCTTGAAGCTTTATATCCCATTTTTTTGGCTTAACCTTCAAACCTTGTTCTTCCTTGACCAAACTTTTTTGATTGATCAAATGCTAGAAACTATATTACTAGACAAATAAGGGGCTGCAATTCGAATAAGGGAAGAATTTTTCCAGAAAAAATGAATGAAAAAAGGAAGCAATTGCTTTGAAAGAAAAAAAATGAAAAAAATGATGAAAAAATGAAAAAAGAAGAAAAACAGTTTTGGAAAACTGAAAAGAAGGAAAAAAAAGAAAAAAAGAGAAAAAAAATGTTTGCTTGCCCATTTTAAGCTCCTCTTTTGTCTTCACTATTTATTGTTTGAAATGTCTTGCATTGATCATCTTCTTTTGTTTATTTTCTTTCCATCTTTTTACCCTTTTTTCTAAACCCACATTACACCTTGAACAAAAGACCTAATGATTTTTGCACCTCGATTCTAATAAAGTAGTGGAGAATTGAACTTGTTACAAGCCTATGGAAACCTTTGTTCATGCATAACTTAGAGTGTTTTTGCTTCACATCTACCTTTAAACACTTTGAGTGCTCTTGAGTGTACCTTGGTGAGGATTAAGACTAGGTTAGGATTTGATTACTACTTGATAGGCAATTGAATGAATGAAAGGTTGTTCTTTGCTTATATCCACCTGGTTTGATTTGTGTCTCTTTCATGATATTTCTTTTGCACTAGAACTCTTATAATTATGATTGATACTTGTGATGGCTTGAGAAATGCATTCTTGGGTTAATATCTTTTTCGGACATACTTGAGGACAAGTATGAAACAAGTGAGGGAGAATTTGATAAGCTCTCAAATGTGACACTTTTTAATTGTTATTTTTCTAGTGTTTAGGATTTCTTGCTACCTAATCCATTTCATTTTGCTATATTTTGTGCAAGAGACCTAATTCTGGAAAACAACAACAAAAGATGGCATTTCTGCAGTCTTTTTATTATTCTGGTCATGACTGGCATCATGGGCACGACACTGGGCACGACGCGTCTGACGTGGCAGATGCGTGGTGACTTCTAGAAGATTCTGGAACGTTCTGAAAGACCTTATTAGCTTATCCGTTTAGACTTTCTGCATTTAAATTTCAAACATTTGAATTGTTTTATCTTTATTTTGAATTTTCTTATCTTTTATCTTTGTAAATCCAAGCCTATAAATACCAGTCCTTGGTAAAGGCTTAGGCATCAATTAATCTTCATTGTTTAGTTTGGAAACTCTTGTTATTTCTAGTCTTTAATCAAGTTCTCTTTTCTTTACTTCTTGTTCTTTTAATGTTCTTCAATTATTTTTATGAAATCAAGTTAAGTATGATAACTAATACCATGCTTAGATAAATCTCTTGAGCCAAGAACCAGCCAAGTCAATTCAAATCGTGAGAATTGAACATTGCTTAATTTCCTTCGGGAATACATTTTTATCTTTCTACTTAGATAGTTTGGCAACCGGCCTTACTAAAAGTTTTTAATCATTTTTCAAATCAAAAAGAGCTCGTTGGTCTGGAATCGTTTAAAAACATAGTTGGGAGGAAGGATCGGCCTGTGGCAATTTCGACTTCCTGTGAACACTCTTAGCGGCGGTCCGCTAAGGAAAGATAAAATCAAAAGCGATTCTTTTTAAGACAATTTCTGAGTCGGCTTTTCCTTCTTTCAAAACTAAATACTTTAACGGCGATAGACGTGGTTAATTTGTTTAAGAATCAACCTTCGAAGATAGACTTGGGAGGATTGGTTACTCGAGAGAGAAGCAAGTTGCGACGGGTTGGGCCTCGCAGACTGTAACCGACATGATCCCCGGAGTAAAAATCCATTTCAATGATCGAAAGAATTGACATGGCTAACTCGAGGCTATTTTATATATCTGAACTTTCTTATTATTTTCTTTACCTTTGCATTTAAATTATTCTATTTCATTTGCACTCAATATCCGATCACCCCCTTTTTACTTTTCTTGTCTTCACAGATATTCCTAGAAGCATTAATCAAAGCAACCTTCAGTCAAGAATTTCGACTAATCTCCCTGTGGATCGATCCTCTTTCCCTATAACTACTTAATTTCTTTATTTTATTATTTGTTGAAAGAGGTTAAATATTTATTTATTTTGATGGGTAAAACGACGCTTGTCAGTCTCTGACTCGGTCAAAACTCGGTCAACACTCGACTCGATTGAACTCGACTCAAGCTCGAATTCTTAACGAGCCTAGTCGAGCTCAGACCATTCAGGCTTGTTAAAAACTACTCAAGGTCTAACTTAATTTCTTAACGAGCTGAGTTGAGCTCATCAGTACTCGAGCTCGACTTGTTTACACCCCTAGCTGTGTGGGTGGTGTTTTATTTTTTTCTGTTGGATCGAGCCTGTTTTTTCCCTTTCTTCTTTGTCTTTTTGGTGTTGGCTTTGTATGGCTGTCAAAAAGCACCTACAGGCTACTTTCTTAATAAAATTTATTAATAGAAGTCTCCTTTTCTATTTTTTAACTATGACATCATAGATTGAAAATAATTGATGAAATATCATCGTTGAATTTGGGAATAATGGTTTGAATATTTTAGGAATTATAGGATGCTATAGTAAATGAAGGAAAATGGTGGGAAGACATGCAAAATTTCAACTTGAATGACTTCCTCCGAAAGAAGGTTTTGTGAAATTTAATTAGATGGAAAATCAGGCTGCAGGGACTAAGGACCGAGAAGGGGTATGTGCGAGTGCTATTTTCTCAGGGTGGAGGGGCTGATTTAGCTGAAATTATGGCAATTAAAACGTCTCTGGAGGGATAGATTCAACAATGACTCCCCAAATTTCCAAGTATTTTTGTTCTTACCTATTTGTTAGGTTTGGTTCGGGACGGCTGCTTGATTTCGTTGTGGAATATAAAGTTTAAAAGCCAGCATTTCGGAGATTATAGCAACTGAGAACGAATCTAACGATTATTTTACATTAATTATTTCTTGAAAAAAAACATTTATCATTTAATACTTACAAACGTGGTTGGACGGCACATTGTAATGCAATTCTTACCTTAATGATTATAGGGCAAATAACTTTCTTCTCACTTACTTTTGTTCATTAAAATTAAAAAAATTTAATTAAAATATTAAACTTTTGAATAGTTTGTGTTTTGCTCACTTCGTCGTTAAATAGTTAATGATCTTATGACATGACAAACAACACCAAAATAGCGTTGTTTTAAATTTTAACTAATTTTTTTAATTTTTATTTTTTTGCTTAAATATTAATAAAACATTTAACCACGGGTTTAAGTGAGATGGTAAGGGTCTCTCTTACCATAACCAGTAGTCGAGGGTTCGATCCTTAACCTGA
Organism: Hibiscus tridactylites; assembly: GCA_958450335.1. NCBI lineage: Eukaryota > Viridiplantae > Streptophyta > Magnoliopsida > Malvales > Malvaceae > Hibiscus > Hibiscus tridactylites. Next base: position 96,067,165 of record OY288265.1, read on the forward strand.
GCATAAAACAATTTTAAAACTTGTGACCGGTGGCTACTCTTATATGGGCTAACAGAACGCGAAAGATTAGTCGATGGGCTTGTTCCAATAAATACCTTGGGATATCAAAAAAATAAAAGCCCCTTTAAACTCGACAAAAAATCAATGTTGCTCCTCTGTCATATTATCATTCACACGTGGACTATAACATAAATATCGTAACCGCTATGAATATATTAAATCGAGCTTATTGCTTGAGTGGAGATGTGTTTGATGTAGTCAAAATTCTTGAGTTCCATGAAGATGATCAATTCGACAAGGTGAATTTCAACTAAGTAAAACTCTTGGGATAATCACTTGAATAAATATTTAATTCAAAATAGATCCTTGATTATGGACTTGAACTTTCGACAACCTTAATAACTTAGTAAAAAAATTAGAAGTGGACCTCCTTTTGTCGAACTCGTTCATTATCTTTTAATAACTTAGCTTTGATCGTGTTAAGCTTCGTGACAATTTTTTTCATATCAAGCCTTCTGGTAACTCTGTTGAACATTCTAAACCAACTTGCAAAATGGATAAGGCACAATTGTTAGCTATTGAACTTTCCCTCCCAATAGTGCTCAGCAAATCGGCGTCTACAGCTTGATTTAGCGGAGATGATATCGACTCTTTTACCCAACTCTTCAAGCTTATTTCTCCTCAAAATATTTCATTTGTGGGCTTTTTTCTTCTGATGGTCCCCATCAAAAGAATACCAAAACTATACACATCACCTTTTGTTAAAACGATTCCTTCTATTCCATACTCTGTGTACGAATTTATAAGAACGTCATCAAAATTTAAAGATATGTTGTGAAAAGGGAATGATATAAAAACCTAAATTGTTATATGCATGAATTCTGTAAAAGGAAGAGAAAAAAAAACTTGGAGCATAATTAGAAGTATCATTGGGTGCCATATACCCAACAGTTACCATGGTCATAGCTTGTATCATTGAATCATCATTGCATAAGAGTTTTGAAATGCCAAAATCACTCAAATGTGCAACCATGTCTTCATCTAATAGAACGTTGCTTGGTTTCAAATCACAATGAACAATGGGTGTTGCATTGCCATGATGGAGATATTCTAGTGCAGATGCAACATCTAGTGTAACCCCCTGGAGAGGCCTCATCGGAGCTACGCTTGTCCGGTTGCCTTCTTTTCGCATTTCAAGTAAAAAAAATTGGTGGTTCCGACCAACTTCCGACATTTGAATGCTATTGTGGAAATGTGGTGTTGATGATCTACATTTTTTCAGTAGTTTTGGCACGAAAGAAGCCTCCGGCGACTTATCCGGCGACCAAAATCCCAGGGTGAGTATACCGGGTTAATTTCGGTCCAACCCGTACCTGACCCGAACCCATATCCGACCCGAATCGATCCAACCCGACTTGTATCTGAGCCCAACTCGTCTACCGAGTCAACTCAACCCGAGTCAGCTCCGTGAGTTAGCCGAGTCAACTCAGTTGACCCTTGCCCGTTGACTGCTGACGTCAGCGTTGACTCTGACCCTATTGACTGTTGACATGCTGACGCCAGTGTTGACCTTGACCGTTGACCAAAAAGTGTACTTTTCTGAAAACTCATATTTTATATTTTTTGACGTCTTGAGTCCGTTTTTGAAGCCCGTTTCACAAAATTCTGATCCGAAAGCCTCCGAACCTGACCTTGAACACGAACTTTTATATGTATTAATTATTCAATTAGGAGTACTGCGAGTAAGAACTAAAATGTTAAATTGTGTAATTAAAGGTACTCATAGCTCCTTGAAATACGAATTGTTGATGTACATCGAATTCGAGTTCGAGTGCAATCGAATGAGGTTTCATGAATTGACCGTCATAGCTCGGAGTTAAGGTAATACATTACTACCTCTTGTATGCTTTATGAACATGTTGGTTGTAACCACCCGGACCCGCTTATGCGTCTAACCTAACTCCAGGCAGTCACAACCTATAATCAAACTCTTGTGAAACATCTCAGTCAAAATATAAAAACTGACATAGTTTCCCCTATAGGAGATTTACAAACCATACCATAAAACCTGTTAACGAAGATATAACAATACTATTCTCAGAACGATTATAAAATCTATCAGTATTGCTTCCAAATCCATCTCAAAATAGCAAGTAATAGTTTAGTAACTTGTGGTTACAAAATAGGTGATGTGAAAGCATAAAGTGTTTAGTTATAAACTAACGCCAACATCCGGCAAAACCAAAATATAAGTCGTATCAAAATATAGGCATAAGTCACCCAAATACAGACATTTTGGAAGATAAGAACATTACAATAGTCTAGAGCTAAATATGTCGATTCTCCAGTTGCCGGGTCCAAAAGGGGGTAGCCTATCACAAGTATCTGAAAGGGGAGAAGAGGAGGGCACGAGCTAGGGAGCTCAGTATGTTCCAATAAGTGCAGATCAAACAAGCAATAAATACATATCAATCATATCATAAAAACACATAACAGATCAATAAAAATGCTCGAGTGCATGCATGGGTTTACTAGTGACTACCCTCCAACCTTACACCAAATGCAGTCCCCCAGAACTGCATCCATAAGGACTTACCCTAGGCCCGATGGGCATAGGTGCCACCTAAGGGGCTGCCTTAGGTCCATAAGGATTTACCCGTGCTAAAGCATCGGTACCTACTCAAGGGGAGACCTTGAGTCCATAAGAATTTACCAGCTGGATCAGGGCTGTACCTGCAGAAACTTCATAACATAACCCAACAGTATACCCCAGACAGTAATCGGTGTTCAGATTTCAGATATGAATAACAGAATATATGTGGCAGACATTCTATGTAGAGTATCAGAAAAAGAAGATTCATGCTTTTGACAGATAAATGGGCATACCATTGAGAAAAGCAGACATTTTCATCATTCATCATGCAAACAGATTGTACCATCATAGGTCAAGCTAACAAATCATACTATCAAGTTCATCAGACAGTTAGGCAATTCCATCACAAATCAAGCAATCACATAACAAGTATACGGATTGAGCAAACATACATCAAGTAGGTAGAGAATGTCATTATATATCCAGTTCATCATTTCATCTCATTTTCTAACATGGTGATGCAATCTCAATAACAATTAAAATATTAATCAAACATAATATTGTTTATGATTAAATCATTATGGAATTCATTCAACAAAATATAGCACACATGGAACACACCTCAAAAGTTGGTCGGAGAAGGGTCTAACGGATACCTGCCTCAGTACGCTCGAATACAGGGTCAGATCCTAGATCAAGAAAGAGTAATGGTCATAATGTGAAATAAGAGTTAAACTTGTTCTTATACACAGAGTTTGAATTCATACTGATATTCACTGAAGCGTGAGGGTGAGCGGGTCGAGAGGAGCTAGGTTGAGCTAGAGAGTGATCACACGAGTCTCGGGCACCTTTACACAATTAATACACTATTTTAGTCACTTATTCGATTTACTATTATTTGAATAGAATAATTAAGTACATATGCATGATTTGGGTTTAAGGTCAGATTCGGGGGTCTTAGAGTCGGAATTTCAGAGAACGGGCTTCAAAGACGGACTTAGGACGTTGAAAACATAAAATAGGGCTTTTCGAAAATTTTGACTTTTTGGTCGAAGTCAACGCTGACGTCATGATGACGTCAGCAGCCAACAGATGGTCAACTGAGTTGACTCAGACACGGGTCGGTTCGGGTCAGAGGCGGGTCGGGTCGGACTCATGTGATGGGCTCGGGTTGGACCGGTTCGGTTCGAGCTAAAAGGGTCGGACGGTTCAGACCGGTTCTTACCCTTGGATCAACTTCGTCGGCCGGTCACCGGAATGGTCGCCGGAGATGCCCAAAAGCTGTGATTCTGCCAGGAAATGTAGATTAATGAGCCACGATCTCAACCCATGCATTAACTACGCGAAATAAGCTGGAATTTCGTCGGATTTTACCTTAAAAGCTTGAAACTCGCCAGAAAAGGGTGGTGCTCCGATGAAGGGTGAAACGACGGCCAAAACTAGGATCGAACCTTGGGTTTCAACCGGACCGACGAGGAGGTTCCAAATCCGACGACCGCGACACGACTAGGCGTCGAGGACGGTCGGAAGCGGCAGAGAAAGGTTCTGCCACACGTCGAACTTCAGACATTCATACGCGGCGAATGACAGTGCGAAATCGCGTGCTTGGCGGGTTGAGATTCAAGGAGAGACGACGCACTCGCCAGCGGTGGTGGTGTCTTGCACAGAGCGACGGTGCCGGAGATGGACGGAGATCGGGGAGAGGGGCGGGGTTTCTTTTGGGGATTCGAATAGAAAACTGATAGAGTAAAATGGGTAGGTGAACAGACGCCTCTTTAATTAAATGCAGATATAAACGGTTTTACGTTAACCTTAAAAGGGAAAAAGGGGGGCAATAACAGAAATGAGCCTTGGCTCAAATGGTTAGCGTGTTGGGTGGTGAGGGATGAGGTCTCGAGTTCGAGCCTCCACACCCTCACCTTCATTTTCTTTTTTTTTCTTTTATTTCCTTAACCGGGTGTTACAACTCTCCCCTCCTTAAGAAAAATTCCGTCCTCGAAATTTACCTAAATCAAACAGATGTGGAAACTGCTTTCTCAGGGATCCCTCGATCTCCCATGTAGCCTCACTAGGACTCCGATTTCTCTATTGTACCTTTACCATCGGAATGCGTCGGTTCCTCAGATCTCTCTCATCAAAATCTAAGATTTGAATTGGTTCCTCTTCATAGGACAAGTCTAGCCTCAACTCTACATCCTGAACTTGAATGACATGACTAGGATCTGGATGGTATTGCCTCAACATGGACACATGGAAGACATTATAGATACGGCTGAGCTGAGTAGGTAACTCAAGCTGATAGGCAACTGGCCCAACTCTCTTCACGATACGGTACGAGCCAATGAATCTCGGACTCAACTTACACTTTTTTTCCAAATCTCAGAACTTTCTTCCATGGAGATACTTTCAGAAAGACTTGATCACCGACCTCAAACTCAATATCCTTTCTTCTCCGACCAGCATAAGATTTCTGTCTGTCAAATGCCTCCTTCAGACGATCACGGATTAACCTGACAGTCTCCTCGGTCTCTTGAATCAACTCCGGACCCAAAGTCTTCTTATCATACAACTCGGTCCAACAGATAGGAGTTCGACACTTACGACCATACAGAGCTTCATAAGGGGTCATGTGAATACTAGCCTGATAATTGTTATTATAAGCAAACTCGGTCAAGGGTAAGAAATCTTCCCAACTACCGCGGAAGTCTATCACGCATCCCCTCAACATATCTTCAAGAACCTGAATTACTTTCTCAGACTGACCATCAGTCTGAGGATGGAAGGATGTACTAAAATTCAAACGCGTGCCCAAAGCATTATGCAAGGCCGACCAGAAATGAGAAGTGAATCTCGGATCTCGATTAGATATGATAGATAAGGGTACCCCATGCAATCTGACGATCTCCGAGATATACAGCCTAGCCAGTTTCTCTAGAGAATAAGTAACTTGTACATGAATAAAGTGAGCTGACTTGGTGAGTCGATCAACAATAACCCAGACAGAATCCTTTTTAGAAGGAGTCAGAGGCAACCCGGTAACGAAATCCATCGTGATACGCTCCCATTTCCACTCAAGAATCTTAATGGGTTGTAACAAACCAGAAGGATGTTTATGTTCCGCTTTGACTTGCTGACAGGTCATACACTTCGATACATAATCTGATATATCCTTCTTCATACTCTCCCAGCGGTACCTTTGCTTCAGATTCTGGTACATCTTGTCTCCACCAGGATGCATAGCATAAGGGCTGCTATGATCCTCACCAAGTATGGCTCGCTTCAGGTCGGCATCATCGGGGACACAATAGCGACCTTTGAAGCACAGAACGCCGTCCTAATCGAAGGCATAAACAGATGTGGATCCCTACTCAACTTGCTGCATGACTAGGAGTAAAGAACTATCTAAGAGTTGCTTGGCCTTAATCTCTTCGGCCAAAGTTGGTTTAACTTGCAACTCCGCTAGCAAACTGCCATCACTATAAATACTTATCCTGGAAAACAGGGATCTTAGGTCGGATATGGTCTTACGACTCAAGGCATCAACAATAACATTAGCTTTTTCCGGGTGGTACTCAATCACACAATCATAGTCCTTTAGAAGCTCAACCCAACGTCGTTGCCTCATATTTAAATCCTTCTGAGTGAGGATATACTTCAAGCTCTTGTGATCAGTAAAGATATAACATTTCTCTCCGTAGAGATAATGCCTCCATATTTTCAGGGCAAAAACCACCGCAGCTAACTCAAGGTCATGGGTCGGATAGTTACACTCATGTGGTCGTAACTGACGTGATGCATAAGCGATAACCTTCCCATCCTGCATCAGTACACAACCAAGCCCGAAGTGTGAAGCATCACTATACATTGAGAAGTCCTTCCCAGACTCGGGTTGTGAAAGAACCGGGGCTTGAGTCAAAGCTGACTTCAGTTTCTCAAAACTAGCTTGCTGGGCATCAGACCAAGCAAAAGGAACATTCTTCCTCAAACGCTTCGTCAAAGGGGCAACAATGATGGAGAAACCCTCGACAAAGCGACGGTAGTAACCAGCTAAACCCAGAAAGCTACAGATCTCAGAGACATTCTTGGGTTGCTTCCAACTAGTGATAGCCTCGATCTTACTGGATCAACCTGGATACCTCGAGCTGACACAACATGTCCCAGAAATGTCACTTCTCTGAGCCAAAATTCACACTTGCTCAGGCATACAGACGATGCTCTCTCAAGGTTTGCAGAACAACTTTCAAATGCTCAACATGCTCATATTCTGTCCGAGAATAAACCAAGATATCATCAATAAACACCACAACAAACTGGTCTATATAGGATCGGAACACATGAGTCATCATGTCCATGAAGACCGCAGGTGCATTGGTCAAACCAAAAGGCATCCCAAGAAACTCATAGTGCCCATATCTAGTGCGGATAGCTGTCTTCGCAACATCAGATCCCTTTATCTTCAGTTGATAGTATCCAGACCGAAGATCAATCTTTGAGAAAACTGTGGCTCCCCAAAATTGATCAAACAAATCGTCGATCATGGGTAACGGATATTTGTTCTTAACTGTCAGTTTGTTCAACTTCCGATAATCAATGCATAATCGGAGTGAACCATCTTTCTTCTTAACGAAGAGGACTGGAGCTCCCCAAGGAGAGGAGCTAGGTTGAATGAAACCTCGGTCAAACAGCTCATGCAACTGAATTTTCAACTGCTTAAGCTCTTTAGGGGCCATACAATAGGGATTCATGGATACCGGTGCAGACCCCGGATAAGTCTCAAACTCAAACTCAACATCCCTATCCGGAGGTAACCTGGGCAACTCTTCGGGAAAGACATTAGGAAATTCGCTGACAGTGCGAATTTCTTCAATCTTGGATAGAGAACCCTTCGCATTTAGGAGACAAGCAATGAAGGTCTCGTATCCTTTCCGAACCATTCCGTTGATGGTCAGAGCAGATACTACATTAGACAAGTAACCTCGACGTTCACCGATTAGAACCATTGACTGACCATCAGAAGTCCTTAAGGTTGCCCTTTTCAATTCACAATCAAGGTTAACCCGGTGCTCAGTCAACCAATCCATACCCAAGATCAGGTCAAACTCCTCCATTAGAAGCTCCATAAGATCAACCATAAAGATTTCCCCTTGAACCTCAAGAGGACAACGCCTAAACACCTTATCTACGGTCACTGACTGACCCACTAGGCTCATGACTGTAACAACATTCTCTGTGGCTTCTATCGGAAATGGAAGGTCTCGGGAAACAGATCTTGAAATGTAGGAGTGGGTAGAACCATTATCGAGCAATGCAAAGTATGGAACAAAGGAGATGGTAAATGTACCTGCTATAACATTCGGCTCATCTCTATCACCACGTCGCCTGGTAGCATATACAAGTGCTGGCTGCCAAGCCTCAGACAAAACTGGTCCCCCACTCTGATAGGACCGTGCTCTAGAATATATCCTAGTAACAAATGCAGAAGGTCTACTCTGACTACGACCCCTGGCCGGAGTCTGTACGTAAGTCTGTGAGCGTGCAGGGGTCTGGGAGGATGCCCGAGGTGCAGAAGATGGAACAGGGCAATTCTTCAGAAAATGGTCTCCGGACCCACATCGAAAACATGTACCGGTCTTCCTTCTACACTCGCCCCAATGTCCTTGTCACAGTGCACACAAAGGGGTATAGGGGTGAAACCAGACGAATCACCTCTACTAGCAGCTGGGGTCGAAGAAGCATCAGGCTTGAATCCAAAATTACCTCTCTGATGACCAGAAGTGCGATTCCTCTTACCAGGACACGAGGAAGGCTCAGGATTAGGGGGCCTCTTAGACCACTCTCGGTCAACTCTACCTCCACCAGTGGCCGCTAGCTCAACCTATTCCAGGTCTTTAGCTTTCTCAACCAAAGTATCGAAGTCCTTATCCAGATGACCAACAACATGTACACATAGCTCCTATCTCAGCCCATCACAAATTTACGACATTTCCCCCTCTCGGTAGGCACTAAACTAGCCCCAAATCTGAGCAAGCCCAAGAATTTTGTCTCATACTCGGATACAGACATATCTCCCTGATTCAAGGTCCTGAATTGTTCTTGCATCTGCCTCATGTAGCGCTCACCAACAAAGCGGCTCTTGAAGCGCTCCTTGAAAAAGTCCCAAGTGAAACGGGCCGCAGGAACACTACTAACCACAGATTCCCACCAAGTACGAGCATTCCCATACAACATAGAGATGGCTCCCAAATATCTCTTGGGTGACTCAAGGCCCAAAGAATCCATACGCCTCTCCAGATCGTGGAGCCATTCCTCTGCCTCGGTCGGGGCTCCACCAGTAGGGCCATCAAAAGTTCTCGCCCCATTCGTGATCAAAGTCTGAGAGATGGGAACCTCAGGGACAATACAAGCTACTCTAACCGCACCAGTAATCAACTGCAGAAACTGCCTACTAAGGGCTTCATCAGTAACATATGTGGGAGGCTCAGAAGAAGACGGTGCTCCTCTAACCGGAGTAGACACATCTATCCCAAGACAGACTGAGGAGCAGTCACTACAGTAGGGCCAGATGGTACGGAAGGCTGGGTAGGACCAGGGACAGGAGTGGAGGTAGGTGGCTCAACCGCTGGATCATTCATAGCGTCGGCAAACCGGACAAGCCTACCGCGTCTCCGAATAGGTCGACGTCCTCTTACAGCACTCATAGCAGAGGATCTCTACAAAGAATAAGCTTAGGGTCAGTTCATAGCAATGAAGAATCGAACACAATTAAGCAGACAAAATTGGGTGACTTAGCTCATTTCAAAACACCTTTTTGTAAAACTTTTCAAACATTGCGTAAAATGGACTCATACACAGTCCGAGGTTTTTAAAACCAAAAGCTCTGATACCACTAAATGTAACCACCCGGACCCGCTTATGCATCTAACCTAACTCCAGGCGATCGCAACCTATAATCAAACTCTTGTGGAACATCTCAGTCAAAATATCAAAACTGACATAGTTTCCCCCTTACGGGAGATTTACAAACCATACCATAAAACTTGTTGACGAAGATATAACATACTATTCTATGAACGATTATAAAATCTATCAGTATTGCTTCCAAATCCATCTCAAAACAGCAAGTAATAGTTTAGTAACATGTGGTTACAAAATAGGTGATGTGAAAGCATAAAGTGTTTAGTTATAAACTAACGCCAACATTCGGAAAAACCAAAATATAAGTCGTATCAAAATATAGGCATAAGTCACCCAAATACAGACATTTTGGAAGATAAGAACATTACAACAGTCTAAAGCTAAATGTGCCGATCCTCCAGTTGCCGGGTCCAAAAGGGGGTAGCCTATCACAAGTATCTGAAAGGGGAGAAGAAGAGGGCATGAGCTAGGGAGCTCAGTGTGTTCCAATAAGTGCAGATCAAACAAGCAATAAATACATATCAATCATATCATAAAAACACATAACAAGTCAATAAAAATGCTCGAGTGCGTGCATGGGTTTACTAGTGACTACCCTCCAACCTTACACCAAATGCAGTCCCCCGGAACTGCATCCATAAGGACTTACCCTAGGCCTGATGGGCATAGGTGCCACCTAAGGGGTTGCCTTAGGTCCATAAGGATTTACTCGTGCTAAAGCATCGGTACCTACTCAAGGGCAGACCTTGAGTCCATAAGGATTTACCAGCTGGATCAGGGCTGTACCTGCAGAAACTTTATAACATAACCCAACAGTATACCCCAGATAGTAATCGGTGTTCAGATTTCAGATATGAATAAAAGAATACATGTGGCAGACATTCTATGTAGAGTATCAGAAACAGAAGATTCATGCTTTTGACAGATAAATGGACATACCATTGAGCAAAGCAGACATTTTCATCATTCATCATGCAAACAGATTGTACCATCATAGGTCAAGCTAACAGATCATACTATCAAGTTCATCAGACAGTCAGGCAATTCCATCACAGATCAAGCAATCACATAAAAAATATACAGATTGGGCAAATATACATCAAGTAGGCAGAGAATGTCATTATATATCCAGTTCATCATTTCATCTCATTTTCTAACATAATGATGCAATCTCAATAAGAATTAAAATATTAATCAAACATAATATTGTTTATGATTAAATCATTATGCAATTCATTCAACAGAATATAGCACACATGGAACATACCTCAAAAGCTGGTCGGAGAAGGGTCTAACGGACACCTGCCTCAGTACGCTCGGATACAGGGTCAGATCCTAGGTCAAGAAAGAGTAATGGTCATAATGTGAAATAAGAGTTAAACTTGTTCTTATACACAGAGTTTGAATTCATACTGATATTCACTGAAGCTTAAGGGTGAGCGGGTCGAGAGGAGCTAGGCTGAGCTGGAGAGTGGTCACACGAGTCTCGGGTACCTTTACACTTATTCGATTTACTATTATCTGAATAGAATAATTAAGTACATATGCATGATTTGGGTTTAAGGTCAGATTCGGGGGTCTTAGAGTCAGAATTTCGTAAAACGGGTTTCAAAGACGGACCCAGGACGTCAAAAACGTAAAATAGGGCTTTTAGGATATTTTGACTTTTTGGTCAAAGTCAACGCTGACGTTAGCAAGTCAGCGCTGACGTCAGCAGGTCAAAGTCAATGGGAGTCAGGTCAACGCTGACGTCAGCAGCCAATAGATGGTCAACTGAGTTGACTCGCTGTGTTAACTCACTGAATCAACTCGCCTGAGTTGACTCAGCGAGTTGGCTCAGACACGGGTCGGTTCGGGTCAGAGGCGGGTCGGACTCAGGTGATGGGCTCGGGTTCGACCGGTTCGGTTCGAGCTAAAAGGGTTTGCCGGTTAAGACCGGTTCTTACCCTTGGATCAACTTCGCCGACCGGTCACCGGAATGGTCACCGGAGATGCCCAAAAGCCGTGATTCTGCCAGGAAACGTAGATCAGTGAGCCACGATCTCAACCCATGCATTAACGACACGAAATAAGCTGAAATTTCGTTGAATTTTACCTTAAAAGCTTGAAACTCGCCGAAAAAGGGTGGTGCTCCGATGAAGGGTGAAACGACGAACAAAACTAGGATCGAACCTTGGGTTTCGATCGGACCGACGAGGAGGTTCCAGATCTGATGACCGCGACACGACTGGGCGTCGAGGACGGCCGAAAGCGGCGGAGAAAGGTTACGCCACACGTCGAACTTCAGACATTCATACGCGTCGAATGACGGGGCGAAATCGCGCGTGCTTGGTGGCTGGAGATTCAAGGAGAGACGGCGCACTCGCCGGCGGTGGCGGTGTCTCGCACGGAGTGATGGTGCTGGAGATGGACGGAGATCGGGGAGAAGGGCGGGGTTTCATTTGGGGATTCGAATAGACAACTGATAGAGTAAAATGGGTAGGTGAACAGACGCCTCTTTAATTAAATGCATATATAAACGGTTTTACGTTAACCTTAAAGGGTAAAAAGGGGGGCAATAACAGAAATAAGCCTCGGCTCAAATGGTTAGCGTGTTGGGTGGTGAGGGCTGAGGTCTCGGGTTCGAGCCTCTACAGCCCCACCTTCCTTTTCTTTTTTTCCTTTTATTTCCTTAACCGGGTGTTACATTGGTATTTGTTAATGCATGCATAAAAATGATGATGAGTACTGTTAATTCTGCTTAAGTCAAACCGGACATGAAAATGAGTATGATAATCTAGATAAGTCTACAATGCTTGAATGAGAAGATTAATAAATTAGAACGATCTGGAGTTCAATAAGTAATTAATGAGCTAGCTAATCTCCAATTCCGATCACTAGTGTCAAATGATTAAATGTGAAAAATATTTAGATATGAAATTACAAAAATGCCCTTAAAGTATGAGAATGACTAAAATACCCTTGGAATTTGAAGCGATATAGAAATCTACACTAGATATGGTAAAACAACCTGATTTATCTGAAAACCTCGAATTACTTGGAAAGTTATGGTAACAAGATTTAAACCTTTGAGATTGAAAGGTGTTAGGTTTCCTTGATTTTTGGAATGAATCTCCGAATATAGATTTACGGGAAACAACCAAAAGTATTGGAAATACTGTTAAATTAATCGGAAGAATCGTATTGACCAAAAAGGCTGAAGTATCCTCAGACACCGAGGTTGGAAAATTAACTGGAACAATGGATAAACCTTTGAGTTCTGAAATTGAATGAAGTGGTTGGAGGTACCGAAATTTACATGAATGGCTGAAACACCCACGAGTACTTAAATGATTGAAATACTATATATGGTTCAATTGATGAGAATGATGGATATCCCAAGTTTCAAAATGACTAAAATACCCCCTTGACTGAAATAAATTAATTGCTGCAATGCCAATAAAGTTGAAAATGACTAAAATGCCCCTAAGGGTTGAAGCATGACTCACGCACTTCAATCACTCCCGATATTAATATAAGGTTGGAAGTTATCTCGCGCAGAATTCGACTACCCCGAGACAAGTCTTGTGGTGAAATATGAAAGCAACCGTTTAGATATACGATACAGCTAGATGTATTAGAAGGGTTGGTTAGTACTGCAAGGTTGAGGTATGCTAGTTCGAATGGTTTGGAGGTTCGAAAAACGTCTGGAAATCCTAAATATTGTAAATCGTCATTTTATTGTTTTTGGGCTAAATTACAAAATTACCCCTAATAGTTAAATGATCAAAATGCCCTTGTTGGCCAAAGTAATCAAAATAGCCTTGAATGAATCTGGTATCGTAAAAGATCTTGACATAGAAATCTCTGAATGTCTGGTTGAAAACCTGATGAGCAAGTAGAATTTCCTGAGCGACTGTTCATGCCCCATTGGTATAAATTACCAACACGCCCATGTATGATAAAATGACCCTAATGCCCTTGTAGGCTTAAATGACTAAAGTACTCATGATATATCTGAATTCTCTAAGATCTTGATGTATCAATTCTTGAATACATAGTATGAATCGTTTTACGAGCCCTTTCTAATAGGGATCTCGTTCTTGAAATTCTTCCAAATTGTCAAAAGTTCATTGTGTCCCCTTCTGTAAATACCGAGTATCTTTAAGAAATAAATTGTTCTATCTAGTGTGTTCCATGTGTGCTATATTTTATTGAATGTATTGTATAACAATTACATATTAGTAAACAACCTAATGATTTAATCATGAACAGTGCTATGTTTGATGAATATTTCAATTGTTATTGAGATTACATCACTACGTTAGAAAATGAGATGAAATGATGAACTGGATATATGATGACATTCTCTGTCTACCTTATGTATGTCTGCTTAATCTGTATACTTGGTATGTGATTGCTTGATCTGTGATGGTATTGCCTGGCTGTTTGATGAATTTGATAGCATGATCTGTTAGCTTGACCTATGATGGTACAATTTATTTGCATGATGAATGATGAAAATGTCTGCTCTGTTCAATGGTATGCCCATTTATCTGTCAAAAGCATGAACCTTCCGTTTCGGATACTCTGAATAGAATGTATGTCACATGTATTCTGTTACTCATGTTTGGAATCTGAACACCGATTACTATTTGGGGTATACTGTTGGGTTATGTTATGAAGTTTCTGCGGGTGCAGCCCTGATCCAACTGGTAAATCCTTATGGACTCAAGGTCTCCCCTTGGGTAGGTTCCGATGCTTTAGCACGGGTAAATACTTATGGACCTAAGGCAACCCCTTAGGTGGCACCTATGCCCATTGAGCCTAGGGTAAGTCCTTATGAATGCAGTTTTGGGGACTACATTTGGTGTAAGGTTGGAGGGTAGTCACTAGTAAACCCTTGCATGCACTCGAGCATTTGTATTGAACTGTTATGTGTTCTTATGATATGATTAGTATGTTTTTATGCATGTTTGATCTGCACTTATTGGAACACACTAGACACTAAACTCTTTGTTTCATCTTCGTAATCTATCAGCTTGTATAGATCATGTTTGTTACTCAACGTTTGAATAAAGAACAAGTATCGTTATTCTCAAGTAACGTTATCCTGAAATAGTGGAAAGGAATTGAATACTGTTACTACATGGAACATCATAAAAATGTTATGCTTACCATATATCTGCATGAGCTTATAGCATCTTTTGGTAGTTTTATATTACTGAGTTTTTCCAAGCTCACGTTGTTTTTACCATCGCAGGTTAAAAGAATATATCATGGTATAACATGTGACATCAGTGTTCGGAGTTCTCTCGGTGTTGCTTTTGGAGTACGGTGTTGTATAGTTAGTGGGCATGTATGTCATATATTGTTTTATGATAGTGTCTGTAAAACATTTTCTGAAAATTTTTGTTATGTGTTTAAATGACTTCCTAAAATGGTATTTTTAACAAAAGTTGATTTCACGGTACAATAAGTGTTCAAAAAATGTTTTTATGTGTATTTTCACTGTGGGTCACTCTTGTGACCCGAATGTGACTTCCTAGGATCCGTTGTAACGCATAGGCGGGTCTAGGGGGTTAGATGGTTCATGGCAATGTGAATGGCAGACTTGTTGTCACAATATAGGGAAACATGAGGAATTGAAATTTGAAATGAAGAGAGCAACGCTTGCAACCATACAAGTTCACAAGTGGTTGTGGCCATGGCGCGGTACTCATCTTCACAAGAGGATCGACTAACAATTAGATTTCTATGAGATCAGATTGTTGCCTAAGTATGTACAGAATCCAATGATAGAACGCCTTGTGTCTGGACATGATCTATAATCTGAATCTACAAAACCACTTAATTGTAGAGTGGAATCCTTGGATAAAAATAATCCAAGACCAGGAGATCCTTTAATGTAAGATAGAAGATGATAAACAGCAGCAATATGAGGTTTTCGAGGGGATGAAACAAACTGACTAAACATATGGACAACATAGGTTATGTCTGGCCTGGTATGAGTTAGATAAAGTAGCCTACCAACCAATCTTCTATACATTTGAGGATCTTCCAATAGTTCTCCATCATCTTTGCTTAGTTTACGATTGGCAACAATTGGCAAGTTAGCTGGTTTTATTGCAAGAGAACCGGTGTCTCCAAGTAGTTGCAAGGCATAATGCCTTTGTGAGAGTGATATACCAGTACCATTTCGAGCCACTTAAAAACTAAGAAAATACTTTAAGTCTCCCATTATCTTGAGCTTAAAGTGAATTTGAAGAAAATCTTGTACTTTAGTTAGGAGAGCACAATCTTTGCCAGTAATAACTATGTCATCCACATAGACAAGCAATGCAATCAAGTTATCACACGAGCCTTTAACAAACAAGGAATGGTCTGAAGGGGATTGAGTGAAGCCAAATTGAAGAACCACTTTAGAAAAAATGGAAAACCATTGCCTGGAGGCTTGTCTTAGTCCATAAATGGACTTTTGTAATTTGCAGACTAAATTTGTACCCTGAACAGAGGTTGTATAACCTTGAGGTAATTTCATGTACACCTCCTCATCGAGCATGCCGTTAAGGAAGGCATTATTCACATCTAGCTGGATCAAATGCCAATCATACTTGGCTGCAAGCGTGAGCAAAACTTTGAAAGATGTTAGCTTAGCAACAGGAGAAAACGTGTCTGTGAAGTCAATGCCCTAACATGGGTGAAACCTTTAACAACAAGACGAGCCTTGTACTTGTCAATGATCCCATCTGCCTTATGCTTAATGCGGTAAACCCACTTGCAGTCAATGGCCTGTTTGCCTTCCGAAAGTGGAACAACTTTCCAGGTTTGCAAATTCTCCATTGCTCTTAACTCCTCATCCATTGCATTTCTCCATTCTAGAGATTTGGTAGCTTGCTTAAAAGTAGAAGGTTCTTTAAGCATGGAAATATTAGAAATAAAAGTGAGAAATGAAGAAGATAACTTGGAGGAGGAAATATACTGTTCAATAGGATAATTTGGAGGTAAAAGCGTATTTGTGCAATAATAATTCTTTAAATAATATGGTAATTGAGGAACCCTAGCTGACCGTCGAACAATTTGAGTAGAATATGTGTCATGAACCACGCAGCAATGTTGAGCAACTGAAACACGTTGTTCATTGTCCTGCATGTTAGTATCAATAGAAACCTCTATGGAAGCATTATCTTGTATGTTTGTATCAGGAGATTTAGCTATAGAAACATTATCATTTAGTACATGAGAAGGATTATGTTGGTCATTATCTTGCATGTTAGTAACATGCACGTTAGTGTCATGCATTACAAGAGGTTCAGAGTCAATAGACTGAGTATGAACAGATTGTTCACGTGAAACATTGTGATCATTATCAGCGGAAATTGAATTATTAAAATTATTAGGAGAGTCAAGATCATTACTATTAGAATTATGAAACTGTGTATGCATAGATTCATGACATGGATGACAAAGGAACGTGTGGAAAAGGATCAACTATAGCAGTGGAAGAAGAGATATCATGGAAAGGAAAAACTCCTTCATGAAAAATAACATCACGAGAAATAACAATGCTATGAGTTTGTAAAACATATACCTTATAACCCTTAATTCCAGAAACATATCTCAAGAATACCCCATGTAAAGCACGTTCAAAAAATTTATTTCTTTGACTCTTTAAAGTAGAAACAAAGCACATACAACCAAAAGTTTGAATGTTCTGGTAAGAAGTTGCATGAGAATGAAGCATCTCGTAGGGAGTTTTGTTATGAAGTAACAGAGAAGGAGTCTATTTATTAAGAAGGTGGCAGTTAAGATACAATCTCCCCAGAATTTGAGAGGAACATGAGAAGTAAAGAACAATGCACGAGCCACAGTTAACAAGTGCTGGTGTTTCCTTTCAACTATCGAATTTTGTTGAGGGGTTTCCACACAAGAAAACTGATGAAGAATTCCCAATCTTGAAAATAATTCAGTAAACTTCAATTCAGGGGAATTATCAGACCTGAAGACCTTAATATCAAATCCATATTGTCTTTTAATCATGTTTATAAAATTTGGAATAACAGTTGCAACATCAGACTTATGTTGAAGAAGGAATGTCTATGTTGTCCTAGTGAAATCATCAACCAAGGTGAGAAAGAAACGCTGATTATTATAGGTTGGGACTTTAAAAGGTCCCCAAATATCACAATGCAGTAATTCGAATGGTGCATGTGTATGTGTAACAGAAGAAGAAAAAGGCAGTCGTTGTTGCTTGGAAATAGGACAAATGGAACATGAATCAAGCTTGAATTTATTGACAAAAGGCAATACTCTTCAAGGAATTCAAAATTTTATCACTGGGATGACCCAGTCTTACATGCCAATCTACTAAATTTACAGTAGAGTTTGAAAATAAGTCATTAAAAACAATAAGATCATGAAATTGCAAGAGGTACAATCCTTGAAAAAGTTCAGCCTTCCCAATCACATGCCAAAGGTCTTGAATTAAACAATGATTTTCAGAAAATAAAACCTTAAGGTTAGTATCTTTAAGCAAACTGCTAACAACTAAAAGATTAAAGGAAAATTCAGGCACATATAAAACATCCTTAAGAATAAGTTGAGAAGATAGTCTAATGGTTCCTGAGAAATGAATAGAAATCACAGATTTATCAAGTAACATAATGTTACCACCAGAAATGGGATGCAATTGTTCAAACAATTCTCTGAAATGACAAACGTGCCTAGGAGCACTAGAGTCAATAATCCAATAACTACTCGGATTTGAGTTTTTAAAAGAGTTGATATAAGATAATATTTTACCTTGCATGGCCAAGTTAATGGAAGTAGAAGGCAACTCAGTATTTGAAGCAGTTTGAAGCTGATTGGTAAGCATAGAGATCAATCGTTGGCACTGTGCCATGGTTAATGAATCTATTGCTGAAGAACTAGAATTAGAAGTAGCATGACTTGCATTAGCAAATGTTTGGCCAGAATTAGAAGTATTAACATGACTTGCATTAGTATGAACAACATTAGCATGACTTGCACTGGCTTAATTCACATTATGTTTGTATCGAGAATAGCCTGGTGGATATCCATGAAGTTTGTAACATCTTTCTTTTGTGTGGCCAAGAAGATGACAGTGGCTACACTGTGGACGAGACTTACGAGCATTGAGATTATGCGTATTAGGATGAAATTTGACAACAAATGCAGCCTCGGACACATGATTGTTCAAGGCCAAAACCCTCTGATTCTCTTCTTGAACTACCAACGAAAAGACCTTAGTAATTGTTGGCAAAGGGTCCATTAATAAAATCTAACCACGAACATGAGCAAAAGACTACATTCAAACCCATCAAGAATTGCATAGTCAATTCCTGCTGTCGATCATCAAGAATATTTCGAAGCCCTCCACAAGAACATTGAGAACAAGTATACATCGGTTTGACAGAAGATAACTCATCCTAGAATTGTCTCTTTTGTAGATAGATTACTATGCCACCTCGTATGAGCTCTAGATTAGCGACTAATCGTGATCATACTGGTTCTTATGAATTTGGGATCAAAGTCTATATGAAAACCATGTGTTGTCATTCGTAATATGATTCGAAATGCTCTTTTAAATTTTTATCTAAACATCATTAAGTATTAAATTTCAAAGACAAAATTTCTTTTAAGGGTGGGAGAGTTGTAACACCCCAAAAATTACGCCCAAATTATAAGCCATGGATTTTGAAAAAATCCCTAATTTAAAAACCTAATTTTGGAATCCCTAATTTAAAACCCTAACAATTGAGAATTTTAATTCAAAACCCTAATTATTTAATTTCTTGAAAGTTTAAGAACTGACTACATAAATAACCATTTTATATTGAATTTCAATTCTCAGCTCACACTTTTTCTTTTAAAAAATATTTAATTTATTTTTTTCAACCTTTTTAATTCGAATTTAATTTTAATTCCTTTTTTCCCACGACTGAATTGACTCTCCTTTTTTTAACTTAAATTCTCCTCCTCCTCCTCCTCCTCATTATTATTATTATTATTAAACCTAATTTGTTTAGACTGCCACCGCTCAACTATATATATATATATAGTTATATATATATATATAGTTATTACGTATAAAAATAAACTTAAGCCTTAAGTTTTAAAGTATTGTCGCTCTTAGTTATTCTCATGTTTTATGAATTCTTCTCGGATTGACGATGCCATCACCTTACATCGAAGCCACCACTACCCTTTTTTCGTTGCTAGAGCTTTATTGTTGCGAGGTGTGTTTCTTCCGGTGCTATAAATAAATTATATATTATTTTTCTATGTTTTGGTGTTTTTTCCTTTATGTGATTATTTATATGTATTAAGGCTTGTATGGTTGACATCACGTGCATACGATTTTCAAAACGTGTTTTAATTATGACTTATAGAATATTTGATTTATGAAACATCGGATTTACGGATCTATGGTTTATGGATTTATGGAATATGGTTTATGAAGTATGTTTATGGAATATCAAATTTATGTAACTGGTTTATGGAATTTGATTTTTAAACATCATATATGTATGAGCATGTGTTGGGATTTGTACGGAGGAAGTTCAGTGGTTTCACCCTTCGGGCTAAATTCCACTTTGGATTGGCGGACGTAGGGAGGTTATGGGAACCTTCCTCATTTTTGGCGGACGTAGTTAGGTGCATTGCATTGCGCTTGTGATTTATGGGTTATGCTTTAAAGAATTTTAAGAAAATATTACTATGTTTTTATGATTATGGTTTTTCTTGTACTTTAGAGACACACTAAGATCTTTAGCTTACTCCCTATAGTTTTCCTTTTTCAGATATCCTTGACTCCGAATGACTTGGTACTCAGAGGGTCTCTTTATTTTATCAAATCTATTATATCTTCAGTATGGATATACTTTACTTTCGGGACTATTTTATTATTAAGATTATTTTGGGATTTTATGTAATTTTGGATTTGAGGCTTATAATTTTTACATGCGTTTTCAGACTTAAATTTGAATGTTTTATTTAAATTATATGATTATTATTTTAACGTTTGAGTTTTATAATTATTGAGATATTTTTATATTATTATCAGAAATAATTTATTTTACGCTATTTTAATATATCATAATTCGAATTTGTGACCCCCTCGTCCCGGTCTAGCCAACAGACCGAACCGAACAGGTTACACGGGGAAAACCGAAGCGAACCCGTTAAGATCTCACCCAGATTAGCAACCCTATTTTTTCCTTTAATTTATCTTATCTAAATGCTTTATTGGACCCTACATGAGATAAGCAAACAACGGAAAAGCAACCACCAATTCGATCCAAGCAAAACTGACAATTTAAGACAATATTTTTATCCATTTAGCTAAGGGCGTTTTGATACTCCAAAGGACCGTATCGATACGCCTTCAACGATCAACCTTCCCTAGAGTCAACTCTGAGAGTCTGTATCGATACCCTCTAAGGCTGGTATCGATACGTCCTCAACGGTCAAAATCTCAAAGTCAACCCTAATACCGTATCGGTACGCCTAAGGCCCGTACCGATACCCCAATTTCTCGTCAAAATCTCAGATTTCCGGAGAGCAAATTGGGTATCGATACGCCCCTGCGTATCGGTACACTAGGCCTAAAAACAAGTGATCGCATCGATACCGCCCTTTGGCGTATCAATACGCCCTGCACACAAAAAGTCTACAAATTTTGATTTTTAAGCACAAGGGACTATCTTAAACAACTTAAGCCGATATTAGATCATCATTTAAACGTGCATACAACTTTAGGCAAACAAGAGACATTCATTTAAGGCATTCAAGCACAAAACAAAGCTCAATTCATCAACCAAGGTATAACGAGCAACCAAATATGCTTAACATCCATTAAAAGAGTCAAAGACCAAAATAAAACATGCTTCAACATTTAAACAAGTTAACAACATCAACAATAACAAGACTTAAGAGTTTGAACACCAACTCCATACCATCAAGCCTAGCATTCCCATTGTCTAATCATTATTACAAACATAAAAATCATACTTTGAACTTAGCAAGAGCTCCAAGAATCCCTTCCTTGCCCACTTGCCTCCCGGAACCTCTAACGATCTGCATTGTTGGAAAAAGATAGCGCAAGCTTAAAGCTTAGTGAGCAGAGCTCTAAAACACAACAACGATGCAGTTTAAAACAAATAATCCAGTTTTGGAAAACAAAACCATTTAAGTAAGAGATGAAATAAACACAAGCATAGACCAAACATGGTTTGCACATGCACAACCATTTTCGGTGGGACTACACATCACCGTTCACAACAACAAGCAGTTTTTCGATGGGACTACACATCACCGTACTCTCCTACTAGCCACTACCGGCGGGACTACACATCACCATAAACAACGAAAACCATCATGTGAGGCTTAACATCCACAACGACTACACAACAACATTAGAACGGGAATAAAAGCATTCTGAAATCAACATCACAACACGCATAAACACGTACATCAACAAGCAAGGCAAGTATAGGCAAACTTACATTTGGGTTTAGGTTAGCCCTTAAGGCTCCACCCAAACCCCCAAGAATCCACATTGAAATCATTTTTAACTTCAAAACATTATCACTCACCGATAGAGCCCAAACGAAAGCTGAAACTCTGATCGCAAGCCTCCGTAACACCCAGAATCGCGCCCAAAGTACCCAAATCAATCTCCTCTGCTTCAAGACAACCCAAAACAACTATTAGGATGCTAATACACTTGTAAACCAGCAACAACCCGGAAACCCACTCCTTGCAACCAAAACACATTGATTCGAACTCAAATTTCACCCAAAACTCCACCAATTTCGTTCTAACCAAACCCCAGACTGAATCCATGGATTTCAACCATCAAAACACATCCAAAAACATCTAGAAATATTCCCCAACATCAAAGGAACCACCAGCCACGATTTCAACCCAAAACCAAGCCAAAAACTCAACATTTTCAACCCAAAAATCTCATTTTTATACCCATTTCGGGTTTCCCACTATTAGCCACCATTTTAACATTTTTAAGACAACAAAGCATGATTAAAAACACTCTTAAACATGACATTAAAATACCCACACAAAAATCTCTCCATTTTACTATTTTTCAAACTCAAAGCTTTTTTAAAATAACCCTAATTAATGGATTTTTTTAGGGAAAATCTAACTGGTGACAACTTAAGGGAAGAAGAATTAAAACAATGAAATGCTTACCTTGAAACTTGCTTGAAAGAGAAATTTGGGTAATGGAATAGTGAAAATAGGGTTTAGGAGAGGGTTTTGGTGAAAAGGGAATTTTTTCGAAGAAGATAGATTTTTCTTTCAAAGTCTTCTTTTCTTTCTTTAGTTCATTCTCCCCAAATTCCTATTTTCAAATTTCATTAATGACATTTTTATAAATAATGACACTTTTTATGAAATCATCATTTTAATTTAAATTTAACCCGAAATTAAACCTAGATCATAACCGATAAACTCTCGGCCCTAAACCGGGGCGTTACAGAATTGGTTTCTTGAGGGTAAAATTTTCAAACGCGACTTCTTAAATTCGGCTATTTTTTCTAGGTCGAGTTTAGGGGTTACACAATAACACAATTATAGGTAAGGAAATATTGTAGATAAATAGTTCACAAAATGCACAACCAACTATTAATAAAAATTCTGGGAAAATAAAGTTGATGTATCTTGATAAATACTTATGAAAGACAATGATTGAAACTATAACTCATGTTTATTTTAGTAAAAGACTAGAAGTGACCCCTTTGTTGATCTCGTTCAGTATCTTTTAATAACTTAGCTTTGATCTTCTTAAGCTTCGTAACAATCTCTTTCATATCAAGCCTTTCATTTGGTAACTCTACCGAACATTCTAAACCAACTTGCAAAATGGACAAGGCACAATTGTTGGTTGCTAAACGTTCCCTCCCAATAGTGCTCAGCAAATTGGCGTCTACAACTTGATTTAACGGAGATGATATTGACTTTTTTACCCAGCTCTTCAAGCTTCTTTCTCCCGCAAACATTTCATCTGTGGGCTTTGTTCTTGTGATGATTTCCATCATAAGAATACCAAAACTATACACATCTCCTTTTGTTGAGACAATTCCTTCCATTCCATATTCTGTGCATGAATTTACAACATAATCAATAGTCAAAATAGCTTGGTAATGAAAAAAGAATGCTATAATTGTTAAGCATGAATATATGAAGAAAAAAACTTTTGAGTACAATTAGAAGTATCACCTGGTGCCATATACCCAACTGTTGCCATGGTCAAGGTTTGGATCATTGAATCGCCATTACACAAGAGTTTAGCAATGCCAAAATCACTCAAATGTGCAACCATATATTCATCTAATAGAACATTGCTAGGTTTCAAATCACAGTGAACAATGGGTGTTGGATTACCCTGATGGAGATATTCCAACGCTGATGCAACATCTATCAATATGTTCAGTCTTTGTAGGATATCAAAAGAATGGTTGTCGGAATACAACCATTTATCAAGACTCCCATTAGGCATGAACTCAAGCACTAAGGCATTGAAATCAAGATCATTAGAGCAGCTGCTAATGATTTTGATTAAATTCCGGTGACGAGTGTTGCGGAGAACTTCACATTCAACATCAAAGCTCTTAAAAGCTCCTTCTAACTCTAACTTGAAGACTTTCACTGCAAATGTCATCCCATCTGAGAGAGTCCCTTGGTACACAGAACCATAACTCCCATTACCAAGCAAATTGCTTTCACTGAATCCATCAGTAGCTTGATGAAGTTCATGGTACGAAATTCGTCTCCACGTTCCTAAAGGTAACAAGTCTTCTCCAGTTGCTAATTTGTCCTTACTCTTTTTTCTACTTCGCAAGATAATGATAATTAGAGCCATCACCAAAACTGTGGAGGCAATGGACAGTGCTACACATATTATGAGCTTAGCCTTTGCCTTAGAATTCTTGTGAGTAGTTTTGCAGGTTGGAAGATGAAGTTGAGGTGCACCACACAATGCTTCATTCCCCTCAAATGATTCAATGGAGAAGTTTCCAAACGATCCTAGGCCTTTAGGGATTTCTCCATGAAGTCTATTGAAAGAGACATTGAACAATTTGAGATAGCGGAGTTTCTCTAGAGACTTTGGAATCTCTCCGGATAGATTATTTGTTGACAAGTCCAACAACTCCAAACTCACCATGTCTCCCAATGACTCTGGAATAGATC
Source organism: Hibiscus tridactylites (assembly GCA_958450335.1). Taxonomy (NCBI): domain Eukaryota; kingdom Viridiplantae; phylum Streptophyta; class Magnoliopsida; order Malvales; family Malvaceae; genus Hibiscus; species Hibiscus tridactylites. The sequence goes on from OY288265.1 coordinate 96,091,886, forward strand.
CTGTGAGTCTATTGTTGGATAAGGAAAACTGAGTGAGGTCTTTGAGATTTGCAACCCCAGTTGGTATATCACCCGAGAAATAATTGTTGGACAAATCCATACTAACCAAAACCTTCCACTTTCCAATGTCAATTGGAAGAGGACCAGTGAGAGAATTGGAAGACAAGTTCAAGACGAGGAGGTCATTAAGCCCTGTCAAGGTTGAAGGTATTGAGGAAGTAAATTTGTTAGATTCTAGAAATAGGTTCCTCAGGGAAATGAGGTTACCTAAGCAAGCAGATATGGGCCCAAACAATTTGTTATTCTCCAAGAACAAGAAAGCCAACTTGTTTAGCTGGCATAACTCAGATGGGATGGATCCTTCTAACTTATTGTCCCGAAGAGAAAGAAACTGCAGCTCTTCTAATGCTCCAATTGAAGCAGGAATCATTCCCGTCAATTCATTGACTCCTATCTCGATGATTATCAAGCGACTTAAGTTGCCAATCTCAGTTGGGATGCCACCCTTGACGTTGCACGCAGCAGCATAGAATCTCTCAAGAGAACTTGAGAGATTCCCTACCGAACCTGAAAGTTCACCACTGATCAATGGGTTGTAGCCGAAACTCAAGCTTTCCAAGCCTCTACAATTTGTCAAAGATGATAGAAAGCTCATTCCCGAGGAAGATAAATTATTCATCTCCAGGTTGAGCTCCTTTAAATTTCTGAGATTGCCAAGAGTGTCAGGAATGGTCCCTGAAATGTAATTTCTTGACATGTCAAGAATGCTAAGCTGAGAGGCATTGGAAATAGACATCGGAAATGGACCAACCAAGTGATTTCCACCCACAGATAATTCCAGCAGGTTTGGAAGCCAAAGGCCCATGTTTGATGGAAGATGCCCACATAGCTGATTCGAATTTAAATCAATGAACAATAGAGTTGAAATATTAAATATTGCGGGAGGAATAGGACCACCAATGTTGTTAACTCCCAAATTCAAGTTTTCTAGATTCTTTAGATCGCCAAGCTGACGTGGTATTGTACCTACCATAAATTTGAAGTTAGATATTTTCAAATATTGATGTAACTTAAACCGAAGCTTTTTGCTTTAAAGATAGACAAGTTTACGAAAAGAGAACAAACATGTTTTACTTTTATCTGATTTCTTAGAATTAAGGCTTTAGAGTTGTGTCGGAAAATTCAAATAAATGAAATATCCTATAAATTAATAGAAAGCATAAAATGCACAATCTGTTTTGGAAATTAACCTGTAAAATTGTTATAGGGAACATCAAACTCCTGAAGAAGAGATAAATTTCCAATCCCTTTTGGAATTTCACCTACAATTATAAAATTGAAGTAAGAAGTTTTGCAATAAATTGAATAAAGCAAAATTAATAAGATTCTTTGAAAAAGTTATAAAAGTGATTGGTATACATTACCTTCAAAGTGGTTTCGCGCAATATAGAAGAGTTGGAGCATACTCAGATTCCCAATTTCTACCGGTAGACTTCCTTCCAATTGGTTAGCTGGAAGAAATAGGATTTGTAACTCTTTGCACCTGCATAAACTGGTGGGAATTCTACCAGAAAGCAGGTTCAAACCCAAGCCCAATATTTTCAAATTCGGAAGATGATCAAACATATCCGTTGGAATATGACCAGTGAGATTATTGGAGGAGAAATCGATCACTTCTAATGAAAGCAAATCCCCTGGGATGGAGGGTATGGGACCAGAGAGCCTGTTATTTGTTAGATCTATTATTTGTAACGACGATATATTAAAGATGGAGGAGGGTATTGAGCCTGAAATTTGGTTCTGACGCAAGATCAAGATCTCCAACTTTGTGAGATTTCCTACCGAGAATGGAATATCACCCTTGAAGTTGTTGTGGTATAGAGACAAACTTCGAAGCTTAGCTAATGATCCCAACCATGATGGAATTTCTCCACTCAAACTATTGTTAGCCAAGCTTAAATATTTCAACCGTCGCAATTTGGATAATTGGACAGGTAATCTGCCATAAAAACTATTATTTCCGATCTGAAGGAGAGAAAGGAATGATAAATTTCCCAAGTGCGGTGGAAGTGTGCCTACGAGTCCCAGCCCTGTAAGATCTACAGCTCTGACTCTTCGGTGCTTGAATCCGCAACTCACACCAATCCAATTGCAGACCGGAGTAGAAACTGACCAATTACTTGCCAACACATTTTCAGGATCGTGGATGACATGGTCTTTTAGTGCAACAAGAGCCGATTGGTCTGTGAGTATGGTGGTTAGTTTCATACAGAAACTAGGCATACAAAAATGGAAGATGATAACAAGAGCTAAGTTGAACAAAGTGTAGGCCATTTGATTTTGGGTGTTGAGACACTGGGAATGGAGGTTCTGAAGCTACCAACAAAGGCATAGGTTAGGTAACACTAGAATAGCAAAATATCACATTTTTTTCCTTTATCCTGTCAGTGTCTCTCACCAACCCACCACCATAAACTAATGAATGTTTGCAATGAAAATAAGAATAGAGGATACAAAAGAATATTTCGCATCATTTAGAAAATAGTTGGACATTTTACTCATAAATTTTTAACTAACAGAATGCAAGAATTTTCAGTTTGAAAAAATCAAAATCAAATCATACTAATAGAATAAAGTTATTCGAATCATAGAGCTTAATAGTCTTTACAATTGTCAACGGGTTAAACGTATCCATAAAACCATGACCACAAACTTGTGAAAAACTCTTAGCCACTAGCCGCGCCTTGTACCGGTCGATCAACCCGTCGGCATTACGTTTAATCTTGTACATCCATTTGCAATCTATGGCTTTACGATCGGATGGAAGTGCAACTAATTCCCAGTTTCCATTAGCTAAGAGAGCTAAATACTCAACCATAACAGCGTCTCGCCATTCAGCAATTTCATGGCTTCATGAATATCTCGAGATACCTCATCACAGTTCACCAGATGCACTATCGGCTTGAAGATACCACGTTTACTTTGCGTCACCATGGCATGTGTATTTTGTACTGAACTAGCACCAGTATTCTCAACTAAAACAACACCAAAAATTTTAGAGCGCACTACCACTATTAGAGATATTGGTTGTATTAAAATTAGAAGTTAGTTTAATCAAGATTAGTTTTCAAGATTAGGAGTTAGTTACAATAGTTAGTTTTAGGAGTTAGTTTTATATTATATTATTATATATATGTAAACAGTAAACTAGAACATCATATATTGATTTTACCGTTTACTATCATTTCTCTCTCTCTCTCTCTCTCTCTCTCTTACCTTTACTCTCCCCGAAACCCTAATACCAAAATCTCCAAATCCAATCTTTCAATTTTATGTTTCTCCAAACATTAATATATATGGTATCGGTTGATCTCTCTTCGTCTTCTCCTTCATTTGAAAGTCAGTCCGTTAGCGCCGACGATCCGTCTAGTGATTTTTACATCCATCCGAATGAAAATCCTGCGCTAGTGTTGACGTCTTCGCTGCTCAACGAAAGCAACTATCATGGATAGGCTAGATCTATGAGGATGTCCCTCATATCGAAGAACAAGCTCTCGTTTGTTGATGGAACAATCAAAGAACCACGGAAAGATGAGGCTACATATCGTGCGTGGATCAAGTGTAACACTAAAAAAATAATAATAATAATAATAAATGAAAAAAAAGAGGAAGAAAAAAGAAGGAGTGAGGGTTGTGGGAATCAAACCCACAACCTCATGTGGTTTCAATCGGGTGCCCATCCAATTGAGCTATTGAAGCTGTTGGTTATAAGTCACCCCAATTAAGTTTTATGAGATTCTAAGATAAAATAATAATAATAATAAAATAATTAAAATATCCCACCTAACCTATCGAGTGTAATTTAATTGGGACCATTTTATTTTTTTCCCAAAAACTTCCGAAAACACCCCCATCTCTTCGTCATTTCCCCTTCTCCCCTAAAAACCCGTTCACCGGCGATCAACCCTCACCGCCGCGCCGTGGCGCTCACCGCCGGTTCCATTGAAACCACCGTTGCACGCCGACCAAAACCTTTAAGGCCACTCGCGCGTTCGTCGCGCCGATCACCGGCAATCGACCGTTGAAGGTTCGCGAACCTAGGTCTAAATTGGTCGACTTTTACCTTCGTTTTTCCGGCGCCGTTCGACGCTCGTTGGCCACGCCGCCACTGCCGTCGGACTCCCCATCGCAGGCCAGTCAAAACCCAGGTCACCACTCGACCGTTCGTCGTCTTTTGCTCCGTCATCGGAGCTACGCAAACTTTCCGACGAGTCCGAGCTTTTAAGGACTAATCCGGTGAGTTTTTGGTTCGTACCAGTGTTATTTCGTTCCAAATGATGTAATAAAATGGTGGTCTGATGATTTGAGTGTTTTTCCGGCAGAAAACGACACGAAATAGCTTTTCCGGCGAGGTCCCGGTGACCGTCCGGCAATCTTCGAAGTTTAAAGGTAAGAGCCGGTCCGTGTAGACCGAACCGGTCTGAACCGGCTGTACCGGTTGGACCGGTCAACTCGGTCAACTCGTTGACCCGTTGACCCGACCCGACCCGTTGACCCGTTGACCGACCCGACATGACCCGTTGACCGAGTCAACTCAGTGAGTCAACTCGTCCGAGTCAACTCAGTGAGTCAACTCGTCCGAGTTAACTCAGTGAGTCAACTCGTCCGAGTCAACCCAGTGAGTCAACTCGCTGAGTCAGCCTTGGACCAGTGACGTCAGCATGACGTCAGCGTTGACTTTGACCGCTGACGTCAGCGTTGACTTTGACCAAAAAGTCAACTTTTTTCCAAAAAGTCCAATTTTATGTTTTTCGACGTCCTGAGTCCGATTTTGAAGCCCGTTTCACGAAATTCTAACCCGAAAGCCTCCAAATTGGACGTTGAACCCGAACATGCATATGCATAAGTTATGTCAATTAAGATAAACTGATGATTAAAGTCTAATATTAATCTTATGGTTTAATAGGTACTCGTGGATCTCCCGATCGTGCCTACGCCCAACCCAGCTCGTCTCGATCCGTACCGCCTCGTGATCCGATCGTCACTCGTACGACCCTAAATTTAGTATTTTAATACGAATCAAGGTGTAAATTTGATTGTAACCATAATCCTTGTCTATTTAGGTTCCAGTACTGTAGCGGAGCGTGATCCCGGTGCTAGATAGACCTTTTGACTGACCGGTCTCATCTTTTGAGGTGTGTTCCTTGTGTGCTATATGACTGTTGCACATTTACTGTTTTACATGCTTCACATGATTTAATAAAACATACGATGTGTATATGATTGCTAAACTTGATTTTGTGAAAAGCTAGCATGTTTTCTGTTTATGAAAGAAATACGATTGTGCTATATGTTGAATTATGCTCTAGCATTTGATATGACAAGCATGCCTATGATTTACGGTTATCAGTGTAGAAATATGTTGTTGAGCATTGCCATGACTTTTATTGTTGCATACTATGTTACTACCCGGAGTAATTAGTAGAGGTACTTGGGGGTATGATGTGGAGATTATCGGCTCAACCCTGATCCAGCTGGTAAGACCGCCCGTATTCGGATCCTAGGCTTCGGCCAGGTCCGCCCGTTTTCGAATCCTAGGCTTCGGCCAGGTCTGCCCGTTTTCGGTTCAGAAGTTTCGACTAGGGCCGCCCGTATTCTAAGGTATAACCTTAGGATGGTACCCCGCCCAATGGGCTTGGGTTAATGCCAGTATAAGATACTGTTCTGGGGAACTGTATCATGGTGTTCGGTTGGAGGGTAGATAGGTTGCATGAAAACTTTGATGCATTCTCATGATATGTTTGCATAACATGATTTACTATTTATTGATGCAACTGTTTTACTTGCACTGTTGGAACACACTGAGCTTTCTAGCTCACGCCCCAAATTCTTTCCCCTTTCAGATATTTTGGATAGGTCACCCCGTAGCTGACACTTGGAGGATCGACACATTTGGTATTCTTTTTGATTGTAATATTTCTATCCCCCGTTTGTATTTTCAGGGTGACATGTGCCTATATTTTGTTATGTATGGTATTAAACTAAGAGTATTTTAAAATACTAACTGATACTTATTTTGGTAACTATCCTATGATGGGTTTATTTAAGTAATCATGGTTGCCTATAATATTTGTGATGTTTATGTGGTGAATGAATTTGGGAAAATATTGATGTTTGACGTATTAAACAGGTTTAGTTAACTTGATGGATTTCACTAAGTTCTGCCGTTATGCTGCCGAAATTAACGCTTAGTTTGCAAACATGTTTTCCATTTGAGTTTTAAACTTTAATGTGCCTTACTAGACTTGGTCATTCCGCATAGGCCGGTCTAGGGGGTTACATTTAGTGGTATCAGAGCTTTTGGTTTTAAAACCTCGGACTGTGGATAAGTCCTTTTAAAATACCGTTTTAGAATGTTTTACAAGTATTGTAAAAAGAGGCCATGTCACCCAATTTTATATGTTTAATGGTGTTCGATTCTCTAGTGTCATAAACTGATCTTAGGTTTTATCCCTTGTAGAGATTCTCCGAGATGAGCACCGGAAGAGGGCGTCGACCCGCTCGAAGGCGTGGTCGACCTGTTAGATTTGCAGACCCGATAGACGATCTAGTGGCTGATCCACCTGCCTCTAGAGTTGCTACAGCCGCAGTTGACCCTCCGACATCTGTAGAGCCTCCTACCCCTAGTGGTCCTTCAGCTGCTGCTGCTGCTTCTGCTTCGACTACTCCGACATCTGTCCCGACTGCTCCTACACCTACTCCCACTGTTCCATTGCCTACTCCTGGTATTGGCATGACTACTCCGGTCAGGGGAGCTACTGTTTCTGGGCCCGAGCCTATGACTGGAGTTACAGATGATTCCTTGAGTAGACAGTTTCTCCAGTTGATTCAGGGAGTAGTCAGAGCGTGTGGAGTCACACCTGAAGTTCCTATCTCCCAGACCCTAATTGCCAACGGGATCAAGACCTTCTCGGGATCTCTTAGTGGACCACCGACCGAGGCTGAGGAGTGGTTATACGATATCGAGAGACGTATGGGTGAGTTGGGTTTTGAGCCATCCAGGAAGTATTTGGGTGCTGTATCTATGCTGAATGGGAATGCCCGCACATGGTGGGAGTCCATTATGAGTAGTGTTCCTTCTGATCGTCTCACATGGGATTTCTTTAAGGAGCGTTTTAGAAACCGTTTTCTGGGAGAGCGGTTCTTGAGAGAGAGACGCCATGCTTTTAAAGACCTGGTGCAGGGTACCATGACAGTAGCTGAGTATGAGATACAATTTCTAGAGTTATCGAGATATGGTGCTGGCTTGATTTCTACTGAGAAAGACAAATGTGAAAAGTTTCAGGAGGGCCTTCGTATTGGGATACGTGATCGAGTGGCTACCCACCATGATCAGGTGTTTGAAGATTTAGTGGACCGAGCTAAGACTGCAGAACAGATGGAGATCTTGATAGCTAGTCAGAGTAGTAGAGATGGAGATCGAGATAGAGGCAAGGATCGAGGGCGAGACCGAGATCGATCTTGGAGATCTTCTAGACAGGGAGAGTCTCACGCGCGCTCTGATAAGAGGGCTCGCACCATGTATCAGGGTGGTGGTTCGAGTTATAGGCCCACAGTACAGCAGGGCCCATCGGTTAGTCGAGGTGATTCATCAGGGTCCACTTTTTATGTATGTGAGCATTGTGGTAAGCTTCATCGAGGGGAGTGTAGGAAGATGTCGGGTGCTTGCTTCAGATGTGGATCCACTGACCATTTCAAGAAAGATTGTCCACACCCACCTTCCGTAGACCGGTCGTCGTTTCAGACCCCTGCTCGATCCCAGACTCCAGCCCGTTCACAGACATCTGTCCAGACACCGAGTTCAGGGCGTTATCAGAGTAGAGCTCATGGATCTTCTGCTAGATCTGATAGTAGAGGCCGATCACATCAGAGTGGGGGACCGGTTATGACTGAGGCCAGACAGCCTGCACTTGTTTATGCTACTAGACGTCGTGATGACAGAGATGAGCCAGACGTCATTGCAGGTACATTCACTATATTTTCTGTTCCATACTTTACATTGCTTGACAATGGTTCTACCCATTCCTATGTATCGAGATCTGTGTCCCGAGACCTTCAGATTCCAGTTGAGAGCACTGAGAGTGCAATTACCGTTATGATCCCAGTGGGCCAGTCTGTGGTTGTAGATAAGGTTTTCAGGCGATGTCCCCTCGAGGTACAAGAGGAAATCTTTCTAGCTGATCTTATGGAGCTACCATTTGAAGAGTTCGATCTGATTCTTGGCATGGATTGGTTGACTAAACACCGGGTTAATCTAGATTGTGAGTCCAAGAGAGCAGTTTTGAAGACTTCTGATGATCGTACAATGGTTCTTGTTGGTGAGCGCCGAGGGTATCTATCTAATGTGGTATCTGCTCTGGCTGCCGACAGGATGATCCGGAAGGGCTATCAGACTTTCATCGCCTGTTTCTTGAATACCAAGGGTTCTTTGTCAAAGATTGAGGAGATTCGCACCGTTAGCGAGTTCCCTGATGTCTTTCCTGAAGAATTACCTGGATTACCTCCGGATAGAGATGTCGAGTTTGAGATTGAGACATATCCGGGCTCTGCACCAGTCTCAATGAACCCTTACCGTACGGCTCCTAAGGAGCTTAAGGAGCTGAAGATACAGTTGCAAGAGCTCCTCGACCGAGGCTTTATTCGACCCAGCTCTTCGCCCTGGGCTCCTGTTCTCTTCGTGAAGAAGAAAGATGGGTCTCTCAGGCTGTGCATTGATTACCGTAAGCTGAACAAGTTGACGGTCAAGAATAAGTACCCTTTGCCCAGGATTGATGACTTGTTCGATCAGTTCCGGGGAGCTACAGTTTTCTCGAAGATTGATCTTCGTTCCAGATACTATCAGCTAAAGATAAAGGGGTCTGATGTAGCAAAGACAGCCATTCGCACCAGATATGGGCACTACGAGTTTTTGGTGATGCCGTTTGGTCTGACTAATGCTCCTGCCGCTTTTATGGATCTGATGAACCGTGTGTTCCGGCCTTATTTGGATCAGTTTGTGGTAGTGTTCATTGATGACATTCTAGTCTACTCCCGGACTGAAGTAGAACATGCTGAGCATTTGAGGATTTTTCTGCAGACTCTTAGAGAGCACAAATTGTACGCCAAGTTGAGCAAGTGTGAATTTTGGCTCAGTGAGGTGACATTTCTGGGGCATGTGGTATCGGCTCGGGGTATTCAGGTTGATCCGAGCAAGATAGAGGCCATTGTGAGTTGGAAGCAACCCAAGAATGTTTCCGAGATCCGCAGCTTCTTGGGTTTAGCTGGGTATTACAGGCGTTTCGTCGAGGGCTTTTCTATTATTGTCGCTCCCTTGACGAAGCTGTTGAGGAAGGATGTTCCATTCATATGGTCAGATGCTCAGCAGGATAGTTTTGAGAAGTTGAAGACAGCTCTAACGCAAGCTCCATTTTTGACGCAGCCCGAATCTGGGAAGGATTTTGCGATTTATAGTAATGCATCGCGTTCTGGGCTTGGTTGTGTTCTGATCCAGGATGGGAAGGTAATAGCTTATGCGTCTCGTCAGTTGAGGCCACATGAGTGTAATTATCCTACCCATGATCTAGAGTTGGCCGCTGTGGTCTTTGCCCTGAAGATTTGGATACACTATCTCTACGGAGAGAAGTGTTATATCTACACAGATCACAAGAGCCTGAAGTACATCCTTACACAAAGAGAGCTTAATCTTAGACAACGCCGTTGGATTGAGCTCCTCAAGGACTATGACTGTGTGATTGAGTACCACCCAGGGAAGGCTAATGTTGTTGCTGATGCTTTGAGTCGTAAGGCTATATCAGACTTGAGATCCTTGTTTGCCAGGATGAGTATATACAGTGATGGCAGTTTATTAGCCGAGCTTCAGGTTAAACCGACCTTGGCCGAGGAAATTAAGGCCAAACAGCTTCTAGACAGTTCCTTACTCCCTGTCATGCAGCAGGTTGAGCAGGGATCTACCTCTATCTATGCCTTTGATCAGGATGGAGTCTTGTGCTTCAAGGGTCGTTATTGTGTACCAGATGATGCCGAGTTGAAGCGGGCTATTCTCAGTGAGGCTCATAACAACCCTTATGCTATGCATCCCGGTGGGGACAAGATGTATCAAAACCTGAGGCAGAGATATCGTTGGGAAGGTATGAAGAAAGACATTTCAGATTATGTATCTCGGTGTTTGACTTGCCAGCATGTTAAGGCAAAACACCAGCATCCTTCTGGTTTGTTGCAGCCTATTAAGATTCCCGAGTGGAAATGGGAACGTGTCACGATGGATTTCGTTACAGGGCTTCCTCTGACACCTTCTAAAAAGGATTCGATATGGGTGATTGTTGACCGACTCACCAAGTCAGCTCATTTTATTCCAGTTCGAGTCACCTACTCTTTGGAGAAGCTGGCTAAACTGTACATCTCTGAGATCGTCAGACTACATGGGATTACATTTAGTGGGGTACCTTTATCTATCATCTCTGATCGGGATCCGAGGTTTACTTCTCGATTCTGGTTGGCCTTGCACAGTGCTTTAGGTACCCGTCTGAATTTCAGTACATCCTTCCATCCGCAGACAGATGGACAACCGGAGAGGGTGATTCAGATTCTTGAGGACATGCTACGGGGATGTGTGATCGATTTTCGTGGTAGTCGGGAGGATTTCTTGCCCTTGGCTGAGTTTGCATATAACAACAACTATCAGGCTAGTATCCGTATGGCACCGTATGAGGCTCTGTATGGCCGTAAGTGTCGTACTCCCATCTTTTGGACAGAGTTGTATGAGAAGAAGACTTTGGGCCCTGAGTTGGTTCGAGAGACCGAAGAGACCGTCAGATTGATCCGCAGCCGTCTAAAAGAGGCTTTTGATAGACAGAAGTCCTATGCTGATCGGAGGAGGAAAGACATTGAGTTCGAGGTTGGTGATCAGGTTTCCCTGAAGGTGTCTCCATGGAAGAAAGTTTTGAGATTTGGGCGCAAAGGTAAATTGAGCCCAAGATTTATCGGACCGTACCGTATTCGGAAGAGAGTCGGGCCTGTTGCTTATCAGCTTGAGTTACCTCCTCAGCTTAGCTGTATTCATGATGTGTTCCATGTATCTATGTTGAGGCAGTACCACCCAGATCCGAGTCATGTTATTCAGGTCTAAGATGTAGAGTTGAGACCAGATTTGTCTTACGAGGAGGAACCTGTTCAGATCTTGGATCAAGACGAGAGAGTTCTAAGGAATCGATGTATCCCTATGGTCAAAGTACAGTGGAGTAATCGTGGTCCAGAAGAGGCTACTTGGGAGACCCTTGAGTCAATGGAGGAGCAGTTCCCACATCTGTTCAATTCAGGTAAATTTCGAGGCCGAAATTTCTTTTAGGGAGGGGAGAGTTGTAACACTCAAAATAATAATAATAATAATAAATGAAAAAAAGAGGAAGAAAAAGGAGGGAGTGAGGGTTGTGGGAATCAAACCCACAACCTCATGTGGTTTCAGCCGGGTGCCCAGCCAATTGAGCTATTGAAGCTCTTGGTTGTAAGTCACCCCAATTAAGTTTTATGAGATTCTAAGATAAAATAATAATAATAAAATAATTAAAATATCCCACCTAACCTATCGAGTGTAATTTAATTGGGACCATTTTATTTTTTTCCCAAAAACTTCCGAAAACACCCCCATCTCTTCGTCATTTCCCCTTCTCCCCTAAAAACTCGTTCACCGGGGATCAACCCTCACCGCCGCGCCGTGGCGCTCACCGTCGGTGCCATTGAAACCACCGTTGCACGCCGACCAAAACCCCTAAGGCCACTCGCGCGTTCGTTGCGCCGATCACCGGCAATCGACCGTTGAAGGTTCGTGAACCTAGGTCTAAATTGGTCGACTTTTACCTTCGTTTTTCCGGCACCGTTCGACGCCCGTTGGCCACGCCGCCACTGCCGTCGGACTCCCCATCGCAGGCCAGTCAAAACCCAGGTCACCACTCGACCGTTCGTCGTCTTTTGCTCCGTCATCGGAGCTACGCAAACTTTCCGACGAGTTCGAGCTTTTAAGGACTAATCCGGTGAGTTTTTGGTTTGTACCAGTGTTATTTCGTTCCAAATGATGTAATAAAATGGTGGTCTGATGATTTGAGTGTTTTTCCGGCAGAAAACGACGCGAAATAGCTTTTCCGGCGAGGTCCCGGTGACCGTCCAGCAATCTTCGAAGTTTAAAGGTAAGAGCCGGTCCGTGTAGACCGAACCGGTCTGAACCGGCTGTACCGGTTGGACCGGTCAACTCGGTCAACTCGTTGACCCGTTGACCCGACCCGTAGACCGACTCGACTTGACCCGTTGACCGAGTCAACTCAGTGAGTCAACTCGTCCGAGTCAACCCAGTGAGTCAACTCGCTGAGTCAGCCTTGGACCAATGACGTCAGCATGACGTCAGCGTTGACTTTGACCGCTGACGTCAGCGTTGACTTTGACCAAAAAGTCAACTTTTTCCAAAAAGTCCGATTTTATGTTTTTCGACGTCCTGAATCTGATTTTGAAGCCCGTTTCACGAAATTCTAACCCGAAAGCCTCCAAATTGGACGTTGAACCCGAACATGCATATGCATAAGTTATGTCAATTAAGATAAACTGATGATTAAAGTCTAATATTAATCTTATGATTTAATAGGTACTCGTGGATCTCCCGATCGTGCCTACGCCCAACCCAGCTCGTCTCGATCCGTACCGCCTCGTGATCCGATCGTCACTCGTACGACCCTAAATTTAGTATTTTAATACGAATCAAGGTGTAAATTTTATTGTAACCATAATCCTTGTCTATTTAGGTTCCAGTACTGTAGCGGAGCGTGATCCCGGTGCTAGATAGACCTTTTTACTGACCGATCTCATCTTTTGAGGTGTGTTCCTTGTGTGCTATATGACTGTTGCACATTTACTGTTTTACATGCTTCACATGATTTAATAAAACATACGATGTGTATATGATTGCTAAACTTGATTTTGTGAAAAGCTAGCATGTTTTCTGTTTATGAAAGAAATACGATTGTGCTATATGTTGAATTATGCTCTAGCATTTGATATGACAAGCATGCCTATGATTTACGGTTATCAGTGTAGAAATATGTTGTTGAGCATTGCCATGACTTTTATTGTTGCATACTATGTTACTACCTGGAGTAATTAGTAGAGGTACTTGGGGGTATGATGTGGAGATTATCGGCTCAGCCCTGATCCAGCTGGTAAGACCGCCTGTATTCGGATCCTAGGCTTCGGCCAGGTCCGCCCGTTTTCGGATCCTAGGCTTCGGCCAGGTCCGCCCGTTTTCGGTTCCTAAGTTTCGACTAGGGCCGCCCGTATTCTAAGGTATAACCTTAGGATGGTACCCCGCCCAATGGGCTTGGGTTAATGCCAGTATAAGATACTGTTCTGGGGAACTGTATCATGGTGTTCGGTTGGAGGGTAGATAGGTTGCATGAAAACTTTGATGCATTCTCATGATATGTTTGCATAACATGATTTACTATTTATTGATGCAACTGTTTTACTTGCACTGTTGGAACACACTGATCTTTCTAGCTCACGCCCCAAATTCTTTCCCCTTTTAGATATTTTGGATAGGCCACCCCGTAGCTGACACTTGGAGGATCGACACATTTGGTATTCTTTTTTATTGTAATGTTTCTATCCCCCGTTTGTATTTTCAGGGTGACATGTGCCTATATTTTGTTATGTATGGTATTAAACTAAGAGTATTTTAAAATACTAACTGATACTTATTTTGGTAACTATCCTATGATGGGTTTATTTAAGTAATCATGGCTGCCTATAATATTTATGATGTTTATGTGGTGAATGAATTTGGGAAAATATTATTGTTTGACGTATTAACCAGGTTTAGTTAACTTGATGGATTTCACTAAGTTCTGTCGTTATGCTGCCGAAATTAACGCTTAGTTTGCAAACATGTTTTCCATTTGAGTTTTAAACTTTAATGTGCCTTACTAGACTTGGTCATTCCGCGTAGTCCGGTCTAGGGGGTTACATCAAGTGTAACAATCTTGTTCTATCTTGGCTTCAGCGTGCTCTCAGCCCCGATATTGCCCAGAGCGTCATCTGGATTGACAACGCCTCTGAACTTTGGGTTGATTTGTTCGACAGATTTAATCAAGGTGGTATTGTTCGAATCTCTGATTTACTGCAAGAGTTTTATTCTCTTCAACAAGGTACCATGTCTGTTACTACTTACCATACGCAATTAAAGGTTCTGTGGGATGAAATTTCCAATTTACGACCCTTAATTCCCTGTGATTGTGATGCTATTGAGTATAGGAAGCAAGATTTTATCCTTAGGTTTTTGCGTGGGCTAAATGAAACTTTCTCTGTTCAGAAATCCCAGATTTTCATGATGAAACCCATGCCATCCATAAACCAAATCTTTGCTTTTATCATTCAACATGAAAGAACCCTAGGATCTATTGTTCCTGTTTGTGATTCAAATATTCTGATGGCTAGTAGATTTAATACTCAGAATGGTGGAAAGTCTATTGCTTATAGGACTGATAACAATGGAAAGATACCACAATCTAATTTCGGAAATAGAAAACCTATTTGTTCTTACTGTGGTTTGGTTGGTCATTCTGTTGATAAATGTTATCGCAAGCATGGTTTTCCCCCTGATATAAAACTAGGAATCAAACTAGTAAAGCCAATCAAGTTGCTTCTTGCAATCCTCAGTCTGTTTTATCTGAGTCTTTAGTCATCCTTGATAATCAATCTCTGGCTTTTACCAAAGAACAATATGAAGTTTTAGTTTCTTTGCTTCAAGAAAGGGCTTGTTCGAATTCAAATTCTGATTCTCAACATATGCATCAGTGCCAAGTGAATGTTCTGTCTTCCAACTTTCATTCTGATATTGCTCCTGTTTTAGAAACAGGTATTACTCTTTCTTCTGTTTCTAATACTCATGCATCTGTTGTCTCTTGGATTATTGATTCTGGAGCCACAGATCATATTGTTAACAATGTTGTTTTTTTTCAAAGAATATCATGTGGTTTATGATAAATATGTTAGGCTTCCCAATAATTGTAACACCCGGGTTTAGGGGTCTGGTGAAAATAATATTAAAATAATGTTTCGGGTTTCGATTTTAAATTTTAAAATAATAAAATATTCTTATGGGCTTCGTGTTTGCAAAAGATCAAAATTTATGTTGGGCTTATCTCCTAAGTCCAATTCCATGGATTTTAGGAGATGAGAGTTTGTGGCCATTTCATTAATGGCATAATGGTAAATATGATTTCTTTGGAAAATAAAACAAAAACAAAAAGATGAAGACCATGTGCTCATCTTCTTCCTCACTCCCATTTCAAACTCAACGACATTAGAGAGCTCTTCTCTCCTTTTCACTATTACATCACCTAACAACTTCATCTTTGGTGTTTTCAAAAGGTAATGACATTTTTTACTTGGCCTTGTCTTCCTCTTCATTTTGGTACCATTAGCTTTCATTAAAACTATGTACTTCATATTTTGGGTTTTCAAAGTTTTTATCAAAGGTTGAAGCTTTATGAACTTTTAACAAAGCTTTTGATTTATTGTTGATAGATAAGTTGTTTATGAGCCATGAGGTCCAACATATGTAAATTTTAAAGAGTTTTACAATGATTCCCGGATTTGGGTTTTAATGGGGTTTTTGAAGGGTCTAAAGGTTGGTTTTGGGTGTGTTTAATGTTGGAAATTGAGGGCTATTGGTTGTATGTTGGTTAGGGATCGTTTTGGAAGCATTTAAGTGTGTTAAAGAGGTTGAAATCTTGAGTTTTGGAATATGTTTCATTGCTGCTCGGGTTTGTAGTTTTGGGGTGATGAGTTCTCAAATTTGACATATTTCACATGCTACTTTTCTGGTTATTGGAACTTCTCGCTGCTTAATACATGCTGTTTTTTGTTACATTTTGTGCAGGGATCCAGTTCTGGAAATAGCAGTGAAAAGGGAGCATTTCTGCAGTTTTTTTATATATTCTGTCATGACTGGCATCATGGGCACGACACCAGGCACGGCGCGTCTGACGTGGCAGTGGCGTGGCAACTTCTAGAAGATCCTGGAATGTTCCGAGAGAAGATCCGATCAGTTTATCAGCTTTTATCCATTTAGTTTTATTTTGAATTTTAATCAACATTTGACTTTGAATTGTTATTTCTTATCTCTTATCTTTGTAAATCTAAGCCTATAAATACCAACCTTTGGTGAAGGCTTAAGATCATCTTCTAGCTTTGAATATTTTTTTATCTTTGTAAACATTTTCAGTTTTAATCCAAGTTCTTTTCCTTTATTTTCTTGTTTCATTTATTTTATGCTATTTAGTTATTTTTCTAAAATCAAGTTAAGTATGATAACCAATATCATGCTTAGCTAAATCTTTTAAGCCAAGAACCAGCCAAGTCAATTCGATTCGTGAGAATTGAACTTTGCTTAAATTCTTTTGGGAAATCATTTTTATCTTTCTGCTTAGATAGTTTGGCAATCGACCTGACTAAAAGTTTTTAACCGTTTTTCAAATCAAAAACAGCCCGTTGGTCTGAAATCGCTTAAAAACACAGTTGGGAGGAAGGATCGGCCTGTGGCAATTTCGACTTCCTATGAACACTCTTAGCGGCGGTCCGCTAAGGAAAGATAAAATCAGAAGCGATTCTTTTTAGACAATTTCTGAGTCGGGGTTTTCCTATTTTTATTTTAAATATTTTAAAGGCGATAGACGTGGTTGATTTATTTAAGAACCATCTTTCGAAGATAGACTTGGGAGGATTGGTTACTCGAGAGAAAAACAAGTTATGACGGGTTGGGCCTCGTAGACAGTAACCGACATGATCCCCGAAATAAAAATCTATTTCTGTGATCGAAAGAATTGAAGGAGCTGGTTCGAGGCTGATTTGCATACTTGGCTTCTCTTATTATTTTTAATTCTTGCATTTTATTTTATTACTTCACTCAAAATCATATCACCCCCTTTTTATTTCTTTGTTTTTACAGATACTCCTGGGAATTCAAATCCGACAAATTCAAGTCAAGAATTCTGACTAATCTCCTTATGGATCGACCCTCTTTCCCTATATCAACTTAATTTCTTTATTTTATTTATTGTTGAAAGAGGTTAAATATTTATTTATTTTTGACCGGTTAAACGACGACCTGTCAAAATTGGCGCCGTTGATGGGGAGATTTATTTTCGACAATTTTTGACTGATTTTTTGTCTTATTTTTATGACCAGGAAGAACCCGGGTACTTTAGCTCCATATAACCCGAAAATCAAAGCAAGCGCTCGTAGGACTCACGGCGAAACACTTCGACGAAAGAAACAACAAAGCACACGACGACCCGAACAAGAATCCACCTCCGAAACTACACCAATCGAAGAACCTACACAGGAATCAGAACTGATGGCGGACCAAACGATTCGAGAGCTGAACGCAGCCCCTACTGTGCAGCAATCACTCTGCATCGCCTTTCCTCAAGGCGACACTCCCTCCCAGATCAAAACAGGATTAATTCACCTACTCCCTACCTTTAATGGCTTGCCTACTGAAAGCCCACACAAGCATCTTGTCGAATTCCATATGGTGTGCAGCAGCATGAAACCACAAGGGGTCTCGGAGGACAAAATAAAACTAAGGGCTTTTCCTTTTTCCTTAGCCGGAACGGCTAAAGAGTGGTTATTTTATTTACCTCCGAATTCAATTAATACGTGGTCTGACCTTTCTCGTGTTTTTCTTGACAGATACTTCCCTGCGGCAAAAGCGTCAGAAATTAGGCGAAATATATTGAGTATCCAAAAAATGCACGACAAATCCCTATATGATTATTGGGAAAGGTTCAAAACGCTATGCGCAAGCTGTCCGCAACATGGCTTATCCGAACAGACACTCCTTCAATACCTATACGAAGGAATGTTACCGATGGACAAAAAGATGGTAGATGCAGCAAGTGGTGGCGCGCTCGTTAACATGACTCCTACTGCAGCGAGAACATTAATCTCCACAATGGCTGCAAATTCACAGCAATTTGGTTCTGCAAGTGAACCCAGTCGACGGGTTCAAATAGTAAGCACAATTACATTAGAAAATAAGATTGACAATTTGACTAATATTGTGCATTCACTTGTTTAAGGAGAAATAGGAGTTGCTAAGGCGTGCGGGATTTGTATTATGCAAGATCACGCAACCGATTTATGCCCACTGCTGAGGGAAACGCCCGGTGCCCAAGTCAACGCCTTACACAATTTTCCCGGACCTCCCCAAAGGCCATATAATCCACAAAGAAACACGTTCAACCCCGGTTGGAGAGATCATCCTAACCTTAGCTATGGTAATAGGAACCCAAATTTCCAAACTAGACAACCTCCCTACCAAAATCAAGCCCCCCAGAAATCTTCCCTTGAATCTATTGTTGAGAGGTTAGCCGGTTCACAGGAAAAGTTCCAAAACCAAACGCAATCTCACCTTCAGGAACTAGACAAACAAGTTAGCCAACTAGCTCAAACAATAGGGCGTCTAGAGTCCCAAGGAAAATTGCCATCACAAACCGAAATCAATCCAAGGGAAAATGTTAGCGAAATCACTTTGCGAAGCGGAACCGTGATAGTACCTGAATCGCCAAAGAAGGACGAGCAAAAATCCGAAGGCTCCTTGGAACACCAAAAAGAAAAATCTCCTTCCACTTCAGGTAACATCAAATCTAAAATTCCTATTTCTACTTACGAACCTGTTCCACCTTTTCCAGGTAGACTAGCAAAAAGAGACAAAAATGAGGAAGAAAAGGAAATAATGGAGGTGTTCAAAAAAGTGGAAATTAACATTCCACTCTTGGATGTCATTAGGAAGGTTCCTAAATACGCGAAATTTTTGAAAGACCTGTGTACAAACCAAAGAAGGTTGTCGGGAAACGAGAGAGTCAACCTTAGCGAGAATATTTCAGCCATTTTTCAAAGGCCGCTGCCACCAAAATACAAGGATCAAGGTATGTTTGCGATTCCCTGTAAAATTGGGAATGTTGGAATCAAATGAGCTATGTGCGATTTGGGTGCCTCCATCAATGTCATGCCTCTAAATGTTTATAGAAAAATCTCAAATGATCCACTGAAGGAAACTAAGGTAACAGTACAATTGGTTGATAGGTCGATTATTTATCCCGAAAGGGTATTGGAAAATATTCTGGTTAAGGTAAATAATCTCATTTTTCCCGCCGATTTTTACATTATTGATATGGAGAATGATCATAGCAACAATGGGTCTGAAATTTTGCTTGGACGTCCTTTTCTATCAACCGCACACACAAAAATCGATGTTTGTAATGGCATTTTAACCATGGAATTCGACGGAGAGATAGTGAAGTTTGATGTGTATAAAGCTATGAAATATCTCGATTCTGTCGCAAGCCTTAATTTTATTGATATTATAGATCCTTTGGCTAATGACTTTATCGGAACTGACTTATTTCATGACTTTTGTAGGGAATTGGAAGATCTCAACGATGACGACTTAGTCGAAACAATCTCTACTCTCTCTTTAATTTCTGAAATTCAATTAACTTCATCACAATCTAAACCTCTTCCCTCAATTTTGCAGGCACCTCAGCTAGAATTGAAACAACTCCCACCACACTTGAAATATGCATATTTGGGCGACAATGAAACTCTACCCGTCATCATATCAAGCGAATTGTCGTCACAACATGAGGAGGAGTTAATAGCTACGTTGAGCACCCATAAAGAGGCAATCGGATGGACATTAGCCGATATCAAAGGCTTAAGTCCTTCCACGCGCATGCACAAAATAAAAGTGGAGGATGGCGCGAAACCTATCCGAGAGGGACAACGTCGATTGAACCCACCGATGATGGATGTGGTAAGACAAGAAATACAAAAATTGCTAGATGCCGATATCATCTACGCAATTTCTGACAGTAAGTGCGTTAGTCCAATTCATGTTGTGCCTAAGAAAACGATAATAACTGTTGTCGAAAATGATGAAGGGGAAAAGATTCCAAAGAGAGTTCAAAACGGATGACGAATGTGTATCGATTACAGGAAACTTAATTCTCAAACTCGAAAAGACCATTTCCTTTACTGTTCATCGATCAAATGATCGAAAGACTTGCTGGAAAAACACATTATTGTTGTCTTGACGGATTCTCTGGATTTTTTCAGGTACCTGTAGCACCCGAAGATCAAGAAAAGACTATATTTACTTGTCCATTTGGCACCTTTGCATATAGGTGAATGCCTTTCGGGCTATGCAATGCTCCAGCCACTTTCCAACGTTGCATGCTAAGCATTTTTTCTGATCACATTGAGCGAGGTATAGAGGTATTTATGGATGATTTTACCGTTTACGGCAATTCATTTTCTAAATGTCTCTCTAATCTTTCATACGTGCTTAACCGATGCATTGAGTATAATTTAGTTTTAAATTATGAGAAGTGTCATTTTATGGTAAGTAAGGGTTTAGTTCTCGGTCATGTGGTTTCTGCCCAAAGTATAGCCGTCGATAAGGATAAAGTAGACGTTATTCGCTCACTTCCATACCCCACTTCGGTGAGGGAAATTCGTAGTTTTCTTTGCCATGCAGGATTCTATCGACGCTTCATAAAGGATTTCTCTAAGCTTGCGCAACCACTTTGTCGCCTATTACAAAAAGATGTACCGTTCGATGTAGACAAAGCTTGTAGAGAATCATTTGATGAGCTAAAAGCACGACTTATTTTCGCCCCAATTGTGCAGCCCCTGGATTGGTCGTTACCCTTCGAAATCATGTGCGATGCCTCCGATCTAAGTGTAGGCGCAGTGCTTGGGCAAAGATCCAAAGACGAACCACATGTTACCGCTTATGCCTCTAGAACTCTTGATTCGGCACAGCGAAATTATTCTACAACAGAAAAGGAGCTTTTTGCTTTCATTTTTGCATTAGATAAGTTTCGCCCTTATTTATTAGGAACTAAAATTCTTATTTTTTATGATCATGCAGCATTGAAATACTTGATCAACAAAAAGGACGCGAAACCTCGTTTGATTAGATGGATACTCTTGTTACAAGAGTTTGACATTCAGATCAAAGACAAGAAGGGCAACGAGAATTTGGTGGCGGATCACCTAAGCCGTTTAGCGACATCACCGATCGAACTCCCTTTACGAGATGAATTCCCGGATGAATCACTAATGGAAGTTAAGGTAACATTCCCTTGGTTTGCCGATTTGGCGAATTTCTTAGCCACTGGTAAGGTTCCTAGCAATTTGTCTCAATCTGTGGTTAAACGTATTAAAAGAGATGCTAGGTAATAGCGAGGTAACATCTATACTTAAATTTTGTCATTCTTACGCTTGTGGCGGACATTTTGGCCCTAAACAAACTGCGCACAAAATCCTTGAGTGTGGTTTCTTTTGGCCTACTTTAATTAAAGATACTTACGATTTCTGAAAATCATGTGACAGATGCCAGCGGGTTGGGAATTTAAGCTGTCGAAGCGAAATGCCATTAAATCTAATACATATATGTGAAGTATTCAACGTGTGGGGACTTGACTATATGAGACCTTTTATTTCATCCTATGGGAATCTTTATATCATTTTAGCGGTCGATTACGTTTCAAAATGGGTTGAGGCGAAAGCCACTGGTGAAATGATGCAAGAACCACGACTATTTTTTTGCGTAACTTTATTTTTTCTAGGTTTGGGACTCCAAGGGCGATCATTTGTGATAGAGGAACACATTTCGTCAATCGAATTGTCGAAGCTTTGATGAGGAAATATGGCGTGACGCAACGCATATCAACAGCTTATCATCCGCAAACAAATGGACAAGCGGAGGTTTCAAATAGGGAAATAAAATCAATCCTAGAGAAAATCGTAAAACCCAATCGAAAGGATTGGAGCTTGAAATTAGTCGATGCGTTATGGGCATATAGGACCGCTTACAAAGGACCTATCGGCATGTCACCTTACCGCCTTGTCTTCGGTAAACCTTGTCATCTTCCAGTCGAACTTGAACATAGAGCATTTTTGGCAGTGAAAGAATGTAATATGGAGATGAATGTCGTTGGCGAAACACGGAAACTCCACATCCAAGAACTTGAGGAAATTCGCCGAAACGCTTACGATAGCGCACAACGTTATAAAGAACAAACTAAAGCGTTTCATGACAAGCACATTTCGTTTAAATCCTTTTCAATTGGACAAAAAGTTCTCCTATTTAATTCGAAGTTGAAAATTTTTGCAGGAAAACTTAAGTCTAAGTGGAGCGGACCATTTACCGTAGTCAATACCTTCCCTCATGGAGCCGTGGAGATTGAAGACAGCTCGGGTGCACAGTTTAAAGTGAATGGACAGCGACTCAAACCGTTCTTCGAAAGCACACCCATCGAACAAATTGAAGAAATTATCCTCGAAGAACCAAAAATCTGAGCAATAAATTGGTCGAGCTTAACGACAATAAACAAAGCACTAAATGGGAGGCAACCCATTGGTTCATTTTTTTTATTTATTATTTTTTTTACTCTTTGCTTCAGTTTATTTCTTTCTTAAATAACTTTTCTTTTTTTTTCCATTGCAGGTTTTTCTTTCGAATGGAGCAGGGCAATCTAATTCCCCCAGCCAAAGTGCATCGTTTCATTAACCGCGGTGCATTTTAGCACGCTCAATCAACGATGTACGATAGCCCCGAGACCTTTCCATTAAACATTTCGTCAAACAAACCCTTTCCCCCTTTTTCCCTTTCTTTCCTTCCCGCAAACACCACCAAACCCTAGCAAGCTCACCCCGCCGCAAAATACACCCGGCCGGATTTTCACCTCCGACATCAGCCCACAATGCCACACATAAGACAACAAGCCCGCCGACTCCCTCAAGAACCACCGTTGGTTATCGGCGGACGGCGTCGTTTTCAACCGCCCCAGTTTATGGAGATTAGCAGCGAGTCCGAACCCTCTGCCACACCTCCTCCTCGCCGCAAAGGTCGTCAACGACAAGCCACCATTCCGCCGGCCGAAAATCCTACCCCTGACTACCGCAGCCTTTCTGCCTCCTTCCCCGAACGCCAGCTGCCGTTCGCACCATTCTAACAGCGCCGCTGGTCCAAGCGTCAGCCGCCGTCCGCCATCCCTACGGTCTCCGTCACCATCATTTTACTCGATGCCCACTGTGGACTCCTCCACACCCTCTCGGCAGCATCCATCACATACCCAACAGAGGGATTCCACAATCCCTTCATTTTCCATGCATTCTGCCGAATCGAAGCAACACCCCGAGGTAAATTCTACTCTGATTTTAACACGCCCATTGCTAATATATCACCCATCCTTTGGTTACACAGAAGATTTCTCGGCCGATTACGGTTTCCACCACGATCACCAGTCCTCTGCAAACTATCACCATGACGAGCACTCCGCCCAGCAGAATAGTGCATCATCTTTTCCCTCTCTGTCCAGAGGCGACACAGGAAATTAAGAAAGAAATAGGCGTGGGCGTAAATACGCAGTTCCGGCCGAAGAAGAACTCAAAGGTTTCCTCATCTTTCCTTCTGATCAGCTTGACCAATTTCAGAATATCAGACATCGACCTTTTCGGGTTTGCAAATTCATTCCCCAGCTTACTATTGTTAATATGAATATTTCTGAATCTGTCACACACTATTTTAATGCTATCGGATGGACTGCTTATTCTGAAATAAACTGTGGAACATTTTATGAGTTAGTTTTTGAATTCTACTCTACTTTCTCTTTTGCCGAAACTAGTTACATTACGTTTGATTCCCCTGCTATTATCAAATTTCGGCCATGTGGTGAAAGCTTTGCTATGTCTGTCAATGAATTTAATTTAGCTATGGGTTTTGTGACTAACGTCACAGACCCTGATTATCTAACAGCGTTGTTTGAGATTCTAGCAGATTTTGATGAAAATGCAGCCTATTTTGAGCTCTCCGGACAAACAGACATGGCCTTCGACCCTCGTTCCACCAAAGCTATTACGCTTCAAGATCCAGGGCTACGTTACGTTCATCGCTTCCACCAAAGCTATTACGCTTCAAGATCCAGGCCTTTTCTATGGATGCTTTAGATGAGCGTTGCTTGGATTCCATGGGACTACTTGATGGACCACCGGATGCGCCCTTCCTCAATCTACCGGGAATTTTAACACCAAGAACAAGGAGAGTTTTCGCTCGCAGAAATACCCCACGCGCCCCTCGATCCCCTCCTCCCCAAGAGCAACCTTCTCACGATGTTCCGGATTTCGCTGCGTGCATCCACGCACTAGAAGACAACATTTCCGAAATCCTCTCTTATCTATGTCCTGGGCGCGGCCGCAGACGTGGCCGCAATCATCGTTGATCACGGGGAGTTCCCTTTACCCCTCTTTGCCTTACTTTTTAATTCTTTTCTCTGAATTGGGGCAATTCATTTAAGTGAGGGGGAGGGTGCAACAACAGCACTTGTCCTATGCTTGTTTAGTTATATGTTTGACTTTGCTTAAACTTGAGTTGAATTTTTTCTTGCCATTACTTGTTGAACAGCATGTTGTACTTGTTCTAGTGCTTAGGAATGATTGAATTGGAGCATTTTGATAATCAAAGGATATGGGTAATCTGCAGTTTGACATCTTTTTTTTAATTACTCTTGATAGTGTTAATTAACTTTCTCGCCTAGCTTAATCAAATTAGCCCAATTTTGGTAAGATTTGAGCCTTGAGCATGCATTCTTCATATTATGCTCGTTTCTTTTGCTTGAGAGAGTCATCCTGAATTTTAGGAATCTAGAACTTGTGGCTTGCTTACGATTCGAGACTACACTAAGAACGATGTGCTTTAAAATGATTTAGGCATTAGGCTTTAACCTCTTCCATCCCTTCTATTTTACCCTTTCTCATCGCCTAGTGAGCCTTTGTTAGCCTTACACCCCATTTTTTTGCTTAACCCTCAACCAGACTTTTTGATTGATCAAATGCTAGAAACTGTATTGCTAGACAAAAAAGGGCTGCAATTCGAATAAAGGGCAGAATCTTTCCGAAAAAAAAAAAGAAAAAAAAACAGAATTAAAGGAAGCAATTGCTTCGGAAAAAAAAGAAAAAAAAAACAGTTTCGAAAAGACTGAAAAGAAAAAAAAGATTGTTTGCTTGCCCACTTTTAAGCTTCTCTTTTGTCTTCACTGTTTATTATATCTTGCATTGATCATCTTCCTTTGTTTATTTTCTTTCCATCTTTCTACCCTTTTCTAAACCCACATTACACCTTGAATAAAAGACCTAATGATTTTTGCACCTCGATTCTGATACAGTAGTGGAGAATTGAACTTGTTACAAGCTTATGGAAACCTTTGGTCATGCATGACTTAGAGTGTTTTTGCTTCACATTTACCTTTAAATAATTTGAGTGCTATTGAGTGTATCTTGGTGAGGATTAAGACTAGGTTAGGATTTGATTAATGCTTGATAGGTAATTGGAAAAGATAAGGGTTGTTCTTTGCTTGCATTCATTTGGTTTGATTATGTTTCTTTCATGATACTCCTTTTGCGCTAGAACTCTTATGATTGTGTTTGATGCTTGTAATGGCTTGAGAAATGCATTCTTGGGTTTATGTTTTTTCGGACATACTTGAGGACAAGTATGAGACAAGTGAGGGGGAATTTGATGAGTTCTCAAATTTGACATATTTCACATGCTACTTTTCTGGTTATTGGGACTTTTCGCTGCTTAATACATGATGTTTTTTGTTACATTTTGTGCAGGGATCCAGTTCTGGAAATAGCAGTGAAAAGGGAGCATTTCTGCAGTTTTTTATATATTCTGTCATGACTGGCATCATGGGCACGACACCAGGCACGACGCGTCTGACGTGGCAGTGACGTGGCAACTTCTAGAAGATCCTGGAATGTTCTGAGAGAAGATCCGATAAGTTTATCAGCTTTTATCCATTTAGTTTTATTTTGAATTTTAATCAACATTTGAATTTGAATTGTTATTTCTTATCTCTTATCTTTGTAAATCTAAGCCTATAAATACCAACCTTTGGTGAAGGCTTAAGATCATCTTCTAGCTTTGAATAGTTTTTTTATCTTTGTAAACATTTTCAGTTTTAATCCAAGTTCTTTTCCTTTATTTTCTTGTTTCATTTATTTTATGCTATTTAGTTATTTTTCTAAAATCAAGTTAAGTATGATAACCAATATCATGCTTAGCTAAATCTTTTAAGCCAAGAACCAGCCAAGTCAATTCGATTCGTGAGAATTGAACTTTGCTTAAATTCTTTTGGGAAATCATTTTTATCTTTCTGCTTAGATAGTTTGGCAATCGGCCTTACTAAAAGTTTTTAACCGTTTTTCAAATCAAAAAGGGCCCGTTGGTCTGAAATCGCTTAAAAACACAGTTGGGAGGAAGGATCGGCCTGTGGCAATTTTGACTTCC
The DNA here is from genome assembly GCA_958450335.1 of Hibiscus tridactylites. Classification (NCBI taxonomy): domain Eukaryota; kingdom Viridiplantae; phylum Streptophyta; class Magnoliopsida; order Malvales; family Malvaceae; genus Hibiscus; species Hibiscus tridactylites. The sequence continues at coordinate 96,118,347 of OY288265.1, forward strand.
TATGAACACTCTTAGCGGCGGTCCGCTAAGGAAAGATAAAATCAGAAGCGATTCTTTTTAGACAATTTCTGAGTCGGGTTTTTCCAGTTTTTATTCTAAATATTTTAACAGCGATAGACGTGGTTGATTTATTTAAGAACCATCTTTCGAAGATAGACTTGGGAGGATTGGTTACTCGAGAGAAAAACAAGTTACGACGGGTTGGGCCTCGTAGACTGTAACCGACATGATCCCCAAAATAGAAATCTATTTCAATGATCGAAAGAATTGAAGGAGCTGGTTCGAGGCTGATTTGCATACTTGGCTTTTCTTATTATTTTTAATTCTTGCATTTTATTTTATTACTTCACTCAAAATCATATCACCCCCTTTTTATTTCTTTGTTTTTACAGATACTCCTAGGAATTCAAATCCGACAAATTCAAGTCAAGAATTCTGACTAATCTCCCTGTGGATCGACCCTCTTTCCCTATATCAACTTAATTTCTTTATTTTATTTATTGTTGAAAGAGGTTAAATATTTATTTATTTTTGACCGGTTAAACGACGACCTGTCATGGGGTTGTTTCTTGGCTTGAAAATCATGTGTTTTATGCTTGATTAGTGTTCCGGGTTTGCTACATTGATGTGTGAACTGATTTGAGGTTGTTTTGATTGTGTTGAGATGATTAGAAGAAAGATTTTGTGTTGGTGAAGCCTCGGAAACAAATCCGGAACCGTTGGGAGCTTGATCGGCTAGTGTGGTTGAGCTTGGGATAGTCGGTGAGTGGTTAAATGTTTTTAAATGGTTTTCAAGTGTTGGTTCGAGCATGTGGACTAGGTTGGGCTTGGTAGACCCACCTAGAGTTGGGATTAGAGTGGTAGCCTAATCCCAAGCTTTAGTTAGAGACCTTGGTTGATCTTTAAAGTGTTGATTTATGCCTCATGTTTAATTGTGATTATGGTGGTTATATATATGTTGTTATACATGTATGTTGAGGCATGGTTTGATGCATTGTTATATGCATGTTGATGATAGGTATGATGGGGATATACATATGTATGAAATATGATGTGATATTTGTATTAATGATATACATGTAGTGTTGACATGTGAAATGATATTATGAGGTGGTTGCATGATCCGAGGATCATGGTGAGTACATGCTAGGCATGGAAATGTGGTTTGTGCATGACGGTAAGTCATGGTGAGTATGTGCTAAGCACGGAAGTTGATATGAAATGGTGTTGTGAAAGGTTATGAATTGTGTTTAGTATTGGCACTAGTATGCTTGGGTACAATGATCGATCATTAGGATGTTTAGTGTGCACACGTGAGTCAAAATGCGCGCGTGGTCTTGATGATGGTAGTCATCAAGATGGAGTACGGGTTCGCCCGGAAATCTTCTTATATATGTTAGTCGGTGATGAGTGGAATCCCATCGACGGGCGTGATGATGAGTGGAATCCCCTCCGCGTGAAACGGTGATGAGTGTAATCCCACCGTAAGGTAATGGTTGTGTTGTTGGATGTGAATTCCAACGGTTATTAGCGTATTCGTGTCAGAGATAGGTGCCAATACGGATTTGTGGATTATGTTACTCGTATGTTGAATATATGTGTTTTCACATGTTGTGGTTGTGGACTTGTTGAGCATGACATGGTTTGGATAATATGTTCATGCATCATCTATTATTTTGGCTCTAGTGGTTTGAAGGTAAGAACTCATGCATTCTACCTTAGTTGTATGCTCATGCTTGGACCCTGCATTGTCGAGGTTTGTTTTATGAGCTTACCCTTACTAAGCTTTTATGCTTACGCTCCTTTTTGTTCGACAATGCAGATCAATAGCTTGTGGGTGGCGAGGGCAAGGAAGGGCCTCCAAGTGTCGCTTTTGGTTAGCTCAAGTATGAACTTTAAATTGAAAGATTGTAATATTCAAGCAATGGGATTTGAATGCTTTGGGTTTATGTTGATGTTGGTGTGGCTTGTTGATGTCATGTTTTGATTTGCAAGTCATGCTTTATTGCTTACCTTGAATGATTATGTGTATGTTGGCCTTGTGCCTTTATGGATGCCTATGTAACACCCGTGTTTTGGGGTTAGAAGTTAGATGCGTGAGTTGGTTCGAGTCGGTAAAATCGATTTGGTTTAAATTAACCTTAGTTTTTATTTAATTAAGGTTTAAAATAAAAGGGGTGGCAATTTTGTAAATAAAGGGAAAATAGGAAGACCATCTTTTTGAAATTAAAAGAACAAAAAAAACTATCTTCCTCCCTTCTCCTCATTTCACGTTGGAAACCCCAAACCCCTCCCAAAACCCCAAGTTTACTATTCCATTCAATCTCTCCATTGATTCAAGGGCATTTTCAAAGGTAAACCTATTTCTCAACTCTCCTCATCATCCCCATCATTTACATAGCCTTAGATTTGAAAACTATCATCTTTCTGTGTTTTTCAAGTTTATGGAAAGTTTGGATTTTTAATGAGTTTTTCAATTGTTGTTGATTTGTTGAGTTGGGTTTTGAATAAATCACACCTAAATCCACTTAATATCTTGAAATGGTTTGATTTGGGAGAAAACCCGAAGTGGGTCTTTAGGGCAATTTTTAAAGTGTCAAAAGTTGAGTTTTTGAGGTGTTCTTGTGTTGGGTTGAAGGGCTGATGGTATAGGGTTATTAGGTAAGTGTTTTGGGACCTTTTAGATGCCATTTGGGTGTTAGAAATCATAGTTTTCAGCTGGGTATTTGGGGAGCACGAAAATGAAAGTTTTGTGATTAGTTGAGTTTGAAAATGGTGAAGTTTGGCTTGTGTTTGTGGGCTAGAGTTTGTAACTGAATTTAGCATTGAATTGGTGAGTAATGATTGTGTTTTGATTGGTTAGAAGCAAGAGTAAACATCGGAGAAGGATCGAGACTGAATCCGGGAATCAAAGAGGCTTGACTTGCTTGCTTGGTTTACTAAGGAAGGGTGGTGAGTAAAACTTTAAATTTGTTTTAAAGTTGGTTCAAGTGTGTGTAGTAAAGGTATTGGAATGAGTTTGGTATACCATTCCAAGGTAGAAGTTAAATTGGTAGTTTGACTTATTGTTGGTTAATGAGCTTTGATTTCCTATGCCTATCTTGATCTTGCATAGTATGAAATGACTTTGTATGTGTATACATTGTTGTGTGTGATGATGGTTGAATGATACAAATGATATTTGATGTGATGTGGTTTAAAGAAATTGGCACTAATTAACTTACCGGGTGTAAATGATCGATCATTAGGATTAGTGTGCACACGTTTGAGTCAAAACGTGCGTGGCCTTGATGGCGTTGAGTCATCAAGGAGGAGTACGGTGATGTAATATTCCACCGGAAATTTATTTATATTATACGTGATGATGAGTGGAATCCCACCCATGCAAAGGTCCGGTGATGAGTGTAATCCCACCGAGGTAATTTTGTTGTCGAAAGTAAATTCGCACATCCGAGTAAACTAATAGTGGCCAATGTACTTGCTCTTATGGTTATGATGTTGTGATATTGGTCTATATTGTTGAGCTTGAATATGATGTAAGATGCCATATTTATGACTCTTGAAACACTAGCTAGGTTACTATGTTGATGCATATGTATGTTGTGTGTGATGTTAAGGATTGCATGCTTAGACCCTGCATTGTTGTTGTTTTTGATTTTAGAGCATCCTCACTAAGCTTCTAGCTTACGCTCTCATTTTCAACAATGCAGATCATTAGCGTGGTGTTAGCAAGAAGCAAGGCGAATGGGCTTTCCAAGTTTGTAGTTGCTCAAGTATGACTTAGTAATTAAAGTAGTAGTTTAGCAATGAGGCTACTATGTTTTTTTGTATGAGCATTGTATGACTCATAAATGTTGATGATGTTTATGTTTTGTCTTGAATTTGTAAACCATGCTTTGTCTTATAGAATGCTTGTGTGGGATGGCATGCCTTTGGATGCTTTAAGCTGCTTTTGGTGGTGTATGCAAACCTTCATGTGATGACTTGTGCCATTTGGCCTATTTGAGTTCTTAAGCATGCCCATTTATGCAATATTTGCCTTTGTGTGAATGTCATGTATGAACGCCTTGTTAACCATCTAGATTGCTCTACATGTTAATTCTTAGTTGCAGTATGTTGCATGAATGTTTGTATGTGGCTAGGGAAGTCATAAAATGTATTTAAAGTTTGAGTCTTGTTGGTTTTTGCTGAAATTGGGGACTTGCAGAGCAGGGCGTATCGGTACGCCTAAGGGCCGTATCGATACGGTCTTGCCTGCAGGACTCAATTTTGGCTAGGCGTACCGATACACGGGGGTGTATCGGTACGCTCTTTGCTCACTGGAATTCTGAGAATTTGGTGAGTGATTGGCGTATCGGTACGGGGTTGAAGCGTATCGGTACGGTTATATCTCGTTGACCACGAAATGTTGACCGAGAAGGGCGTATCGATATGCTCAAGGGCTATATCGATACGGTCTTCCCTGAGTTGACTGTTTGGGTTGACCTAATCAAGGCGTATCGATACCCTTGACTGGTGTATCGATACGGCCTGCCCTGTAAGTGTAAAATGGATTGTTTGAGGTGTGGATGTGGTTCGAATGTGCTTCTTTATTGATGTTTTCCGCTAACGTGATCACTTAGGAATTAACATGCCTTTAGACAAGATTAAAATGAAAGAAAATTTTTAGGGTTTCTAACCGAGGGGGAACCTTAATGGGTTTCGCTTCGGTTTTCCCCGTGTAGCCTACTCGGACCGGTCATCCGGCCAGACCGGGACGAGGGGGTTATAGCCTAAGTGTATGTTTGTCAAAGCAAGAATCTTAAGTGTTATGTATGAAGCATGTGTTGAATGTTGTTGATTTCTTTAATGTATGGTCCTTATACGTTTGAGGTGTTAAGCATGCTTGTAGATGTTTGGTTTTGCCTTAGGATCATGTTTGGTTGAGTTGGGGTCTTAGTTGGTGTTGTTAAGGCAGCCATAAGCCTTAAAACCAACTAACACCAGTCTGCGGACAGAGGGCGTATCGAAACGGTTGGTCCCGTTTCGATACGGTCCGCTTGTTTTTGGCCAGGCATTTCGGTACACTAGGGGCCGTTTCGATATGATTTTGCTATTGGAAATATGAGAATTTGGCGATGAAATGACGTATCAAAACGGGCTTCAGTGTTTCGGAACGGCCTTCGTATCGTTGACCACGAGAAGTTGACCGTTGAAGGCGTTTCGATACGGGCCACCCCTGCTTCAAAACGGTCTCTTTCGGTTGACTTTGGCCAGTTGACCTAGTCAAGGCGTATCGGAACACCCTATGGGCGTTGCGATACGGCCTGCTGTTTAAGATTAAAATGGGATGTTTTATGTTGGGCTGTTGGTTGTTTACCTCAATGTTTCTTCCGCTGTTGTTTTGCTCACATAGGACTTAATATTACATCTAGACAAGATAACATAAATGAAAAAGTTTTCTTGGGTTGGTAACCGAAGTGGAGCCTTAACGGGTTTCGCCTCGGTTATCCCCGTGTAGTCCACTCGGATCGGTCAAGCGTCCGAACCGGGACGAGGGGGTTACACTTGTTGGTATCATAGCCTAAGGTTTCCGAGACCTTGGGCAGGTAAGTGAGGTAAGTTTAATTCTTGTATTGTAATTGCACGGTGTTTGCTTGCCATGTAAGCATGTTTGCTTGTTTATAAAGTATGCTTGATGTATGTTTGTTTGATCGTGTGTGTATGTTGCTTGAAACATGTCGAGTAGAATCTCATTGCTTCTATTACATCGGAAAAAAGGATTTTTAAGTGAGGGAACATACTTGAGCCACTTGGACCCTTTCCTTTGCTAACCCAGTTTGTATGTTAATTTGTTGTTGTTGTTGTTGATTTATTGCTTTTTGGTAAGTTTGAGGCCAAGGCGTGGGCCGTGAATAGGTAAGTAGAAGCTGTGGTTTCTGAAATGTGGATGATGTTGAGGGAGTTCATCGTTATAGTCAGGGAAGTATGGTTGTACCGGAGTTGAGCTACAATTTGTTTGTTTGAGTCCGTGTGTATGTGGGTTGGCTCCGGTTGATAAGGAACGATGTGATTGATTCTGGTATTAGTTGGTAAAAAGAAGTGAAGACCTATGAGTGGGATTCAGAGTGGTATCAATGTTATAGCAGATAAGCCCTTGGTGCAGTTTTGAGTTTGTTCCCTCCGATTGATCCAGAATCTGTACTTCTGTATATTGTTAGCGAGCATGCAAGTTTGGATATGCCCGGTGAGGTGTCAGAGGTAGGTATGAGTACCTTAGTTCTTTTGGCGAGACCAAGGTAAGGGTCTCGTGTAAGTAATCTGAAACTCAGGAATGTTAGTTGGTGATCGTTGGGGGTTTGGCCTATGGTTTTAATACAAGACATCCGGTCAGTATCCGTGAGTGGGAATCGATTTGTGCGATTGGGCCAGTGTGCGTCTGAGTTGTCTTCTAGTAAGAAGGAGAGATGAAGTCGCTTCCGATATAGTTGAGCTGAGAAGGAAGTCTTGAGCTTTAACTCCAGACTGTTTGGTAGTGGGATATTTTGAGTCATCAGGACCGATGTTATAGAACAAGTTCAAGCATGATTGTTTGTGTGTGATCAGAACTGAATTTTGAGGTTTCGAGATGCTCTAAGAACGGTTTTGAAGAGTTAGGTTATGCTTGAAGGGCCAGCCTGAAAATAAGAGAACCGAAATCTATCAGCTGTGTATATGTGAAGTTGCAATTTCTGTGGATTCGTCCTTTTGTGTGAGCATGCGAAGAAATTAGATATACCGATTGAGATCTTAGACGTAGGGACGCATGTGACTAGTCCTTTTGGTAAGTTAGTGGTGGTCAGGAAGATGTACGGAAGATGTTTGTTGATGGTTCAAGGTTACGTGTTTCTATTAGATGTGAAGTAATTGTTTTTTTACGGTTTCGATGTAACATTTGGCATGGTTTGGCTTGTAGAACACAGAGCTAGGGTATACTTTGAGACAAAGAGAGAGTGGCCTTGGAGTTGCAGATTACTGTAAGATTGTAGTGGTGGGTGAGAATGTGAACTTCTTATTGAATGTTGATCCAGCTTTAGAGGTTAAGGATTGATTGAGTTTAGTTGACAGGATTGCCTAGGAAATGTGATGGATTCGGTTTTGAATGAGGATTAGATCGCAGAATGTTAGAATAGTTTGTGATTTTCCTAAAAGTGTTTGGAAGAATTGCCGGTTTGTCTCCTGATAGGGAAGAAGAGTTTGTTTTTGAGACCGTCTTCGAGTTTGCCCCTGCTTTGTTTGCCCTGTATCTTATGGTTCTCGAAAGAATTGAGAGTGTTGAAGAATCAACTTCGAGGTTTGTTAGATCGTAGATTCATTGGGCCTAGTACATCATCTTAGAGTATGACAGTGCAATTTGTGAAGAAGAGAGGTGACAATACGAGGATGTGTTTAGATTACCGGTAGTTGAAACAATTGACAGTGAGTAGTTAGTATCCCTCTCCGAGCATCAGTGATTTGTTGATCAGTTGGGGAGTGCTTTCGTCTTTTTGAAGATTAATTTGAGACCCGATTACTACCAGTTGAAAGTGAGAGAGGTTGGCGTACCGAAGACAGCTTTTGGGGCAAGATATGGTCACTTTGAGTTCTGGGTTATGCCGTTTTGTTTGACTAGTGTGTTAGCTACTTTTATAGAGATGTCGAGCAAAATACTTCCTGAGCTCCTTGATCAGTTTGTAGTAGTCCTCATAGATGATACATGGGTATTTTCACGTGCCGAGGAAGATCATGACAAGCTTTATAGTTGGTGTTGTGGACCCTATTAGAGAATCAGTTGTATGTCAAGTTGAGCAAACGTGAACTCCGAGTCAAGGAAGATGTTCTCGTAGGACATATAGATCAGCCGAGTGTATTAGAGTAAATCCTAAGTAGGCAGGAGAAGATGTGAGTTGGAAGAAACCGAAGACAGTGATAGGTATCTATAGTTCCTAGGTATAGCATTGTTACTATCAGGGAATTGTAAATGGTCTTTCGAAGATAACTGCTCCATTAACATGTTGCTACAGAAGAATGTTCAGTTGTGTGGTCAGATGCGAGACAACGAGCCCTTGAGAAACTGAAAGAAACTTTGATGAAAGCTTCGACCTTGGTCCAGCCTATATTAGAGAAAGGATTTGTGAACCTTAGTGACGCGTCATATGTAGGGTTAGGTTGTGTGCTTATGCAAGACAGAAGATTTGTGGCCTAGATATCGAGGTAGTAGAAGATCCATGAAAAGAATTATCCGACACAGGACATAGAGTTATTTATAGTTGAATTTGCTACGAATATTTAGAAACAAAGCATGTATAGTAAGAAATGCACAGTATATACACTTATCATCAGAGCTTGAAATATTTGACGACTTAGGAAGGGTTGAAACTTGAACATCATAAGTTGTTAGAATTGCTTGAGGACCGTAATCTCAAGATTGAGTACCATCCGAGGAGAGTCAACGCAGTAACCGATGCTTCGAGTTATATATGTTGTTAGTTTGGCAGTCGAGTTGTGAGCTATTTCTGGATTTAGCTTATCAAATGATAGTGGTTCTGTGGCCGAGTTTCAGGTTAAACCTACATTGAGTCAGATGCTTAAAGAGGAACAGTTGCAAGACAGGTTCTTGGCACCTCATGTACAAGACATAGCAGAAGGAAGACCTTCAGGATACAGTTTCAAATATGATAGAGTTTTGCATTTCAGAGACAGAATAGTTGTGCCGAATGACATAGTGTTATGAGATGTATTGTTTTGGCCGAAGCACACGGCAGTTCATTGTATTGCATCTGAGTAGTATGAAGACATATTGTGGATTGGAAGACGAGTACTTCTGGATTGAGTTGATGAGTGATGTGGCTCAGTATGAAAGAAAGTGTGTAATTTGCCAGCGTGTCGATGCCGAGTGTCAGTTTTCATCTAGTTTGTTACATCTGTGGAAGATTCATAAGGAAAGTGGGTAATAGATCCGAGGGACTTTGTGTCTGGTTCGCCTTTGAATTCTTCCGGGAGAACTTAGCTGAGTAAACAATAATAGTTGCTCTGAGTGTGCTCGTTTTATACACGTTCACGTTACTTGTACCTTGTATAAGATGGCGGAGTCGTGCCTTAGCAAGAGTGTGAGTGCACAGTGTCTTGAAATCGATAGTGGCCGACAGGGATTCGAGATTTCAACTAGATTTTTGAAGACGTCTGCATAGTACTTGGATACCTGTTGGAGTCAGATGATCAGTCAGAGAAAGTTATCAGTCAAGTATTCAAACGGTGCTGTATGAGATTGTGAATCGGGCTAGTTCTGTTGTTTATTTGTTGCGGTTACCACTAGAGTTAGAAAGGGGTTCGTAATGTGTTTTATGTATCTATGATTTGGGAATGTGAGTCAGATCTTTCCCATGCTATGTTTGCGAAGAGATTGAGTTGAGTTTAAAATTGACATGCAATGGAGAACCAGTTGAAATCTTAGCATTAGATAGCTAATGTTGTGTGGTAAGTCTATCGAGTTGGTTAGAATGTTGTGGTGAGAAGGAAAGGAAAGTGTGGAGGGGCAGTTTCCGTGGCTCTTCCTGTTCGATAAATTTCGGGGACGAAATTCCTTAAGTGGGGGAGAGTTGTAACACCCGGGTTTATGGGTCAGGTGAAAATAATATTAAAATAATGTTTCGGGTTTCAATTTCAAAATTTAAAATAATAAATATTCTTATGGGCTTCGTGTTTTCAAATGATCAAAATTTATGTTGGGCCTATCTCCTAAGTCCAATTCCATGGATTTTAGGAGATGAGAGTTTTTGGCTATTTCATTAATGGCATAATGGTAAATATGATTTCTTTGGAAAATAAAACAAAAACAAAAAGATGAAGACCATGTGCTCATCTTCTTTCTCACTCCCATTTCAAACTCAACGACATTAGAGAGCTCTTCTCTCCTTTTCACTATTCCATCACCTAACAATGTCATCTTTGGTGCTTTTCAAAAGGTAATGACATTTTTGACTTGGCCTTGTCTTCCTCTTCATTTTGGTACCATTAGCTTTCATTAAAACTATGTACTTCATATTTTGGGTTTTCAAAGTTTTTATCAAAGGTTGAAGCTTTATGAACTTTTAACAAAGCTTTTGATTTATTGTTGATAGATAAGTTGTTTATGAGCCATGAGGTCCAACATATGTGAATTTTAAAGAGTTTTACAATGATTCCCGGATTTGGGTTTTAATGGGTTTTTGAATGGTTTAAAGGTTGGTTTTGGGTGTGTTTAATGTTGGAAATTGAGGGCTATTGGTTGTATGTTGGTTAGGGATCATTTTGGAAGCATTTAAGTGTGTTAAAGAGGTTGAAATCTTGAGTTTTGGACTAGGTTTCATGGCTGCTCGGGTTTGGAGTTTTGGGGTTGTTCTTGGCTTGAAAATCATGTGTTTTATGCTTGATTAGTGTTCCGGGTTTGCTACATTGATGTGTGAACTGATTTGAGGTTGTTTTGATTGTGTTGAGATGATTAGAAGCAAGATTTTGTGTTGGTGAAGCCTCGTGAACAAATCCGGAACCGTTGGGAGCTTGATCGGCTAGTGTGGTTGAGCTTGGGATAGTCGGTGAGTGGTTAAATGTTTTGAAATGGTTTTCAAGTGTTAGTTCGAGCATGTGGACTAGGTTGGACTTGGTAGACCCACCTAGAGTTGGGATTAGAGTGGTAGCCTAATCCCAAGCTTTAGTTAGAGACCTTGGTTGATCTTTAAAGTGTTGATTTATACCTCATGTTTAATTGTGATTATGGTGGTTATGTATATGTTGTTATAAATGTATGTTGAGGCATGGTTTGATGCATTGTTATATGCATGTTGATGATAGGTATGATGGAGATATACATATGTATGAAATATGATGTGATATTTGTATTAATGATATACATGTAGTGTTGACATGTGAAATGATATTATGAGGTGGTTGCATGATCTGAGGATCATGGTGAGTACATGCTAGGCATTGAAATGTGGTTTGTGCATGATGGTAAGTCATGGTGAGTACGTGCTAAGTTCGAAAGTTAATATGAAATGGTGTTGTGAAAGGTTATGAATTGTGTTTAGTATTGGCACTAGTATGCTTGGGTACAATGATCGATCATTAGGATGTTTAGTGTGCACACATGAGTCAAAATGCGCGCGTGGTCTTGATGATGGTAGTCATCAAGATGGAGTACGGGTTCGCCCGTAAATCTTCTTATATATGTTAGTCGGTGATGAGTGGAATCCCATCGAGGGGCGTGAGGATGAGTGGAATCCCCTCCGCATGAAACGGGGCGTGAGGATGAGTGAAATCCCCTCCGCGTGAAACGGTGATGAGTGTAATCCCACCATAAGGTAATGGTTGTGTTGTTGGATGTGAATTTCATCGGTTATCCGCGTATTCGAGTCATAGCTAGGTGCCAATACGGATTTGTGGATTATGTTACTCATATGTTGAATATATGTGTTTCAACATGTTGTGGTTGTGGACTTGTTGAGCATGACATGGTTTGGATAATTTGTTCATGCATCATCTATTATTTTGTCTCTAGTGGTTCGAAGGTAAGAACTCATGCATTATACCTTGGTTGTATGCTCCTGCTTGGACCCTACATTGTCGAGGTTTGTTTTATGAGCTTACCCTCACTATGCTTTTATGCTTACGCTCCTTTTTGTTCGACAATGCAGATCAATAGCTTGTGGGTGGCGAGGGCAAGGAAGGGCCTCCAAGTGTCGCTTTTGGTTAGCTCAAGTATGAACTTTAAATTGAAAAATTGTAATAGTCAAGCAGTGGGATTTGAATGCTTTGGGTTTATGTTGATGTTGGTGTGGCTTGTTGATGCCATGTTTTGATTTGCAAGTCATGCTTTATTGCTTACCTTGAATGCTTATGTGTATGTTGGCCTTGTGCCTTTATGGATGCCTAAGTGTATGTTTGTTGAAGCAAGAATCTTAAGTGTTATGTATGAAGCATGTGTTGAATGTTGTTGATTTCTTTAATGTACGGTCCTTATACGTTTGAGGTGTTAAGCATGCTTGTAGATGTTTGGTTTTGCCATAGGATCATGTTTGGTTGAGTTGGGGTCTTAGTTGGTGTTGTAAGGCAGCCATAAGCCTTAAAACCAGCTAACACTTGTCTGCGGACAGAGGGCGTATCGAAACGGTTGGTCCCGTTTCGATACGGTCCCTTTGTTTTTGGCCAGGTGTTTTGGTACTAGGGGCCGTTTCGATACGATTTTGCTACTGAAAATCTGAGAATTTGGCGATAAATTGACGTATTGAAACGGGCTTCAGTGTTTCGGAACGGCCTTCGTATCGTTGACCACGAGAAGTTGACCGTTGAAGGCGTTTCGATACGGGCCACCCCTGTTTCGAAACGGTCTTTTCGGGTTGACTTTGGCCAGTTGACCTAGTCAAGGCGTATCAAAACACCCTATGGACGTTCTGATACGGCCTGCTGTTTAAGATTAAAATGGGCTGTTTTAAGTTGGGCTGTTGGTTGTTTACCTCAATGTTTCTTCCACTGTTTTTTGCTCACATAGGACTTAATATTACATCTAGACAAGATAACATAAATGAAAAAGTTTTCTTGGGTCGGTAACCGAAGTGGAGCCTTAATGGGTTTCGCCTCGGTTATCCCCGTGTAGTCCACTCGGATCGGTCAAGCGTCCGGACCGGGACGCGGGGGTTACAATAATGATTTGGTTCAAGTTTGCCATGTTGGAACAGTAGAACTCAATCCTTCTTTGATATTATATAATGTGTTTCATATTCCCAACTTTGGATTCAATCTTATTTCTGTTTCTCAGTTGGTTAAAGAACATTTGTATTCTTTAATTTTTCTCATTTGATGCTTGTTTTATACAGGATGTCAAGAGCTGGAAGACGATTGGTATAGCTAATCAATGTCAAGGGTTATATCAGCTTGATATGTCAGTTTGTCCTTCATCCTTTAATTTTGTTGCTTGTAATATTGTTTCCCTAGATCTTTGGCATGCTAGACTAGGACATCCCTCTTCTCAGAGGATGAAAATTTTTGTTGCTTTGAATAATTCTATACCATTTGTTATGATGTATGACTATGAGGTTTGTCATTTAGCCAAACAAAAAAGGCTTCCTTTTCCTACTAGTTATACAAGTGTTAATTCTGTCTTTGCTTTGATACATATGGACATTTGGGGTCCTTTTCTAGTAAAGAGTCTGTATGGTCATTCTTATTTTTTAACAGTGATAGATGACAAAAGTAGGTACCTTTGAGTTTTTCCTATGAAAGATAAAAGTGAAGTTAGGAATCTTATAGTTCAATTTTATACATTTGTTGAAGTTCATTTTTCTAAGAAAATTAAGTGTTTAAGATCTGATAATGGTAAGGAATTTGAAATGGTTGAGTTTTTTAAAGAAAAAGGTATTTTACACCAGACTTCATGTACTTATACTCCTCAGCAAAACAATATTGTAGAGAGAAAACATCAACATATCTTAACTATTGCAAGGGCTTTAAGATTTCAGGCTGGTTTACCATTAATTTTCTAGATTGATTGCATAATACACTCTGCTTATTTAATCAATCTTACACCTACTCCTATCTTAGAAAATAAGACTCCTCATGAGATTTTGTTTAATACAAAACCTGATATTACAAATTTAAAAGTTTTTGGTTGTTTAGCTTATGCTTCTGCCCTACCTAAACCTAGAACTAAGATGCACCCTCGATCTATCAAGTGTATTTTTCTTGGATATCCGAGAAATATTAAAGGTTTTAGGATGTAAGATTTAGAAGCTAAATCTTTTTTCATATCAAGGGATGTTGTTTTTTCTGAGTTAATATTTCCTTTTGTTAATCCTAAAACAATTAATAATGATGTCATATTTCTTGTATATGATAATGACATTTTTCTTGAGGGTATTAATGATTCTTTAGTTCTGAATACTGATCATAGTAAGTCCACAGTAAATTCAACACCTGAATTTACTTTACCTGCTGCATCATCATCCTTAGCTCCAGAACATCATCATTCTGCTCCTACAGATGTTCAGAGTACAGATGCTACTGCATCTCAACTTCCTATAGTCTCTTCCATACCATCTAGAACCAGGCTACTGCCACAAAAGTATAAGGATTTCAGTGTTGATCTTCCTAAAGTAAGATCTACCCCTCACTCTATTTCACAAGTTGTTTCTTATCATAAACTTTCTATTGCTTACAATTCTTACATTAATAATGTTGTTGTTTTATCTGAGCCTAAAACTTACAATCAAGCTGTTAAACATTCTTGTTGGACTAAAGCTATGGAAGAAGAAATTAAAGCCTTAGAACAAAATGATACTTGGTAATTAGTCCCTCTTCCATCTAGAAAGAAAACAATTGATTGTAAATGGGTGTTTAAAACAAAATTAAAATCAGATGGTACATTAGAAAGGTACAAAGCTAGGCTTGTAGCAAAGGGATATACCCAACAATCTGGAATTGATTTTTTGGATACATTTAGTCCTGTAGCAAAAATTAATACCATTAGGGCCCTTATGGCTATTTCAGCAGCTAAAAATTGGAACTTACAACAGCTTGATATAAATAATGCCTTTTTACATGGTTTTTTACAAGAAGAAATTTACATGGATTTACCTCCAGGATTTACTTCTCCACATCTTGATTTGGTTTGCAAATTAAAAAAAAGCTTATATGGATTAAAACAAGCAAGTAGAAAGTGGAATGAAAGATTGGCATATACTTTGTTATCTCTTGATTTTAAACAAGCAACTTCTGATACATCTCTTTTTCTTAAGGGCACTGGTTCTTCATTCATTGCACTAGCTGTGTATGTAGATGATATTATTCTTGCAAGTCCTAGCATGTCTGAGATTTCTGCAATTAAAACAATTTTGCATGACACTTTTATGATAAAGGATCTTGGAAATTTAAATTTTTTTTCTTGGATTAGAAGTTGTTAGGTCTTCTACAGGAATAAATCTATGTCAGCGTAAGTATACCTTAGACCGTTTAAAAGAAACTAGTTTCTTGGGTTCCAAGACTGCTGTCACTCCTATTGTAAAAACTACTAAATTAAGTAAATCAGAAGGTTTTCCTCTTACAGATATTACTGAGTATAGGAGATTAATTGGAAAGTTAGTTTATCTAACTAACACAAGACATGGTATTACCTATGCTGTCCAACAATTGTCCCAGTTTCTTGCTTCTCCCACTACTGTTCATCTTACAGCAGCTCATCGTGTCCTTAGATATCTAAAAGGGAGTATAGGGCAAGGTCTTTTCTTTCCTGCTTCTAATGATTTAAACCTTAGTGCTTTCTCAGATTCTGATTGGGCCTCTTGCCTAGATTCTAGGAGGTCTATCACTGGTTTTGTGTGTTTTTTTAGGAAATGCCTTAATTTCTTGGAAGTCAAAGAAACAACAAATTGTTTCAAGATCTTCTACTGAAGCTGAATACATGGCTTTGGCTGCTGTTACTTGTGAATTACAGTGGTTTAACTATTTGTTTTCTGATTTGCAGGTACATATCACTTCAGCCAACTTGTATTGTGATAATCACTCGGCCATCAAGATTGATGAGAACCCTGTGCAACATGAACGTACGAAGCACATCGAAATCGACTGTCATCTGATTCGTGAGAAGATTCAAAAAGGCATCATCAAACTTCTTCCTATTTCTTCTCAACAATAGTTGGCAGATTGTTTTACCAAGGCCCTTCCAACTTTTGACTTTCTTCAATCCATAAGCAAGCTGGGCATACAAAATTTGTATGCTCTACCTTGAGGGGGCTATTAGAGATATTGGTTGTATTAAAATTAGAAGTTAGTTTAATCAAGATTAGTTTTCAAGATTAGGAGTTAGTTACAATAGTTAGTTTTAGGAGTTAGTTTTATATTATATTATTATATATATGTAAATAGTAAACTAGAACGTCATATATTGATTTTACCGTTTACTATCATTTCTCTCTCTCTCTCTCTCTGTTACCTTTACTCTCCCCGAAACCCTAATACCAAAATCCCCAAATCCAATCTTTCAATTTTATGTTTCTCCAAACATTAATAACCACATCCTGACCTGATTCGGGCACTGAGGAATCTACATTATCAACCCTGGATACTAGTGGAGAAAACACAGTTTTTGTATATTGAGGAATGTTAGATTTTGCCTCTTGAGAGACGACTGGCTCTGCCTCTTGAAATGAACCCTCAACAGGTTCTGTATCTTGAGAGTTTCCGGATTCTACCTCTTGAGAGATGTCTGGCTCTGCCTCTTGAAATGAACCATCAACTCTACCAGTAGAGAGGACATCACCAAATGCAGCTACTTCTAAAGAAACAGACGCATCAGAACCAGCTGGATTGTTGAACAGGAGCTCTCGGTGTATCCAAACTCAAAGGTGATGTATGAGGAACACGAGAGATTTCCTTGAACAATGAACAAACACCTCGTGACGTAGTGTGCACTGGAACTAGAACTGATTCGAATAAACGTGTATGCTCCTTGTTTAAATCTGACACTGCAAAAGAAAAAAAATAGACTCGTTAAACTTCACATGTCGAGTAATAAAAATTCTTCCCCAGTGTCAAAACATTGATACCCATAGTGCTTGGGTGAATAGCCTAGAAAATGCACCGTCAAGACTTAAAATCCAGCTTATGCGTATTATAAGGGCGCAAGTATGGATAACACGCACAACCAAATACACAGAGAAACTCATAATCTGGTTTTATGCCTGTTAGCTTTTTATAAGGCAAGACGTTACCAATGGCTCGCGATGGTAGTCTATTAATAAGGTAGGTGGCACTTAACACAATGTGCGACCAGTACTTTAAAGGGAGTGAAGCATGTGCAAGCAAACATAGGCCAGCCTCAATTATTTGACGATGTTTGCACTCAACGAGACTATTTTGTTGGGACGTATGTGGACACACAACACAGTGCTGAATTCTCAACTTATTAAGTTTTCCAGCTAAAGCTTAGAATTTACCTCCCCATCGATTTGAACTACCATTATACCAGTAGAATATAAAGTTCGCACCAAAGCCACAAAAACATTAAAACTAATAGTGAATTCACTTTTATTTCTAAGCAAGTATGTCCAGAAGTTGTGACTATACATATCTACAAACGAAAGGTAGTAGTAAAAACCAGAGGACGTGACAGAAGCAGGCCCCCATACATCCATCTTAACAAGTTCGAAAGGCATCGTGTATGTAGTAGTAAACTACTGAAAAGGCAATGCATGAGACTTTCCCATTTGACAGGCTTCACATACAGTCTTCGTGTCAAGGGAAACCTCTTTATTTAAAACTGAACTGGAAACTTTAGGAGAAGAGTGGCCAAGTCTCTTGTGCCATACCCAGTAGGGAGAGATGTCTTTATTCAAGGTTGTGTAATGTACTGTAGGATGTTAAAATGTTGGTTGAACCGGAAAACTATATAATCCACCTTCTTGACTGCCCCACAAAAATGTTTGCCCTGTTCTTTCATCCTTCACACAACAACTAGAAGTATGAAACTAAAAAAATATGTTACTATCTGACATAAATTTAAAAACGGAGAGTAAACTTCGAGAGATTTGTGGTACAAGAAGAAGTTTATCAACAACTAATTTCCGTTTGGATGCATGAATATTGGAATAACCAACATGACTTATGTTTAATGGCAGTGTCATCACCCAAGTGAACCTTACCCTGACTATTGTACAAAGTTGCAAAGGTCATAGTTGATTTGTTGTTGGTGACGTGGTGCGTTGCACCGAAGTCAGGGTACCATTGAACAAGATCAATGTCAGCCACAGAAGCAACCAGAGAATTGACATGTGCTGACTCCACTGGTTGACGATTCTCAAAAACATCAAACGAGCCTACTGTATCGAAAACAAAAGGCTCATAGAACTGGTCCAGTTCTTCGAATTGCCAATGACAAGTATTGGCTTGCAACACGTCAGTCTATTGAGATTACTGGTTAAACACTCATTTGAAATTGTTGGGTTTTTAAGATGCTCGATTTCCTTCAACCGTCATTGCTCGCCAAATGTGAAGAAGTTGGATATTTGGGTGTTTTAGTGGGAGATAAAAATTGGACAATTGACACAAGGATTTATAGTGGTTCGGCCTTCTAACAAGCACCTACATCCACTACCTTAGCTCCCCACCAAGGATTCCAACCAAATGCACTAAGAATTTCGTCCCATTTTCTCGGCTTAGGAGGAAATTGTTACAACGATTAAGCTAACTACCCTTAGCTTAATCAAACACTCTCTTACAAGAGAAATTCTAAGCAAACTTGAAATCCCTCTAATAGGTATTTGTTTGCAATCCTAAGATCTCACCCAAAACCTATACACTTGAGCAAATTTGACAATTAAGCTCACAAGTGTTGTCTATACAAGAAAATGTACAAATAAGCTCTAAGACAATTTTGACATCATATAGTTGTGGACAATTGAAGCATTAACCATCTCTTGATGCTTGGAGGTCCCTTTTATACTCCTAATTGAGTTTATAGCCGTTGAGGATCGTTGGGGTTGTTTTGGAGCTGTTGGAGTCTTTATTTTCCACCATAAATGCAGTTCTGCAGCTTGACGTATCGATACCTCTCAAACCGTATCGATAAGGTCCCAATAAGGAAGTAGTCGTTGAGCACTTCAGCTGGTGCGTATCGATACGCCTAGTGAGCGTATCGATACGGTCCTGCAATTCAAAAGACCGTTGGGGGTAGTTGAGCGTATCAGTATGCGATATAACCATATCAGTACGCGAACTAGCCGTTGGGCATTTCAAGACATACTGTATCGATACGGCAAGGCATATCGGTACGGGTTTTGGCTACTGGAAAATGTTTGTAGTTGAAACCCTAGGGCATATCGGTACGGTATCAGACCATATCGGTACGGGTACTTGAAAACACAGTAACCCCCTTGTCCCGGCCTGGGCGGCCGACTGGTCCGAGTGGGCTACACGGGGATAACTGAGGCGAAACCCGTTAAGGCTCCACTTCGGTTAACAACCTGAGAAAAATTTTTCTTTAATTATCTTGTCTAGATGAATTCAATTAGACCTATGTGAGAAGCGACAGCGGAAGACAAGACTAAACCATACAAACGGAACGTAATTGATTTAAATTTACCATGTATTCAAGTTAGGTTGATTCCTTGCAAACGCGACCCAAACACACATAAACGATCACGAACATGGCTCACAAGAAAGCTAACATCAAACAGGGCCTAAGCCCAACACTTGAGACCCTTTAGAGATGCCAAAAGCCCCATTTTCAGGCCTGTGTTTCGAAACAGGCTTGCCCGTTTCAATACATGGGCCCCAGTTTAAAAAGCCAGACCATCTATTCCGATACGCTTCACCCCTTTTCGGAACAGGGGTGTAACACCCCGGTTTTGGGCTTAGAAGTTTTGGGCGTTGACCGGTTCGGTCAAAGTGCTGTTCGAATCTAAAAAGGTGAAATTAGGGAAGCCTAGTTCGGGTTGCATTAAAAATATGGAAAAATGTTCTAAAATCATCTTTTATTATATATAAGTGAACTGTAAAATCAATTTTACAAAATGAGTTTTGGAAGGGTGACATTTTGGCTAGTGACCAAAATGTAATTTTTGAAAGTTGCGTGACTGTTTTAGAAAGGATTGAAACTTTGAATCTTTAAGGAGCTATTATTCCAAAGGGAGTTTCTCCAGAATTTTCTAAGATATTTTAATGTTTAATTCTGATTTTAAAACAAAAGAAAAGTGGAGGGAAATCATTTTGCTATTTTGTAACTAACTTTCCATATTTTCCAATTTTCCTTTTCTCTCATTTTCTCTCAACCCAAACACTTTCTCTCCAGAGATTTCTTTCTGATTTTGTCACTCAAATCTCTCTTTTCAACCCTCTTTTGATTGCTAATCATCACATCAACAAAACCTCACCATTTGCTAGTTGATTCTTCAAGCTTTTTGGTTCTAAAAGAGGAGAAACTCAAGTTTGGAGGTAAGAACATCCTTCTCCTCTAAACTATCAGTTCTTTACTGAAATTCCTAAGTTCTCAATCCTTAATTCATGTTTTATAAATGGCTTTTAAGTTGTATAATGGATCTTGGCTTAAAATGCAAGATTTGGTGATTTTTGGTGAATTTTCGTTTGATCTGTTAAAGCAGTGATTTGAGATGTTAATTTGTTGATAAATGAATGTTAAATTGATTAGAAATTGAGCTTTGATTAATGCAATCCCGGATAGGTTGAATTTCCTAAGTTTAGCTTGTGATTCTTGGTTGTTTTTGGAGTGATCTTGTGGATCTGATGTTGCTGGAGGTATAAGGATGTTAATAGGTTCTTTTTAGATGTTAAATGATGTTAAAGGATGTTTAGTTTTGATGGTTTATGGCTGGGCTTTGTTGAGGAGTTGTTTAGATGCATTTTCGGTTGTGTTTGGTGGCCGAAAATGGAGTGTGGATGAGAGCAGCGAGTTTAGGTGCTTTCATTGAAGCTATTAATGCATGATGATGCATTAATCCTCTGCTTTGATGTGTTTAAAAAAGGGGAGTCATCTTTGGATCCAAGTGGTGGTGATCCGGAAGCTTGATTTGTGTTTCGGCAAAGAGGCGAAACGGAATCTGTGAGTGAAATTGGGTTTTCAGCTTTGAAACCAATGTCTTGGGAGCTTAGTTTAAGTCTAAACAACTTTGCTAAGCTCAAGTGTAAGTTTTCGGAAAAACTCCCTAGTGGTGGCCATGGTTTGGTTGTTATGCAATGTGGTTTATTGCATGTTTTAAATTCTATTTTTGAAAGCATGATTTAGCATGGTTATTACTGATTTTGTAAGCCATATGTTGAAGGAAGCTCAAGGTAAGAGTTCCTTGTTTTTGAGCATTGTTAAAATGTGGTTTGATGCTTATAAATGCATGATGTTTATGGCTTGGTTAAATGCTTTAAAACAGTGGATTATTTGATGAAAATGATGTATATTGGCAAGTGATGTTTTGAAAAAGGTTAAGGTCACTAAGGTGGTTAAAAGTCCTTGAGTGAGCCTTGTGGATTCTAAGAACTTCATGGTGGTTAAAAGTCCATGATGATTCTTGTTAAGGTCACTAAGGTGGTTAAAAGTCCTTGAGTGAGCCTTGTTACTTAAGAACATCAAGGTGGTTAAAAGTCCTTGGATGGTTCTTGTTAAGGACACAAAGGTGGTTAAAAGTCCTTGTGTGGTCCTTGCCATGGTGTTTAAAAGTCCATGGGCCAAGGTGTTTAAAAGTCCTTGGGGCCAAGGTGTTTAAAAGTCCTTGGGGTGAAACTTGTAAGAACACAAAGGTGGTTAAAAGTCCTTGTGTGGTTCTTGGGAATTATAAGATCACAATGGTGTTTAAAAGTCCATGTGTGAGTCTTATGTTGATCTTGTTTTTAAAAGATGAAACTTATCACTTGTGGCCAATATGACATGTAATGATATGGAAACATGTAATGCTTGTTTAATTTGCCTTGAGCATGAGTAAATGGTGATTTGAAGTATGATTTATAAAGTGTTTTATAAATGCATTATTGAATGTTTTAATGAGCATTCCTCACTAAGCTTTTGCTTACGCTCTTTTCTTTTTCTTAAACCAATAATGCAGATCATTAAGGTACTTTGAGGGCAGCAAGGAAGGCAAGCAATCAAGTGGAAGTTAAGCTCAAAGTATGGGAAGGTTTTCTTGTACACTTTAGCTTTTGGCATTTGGCAATGGGGGACCTATGTGAATGTGTTGAGAGATGTTTTGAACTCCCTAAGTATGTTTAATGATGTTAATAATGCTGGTTTGTGTAATTGGCCACTATGTGTTGATTTGGAAGTTTTATGCTTGAATGGTTAGCTTGTGTAGGAAGCATGCCTTAAGAATTGGGGTTTTTCATATTTGATGCTTAAATGTTGATGGTTGATGCAAATATGTCTATTGTATGTTGTGTGAGTTGCTGGTAAAGTTTGGTAGCATTTGGAGCAGGTATGGTTGATCAATTGCATGTTTAAGGAAGCCTTTTGCTGCATTCTGTGCAGGCTGTTTCAGAACAGTGGCTACCGTTTCGGAACGGGTGCCTTGTATCAGCCCAGACGTCCGAAACGGTAGGCACAGTTTCGAAACAGGAAGCTCTCTGCCAGCCCTCGTTTCGGTACGCGTTGCGGAACGGCCCCGCGTTTCGAAACGGGCCCTCCCTGTTTCGGAACACGTGACCGTTGGGGGCTGACATAGGCAGTCAAATGTTTTGGAAGGTTTGCATTTTGGTCCTGAATCTTGTTTGCGTAATTGTATGAGTTTGGGATGTCCGTTTGAGCTGAAATTTGACAGAGAAGCATGAAACCTGATTAATTTCAAGATGGTAACTTTAATTTGGTTTAAGGCCTTATAATTTACAGAATTTACAATTTGGTCCCTAAAGTTGTAATTTATTCAATTGGGTCCCCGTTTGATCTCTGATGCGTATGATCTTTGAGCATGTTGTTTGTATGATCATAACTAGGGTTAATGTGCATCTAGATAAGAGTAAAAAGAAAAAAAAAGGGTCGTTAATCAAGGTTGACTTTCGGGTTGACTTTGGTTTTCCCCGTGTGACTTTCTTAATTCGGGTCAACCGTCTAGGCCGGGTTAAGGGGGTTACAAGGGGTCCATTTCGCCTAGACATTCCGGAACATGCACTCACAGTAGCAAAAATGTTTCGATACGCGTATCGAAACAGGGGTTCACAGTAGCCAAACCGTACCGGAACGAGTTCCGATACGGGTGTCCCTGGAACCACACCCGTTCCGAAACAACCTCTCTCCTTTCGAAATGCCTGCAACCAGTGAGTTTCCAAAACCAGTTTTAAGCATCTCTAAACGATCCCAAACGACCCCAACGACTTCAAGAAGCAAGAAACAACATGCGCACACAAACTCTAGAGGCATACTCCCTAGTACAAGCATGCTTAAACACTTAACTCACATGTACATAAAGGGCAACCAAAAGGATAACCAAGCGTTCATTAAGGTATAAAGCAAGCAAGGTTCACAAGCCTTAGAACAAACACATAAGCATTCATGATACGCATCATAAGCATGGTTTACAATCCCAAAATAAGGCATCAACAAGCCACACCAAATCATCAACATATTAAAGGAGTCTAAACAAGCTCCTTAACACAAAGCAACAACACAAATCCCCATTGCTTATCTGTTACATATTTTAATTTAAAAGTTCATACTTGATGATAGCAAAAGCACAAATAGCACACTTGGAGGTCCTTCTCCTCGCACAAGAAACCCACGAACTAAGGATCTGCATTGTCGAACAAAAGAGAGCGTAAGCGTAAAGCTTGGTGAGGGTAAGCTCATAAAACAAACCTCGACAATGCAGGGTCCAAGCACGAGCAACATAACCAAGGAAGAATGCATGTTTTCTTACCTTCGAAATCACATGAATCAAATATATGAAATGCATGAACATAACATCAATTATCATGCCATGCTCAACATGTCCATAAATACAACCATATGAAACACATTCAACTAAACGTATTGACACCTAGCTATGACCAGAATACGCAGATAACAACCGTTGGAACTCACATCCAACAACTCAACCTTTACATTACCTCACGGTGGGATTACACTCATCACCGTTTCTCGCAGAGGGGATTCCACTCATCCTCATGCCTCGTCGAAGGGATTCCACTCATCACCGACTAAAATATAAATGAAGATTTCCGGGCGTACTCGTACTCCATCTTGATGACTACCATCACCAAGACCACGCGCGCATTTCGACACTCGTGTGCACACTAACATCCTAATGATCGATCATTTGTACCCAAGCATACTAGTGCCAATACTAACTCATTTCATAGCTCAACCTCACAACATTCTTACCAATTTCCGTGCTTAAGAGGAAACCCTTATACACCGATCAAGCTTTCTACCCAAAGCCTTGATCAAACCCTCTTTACAAAAGAGAAAAGATAAGCAAACTTAAATCCCTCTAATTTGTATTTGTTTGCACAATTTTGCTCTCACCCAAAACCTAAAACACTTGAGTAAATTTGACAATTTTGGCTCACTAGTGTTTGTCTATACAAAGAAATGAAAATTTAAGTACAAAGACAATTCTTGATCATTTGTTGATTGACAATTGAAGCATTAACCATTACTTGATGCTTGAAGGTCCCTTTTATACTCCTTAATGAGTTTGTAGCCGTTACTAGCCGTTGGGGTTGAATTGGAGCCGTTGGAGACATAATTTCCCACCATAAATGTAGTTCTGCTGCTACCTGTATCGAAACGCTCGAACCCGTTTCGATACGCTCTTCAAGTAGAAAGAATCGTTGCAACACCCGCATCGAAACGATGTTGGTCGTATCGAAACGCCTAGCCCCGTATCGAAATGATCTACATTTAAATGTTAGTTGGGAAATAGTCGTTGGGGTTTATGACCGTTGGGGTCGATGCCACGTAGGCGTATCGAAACGGCATAGCCCGTATCGAAACGTTGGGCAAAATCCACTTCTAGAAAGAACTCGTTTTGAAACGTTTTTGACACTAGAGGAACCCGTATCGAAACACCTAGGGGTGTTTCGAAACGCCTGGAAGGTTTTGTTTAGTTTGGCTTTGAAAACATGTAAAAACCTTTGAAAATACCCCCTAAACATAGTTTCAAGTTATTTGGACTTTTAGAAATAGTTTTGAATTCTTTTTAACTTAGTCCAAAATATTTTTCAATTATTATATCAAAACATTAGTTCTACAACATCACATATAGATAATTTCGCACAGATACTGCTGATTTGAGTCAATTCTTGCAAGTACTTGTCGTGGCAGCATCCAGGGCAGCAGAGGAACAGAAGATAACCGTAGAGCTGGAGTGAAGGGTTGAAGAAAACTACCTCATACATCACTGTCATGACAGATGATGTGACAGAAGTGGCGACAGTGAAGACAACAAATATGGAAAATACGAAGTGGAGTTCAACTGATAGAGGATTTCAAGCATGATTTTTGTAGACCACTCGCATAATTTTTGGAGCCCAGGAGCACAAGGAAGGCCTTGCCCAAAGTTTGAGGAGAAAGTCAAAGCAAGAAGATAGGGCGAACTGAGGGACGTTTATTCAGAGGTTTAGTCTTTAAATGAATTGTACTTTAATTCAAACTAGTATTCTTGGCCCTTAAGAAAGCTTACACCTAAAGCCTATATATGCTTGTATTTCGACAAGGAAAGGGATATCTGGCTCCTAGCCGTCTTCCATCATAAACCCTAGCTTATCTCTTCTTCATCATGTTCTAAATCTTCCCCAGGGCTAAGGGTTGATCTTGTAAAATAGTTGTAAGGGTTATACTGTTTCTTAGGTTTTTCTGTTCAATCAATAAAACTTCAAGTTTATTTACTATGGTTTCAACATCTCATAAGGGTATCGGGAGAGCATTGTGAGGTTATCTATTTACTTAATATCGGGAGAGTTAAGTATAAGAAAAGAGTAAATACAGTTTTCCAGTTTATGGTTAAACTATCTTGGCCTAGGGATAGGTACAAGGTTAAGCGGCTAAAAAAGAATTCACAAACATCGGTGTTCATCCTTCGATTCACGCCGGGAGGTATCATCCAAGACGTGTTCGCCGACAGAACTTGGACCTAGGGATAAGACAAGTCACACTAGGGGGTTTTGCTGAACTTGAAGTAACGGAGTTGTTGATCGCTGCCGCGACAACAACAGACCTCTACCGCAACAGGTGCTGCCGCGATAGGTTTTACGACATAGGCAACAGAAGTCCTCTGAACAGTGCAATACTTGCACTACGGAACAAATCAAAACCAACCTACTTTATCAATCTAATTTCCTCCTCTATTTTAGTTTATCTTCAAGAATTCTCAAAACACTTTATTAAATCTATCTCTTTTCTTGTGCAGAGTTTTGAAGTTAGAAGTATTTCCAGTCCATGTGGAGACGATATCCGGTATTTCGTATCACTATATTACTTGCGTCGTGTATACTTTGCACTCAATTGTGATAGTCTTATTTACACGCAACACCTCCGCTCTGATAGTTGCCCTGGAAGCTGAAGGCATCTCACTAACTACCCATGAAGAGGTCGTTGTAGCAACATCAACAGCCACACTGTGGTACACGGACATCATAAATTACTTGGTAACTGGTGTTTTACCTTATGAACTTAACTTCCAAGGAAAGAAACGATTCCAATATGATGCTAAGCATTATTTTTGGGACGATCCTTTCTTGTTTAAAAATTGTGCAGATCAGGTCTTTAGACGGTGTGTCCCGGAGGATGAACAACAAGCCATACTATCCCAGTTCCACGCGACACCATATGAAGGTCATTTCAGAGGGCAGCGCACGGCAACAAAAGTACTCCAATCAGGTTTTTTCTGGCCAACATTGCATAAAGATTCCCAAGCCTTCTACAAACAGTGTGACAAATGCCAAAGAACATGAAACATATCAAGAAGGGACGAAATACCCTTACAAACCATCATGGAGGTTGAATTATTCGATGTTTAGGGGGATTGATTTCATGGGACCATTCCCATCTTCTTGTGGCAACATGTACATCCTCCTAGCGGTTGATTATGCCTCAAGTGGGTAGAAGCCATTTCCACCCCTCACAATGATGCAAAGATCGTCCACAGATTCCTACACAATAACATATTCACGAGGTTTGGGATTCCAAAAGCCATCATTAGTGACGAGGGCATCCATTTTGACAACAAGCTAATTGCCAAGGCACTTCAAAAAGTTGGTGTAACACATAAGATTGCCACAACATACCATCCGCAAACAAATGGGCAGACAGAGATTTCAAACATAGAAGTTAAAACCATCTTGGAAAAAGTTTTCAATCCAAGTAAGAAAGATTGTTCGCTGAAATTAGACGATGCCCTTTGGGAGTATCGAATAACATACAAAACGCCACTCAGAATGTCCCATTATCGATTAGTATACGGCAAGGCCTGCCACCTCCCAGTTGAAATAGAACACAAGGCATATTGGTAGTCAAATCGGTAAACATGGATTGGAAATAGGTCAGCGAAAAGAGATTACTAGATCTGACCGAAATGGAGGAATTTCGGCGAGAGGCATATGAAAATGCCAAGTTGTACAAGGAAAAAGTCAAAAAAGGCACTACAGCAAGATCCAACAGCAGCAGTTCCTGCCCAGGCAGCAAGTGTTGTTGTTCAACTCTCGCCTGAAGCTATTTCCCAGGAAATTAAAATCCAGATGGTCAGGACCATTCGAAGTAGTCCAAGATTTCTCACATGGTGCCGTGACAGTAAAGCCATTGAATGGAGGGACAGAATTCAAAGTTAATGGGCAGCGATTGAAGCATTATGTAGGAGATTATGTCCCAAGAGAACATGAAGTTTTCATTTTGGGGGAAGCCCACCCCACTGTGACATAATTTTTAATCTTACCACATATTTATTGCTTTATCCAATTAGAAGAAGATTTTTAGGACTAGATTTTATTTTTAATATATTACTACTATTTATTCTCGCCTCACAACTAATTCTACAAATTCAGACCCTAAAGAATCATGCCGTCATGCAAGACTGAGGGCAACACTGCACAGCTAGCTGCCAACACCTGCAATTGATGGAATAGTAGATACACTCCTCTGGATAATCTCTACTATCTGACAGTAGCTAAGACCGAGTTTCCTTTCCCCGTATCATGTTTATTCTTATTGTATTTTATTTTGTGCATTGAGGGCAATGCCCGTCTCGAGTTTGGGGGGTTAGCACTCATTTATGTTTAGGCATAACTAGTGCATATTAGGTTGCATAATATACTTGCCTTAAAAATTAATCGAAAAAAAAATTGTTAGAACTTTTGCCTATGACAGGATAGCCGACTTTAAATTTTTCGCACCAATTAAAAAGAAACTTAATTTTGGGGAAAACGTGAAGTAAACTTAGGAATTCTCTATAATTGCCAAAAATTAAAAACACTACTGTTACTTGCTGAATTTGTTTGAGTTTCTGATAAACATTGTCTGCTTGAATTATTTGAAAATTCTAACATGGTTGCAGGAAGCTACCGCGGCAGGCAACAAATAGGAAAAAGAAAAGCACTGCCACGACAGGAAAGCAATTTTTATGTTGTCTATCCCTAGAGGTGCCCGAAACCGGCTCTAGGAAGAACCATGTGCAGAGACACTCTGCTGCTATCAAAGTCCATGAATCTAAAAATCTTTGAAGTGACGGACAAATTAGCATGAGTGAATGAAAGTCTTCATGGGATGACTCTACTCAATGGGTTCGGGGTTTTGTAGTTTGCTCCTATCTTAATTTCAAACCTATAAGAGTAGTTGTGATGAGCTGAAGCCCTTATCGCCATGATTATTAATTGTGCTTAATTATGCTGCCTTGGCAGCAACCTTATATATCATGACATCATCTTTGTTTACTTAGAATATTCTTCAGATTCAACCTGTACACAGTTTCTGCACACACTTTACTAGCATTATAGTTTAATTATGAGGTAATTCATGCTATTCTTCTCTCATTAATCTAATGATAAGTGCCACGGCCTTGAGGTGTTAAATCAAGTTTAAAATAGGTTTTTCTTTCTGATTAGTTCAAAGGGCAAGTATGTTTAGGTTTGCATTTCTTGAGGACATGCAATAGTTCGAGTAGAATAATATCTAAAAATAACAACCTCGTTAGTTTAAGAGAAAAAAAACCATTATTGGAGTCACACAGTTTTTATTTTGCTTTAAAACAACCTCGTTAGTTTAAGAGAAAAAAACTCTTTCAATGTATAAAAAACAAAAGTAAGAAGTAGATTTTATCTTATGATTATTGATGAATAATATCTAAAGTTGTGTAGATTGATGTATTTACCAACATAAAAGATGTTTATATATCATGTTCTTGAATATTGTCTGTAATGTAAACCCATTATTTTGATATATTGATCACATTGTATGCAACCTCATCTTCAAGCTGCTTCAAGGTTAATAAGTATAAGGGAGATAAAAAAAGTATTGAGGTTAATTATTGACCAAGAGTATAGCATTTTAGTTTACTTCTGAAAGTTGTATCCAAAAGTTGTTCCACAAATTTTCTAGATTATGCAAGTAGAATTGTTGCAACCCATGTTTAAGTTCAAACATTAATTTACTTTGACATTAGAGACGGAGTTAGGATCGAACATTAGGAGGGGAAGAGTTTATTAAACCTTTAAATATAAAAATTGGGAGGGATAAAAATCTTATTTGATTAGTATTTAAACTAACAAGGACCTAAAATATTATTATACCTAAAATTGGGAGAGGCAATCCATACATCCCTTCATCCTTGTTCACCATCATATGTTCACTGTTGTTTTGATAGATGCCTTTGTGTTGGGTGACTCCAATGAAAGTTTTAAAATTCTGGTGACTAAAATGAAAGCATTTTAAAAGTTCAGTGACCATTTTTCTAGTTTACCTTGAAGAAAAGGAAAACTAACCGGCCATGTCAGCATTTGCTAACGGAAGGTAACGGAAGGGGCCAAATGAAAACAAAATAAAAGTTGAATGACCTCAATGAAAATTTTAAAAGTTTGGTGACCAAAATAAAAGTGTCCTAAAAGTTTGGTGACCATTGGTGTACTTTACCCTTTAAAAAATTAAATTCTAATAGAATGAATTTATTCGAATCATAGAATGATCGGTTTAAAAATTGTGATTATGCTAATTATACCCGTAACGTCTTTTACTATGTATAATTTAGAAATTTTCATTATTAGAATAAATTTTTAAACAATTGTACAACAAAGTTATCATTTTGGATATTTATGATGGGTCTTCTTGGAAACAAATACATCCACTCACTTCCTTTTCATGACTTTTTTGGCCATTTTCCATTAATATTAATTCTTACCCCTTTTTGGGGTTTGGGACCACATAGCTCGACTTCGTTGATCAAATAAAGCTAATGTATCTTGATAAATACCTACCAAAGACAATGCTTGAAAGTAAAACAACTCGTATTTATTTTAGTAAAAAATTAAAAGTGGTGGCCCCTTTGTCGAACTCGTCCAGTATCCTTTAATAACTTAGCTTTGATCTTCTTTAGCTTCGTTACAATCTCTTTCATATCAAGCCTCTCATCTGGTAACTCTGCCGAACATTCTAAACCAACTTGCAAAATGGATAAGGCACAATTGTTGGCTGCTGAACGTTCCCTCCCAACAGTGCCAAGCAAATCCATGTCTACAACTTGATTTAGTGGATATGTTATCGACTCTTTTACCCAACTCTTCAAGCTTCTTTCTTCTCCGAACATTTCATCTGTTGGCTTTTTTCTTGTGACGGTTTCCATCGTAAGAATTCCAAAACTATACACATCCCCTTTTGTTGAAACAATTCCTTCTATTCCATACTCTGTTCATAAATTTACAACATAATCAATACTCAAAATATCTTGATAATGAAAAACCAATGCTATAGTTGAACTCAATCTACATGCTTTCTTGAAAACTGGCATGGAGTAGATATATATATATATATATAACTAAAGAGTGAAAGAAAAAAACTTGAAGTATAGTTGGAAGTATCACCTGGTGCCATATACCCAACTGTTGCCATGGTCATGGTTTGTATCATTGAATCATCATTGCATAAGAGTTTTGCAATGCCAAAATCACTCAAATGTGCAACCATGTCTTCATCTAATAGAACATTGCTTGGTTTCAAATCACAGTGAACAATGGGTGTTGGATTACCATGATGGAGATATTCCAGTGCAGATGCAACATCTATCATTATGTTCATTCTTTGTAGGATATCAAAAGAATGGTTGTCGGAATACAACCATTTATCAAGACTCCCATTTGGCATGAACTCAAGCACTAAGGCTTTGAAATCAAGATCATTAGAGCAGCTGCTAATGATTTTGATTAAATTTCGATGACGAGTATTGCGAAGAACTTCACACTCAACATCAAAGCTCTTAAAAGCTCCTTCTAACTCTAACTTGAAGACCTTCACCGCAAATGCCATCCCATCTGAGAGAGTCCCTTGGTATACACAGCCATAACTCCCATTACCAAGCAATTTACTTTCACTGAATCCATCAGTAGCTTGATGAAGTTCATGGTAAGAGATTCGTCTCCATGATCCTAAAGGTAACACGTCTTCTTGAGTTGGCACTTTGTCTTTCCTCTTCCTACTCCGTAAGATGATGAAAATTAGAGCTGCCACCAAAAGTGTAGAAGCAATGGGCAGTGCTACGTATATTATGAGCTTAGTTCTTGCCTTGGAATTCTGAGGAGTATTTGATTTGCAGGTTGGAAGATGAAGTTGAGGTGCACCACACAATGCTCCATTCCCCTGAAATGATTCCATGGAGTAGTTTCCAAATGCTCCTCCATTAGGAATTTCTCCTTGAAGCCTATTAAAAGATACATTGAAATATCCGAGATAAAGGAGTTTCACTAAGGACTTGGGAATCTCTCCGGATAGATTGTTTCTTGACAAGTCCAAGTACTCCAAACTCAACAACTCACCAAATGAGTCGGGAATAAAACCTGTGATTCTGTTATTGGATAAAGAAAAATAAATGAGGTCTTTAAGATCTGCAAGCCCAGTTGGGATATGACCGGAGAAGTGATTGCTTGACAAGTCCATACTAGTCACAACTTTCCACTTTCCGATGTCAATTGGCAGTGGGCCACTTAGAGAATTTGAAGACAAGTCCAGGACTAGTAGATCGGTAAGGCTAGTCAAGGTTGAAGGTATTGAGGAAGAAAACATGTTAGAAGCAAGGAATAGGTTCCTCAAAGAAAGGAGATTACCCA
This sequence comes from Hibiscus tridactylites, assembly GCA_958450335.1. Classification (NCBI taxonomy): domain Eukaryota; kingdom Viridiplantae; phylum Streptophyta; class Magnoliopsida; order Malvales; family Malvaceae; genus Hibiscus; species Hibiscus tridactylites. The sequence continues at coordinate 96,150,105 of OY288265.1, forward strand.
AGCAAGCAGGTATGGGTCCAGACAATGTATTACTCGCCATGAACAAGAAAGACAACTTGTTTAGCTGACATAACTCAGATGGGATAGGTCCTTCTAACTTATTGTACGAAAGATAAAGACGTTGCAGGTTTTTTAATCGTCCTAGTGTACAAGGAATGGTTCCCGTCAATTCATTGCCTCCTATCTCGATGGTTATCAAGCGACTTAAGTTGCCAATTTCAATTGGGATGCTACCCTTGACGTTGCACGCAGCAGCATAGAACTGCTCAAGAGAAGCCGAGAGATTCCCTATGGAATCTGGAAGTTTCCCACTGATCAATGGGTTGTCGTCGAAACTCAAGACTTCCAAGGCTCTACAGTTTGTCAAAGAAGAGAGAAATCCCAACCCTGAGGAAGTTAAATTATTAGTCTCCAGGTTTAGCCACTTCAACTTTCTTAGATTGCCAAGAGTGTCAGGAATGGACCCTGAAATGTAATTACTTGACATTTCAAGAGTGGTAAGCTGAGAGGCATTGGGAATAGACATTGGGAATGGACCAACCATGTGATTTCCTCCAAGGTATAATTCTTCCAGGTTTGGAAGCCAAAGGCCCAAGTTTGATGGAAGACGGCCAGATAGCTGATTCGAAGATAAAGAAATGAACCGTGGAGTTGAAATATTAAATAACGCGGGAGGAATAGGACCAGCAATATTGTTAACTCCCAAATTCAACGATTTTAGATTCTTTAGGTTGCCAATCTCACGTGGTATTGTACCTACCATCAATTTTAACAAACAGATATATCAGAGAAAAATGTGGGGAATCATAGAGTTAAATTTGATGTATGTGTATACAGTAAATGACGACCTATGAAATTATATAATTTTAATGTGTTAGGAATTTATATGCGGAAAGATATTTAAAGCGAGAACAACATAAAATGAGATACGCAAGAGAAACAATATTTAATGTGGTTCGGCCTTGCCTACATCCATAGACAAGAGAAGCAAATAATCCATTATCAATGTAGATAACAGGAATGCCTCGTTTGGTACAGCCGTACAACAAATGAAAAAGAGGTGTGTTATATTAAATAACACTTGTACTAAAAAGATGGATGAAAGATGATTATTATTTTATCAAAGTGTTTGGTTGTGACATTTGTGATAAAGTTAAAAGATAAGTGTTATGTATAAATGTACTCTTTTACCCTTAAAATTCTAGTTTTATATTTTCTCATTGTTTTGACATGGGTTATTATGTTATCTCTAGATTTAAGGTTTGGGATTTTATGTTCATAATTTAGGGTTTAGAGTTTGGATTTTATGGTTTATTTATAGTTCAACGTTTAAGGTTTGGGGTTTAAGTTTCATGATTTAGGATTTAGGATTTGGGATTTTGGTTTAGGGTTTATGGTTTAGGATTTAGAGTTTATAATTTAACGTTTAGAATTTAGGTTTAGTGTTTAGTGATTAGTGGTTTAGGGTTCATGATATAGGGCTTATGGTTTAGGATTTATAGTTTGTGGTTTAAGATTTAGTGTTTAGTGATTATATTTAGGGTTTAAGGTTTAGCATATGAGGTTTATGACTTTAATGGTTTAATGTTTAGAGTTTAGGGTTTATGGTTTGATGTTTATAGTTTAAGATTTAGGGTTTTTGGTTTGGAATTTTTTGTTAGAGTTTAGGGTTTAGAGTATGGGTTCAAGGTTCAAGGTTTAGGGTTTCGAGATTGAGGTTTATAATTTATGGTACGAGGTTCATTGGTTAGGTTTAAGCATTTGAGGTTTGGAGTTTGGGGTTATGGTTGGGGTTTATGCTTTAGGGTTGACTCTATATTTAGTGTTTAAGGTTGGGGATCATTATTTAGAATTTAGGGTTAGTATATTTATAGGATTAATATCCTATACACTAGCGGTGGAAATTTTTTATTTCCACAAGTGCCTCAATTATAGGGTTTAGGGTTAGGGCTTAGAGTTTATGGGTTTTAATGTAAATGTTTAGAATTTATGGTTCATGTTTAGAATTTAGAATTTAGGGCTAGAATTTAGGGTTTAGGGTTAGAGTTTAGTTTTAGGGTAATATGTGTAGGGAATTAGGTTTTAACCTATAAACCCTAAATTTTAACCCTAAACCCAAAATTTTATCAACAATCCCTAAATTCAAAACTACTACAATTATACCCCTAAATTTTAAACCCTAAACGGAGTCTCTAACCCCTAAAATTAAGACGCTTGTGTAAAAAAATTTCCACAAGCGCTTGTGTATAGAACAATTACCCATATTTATAATGGTGTAAATATGTGAAAATAGTATGAGAGTATAATTAAATAAACACTACCTCCCCGTGATAAATATCACCCAACTTGCGTATAAAATAATACTCCGTAATAAATTTCACATCTACTAAACGTACATATGAAAGTAAGTTTCATAATAAAGATGTATTAAATAATTCATCATGCCAGTTAAAACCCAACTAAACGAGACAGAAGAATACTATAAATACATGATATCTCATGTAATCACATATTCTGGTATATATATATATATATATATATATCCTAGAACCCAGTATTGTTAGAACCAAATAATAATAGATATGAAATCTAAACCCCAAGATCTATCTTGTTAGAACCAAATAATAATAGATATGAAATCTAAACCCCAAGATCTATCATGTCAAATCATCAAGAACAATAAACTAAATAAACCGAATGCGGAAGCGTACCTGAATTCATTAATAGATTGAAAATCTTGAATCATGATGTTGAAATCCTCAAATCTTGAAATCTTCAAATCTTTGGTATTGATCTTCCAAGAAGATAGGTTATCTCTTGAAGTAAAACTCTCTGACGGGGAAGGAGAGAAAAACAAGTTAACCTATTTCTTGGGGACCACTACCTCTTTATATAGTTGATTATTAAATCAAACTATTAAATATTTATAACTCTGCCCCTCATTGAATTATAAATATATCTTATGGTATCTACACTTTTATTTCCATGACATTTTAATACCTATGACACGCTTAACTTAATTGGTCACTTTATTTTTGTGTCATACTTTATAATAGCAACATACATTTTACATATGTGCCCACAATTACGGATTTTAATCCAACAATCTCCCACTTGGGCAACATATGTTTCCTGATAAATGTACAATCTTATGAGCTCAAAATTTTGCTATTATATAATAGGTATTCTATAACAATCTCGTCCATCAACTATATCCACATAGGATCAAAGCGGTCTTCGCCATATCAATCATGACTGGACCCATCAATGGTCACGTATACAAATATAGTCAAATGACATAGATCAATCATGGATGTGTAGCATGGAAAATTACATGAAATGTGAACCATACATGTCTATTTCCAACTGGTCCTCCTAAACCTTAGTGAGATCAACTTTACTGAATTCGGAGTGTGCATAAACCAAAAGAACTTTATTTCTGCAGAAAATAATCTTAAATAACTTTAAACTGAAGTAACTAAAATTGTGTCTAAACCGAATGAGCATTATTTCAAAATTACAAACTCCCACTAAAACCGAATATCCTTAAATAACATTACACACACATGAGTAGTGTGCTCATGAAAGACCTAGGGTGACAGTTTCTTAATATGCGCGCAATTATGGAGTTTGTACCAACATGCTCTATAGACACACAACCACTCTGAATTTTCTTTAACAACTAGGAACTTAATATTTATGTGCTTTAAATTTGAAGTGTTCCTATTGTTTATAGAATAAATGAATGCATATTTATTGTCACAAAATAACTGAAGTGGTCTTTCTATTCAATCTATAAGTAGCAGTTCATGTGACAGAATTCTTTTGCATCAATATTCAAATAGAATCGAAGTCTGTAAACCTGATGATCTCTAACTTACCAGAACTCCGCCATGTGAGCAAGTAATTTTTTTTCTCTAAAGATATATCATAACTCTATTGGCTGCTATCCAATAGTCCATACTAGATTTTTTAAATATCTGTCTAACATTCTAACAATGTACACAATTTCTGAACGCATACATACTTAAGCATAAATTAGATTCTCAATAGCTTATGTATAGAGAATCTTTTGGATTTTCTAAATTTCAAGGTTACTTTTAGGGCATTGAGTAAGATAATACTTATCTTCTTTAGCAATATGAGTGTCACTTGGTTTACTCCCACTGAACTTGTAATATATACAAGTGTCAACCAAATTTATATCAAAACCGAATGATATAATCAACATGAAATTTATAATTTCATTAATAAGAGTCCTACTTAAGTTCATAGATAGATTTCATATCATTGATATTGTATCATAAGACACAACTCTATGATTGTACCATATAAATAGTTTCTTCAATGTCGTCATTGAAAAAAACAAGCTTAACATCTATCTAATGTAGCTTAAGACTAAAACAAGCAACAAGTGTAATAATTATCTTGAAAGAGTCTTTCAATAAAAACTTGAGAGAAAGTCTCTACAAAATCAATGTCTTCTTTTAGAGTATATTCTTTAGATACAAGACGTGCTTTATACTTATCCACATTACCATTTCCATCCCTATTGGTTGTAAATATCCATTTACAACCAATTGGTTTGCACCTTAAGGTAATGAGACAAGTTCCTAAACTTTATTGTCTTGCATAAAATTATACTCTTTTTAAATGATATCAATCCACTTTTGAGAGTTAGAACTTTTATGGTCTGATAAAAAATGATTGAGTCATTTTTTTTATCATTCCATTGTTACCTTATTTTCTTAAAGAAATACAATATAATAATCCGGAATAGTATTTCATCTTCTTCTCGTGGACCTCTTTAATGACACTTGTTTTTTTAAGGTTGTTGAGTTTGATCTTCTGAAACAATTACCTTATCTTGAATGAGAGTTGTTCAACATTGTTTTTGTTGAGGTACTTGATTCACTTCTTGATTAATGATAGGTTGAAAACCTAAACATTGTCAAAAGTGATAGTAGGAATTAAATTATAATTCAATTCCTCCTCAATAACAATGTATCTAACCTTATTTCTCCCTCCAAACTCAACATCCTAAAAAAAATTATAAATCTCTCTTTAAAATAATCTTAATTGTGAGATCATAAAATTTACAGTCTATGGATCACTCAAAATAACCGAAGTAGTTGCTCTCTTTTAAAGTTTAATTTCTTTACATGTGTCCTAACTTATACAAAAGAATCAACACTTAAAAACTTATTGTCGTTTCTTTTGGCTAGAACCCTTAGCAACTTTATTTAAATATTTTCTTTATTGCCCTTATTCTTAAAGACACTAACTAAATGAGCACTAACAAAATAATTATTTTTACACTTATAATGCTTCAACCTTTCTTCCTTTTGAACACGATGAGAAATGAACCTAAATAGAGTATATTTCTCCCTTTGACAGTTGTAACTTGAATTGGTTAAACTGTATAGGAAGCGATATCAAAACTATAAGAACAAACAATTGTTAGAAAGTTCGATCTTATGTGCCTTAAATTTTGAAGCAATAAAAAGAATTTTTATAATCTACTCTCTCGCATTTCCTTGACCCTTATACTTCATAGACATCAAAGAAAGCATAAGTGATGTCATCTTAACCTTAATGTTTTGGGTAAAATATTTCTTAATTTCGTCAAGGAAACCCTTAGTATGAATAATTTCTTTAGATTTGTGCTCCTAAAGACATCTAGAATGTTGTGTTTTATGATCATTAGACTCATGCGATTCGAACGATTTCACCTCTCAAAATACCTTTTATGGGTGCTTACCGCAGTGAGAGGTGCAAGTTGTTCATTCCTTAGTGCAAAGTCTATGTTCATACATCAAAATACTATATGTAAGTGTCTTTTCTATTCCTTGAAATTAGTTTCACTAAACACGAGTGTAGAATGTATTTAACAGATATTGTGACAACAAAAATAAATTACCTAAATATAGAACAAAAATAAGTAAATAAAATAGAAACAAGCTCACATAAATATTCATAAGTAAACAAATAAATTCAAAATAATGACTAGTTCCCCTCAAGATACCAAGCACAACATTAATATCAAGTCTTTGGACAATAATATTAACTGTAAGCGGTACTCTTGTTGTAGCAATCAAACACTGACAATAAACCATGTCAAACAATAGGCTAATCTTTGGACTAACGTATTGCTCACATAAAATACCTTATAATTGTCACACATTTATCGCCACAGTTGTCGTTGTAATTCTGTCAAATATTAACTTTCCTTTGGGCCAATTAATAAACGCATGAATTATAAAAACCCATAAATATCTTGATATTTTAAATAAACTAATCTACACAAAAGCGGTCACTTTGGTGACATTATGTTTCAATTAATCTATTAAAATATTAGATATCCGAAGCCAAAATATGAATTTAATTGTTTCAAAATATTTTCCTTAATTTTATCTTTCAATTAAATTAAAAGATAACCAAAGTAATAATAAATTTGAATAAAGGTAAACATCATATCAAGATATCGGACACTCCATTAATATTTCATCTTTGGATAAAACATTAACTTGCAAGTGATATCTTGGTATAGTAATCAAACATTGATAATAAGAACATGTCAAACAGAAATCTTCCTTTGGGCCGATTTATTGCTCAAATATAAAACCGAATAATTATCACACGTTTATTACCATAGTTGCACATGTAATAATGTCAATTATTAACCTTCCTTTGGGCCGATTAATACTAACATAATCCGACTTACATGCACAAAACCTTCTATATTTTAACATAAAATAATTTCCACAATAGAGGTCACTTTGGTGACTTAATATTTCAATTAAATTATTTTAAAATATATACAATAAATATACCGATATCCAAATTTAAAATTTTGTAACAGTCAAAACTGAAATTTCTGATAACACTTAAGTTTTCGAAATAACCCAAAATAAGGTTGCTTGAATGGGGCTATCAGAAATCGAAAAACTGAAATACTTGACTGTTTCTCAAAAAATTCCTTAAATATGTCTTTACAGAAATTAAAGTTAAAATCAAAACAACCAATCTTTAACTAAAAGTCAAAATCAGAAATATCATATAAATGAGTAATTCATAAATTGATCACATTAAACTTCAATATATCCATAATAACCCAATAATAAAAAAAAATTTAATCAAACCGTATCGAATATAAATTTCATAAAATTAACTTCCAAAACCAAAACAATATTTAACCTGACGATGTAGCAACATGTAACTTCATTATTCCAAAATAATACATAAGGGAAAAAAATAGTTGCTAAACCAGATTAATATATGAAGTAAGCCCAACTAAAAGCATATATGTGTGAGCCATATATATAAGAAACCACAGCAGCAAGAAATTATCCCACCAATTAATACCGAAATACAAAAAACAAAATATAACTCTAATTAAACGCAAAAGAACAAGAAACTCTAAATAGCATATTGTTCGATTATGTCATAAAGAAGTCAATAAAAAATACTTTAGAACAGAATCCAGAGTGAATTACTTTCTCAATTCACTATATTTATCAAGCCATAAGGTAAATCTTAAAACTAACACTTACCACCGTAGCACCCAATAGGATTATATATATGATTATAATATCCATGGAAAGTGGCTTAATAACATAAATATGCCATTAATATTAAAAAAAAACTTAAAATTCAACAGTAGCAAATTAAGGTTTGTCGCACATAATAGTAATATGGAATTCCAAAACTTAGCAAATAGCATACCCTGATGCATGCGAAAACAAAACAAAATCTTTATCGCATAATTGAAACAACGAAACATAAGAATTTCATCGCCAAACTTAGGGTTTTGATTTTAGAAGATTTAATAAAAAACCATTCAAAGTAAATCCATAATTGATTCTTAATGATTCAAACATGACGAGGCTCTGATGCCACTTGTTAGAACCAAATAATAATAGATATGAAATCTAAACCCCAAGATCTATCTTGTTAGAACCAAATAATAATAGATATGAAATCTAAACCCCAAGATCTATCATGTCAAATCATCAAGAACAATAAACTGAATAAACCGAATGCGGAAGCGTACCTGAATTCATTAATAGATTGAAAATCTTGAATCTTGATGTTGAAATCCTCAAATCTTGAAATCTCCAAATCTTTGGTATTGATCTTCCAAGAAGATAGGTTATCTCTTGAAGTATATCTCTTGAAGTAAAACTCTCTGACGGGGAAGGAGAGAAAAACAAGTTAACCTATTTCTTGGGGACCACTACCTCTTTATATAGTTGATTATTAAATCAAACTATTAAATATTTATAACTCTGTCCCTCATTGAATTATAAATATATCTTATGGTATCTACACTTTTATTTCCATGACATTTTAATACCTATGACACGCTTAACTTAATTGGTCACTTTATTTTTGTGTCATACTTTATAATAGCAACATACATTTTACATATGTGCCCACAATTACGGATTTTAATCCAACATGTATAACCTAAACACTCTTCTCAACGTCCCTACAATATTACTGATGAGTTCTCAAATATGACATATTTCATTTGTTATTTTTCTAGCTATTGAGACTTCTTGCTGCTTAATACATGTTGTTTTCGTTACATTTTGTGCAGGGACCCAATTCTAGAAATAGTAGTGAAAATGAGGCATTTCTGCAGTTTTTATTATAATTCTGTCATGACTGGCATTATGGGCACGACACCGGGCACGACGCGTCTGACGTGGCAGTGACGTGGCAATGACGTGGCGACTTCTAGAAGCTTCTGGAACGTTTTGGAGGATGTTATCAGCTTATCCGATTAGATTCCTGCATTTAAATTTCAAAACATTTGAATTGTTTTATCTTTTGTTTATTATTTTAAATTATTTTATCACTTTATCTTTGTAAATCTAAGCCTATAAATACCACCCTTGGTAAAGGCTTAGATCATTCATTCATCAATCCATCATTTTAGTTTTTATCTTTGTAAACATTTTTAGTTTTAATTCAAGTTCTTTTCCTTTATTTTCTTATTTCATTTATTTTATGTTATTTAATTATTTTTCCAAAACCAAGTTAAGCATGATAATCAATATCATGCTTAGCTAAATTTCTTGAGCCAAGAGTTAGCCAAATCAATTCTAATCGTGAGAATTGAACATTGCCTAAATTCCTTCGGGAATACATTTTTATCTTTCTGTTTAGATAGTTTGGCAATCGGCCTTACTAAAGTTTTTAATCGTTTTTCAAATCAAAAAGAGCTCGTTGATCTGGAATCGTTTAAAGACATAGTTGGGAGGAAGGATCGGCCTGTGGCAATTTCGACTTCCTGTGAACACTCTTAGCGGCGGTCCGCTAAGGAAAGATAAAATCAGAAGCGATTCTTTTTAAGACAATTTCTGAGTCGGGCTTTTCCTGCTTTCAAAACTAAACACTTTAACGGCGATAGACGTGGCTAATTTGTTTAAGAATCAACCTTCGAAGATAGTCTTGGGAGAATTGGTTACTCGAGAGAAAAGCAAGTTGCGACGGGTTGGGCCTCGCAGACTGTAACCGACATAATCCCCGAAGTAAAAATCTATTTCAATGATCGAAGGAATTGACAAGGCTAACTCGAGGCTAATTTGCACATTTGGTTTTTCCTATTATTTTCCTTAATTCTTGCATTTTATTTTTTTTACTTCATTCGAAATCAAATATCACCCCCCTTTTTATTTCCTTGCAGATATTCCTGGGATTTCGGATTCAACAAATTCAAGTCAACAATTCCAGCTAATCTCCCTGCGGATCGACCCTCTTTCCCTATACTTATTCAATTTCTTTATTTATTTATTGTTGAAAGAGGATTAATTTATATTTATTTTGACCGGTTAACGACGACTTGTCAAAATTGGCGCCGTTGCCGGGGAGATTTATTTTCGGCAATTATTGACTGATTTTGTTTTATTTTATGACCAGGAAGAATCCGGGTACTTTAGCTCCATATAACCCGGAAATCGAAGCAAGCGCTCGTAGAACTCACGGCGAAACCCTTCGACGAAAGAAACAACAAAGCACACGACGATCCGAACAAGAATCCACTTTCGAGACCACACCAATCGACGAACCTACACAAGAACCAGAACCGATGGCGGATCAAACAATTCGAGAGCTGAACGCAGCCCCTACCGTGCAACAACCACTCTGCATCGCTTTTCCTCAAGGCGATACTCCGTTCCAACTCAAAACGGGATTAATTCATCTACTCCCTACCTTTAACGGTTTACCTACTGAAAGCCCACATAAGCATCTTGTCGAATTTCACATGGTGTGCAGCAGTATGAAACCGCAAGGAGTTTCAGAGGATCAGATAAAACTAAGGGCATTTCCTTTTTCTTTAGCCGGAATGGCTAAAGAATGGTTATTTTATTTACCTCCAAATTCTATTAATACATGGGCTGATCTTTCTCGTGTTTTTCTTGACAGATACTTCCATGCGGCAAAAGCGACAGAAATTAGGCGAAACATATTGAGTATCCAACAAATGCACGACGAATCCCTATATGATTATTGGGAAAGGTTCAAGAAGCTGTGCGCAAGCTGTCCGCAACATGGCCTATCCGAGCAAACACTCCTTCAATACCTATATGAAGGAATGTTACCAATGGACAAAAAGATGGTAGATGCAGCAAGCGGTGGCGCGCTCGTTAACATGACTCCTACCGCAGCGAGAACATTAATCTCCACAATGGCTGCAAATTCGCAACAATTTGGTTCTGCAAGTGAACCCAGTCGACGGGTTCAAACAGTAAGCACAATTACATTAGAAAATAAGATTGATAATTTGACTAATATTGTGCATTCACTTGTTTCAGGGAAATTAGGAGCTGCCAAAGTTTGTGGAGTTTGTACCATGTCCGATCATGTAACTGATCTATGTCCCTTACTCCAAGATCCATCTAGTGCCCAAGTTAACGCCATACACAACGTTCCCGGACCTCCCCAAAGACCCTATAACCCACATAGCAATACATTCAATCCCGGTTGGAGAGATCACCCAAACTTGAGCTACGGTAATCAGAACCCAAATTACCAACCTAGGCAACAACATCCCTACCAAAACCAAGCACCCCAAAAATCCTCGCTTGAGTCTATTGTTGAGAGATTGGCAGTTTCGCAGGAAAAATTCCAAACCCAAACACAATCCCACCTCCAACAAATCGACAAGCAAATAAGCCAACTAGCTCAAGCCGTTAGCCGTATAGAATCCCAGGGAAAGCTACCATCCCAAACCGAAACCAACCCAAGGGAAAATGTTAGTGCGATAACTTTGCGTAGTGGTACAGTGATAACGCCTAAACCGCCCAAGCAAGATGAGCAAAAATCCGACGAGCAAGGCAACTCTTCGAAGGACCCGAACGAAAAGTCTCCACCCACTGCAGGTAACTCTAAATCTAATATTTCTGTTTCTACTTACGAACCTGTTCCTCCTTTTCCAGGTAGATTGGCGAAACGTGATAAAAAGGAGGAAGAGAAGGAAATTTTGGATGTATTCAAGAAAGTGGAAATTAATATTCCACTTCTTGATGTTATTCGAAAAGTGCCCAAATATGCAAGGTTCCTGAAAGAGTTGTGCACAAACCGAAGGCGATTGTCTGGGAATGAAAAAGTTAACCTTGGTGAGAACGTTTCAGCTATTCTTCAAAGACCATTGCCGCCAAAGTACAAGGATCAAGGTATGTTTGTGGTTCCTTGTAAAATTGGGAATGTTGGGATAAAAAGGGCGATGTGCGATTTAGACGCATCTATCAACGTCATGCCGTTAAGCGTTTACAACAAAATTTCGACTGAACCATTGAAAGAAACGCGAGTGACGGTTCAATTAGCTGATCGATCAATCATCTACCCCGAGGGAGTACTAGAAAACGTGTTGGTACAGGTAAAAAATCTCATTTTTCCTGCTGATTTTTACATTATTGACATGGAAAATGATCGCAGCAATAACGGATCCGAAATCTTGCTTGGCCGACCTTTCCTATCAACCGCGCATACAAAGATCGATGTCCGCGACGACATCTTAACTATGGAATTTGATGGGGAAGTAGTTAAATTTGATATGTATAAAGCTATGAAGTATCCTGATTCGGTCGCAAGTTTAAATTTCGTTGATATTATAGATCCGTTAGCTAATGATTTGATCGAAACTGATTTGTGTTATGAATTTTGTAGGGAATTCGTAGATCTCGACGATAAAAACAAAGGCGAAATCATTTCAAATCTTTCTTCCCTTTCTAATTTTCGATTAATTCCAATTCGAACTAAACATTTTCCATCAATTTTGCAGGAACCCAAGCCAAGGTTGGAATGGTTTGATTACATATTTTTAGGCGACAACCAAACTTTGCCAAACATCATCTTGAGTAAGTTGTCGTCTTGGGAAGGAGGTAGAAGCTTAGTTGTTGTTTTGCGCACAAAAAGAAAGATGAAGGAAGACGTTAAAACGACGAGCGATGGACATTATCGATTATTTGAAGACCTTTATTTTGAAGAGCCAAAAATTTAGCAAAGGTCGTCGAGCTAAACGACGTTAAACAAAGCGCTAAATGGGAGGCAACCCATTGATTTATTTTTCGTCAATTTTTACTTCCTTTTTTTTATTTAATTTATGCTTCTTTATTTTTCATTTTCTTTTGTTGCCTTAATAAATTTTTCTTTCCCTCTGCAGGTTTCTTTTCGCACACAGCCAGCCAAGCCACGCCCTTCACAGCAGCACATTTCGACCATAAGCATTGGAGTGCACCGTTTCATTAAACGGTGCACGTTAGCAAAACCCATGGTCTGCGGTGCATTTTAGCCAAGCCCTTCCCCTTTAAGCATATCGTCAAACTCTCCCCCCTTTCCCTTTCTTTCTTTCCCGCAAAACCTCTAAATCCCTAAAAACACAACACACCCAGCCGCCAACTCACTCAGCCGCAATGCCCCACACCTCCTCCACGCCGCGATGTTCGATGACGGCAAACCCCCAGCCCCGGTCGAGAACCCCACTCATACGGCTTCCACCGCTCAGCCGCCGTTCGCATCCTTTCAGCAACTCGGGCCAGTCCCTACTCCTCCTTCCTACCGTGATGGCCGACGACCAGCAACCATTCGACGGGTGCCTAAAAAAATGTTGAACCACCCTTCGCTGCACCCTCTTTCGCACATCCGGCAGCTCCGTTCAAAGCCCTCTGCCGCCGCTGATCCGAGCCACTCACAGTGCACTTTTCCCATCGACTCACTCTACATTCACGGGAAGTATCTTTTGCCCTTGTTTTCTATTTATTTCCTTAATTTTTTCTGAATTGGGGCACTTCATTTAAGTGAGGGGGAGGGTAAATTACCACTTGTCTGCTTGTTTGATAATTTGTTTTGATTTTGATTAAACCTTAAGATGATTTTTTTTCTTTTCTGGCCATTGCATTATATCCAGCATGTTATAATTGTTCTAATGCTTAGGAATGATTGAATTGGAGCATTTTGATAATCAAATGATATGGGTAATCTACAGTTTGACATCTCTTTTAATTACTCTTGATAGTGTTAATTAAATTTCTCGCCTAGCTTAATCAAATTAGCCCAATTTTGGTAAGATTTGAGCCTTGAGCATGCATTCTTCATATTATGCTCGTTTCTTTTGCTTGAGAGTGTCATCCTGAATTTTAGGAATCTAGAACTTGTGGCTTGCTTACAATTTGAGACTACACTAAGAACGAGGTGCTTTAAAATGATTTAGGCATTAGGCTTTGAACCTTTTCCTTCCCTTTCATTTTAATTTACCCTTTCTCATCGCCTAGTGAGCCTTTGTTAGCCTTACACCCCATTTCCTTGCTTAACCACTTTTTGATTGATCAAATGCTAGAAACTATATTACTAGGCAAATAAGGAGCTGCAATTCGAATAAAGGGCATAATTCTTCGAAATGAAAAAAAAAGAAAAAAAAAACAGAATAAAGGAAGCAATTGCTTCGGAAAAAAAGAAAAGAAAAAAAAATATAAAAAACAGTTTCGAAAAGAAGAAAAGAGAAAAAAAAAGAAAAAATGTGTGTTTTGCTTGCCCATTTTTAGCTCCTTTTTAATGTCTTCACTGCTTATGTTTGAAATATCTTGCTTTGATCATCTTCTTTTTCTTTCCATCTTTTTACCTTTTTTCTCTAAACCCTCATTACACCTTGAATAAAAGACCTAATGATTTTTGCACCTTGATTCTAATAAGTAGTGGAGAATTGAACTTGTTACAAGCATATGGAAACCTTTATTCATGATTGACTTTGAGTGTTTCTGCTTCAAATTTACCTTTAAAACACTTTGAGTGCTCTTGAGTGTATCTTGGTGAGGATTAAGACTAGGCTAAGATTTGATTAATGCTTGATAGGTAATTGAAAAGGACAAGGGCTGCTCTTTGCTTGTATCTATTTGGTTTTAATTGTGTTTCTTTCATGAACCTCCTTTCGTGCTAGAACTCTTATGATTATGTTTGATGCTTGTAATGGTTGAGAAATGCATTCTTGGGTTTATGATTTTTTCGGACATACTTGAGGACAAGTATGAGACAAGTGAGGGGGAATTTGATGAGTGCTCAATTATGACATATTTCATTTGTTATTTTTCTAGCTATTGGGACTTCTTGCTGCTTAATACATGTTGTTTTCGTTACATTTTGTGCAGGGACCCAATTCTAGAAATAGCAGTGAAAATGAGGCATTTCTGCAGTTTTTATTATAATTCTGTCATGACTGGCATTATGGGCACGACACCGGGCACGACGCGTCTGACGTGGCAGTGACGTGGCAATGACGTGGCGACTTCTAGAAGCTTCTGGAACGTTCTGGAGGATGTTATCAGCTTATCCGATTAGATTCCTGCATTTAAATTTCAAAACATTTGAATTGTTTTATCTTTTGTTTATTATTTTAAATTATTTTATCACTTTATCTTTGTAAATCTAAGCCTATAAATACCACCCTTGGTAAAGGCTTAGATCATTCATTCATCAATCCATCATTTTAGTTTTTATCTTTGTAAACATTTTTAGTTTTAATTCAAGTTCTTTTCCTTTATTTTCTTATTTCATTTATTTTATGTTATTTAATTATTTTTCCAAAACCAAGTTAAGCATGATAATCAATATCATGCTTAGCTAAATTTCTTGAGCCAAGAGTTAGCCAAATCAATTCTAATCGTGAGAATTGAACATTGCCTAAATTCCTTCGGGAATACATTTTTATCTTTCTGTTTAGATAGTTTGGCAATCGGTCTTACTAAAGTTTTTAATCGTTTTTCAAATCAAAAAGAGCTCGTTGATCTGGAATCGTTTAAAGACATAGTTGGGAGGAAGGATCGGCCTGTGGCAATTTCGACTTCCTGTGAACACTCTTAGCGGCGGTCCGCTAAGGAAAGATAAAATCAGAAGCGATTCTTTTTAAGACAATTTCTTAGTCGGGCTTTTCCTGCTTTCAAAACTAAACACTTTAACGGCGATAGACGTGGCTAATTTGTTTAAGAATCAACCTTCGAAGATAGTCTTGGGAGAATTGGTTACTCGAGAGAAAAGCAAGTTGCGACGGGTTGGGCCTCGCAGACTGTAACCGACATGATCCCCGAAGTTAAAATCTATTTCAATGATCGAAGGAATTGACAAGGCTAACTCGAGGCTAATATGCACATTTGGTTTTTCCTATTATTTTCCTTAATTCTTGCATTTTATTTTTTTTACTTCATTCGAAATCAAATATCACCCCCCTTTTTATTTCCTTGCAGATATTCCTGGGATTTGCAGTATAGGAACAAGAAAAAAAAATCATCTTAAGGTTTAATCAAAATCAAAACATATTATCAAACAAGCAGACAAGTGGTAATTTACCCTTTCTCATCGCCTAGTAAGCCTTTGTTAGCCTTACACCCCATTTCCTTGCTTAACCACTTTTTGATTGATCAAATGCTAGAAACTATATTACTAGGCAAATAAGGAGCTGCAATTCGAATAAAGGGCATAATTCTTCGAAATGAAAAAAAAAAGAAAAAAACAGAATAAAGGAAGCAATTGCTTCGAAAAAAGAAAAAAAAGAATAAAAAACAGTTTCGAAAAGAAGAAAAGAAAAAAAAAAGAAAGAAAGAAAAAATGTGTGTTTTGCTTGCCCATTTTTAGCTCCTTTTTAATGTCTTCACTGTTTATGTTTGAAATATCTTGCTTTGATCATCTTCTTTTTCTTTCCATCTTTCTACCTTTTTCCTCTAAACCCTCATTACACCTTGAATAAAAGACCTAATGATTTTTGCACCTTGATTCTAATAAAGTAGTGGAGAATTGAACTTGTTACAAGCTTATGGAAACCTTTGTTCATGCATGACTTTGAGTGTTTCTGCTTTAAATTTACCTTTAAAACACTTTGAGTGCTCTTGAGTGTACCTTGGTGAGGATTAAGACTAGGTTAGGATTTGATTAGTGCTTGATAGGTAATTGGAAGAGATAAGGACTGATCTTTGCTCGCATCCATTTGGTTTGATAATGTTTTCTTTCATGATACTCCAATTGCGCTAGAACTCTTATGATTATGTTTGATGCATGTAATGGCTTGAGAAATGCATTCTTGGGTTTATAATTTTTTCGGACATACTTGAGGACAAGTATGAGACAAGTGAGGGGGAATTTGATGAGTGCTCAATTATGACATATTTCATTTGTTATTTTTCTAGCTATTGGGACTTCTTGCTGCTTAATACATGTTGTTTTCGTTACATTTTGTGCAGGGACCCAATTCTAGAAATAGCAGTGAAAATGAGGCATTTCTGCAGTTTTTATTATAATCCTGTCATGACTGGCATCATGGGCACGACACCGGGCACGACGCGTCTGACGTGGCAGTGACGTGGCAATAACGTGGCGACTTCTAGAAGCTTCTGGAACGTTCTGGAAGATGTTATCAGCTTATCCGATTAGATTCCTGCATTTAAATTTTAAAACATTTGAATTGTTTTATCTTTTGTTTATTATTTTAAATTATTTTATCACTTTATCTTTGTAAATCTAAGCCTATAAATACCACCCTTGGTAAAGGCTTAGATCATTCATTCATCAATCCATCATTTTAGTTTTTATCTTTGTAAACATTTTTAGTTTTAATTCAAGTTCTTTTCCTTTATTTTCTTATTTCATTTATTTTATGTTATTTAATTATTTTTCCAAAACCAAGTTAAGCATGATAATCAATATCATGCTTAGCTAAATTTCTTGAGCCAAGAGTTAGCCAAATCAATTCTAATCGTGAGAATTGAACATTGCCTAAATTCCTTCGGGAATACATTTTTATCTTTCTGTTTAGATAGTTTGGCAATCGGCCTTACTAAAGTTTTTAATCGTTTTTTCAAATCAAAAGAGCTCGTTGATCTGGAATCGTTTAAAGACATAGTTGGGAGGAAGGATCGGCCTGTGGCAATTTCGACTTCCTGTGAACACTCTTAGCGGCGGTCCGCTAAGGAAAGATAAAATCAGAAGCGATTCTTTTTAAGACAATTTCTGAGTCGGGCTTTTCCTGCTTTCAAAACTAAACACTTTAACGACGATAGACGTGACTAATTTGTTTAAGAATCAACCTTCGAAGATAGTCTTGGGAGAATTGGTTACTTGAGAGAAAAGCAAGTTGCGACGGGTTAGGCCTCGCAGACTGTAACCGACATGATCCCCGAAGTAAAAATCTATTTCAATGATCGAAGAAATTGACAAGGCTAACTCGAGGCTAATTTGCACATTTGGTTTTTTCTATTATTTTCCTTAATTCTTGCATTTTATTTTTTTTTACTTCATTCGAAATCAAATATCACCCCCCTTTTTCATTTCCTTTAAAAAAAATAAAATGCAAGAATTAAGGAAAATAATAGGAAAACCAAATGTGCAAATTAGCCTCGAGTTAGCCTTGTCAATTCCTTCGATCATTGAAATAGATTTTTACTTCGGGGATCATGTCGGTTACAGTCTGCGAGGCCCAACCCGTCGCAACTTGCTTTTCTCTCGAGTAACCAATTCTCCCAAGACTATCTTCGAAGGTTGATTCTTAAACAAATTAGCCACGTCTATCGCCGTTAAAGTGTTTAGTTTTGAAAGCAGGAAAAGCCCGACTCAGAAATTGTCTTAAAAAGAATCGCTTCTGATTTTATCTTTCCTTAGCGGACCGCCGCTAAGAGTGTTCACAGGAAGTCGAAATTGCCACAGGCCGATCCTTCCTCCCAACTATGTCTTTAAACGATTCCAGATCAACGAGCTCTTTTTGATTTGAAAAACGATTAAAAACTTTAGTAAGGCCGATTGCCAAACTATCTAAACAGAAAGATAAAAATGTATTCCCGAAGGAATTTAGGCAATGTTCAATTCTCACGATTAGAATTGATTTGGCTAACTCTTGGCTCAAGAAATTTAGCTAAGCATGATATTGATTATCATGCTTAACTTGGTTTTGGAAAAATAATTAAATAACATAAAATAAATGAAATAAGAAAATAAAGGAAAAGAACTTGAATTAAAACTAAAAATGTTTACAAAGATAAAAACTAAAATGATGGATTGATGAATGAATGATCTAAGCCTTTACCAAGGGTGGTATTTATAGGCTTAGATTTACAAAGATAAAGTGATAAAATAATTTAAAATAATAAACAAAAGATAAAACAATTCAAATGTTTTGAAATTTAAATGCAGGAATCTAATCGGATAAGCTGATAACATCCTCCAAAACGTTCCAGAAGCTTCTAGAAGTCGCCACGTCATTGCCACGTCACTGCCACGTCAGACGCGTCGTGCCCGGTGTCGTGCCCATAATGCCAGTCATGACAGAATTATAATAAAAACTGCAGAAATGCCTCATTTTCACTGCTATTTCTAGAATTGGGTCCCTGCACAAAATGTAACGAAAACAACATGTATTAAGCAGCAAGAAGTCTCAATAGCTAGAAAAATAACAAATGAAATATGTCATATTTGAGAACTCATCAAATTCCCCCTCACTTGTCTCATACTTGTCCTCAAGTATGTCCGAAAGAGATATTAACGAAGAATGCATTTCTCAAGCCATTACAAGCATCAAGCATAATTATAAGAGTTCAAGTGCAAAAGAAATACCATGAAAGAGACACAGATCAAACCAAGTGGATATAAGCAAATAACAATTTTTCATTCTTTCAATCGTCTATCAAGTAGTAATCAAATCCTAACTTAGTCTTAATCCTCACCAAGGTACACTCAAGAGCACTCAAAGTGTTTAAAGGTAAATGTGAAGCAAAATCACTCTAAGTCATGCATGAACAAAGGTTTCCATAGGCTTGTAACAAGTTCAATTCTCCACTACTTATTAGAATCGAGGTGCAAAAATCATTAGGTCTTTTATTCAAGGTGTAATGTGGGTTTAGAAAAGGGTAGAAAGATGAAAAAAAAATAAACAAAGGAAGATGATCAATGCAAGATATAATAAACAGTGGAGACAAAAGAGAAGCTTAATAGTGGGCAAGCAAACAATCTTTTTCTTTTCTTTTTTTTCGAAACTTTATTTTTTTCTCTTTTTTTTTGAAGCAATTGCTTCATTTAATTCTGTTTTTTTTTTCATTTTTTCATTTTTTTCGGAAAAAATCTGCCCTTTATTCGAATTGCAGCCCCTTTTTGTCTAGCAATACAGTTTCTAGCATTTGATCAATCAAAAAGTTTAGTTGAGGGTTAAGCCAAAAAATTGGAGTGTAAGGCTAACAAAGGCTCACTAGGCGATGAGAAAGGGTAAAATAGAAGAGATGGAAGAGGTTAAAGCCTAATGCCCAAATCATTTAAAGCACCTCATTCTAGTGTAGTCTCAAATCGTATACAAGCCACAAGTTCTAGATTCCTAAATTCAAGATGACACTCTCAAGCAAAAAAAAACGAGCATAAAAAAAATAAGATGCATGCTCAAGGCTCAAATTCTCACAAAATTAGGCTAAGTTGATTAAGCTAGGAGAAAAATCCAATTATCACAATCAAGACAAATTGAAAAGAGATGTCAAACTATCATTATACTCATGCCATTTGATTATCAAAATGTCAACATTCAAATATTCCTATGCACTATAACAATTATAACATGCTGGATATAATGCAATGGCAAGGAAAATATTTTCTCAAAGTTAAATCAAAATCAAACATATATCAGATAAGCATGGCAAGTGGTTTGCTACCCTCCCCCTCACTTAAGTGAATTGCCACAATTCATAAAAATTAAGGAAATAAAGAGATGGTAAGGGCAAAAGATACTCCCCGTGAATGATGAAATTGAGTCCGCCGTTGGCATTGACTGGAATGACGGTGATGGAGATCGTGGGGGAGGTGGACGGTGACTGGATCTCGGTCCGACGGTGCTGTTGGAGAGCTGCGAATGACGGCAGGCGGTTGGGGAGAAGGCGGAGGTGCGGTGGAAGCCGTATGAGTGGGGTTCTCGACCGGGGCTGGGGGCTTGCCGTCGTCGACCACCGCGGCGTGGAGGAGGTGCGGGGACATGGTGAATTGCGGCTGAGTGAAACAGATGGGTGTGTTTTGTTAGGGTTTGGTGGTTTTGTGGGAAAGAAAAAAATGGGAAAAGAGGGGAAAATGAAGGGTGCAAAGGGCATGGGCTAAAGTGCTTCCTGTGTGAAAAGAAAAATCCTGCATAAAATTTATTAAGGTAATTAAAAAAAAGAAAGAAAATAAAAAATGAAACATAAATTAAATTATTAAAAAGGAAGAAAAAAATTAACGAAAAATAAACCAATGGGTTGCCTCCCATTTAGCGTTTTGTTTAACGTCGTTTAGCTCGACGACCTTTGCTGTGGGTTTTCCTGGTCATAAAAAAAATAAAACAAATCAGTCAAAAATGCCGAAAGAAAATCTCCCCGGCAACGGCGCCAATTTTGACAAGTCGTCGTTAACCGGTCAAAATAAATATAAATTAATCCTCTTTCAACAATAAATAAATAAAGAAATTGAATAAGTATAGGGAAAGAGGGTCGATCCGCAGGGAGATTAGCTGGAATTGTTGACTTGAATTTGTTGAATCCGAAATCCCAGGAATATCTGCAAGGAAATAAAAAGGGGGTGATATTTGATTTCGAATGAAGTAAAAAAAATAAAATGCAAGAATTAAGGAAAATAATAGGAAAAACCAAATGTGCAAATTAGCCTCGAGTTAGCCTTGTCAATTCCTTCGATCATTGAAATAGATTTTTACTTCGGGGATCATGTCGGTTACAGTCTGCGAGGCCCAACCCGTCGCAACTTGCTTTTCTCTCGAGTAACCAATTCTCCCAAGACTATCTTCGAAGGTTGATTCTTAAACAAATTAGCCACGTCTATCGCCGTTAAAGTGTTTAGTTTTGAAAGCAGGAAAAGCCCGACTCAGAAATTGTCTTAAAAAGAATCGCTTCTGATTTTATCTTTCCTTAGCGGACCGCCGCTAAGAGTGTTCACAGGAAGTCGAAATTGCCACAGGCCGATCCTTCCTCCCAACTATGTCTTTAAACGATTCCAGATCAACGAGCTCTTTTTGATTTGAAAAACGATTAAAAACTTTAGTAAGGCCGATTGCCAAACTATCTAAACAGAAAGATAAAAATGTATTCCCGAAGGAATTTAGGCAATGTTCAATTCTCACGATTAGAATTGATTTGGCTAACTCTTGGCTCAAGAAATTTAGCTAAGCATGATATTGATTATCATGCTTAACTTGGTTTTGGAAAAATAATTAAATAACATAAAATAAATGAAATAAGAAAATAAAGGAAAAGAACTTGAATTAAAACTAAAAATGTTTACAAAGATAAAAACTAAAATGATGGATTGATGAATGAATGATCTAAGCCTTTACCAAGGGTGGTATTTATAGGCTTAGATTTACAAAGATAAAGTGATAAAATAATTTAAAATAATAAACAAAAGATAAAACAATTCAAATGTTTTGAAATTTAAATGCAGGAATCTAATCGGATAAGCTGATAACATCCTCCAGAACGTTCCAGAAGCTTCTAGAAGTCGCCACGTCATTGCCACGTCACTGCCACGTCAGACGCGTCGTGCCCGGTGTCGTGCCCATAATGCCAGTCATGACAGAATTATAATAAAAACTGCAGAAATGCCTCATTTTCACTGCTATTTCTAGAATTGGGTCCCTACACAAAATGTAACGAAAACAACATGTATTAAGCAGCAAGAAGTCCCAATAGCTAGAAAAATAACAAATGAAATATGTCATAATTGAGCACTCATCAATTACCCATCTCAACAACATAGCCACTATAGTTGTAGGGACTCTAAATGTGGTTACGTCTCTCCAAAGTAATTCTCTCTCATTAATCTAAAGGTTAAGACCAACATTAAAGCTAAATATTTAGTCACCAAGAAACTTTAGCTCATATGACGTCTTACCTAATATAAATACTTAAATATTAAATAAACTTAATTAGTAAGTATTCTTTTACCTACTAGAATTACAATAAAATTTAATTTAATTATCAAATATGAATCCAGAATAAAATTGTTTTTATAGAGCTGTTGCAAATATTGAAGTACATACTGATTGATAGCTTTAAACTGAAGTTTTTTTTCTCTAAAGATAGAAAACTTCAGAACATAGAAAAGAGTAAATAATAAACATTCTTAAGTTTACGAAAAGTGAAAAATAAGGTTTCAATGCTTTGTGTGAAAAAAATCCAAATAAATGTAGTTGAGAATAAAAGGAATATACCTGTGAAATTGTTATACCTACCGTCAAACCTCTGCAGAAGAGTTAAATTCATAATTTGTTCTAAAATTTTGCCTGCAATTATAAAATCGAATTCAGAACTGGTCTAGCAGCAATAAATATTGTAGTAAATTAAATAAAGCACCATTAACAGCATAATAAATAAGTTTCTTTTTCCAAATCTCAACAAAATTCATTTGTTAATTCATATTGATCTTAGTTCTTTGTTATTCACCTGTGAAATTGTTAACGGCACAAACAAAATCTTCGAGAAGAGTTAGATTCACAATTTGCTGTGGAATTTCACCTGTTACATTAAATTTTACACATTAAATTTAAAATTCTTCCCCTAATAAAAATTATATCACTAAACAAATGGTTAGTTTACATTACCTTTAAAGTTATTTTGCCCAATATGGAAGAGTTGAAGCATACTCAAATTCCCAATTTCTACTGGCAGACTTCCCTCCAGTTGGTTAAATGAGAGAGATAGAAATTGTAACCCTTTGCACTTGCATAAACTGATTGGAATTCTACCGGAAAGCAGGTTATATCTCAAGTCCAGTCCCTTCAAATTTGGAAGATGATCAAACATATCCCTTGGAATATGACCAGTGAGATTATTGAATCTGAAATTGATCCGTTCTAGAGAAAGCAAATCTCGTGGGACGGAGGGGATGGAACCAGAGAGCATATTAGATTTCAGGTTAACTATTTGTAATGAAGACATGTTGAAGATGAAAAAGGGTATTGAACCTGAAATATGGTTTTCTTCTAAGTTCAACATCTCTAGCTTTGGCAAATAGCCTAAAGACAATGTGATGGAGCTGTTGAAGTTGTTCTGGTACAGAGACAAGCTTCGAATCTCAATTAATGATCCCAACCATGATGGGATTTCTCTACTGAAGCTATTGTTACCGAGGCCTAAATATTTCAGCCGTCGCAATTTGGATAGTTGGACAGGTAATATGCCATGAAAACTATTGTCTGTGAGGTGAAGAAGAGAAAGGAATGATAAATTTCCCAAGTGGGGTGGAAGGGTGCCTACGAGCCCGAACCCAGTTAGGTCTAGAGCTGTGACTCTGCGGTGTTTGGATCCGCAACTGACACCAATCCAATCGCAAACAGGGGTAGAAACTGACCAATTAGTTACCAAGACATTTTCAGGGTCGTGGATAACATGATGTTTTAGTGCAAGAAGAGCTGATTGGTCTGTAAGTACGGTGGTTAGTTTCATAGAGAAAATAGGCATAGAGGAATGGAAGATGATGAGAAGAGCCAAGAAGAAGAAAGTGTTGGCCATTTGATTTAGGGTGTTGAGACACTGGGAATGGAGTTTGAAAAGCTACCAACAAAGGCATTCTTTATATAGCAACACTGGAAATGGACTTTTTGCCTATTTTTCATAGTTTCAAAATGGCTCCCCAATTTCCATGAATATTAATTTTCTTACCCCTTGTTGGGGTTGGGACCAGATTAATTCAACTTAAAAAAAGAGTAGAATGAATTTATTCGAATAGTATAACTATGTCCTCTTCACTTCAAGGATGATTAAGATGGAACAATTCCTTTTCTTTTTTTCTTCCATGCAACGAATGTACAAAATTGATTCTTCTCTCACCCTCTCGTTTGGGTATGGGACCATCCACCTACGCTATCGTTGTGCAATCTAAAGTCTTTCAACTTTGGCTTTTGAAAATTTGCATCATCAACAATTGAGAAAGACTTCGTTTGTAATACTGATGTGATTACTGCGAGAATTTAGGCATGGTGACCGGAGATAATGGTAGTATATGTTCATGTTTTTTTAATTTTTTACAATGTACACATATGTGCTCGAACTCGAGTCTGTTAGAATGAACATCATCCTCTTACATTCAAAATTGCAAATAAGTATATATTACAAGTAAAGACAGAACTAAGATTGAGGGTTAGGAGGTAAAACAATAATTAGTATTTTGTAGTAACCTTTTTGTATTTATATCATATTTGTACATTTTTGTTGTGTTACAATAGTGTTTAAGGTAGGGATGGGCTCCGACCCGAAACTAATTATCCTAAAATCGACTCCGACCCGATTCAATTCTTTAAAAAACCAGACCCGACTCGACCCGAAAATAAATATTCTAAACCCGACCCCGACCCGACCCGATCTATAGAAAAAAAATTAATTTTAGGGACCTAATTGTAAAAAAATATTTTTAAGAGGCATAATTATAAAAAAATAATTTAAGGACTAAAATGTAAATAAAAAAATAATTTTAAGGACCTAATTATAAAAAAATATATAAAGAGGGGATATTATTACAAATATCACTAAAAATTTTAGGGGGAAATTACACTATTAATCTCAGGTCGGGTCGGGTCAGATTTTTTCACCCTAACACCCGAACCCGATTTTTTCATAAAAATACCCGGCCCGATCGGGCCGGGTCGGGTTGGAACCCGGAGGGTCCGGTTGCCGTGCCCATCCCTAGTTTAAGATATTGTATACCTTTTATACACTTTGATAGATTAATAATTTATTAGCAATCTCATTTTGTCGGTCGACTAAACTGGTCATTTTTGTTCTCTCATTTTCTTTAGGTCATTAGTTCTAGACCCATCAGGAATACTTCTTTCTAGGGATGTAAAAAATTGACCCGACCTGCAAAATTGACTGAAACTAACTTGAGTCAGAACTGCTTGTGACTCGAGCTGGTGGTGATTCGAAATCGATTCGAGTCTAAACTGATGTTGACCTGAACCCGAGTTGGACCTGGAGCTTTTGGATCTGAACTCGACCCGCACTCGACTTGAGAACGACCTGAACCCAAATTCAACATGATAATGTGATAACCGAACCCGACCTGCATCCGACCTTATATGAACCTGAACCAAGATTAACCTAGTAAATATGATATTACTCGACCTATTATCAACCTGACCTATTATGAACCTGATCTGTAATTGACTCAACTTGTAAATGACCTGACTTGTTATTGAACTGATCTAATATTTACCTGACTTGAAATGTATCTGACTTGTAATAACTAATAAGTTACAATGGATGAATTTTTGAGATTATGAATTTATTATATTATAGTGTGACAAAATATATCTTCACAATTTAAGGTACATGATTAACTATGATCATTAAATTAATATATTTACTTTTTTATATTTATAAATTATAGTATATAAAAAAATTTAAAAAATTTATTAAATATCTAAATGTTGTCAACATAATTCGTTAAACTTTATGATTTATGATTTAATATTAACAATTAAGGGTTTAGTTTAGTGTTACTGGTTTATGAGATTGATTTTAAGTTACAATTAATGAATTTATGAGATTATGAATTTATTATATTATAGTGTGACAAAATGCATTTTCACAATTTAAAGTACATGATTAACTATGATCATTAAATTAATATGTTTACTTTTTTATAGTTATAAATTATAGTATATAAAAATATTTAAAAATTTTATTAAATATCTAAATGTTGTCAATATAATTCCTTAAGCTTTATGATTTATGGTTTAGTTTAGTGTTATTGGTTTATGATATTAATTTTGATTCTTTAAGATTTGTGGTTTAGTTTAGTGTTTAGTTTAGGGTTACTGATTTATATGATTAATTTGGATTCCTTAAAGTTTAGGGTTTAGTATCAGTGGTTTATAATTTAGCTTATGGTTATTGGTTTATTAGATTAATTTGATCCCTTAAGGTTTATGGTTTTGGGTTTAGTATTAATGGCTTATGATTTAGTATAGGGTTATTGATTTACGAGATTAATTTCGATTCAACTTGCTAATTTATGCATTTGAATTTGATTAAATATTTAAACTAAAGCTTCATGTGTACAATTGAACTAAATTAAAGTTTCAACTTTCATGTGTACAATTACATATTTACATCCAAATCAAAAATTTGTGTATAATTATATTAAATCAAAATTTATATGGTATAATAATAATATTCGAATTGAATTAACTTATTAAACTTAGGATCTAATTGAGCTAAGTTAAAACTTAGAAGCATAAATCATGAACATAATTAAAAGAATTCTAAAACTAAATGTGGAATTTCAAATAAATTAATTTAAATTAGGACTAAATTGAATTAAATTAAAACCTAAAAGTAAAAATTTGGGACTTAAATGAAAAATATCTAAAGTTAAAAGGACTAAAAAATAATTTATCATAACCTAAAAACCCACTCGGGTGGGAAACTTTCCCTCCCATCGTTTTACTTTAATTAAAATCATGAAAAAAAATAATTGGTAGGGGAAGAGCAAAAATTTAGAGGGAATTAAACCTCTAAATTTTAGGTTCTTTCCCTCCAAAATTTAAACGTTTTTTTTTTTGTCAATTTAATTCAATAACTAATTGCTCATCTGGCAATTGTCTCCTAATTTTTGCTTAGTAATTTATTACCTTTTAAGTCCTCACTTGTTTAAAATTTTTATTTTAATCCTAACATTCACTTTTAAATTTTAGTTTAATTCAACTTAGTCATAATTATATATATATATATATATATTTAAATTGTGAAATATTTCAGCATCCTATGGGATATTTTGGTTCATATTAATCCCTAAAATTTTATTTTTATCAGAAACTTACCCACAATTACCATACCGAAATCTATTTGTACACGGTAAGACCCAACTTGAACTTCAACCGAAATCGATATTTCCCGACCTGAATTTTATCCGTCAACGACGTGACCCGACTTGAACGTGGCCCGACCTAAAGTCCATCCGAACCTGAATTAACCCGTTAATTAACTGATTCGGACCCGAACCGTTTTGGCATGAACTAAAACTTACCTGACTTCAAATTAACTCGACCCGAACCCGAACTCAATTTGATTTGAAATCAACCTGATAATGACATGAATCTGAGTTGACCCGAACTCAACCTGCTCCTAGTCGAACCATTAAATTAACCTGACATAACTCGTATCTAATTTGATCCGACCTGACATAACCTGACCTGAAACCTGAATGATTATCTGATTTCACATCCCTACCTCTTTCTTCCCTTAGAGTTTTTCTTTCCCTCCCTTTAGGTAGGATATTCGGAATAGAATTAAGATTTATAAAAAAAATTATATATTGTAACATTCATTTATTCATGCATCTAGTTTTGTTTGTTATTATATTTTAATTATTTTTTATGTCTTCTAATATAGATGTGGTGTTTAATATTGCCCTGAGTTATTTTTTATGAAATAACCAAAGTTCGGGTTTTATTGTGAAAATAAAAAGTTCTTTATAGAAAAAATTTGTTTTGAATACTTGATCTTTGAAACTGATTTGAGTTTTTTTCCAACCCAATGTTTGGGTATGGGACCATCCAGCTACACAGTCTTCGTCGTACAATCTAAAGTCTTTTAACTTTGGGTTTTTGAGAATTTGGACCGTCAACAATTGAGAAAGACTTGCATGTAAAAAGGTGATGGTATATATTTCTTGCATTCACATTTGTATTTACATTTGTTTTATTGTGATGGTATATATTAACGAAGGAAAATATACAACGCGAGTCACACATCCGCCTCATCAAAAACCTCCCTAAGCCTAACGGGGGAAAATAGTACGACATGTGGACTAAAGGAGAACAAACGAACCAAAAGAACATACAACCCGTACAAATAGAACAGTCAAACCGAGGCCTGAAATAAAGATACTCGTGACACCCCTTCCTTTGCTAGTGCATCAGCTAGCCCATTCGCCTCATGGAAAATATGCGCAAAGCAAACGGACCCCAACGTGAGGCATGCGTGATCGATCAAACTAAAAATCTCCCACAAACGCCAAGGTCGACGTTCCACCTGCAACACCCAACCAAGAGCAACTTTGGAATCCGACTCCACAATGAGGGGACGAGAAGCCCATTTAGACGCAATAAAAAAATCCAACGCAAAGGCGATTGCCCGTATCTCCGCGACATTTGAGTCTAGAGAACTAAGAGGGCCCGAGAAGAGCGTAAGGATGCGACCCTGTGCATCACGCAACACCCCCCCCCCCCCCAAATCCTGCAGGCCCCGGCTTCCCACGAGCTGAACCATCAACCGAAAACTTAAGCGAGTCCCCGAGCGGAGGCTCCCAACATACCCCCACACGACAAGCCTGAGAACACACACCTTCACTGAACGAGCTCGGACAATCCCACCATAAAGACTCGCTCACAGACAGGCCCTCTTTCAATGTCTTCACCCAGTAAAATGAGCGTAGTTTAACCAAGAAACCAATCTCTGAAGCCGGTAAACATTTGTCATTAAAAACATACTCGTTGCGCGCAAGCCATAGGGACCATAACAGAGCAGCAACGCTCGACACCCACAAAAGCTTTAAGGTACCCGTGAACGAACAATGAAACCTCGGGATGAAAAAATCTGAAAAGGACTTTGGCAACGGCAACGATTCCCCCCACCATCGTCGGAACCAATCCCACAATCCTTGGGCAAACGGACAAAGAAAAAACAAGGGATCAATCTCCTCCTCCCTCTCACGACACCACACACATAAACCTTGCTGCTCATCCAACACGATTCCACGAATCCTCAAAAAATCAAAGGTAGGTAATCGGCGCAGCCAAGTGAACCACAAAAACGCCTGGACCTTAGGAGGGACCAGGACCTTCCACGCGAAACATTCACCAAATTCGCTCTCACCCACTTTATCAAGCATAAGCAATCGAGACAAAGTCTTAACTGAAAAATTCCCATGCGTATCCGGTGTCCATACTAACATGTCAACAACCCCTTGCCGCAATCTCACCTGACACAATAGCGAACTAAGCTCCTGAAGTTGGTGAAACTCAAATGAACGCAAACCACGTCAAAAGAAACCCTCCCAGCGATCATGCCGGAAACTACCCCCAACGGAAAGGTCAACAACCAAAGCTAGGCGATTTACCGCAATCGAAAACAATCGAGGATAAATATCCTTCAACGGCTGCTCAACGCACCATGCGTCAAACCAAAACAGCACCTGCGAGCCAGAACCAACCTTCCAAACAAAACGAGGCTCTCCCATAAACTTTTGGACGCTATCCGAGCTCACCGTTTGAACAATCTGCTTCCAAATAACTGACATCGAACCCCTGAAAGTGGAGTTAAAATGCTACCACTGAGCTGCCTCACCATATTTAGCCACGATAATGGCTCGCCATAAAGATGATTCATCCTTAGCATACCGCCAAGACCATTTCGCCAACAAAGCCTTATTCCGAACCTCCAAATCTGCCACCCCCAACCCTCCAAGACGTCGAGGCCGACACACCATACTCCAGCTCACCCGACATATCTTTCGCTGTAAACTGACCCCACCCCAAAAGAACACTCGCCTCACCTTATCTATTGCTACGACAACACCTTTCGGCACTCGGAACAAGCCCATATAATAAACACGAAGTGAAGACAATACAGAATTTACCAGAGTGACACGAGCCGCAAAAGATAGCAATGTCTGTTTCCAACCAGCGAGCTTCCGTCGAATCGAGGCAATATCAGGTTCCCACACAGCAGTGTTACGAGGATTCACCCCTAACGGTAACCCTAGATACACAAACGAAAACTCTCATTTTCGACAACACAAGACATCCGCCATGGAGTCAAGTAGCTCCTCGCCCACACCAATCGAATAAAGAGATGATTTGTTGAAGTTAATTTTCAGTCCAGAGCATACTTGAAAACAACATAATAACCTGTGGATATTCGTGGCACTTTCAACTGATGCTTCAAAGAAAAGAATAGTGTCGTCGGCAAACTAAAGATGCGATAAAGATACCCCCGGAGCCAGCAATATCCAACGAATGAGCCCCAACTCTTCCGCTTGAACGAACATCCTATGTAAAGATTCCGCCACAACAACAAACAACAAACGCGACAACGGGCAGCCTTGCCGCAGCCCATGCCCCATTCCAAATTCTTTAGTGGCACTACCATTTAGCAGAACTGATAACCGAACTGTACTGATACACTCTATAATCCAACTACGCCAAGTCTCACTGAACCCCATCGAGCATAGAATATGGTCCAAAAATTCACATCGGACGCAGTCGTAGGCCTTCGCAAAATCCAACTTCAGGATACAACCACCCAATCGACTCTGCCGCATAGAATGGATTGTTTCATTTGCCAATAAAATACCATCCACAATTTGTCGCCCACGTACAAAAGCCGACTGATGATCGCTTATTAATCCTCCCAACACCGATTGTAGTCTTCTAGCCATAATCTTAGCAAGAATCTTGTAAATTGAGTTGAGCAAACTGATCGGTCTAAACTCGTTCAAAGTAACCGGTGAGTTCACCTTAGGCAATAACACAAGAAAAGTATTGTTCGCACCCACAGGTAACTTACCAGATGTGAAAAAATCAATCAAAAAATGCCCAACATCATCACGCACTACCTCCCAACACTTCTTAAAGAATTCCATGCTATAGCCATCCGGTCCCGGTGACTTCGAGCCCTCACATCCACGAACAATCGCCCACGCCTCCTAAGAGATAAAGGCGCCACAAATGCCAAATTTTTAGCTTCACTCACCCTATTAAAAGATCCCTCAAAACGCCATATACAAGACCTCTCATCCGCAGCAAAGTGTTGAGAGAAGAACTGCACTATGTGTTTGCGTAACCAAATCGGATTTGTTACCCAAGTACCACCAATAGTCAAGCCGGAAATGGCGTTATGCAATGCACGCAACTTCGCAGCTCTATGAAAGAAAGCAGTATTTCTGTCCCCCAACCTAAGCCAAGTCGCTCTCGACTTTTGGCGCCATAACGAATCCTTCCGGCGAATAGCTCGCCACAAAGCTTGTACCCACGCTCGCTTCTGATCAGACAACTCAGACATCTCCCACTCGGCCTCCTCCTCAACGCCACTATCCAAGCAATCAAGACGGTTTTGAATTTGAACAATCTCATTCTCAATGTCCCCAAACTCTGTTTTATTCCACTATCGAAGAAAAATCTTTAAATGCCGGAGTTTGACCGAAATATTAGAATTGCCAATTCCCAAACCTGTCAGATGACACCACTCCTCTGCCATGCAACGGACATTACGCCTCTCTTCTAACCAACAGTTAACAAAGCGAAATGGGTGAGGGCCCGAATCTTTATCATCACACAACAAAAGTAACGGGGCATGGTCCAAAATTCCTCTAGGTAACGACAACTGCTCAATATTTGTAAAGCAATCCATCCAAAGCGACGACACAAGAAACCTATCAATGCGACTCCTATGATTGTCCCTACCAAACCAGGTGAACTGTTTTCCTCGTAATGGTAAATCAATTAAACCCACTGATTGCACAAAAGAAGCAAATGAATTCATACCTCTTGACGCCGAGTTACACCCTGCTCTTTCCGACGCCCAAAGCACAGAGTTAAAATCTCTGGCCACGCACCATGGTCCCGAAAATCCCCCGATCACATTCCTCATACGAGACCACAGGCATTCTTGCTCCGTCACTTCACAGGGAGCATAAACGGCCATGATGCAACACACAAAGTCTTCTGGTTTCCAACGCCCCTGAATAACAACAAAATGGCGATCCACATCCACTGACTCCAGCAAAAAACGTGCACCTTCCCAGATCACTAGCAACCCACCCAACGCTCCAACGGATGGTGAAAACGTATGCTCAAACCCATCACTCAACCAGAGATTTGCAACAACCGACGGTACCAGCTCCTCCAACTTTGACTCCTGCAGCAACACCATATCAACCCGCTGCTTTCGTATAACATCACCCACCCTTCTCCTTTTCAACACAAAACCCAACCCCCTGACGTTCCAGCTCAAAATGCGCCTGACTACAACGTTCGGATGCCGTCCTGAAGCACCCGTGACAAATCTTTAATTATCTCCTCCTCACGGCCTATTGATGTCACCCCCACAAGATTTCCCAAAGCCATTGTTGCTGCAACCTCTCGGTGAAGTATTTGCTGCCTATGTTGCAGGTCCGAGTCTGTTATCGAAACGTCAGCCACTATAGAAGTATTGTCACGCCCCAAACCCTTCTTCGGTCTCCCTCTCCCTGGTTTCGAATTCCTTGCTACTCCCGACAAAGCGTTAACCGATTTAGTCTTTCTGAGTACACCATTTATCCATATCGGGATAGCTTTTTTGCCCTCGGAAGTAGTTCTTACCACTGCCTGGTCACCGACAAGCTCCTCCACGAGAATACTTACCATATCTGCCTGCTCCCCAATAGCTGCCTCAACGGGTATGTTCACCAGCCCTTCCAAATTGGTTTTTTCAGACCCCAACTCCCCATGCTTTTGGATTTGAAAACCGATCCTATCCCTCCCGAAATCCCCTTGAATTTGGCTGCAGATACTACCTTCATTCAAATGAATTTGTTGTAACAACTTATCGTCAGGATTCAAATTTTCTATCCTTTGGTGACCCTCCCCACGAGGACTCTGCACTCCGGCAGCAGCTGCTTGTAACGGTGAACCACCAGCCAGCACTAATGCAGTACCGATCACCTCCTCCCCTTGTTTTTCCAATGAGTGTTCTGACGACGACCCTGAGCACTCAGACGCAACATTCGTAATGTGAGGGTCCTCTCTATGATCGTCCTCCCAAAGGCGATTGCAACGCCAGTCATGTGTTTCCATCGTTCCCATTTCCACAAACTCCCCAATTTGTCGCTCATCTCCCAACCTCGATTCTGGCACACATTCAGACGAACTCAGCTCCGGTGACTCACTACTTTCCTCATCGGTGGTCGTTGTGCATTCACATTCAACTAACGGCCCGAACATGGTCACCTCCTTAACATAGACATGATGCAATATCCCCTCAACCTCCAGCAAAACACTTGTATCTATAAATTCCATCATCTCTGTTTCAATCAATAACCAGCCACACTCAAAAGATGTCGGTGATTCTGTGTTATCTGCCACCCGAACTAATGATCCCCATGTTTTCGCAATGTTTTCGAAAGACGCTTGCGACCACGCGTGGATAGGAATACCTCTCACGTATATCCATGCCCTTCGTGAAGGTAGGATCATTTCCGGTGACCACCTTTCAACCTTGGAAAAGCATTTGCTAAACATTGTTTCCCCATGACCTCTTCCCGGATACTTGCATCCTTAAACATCAATAGGATCTCCGATTGCCCCTTTACACCACCCCACCATACAGTTTTTCAGCACTGTCAGTTTCTCCTCGTCCACATGCCCCTGAACCATCTTAGCCGTTACATACTTCCTCTTTGAATTCACACTTCGGATCTCCGATTGCCCCTTTACTCTACATTCAAAATTTCGCTGAGAATGTCCTACCCCCATACTTTTATATCTCCAAAAAGATCAACGATCGTCAAACCTCGCCATGGTCACCACAAGGCGAGAACCGTATATCCACTTGTTATGCATCCGTTCTATGACCCGATCAACGTCCTTTCGACTCTCCATTCTGACATAACCAAATCTCGCTCCGTCCTTTTCCCTTTTCCGAGGGATGAACGCATCGATCACCACACCGTGTCTATCAAAAACTTGCCATAGCCCCTTCCAATGTAAAGATTCCGATATCCTCCCCACATACACCGTCCAAAACTGCCGGCGGCCAGACCCTAGTGCTCCGTCCATCCTCCGAATCCTTGTGTTCAAATAATTAGATCATTGATTTATATCGTGTTTGTGTATTTTGTTGTGTTATGGTAGTGTTAAAAATATTGTATATGTAACACCCGGGTTTGGGGGCCGGGAGAAAATAATATTTAATAAATATTTTGAGTCTCGGGTTGTGATTAAATAATATTATATATTATTTGGACTTTGTGATTTCAAAACAAATGTTATATGTTGGACTCAAATTAAATTAGAAATCAATTCCATGGATTTTAAATGTTGATGAGATATGCCATCTCATTAATGGCACTATTGTAAATTCAAGCCCTTGGAAATTAAAAACCCTTTTTTAATTTAAAACACAAAATTTCCTTCTTCTTCCCTCTTCATTCATCTTTTCTCACGACAAAAAGAGGAGAGCTTCTCCATGCTACTATTCCATTTCTTTCCTCCTTCGTTTCAACTCGGTTTTGAAAGGTAATCATATTTTCGACTTGCTCTCATCTTCCTCTCTTCAAAAGTACAAGTAGTTTTCATTTTCATCCATGTTTTAGAATTTGGGTTTTTGGGAGATTTGAATAAAAATGGTAGCTTTATGGTGTTTAACTTGAGATTTTGATTTAATATTGTTAGATATGGTGTTTATGAACCAAATGGTCCAACATATATAATTTTTAGAGTGTTTTATAAGAATTCCCGAATTTGGGTTTTGGTGGGGTTTTAAGAGGGTTTTTAGATGAGTTTTGGGTATGATTTGTGTTGGAATTTGAGGGTTAATGTTAGGGTAATAGTTGGGGCTGTTTTGGAAGCATTTGGAAGTGTTAAATATGTTGAAATCGTGAGTTTTGATAGAGGTTTATGGGCTGCTCGGGTTTGGTAAGTTTGGGGGTTGTTCATGGCTTGAAAAGTTGTGTTTGATGTTTGAATTGTATTTCGGGTTAGCTAGTTTGGTGTTTGAGCTGATTTGAGGTTGTTTGGATTGTGTTGAGATTGTATAGAGACAAGGACATGTGTTGGTGAAGCCTCGGGAGTGAATTCGGAAGCTTGAAGGTGATTGCTTGCTTGGTAATTGAGCTTGGAAGTGAAGGTGAGTGGTTAATGTTTTAACTTGATTTTCAAAGGTTGATTCAAGCATGTGGATGTGAAAATGTTTTCAAGTATCGTTTTGGTTCAAAGATGATTTTGAAAGGGTTTAGATTGGGCTTGAAAATTCAATCTAAACTCAAGAGTAAGTTGATATGTTTCGCCTCTTTAAATTCCCCTTTTACCATTTGTTTTTCATTGCTTGAAATGATAATTTGTTATGCATGAAATTTAAATACTTTGGGAGGAAGCATGTTGCTTATTATTATGTCGTTGATCATGTATGATGGTATCAATGGTGTTGTTGATATACCTTGTGAGATATGTGTAAGTTGGTGCAGGTGGTGCACGGAAATAGTGAGTAAGACCATTGTGGTTGGTAAGTTTGTAAGTAGTAAGTTGGTGCCTAGTTGTGGATTTTTTTGTTACAACTTGTTTTGGTTGTGCATGATATAGTGAGTACATGTCGCATGATGGTGATTTGTAAATTGTGTTGCATGGTTGGTTTCGAACCTCACGTGATGGTTGTCGTTGCTCTGGTGATGTGTAGTCCTGCCGGTAGCGAATGGTATAAGACTCCGGTGATGTGTAGTCCCACCGGTAGTGACTAGTAGAAGAGTACTTTGATGTGTAGTCCCATTGGAAAACTACTAGTCAAAACGGTGATGTGTAGTCCCACCGTGTGTGTTTTGGTTATGCTCGTGCATGTCATGTATTGTTCATGTTGTGTCTCACTATATCATTCTCTTTTTATGGTTTTGCTTTAATTTTAGGATCATGCATTTATGCATACCATGAAGTGCGATGCCATGATAAATATTTATATTGTTGTCCTTTGGTTGGACTTGTATGTTAGTAGAAGGTTTGGTCGTTGGATGAACTGTATGTGTTGACCTTTATTTTAAAGAAAGCTTTGAACCCTGCATTGTCGTTGTTATGTTTTTGAGCTTCGCTCACTAAGCTTTATGCTTACGCTCTCCTTTTTCCGGCAATGTAGATCTTTAGCTTGGAGTTAGCAAGGAGCAAGAAAAGGGCGTCCAAGCGTGTGGTAGTTTGCTCAAGTATGGTTTATTAAATAATGTAGTAGTTTAGCAATGGGAAATGCTACGTGTTTTAGGAGCGTGTATCTAGACTCCTTTGTGTTGGCTTTATGTTGTTAACGCCTTATGTTGATGGATTTGTAAACCATGTTTATGTTGATGCCTAAGTGTTTGTTGGGAGGCCTATAGCCATGTCTTTTGGATGCTTGTGTTGCTTTGGCTTTGGATGTCATGCTTGGCTTGTAAAATCATGTTTAGATTGCCTTATATGAATGTTTTATGTTTGTTTGCTAAGTCATGAAACTCATGTATGCTATGTATGCCTTCTTTTGAATGATTACGTGAATTCCTTGGTGGAATGATGTTCGTCCATATTGGGTGCCTTGTATGACAAGATTTTGGTTAATAGAGGTGGTATGAATGCTTGGATGTGTCTAGGGAGGTCTTGATTCACATCTAGGTTTGAGTCTTGTGTTGTTTTGCTGATTTTGGAGACTTGCAGTGCAGGGCGTATCGATACGCCTGAGGGCTGTATCGATACGGTCTTACCTGCAGGCTTCAGTTTTGGCTGGGCGTATCGATACACGGGGGTGTATCGATACGGTTTTTGCTCACTGGAATTATGAGAAGTTGGTGAGTTTAGGGCGTATCGATACGGGGTTGAGGTGTATCGGTACGTTTCCATCTCGTTGACCTCGAAATGTTGATCGAGAGGGGCGTATCGATACGCTCAAGGGCTGTATCCATACGGTCTTCCCTGAGTTGGCTGCAAGGGTTGACTTTGGTCAAGGCGTATTATAACATCCCAAAAATTAGCCTAGAAGAATTAGAGGTCCAATTAAATGATTAAGTGAATTATTAGATTAAAATTCCTAAACTTTCAGATTGGGAATTGGTTCATTATGGACCAAATTAAAATGTGAGCAAATGTATAAGTAGAATTCGGTCAAATTGACTAGTGACCAATTCGAACAAGGTGGAAAATATAAGGTTTGCATGCTAAGGTAAAAGAATATGGATTTAAATCATGAAATTGCATGTAATTATAGGATATATATGATTTATTAAGACTAAAGTGGTGTTATTAATATGAATAACAATGGAGATTAGTTGAGATATGACATGAAAGTCATACCCCAATTAATTTGCTCCCCACTTTCTCATTCCTTAGCCGGCTACCCCTAAGCCAACTCATACACCTCATTTGTTCTTTCACACACACACAAACATAACATAGAATTTGAGAGAGGGTTGAGAGCTCGGTGGAGAAGAAGAAGCTTGCATGTTGGTGTTAATCCCTTAGAAAAATCAAGGAAAAATCGGAAGTAAGTAGATCATCCTCTTCTCAATTCGATTATGGTAAAAGGTTTAGTAAATCATGTGTTCTAAGGTGTCTAGAAATTTATAAATCTGATGTTCTTGAGCATGGTTGCTGGAAATATAGAAATGTATATGAATCCTTAAGGATTAAGAGTCATAAAACATTAATAACATGCATGCAAAGTGTGTTAACAGATTTGTAAGATTCATAACATGCACCTTTGAAAAATTATAGGAAATTCTATGATAGGAGTTTGGATCTGCATTTTTTATATGGTTCACTTTAATATGTGTAGAGTCATAGAAAAATGATAAAACAAGGTTTTAAGGGCTATGTTAAAATCTGGAAGCATGAAATTGAGTAGCATGCAAAACTGTCCAGCACTAATTCGAGCTGACAGTGAACTTTGAAAATTTGTAGAAATTAATCTACTAGGTGTTTTGATCTGAATTTTTGATATGTTAAAATTGGATATGTAGTCTAAATTTAGAAACAAACGGTGTCTAATTTGGAGTTGTATACAAGGAAAGCGAAGTGAATCAATCTAGGTGGTCAGAAATGTGTTTAATTGGAAATATGTGAATTTGGAATTGGAATTTGTAAAATTGGCAAAATTGAAGCTTATGAAGCATTGTTAAGTCGAGTCATAAACTGAATGGTATGAAATTTAGTAAATTTGGTGGTCAATTTGAAGGATTAAAGGGTTAATTGAAGGAATTAGGAAAATTGGAAACTAGTCGAATTGGATTAAAATAATTCAGGGACTGTTTTGAATAAAATGAAAAATTCAGTCTTTAATTGCATGAATTGCATTCTGAAAAATTGCTATTTGTTTGGATTGAGTGTCTTAGATCCTAGAAGCCAAAGGGTAGAAGAAGAGGTTACTCCGGGATCGGCTACGGATCGGGCGAAAGGCATACGGATTCCGAATTAGCTCGGCGAATTGTGAGTGAAACGAATCTTTAGAGTTGGAATTAGAGTTCCAACTATCTTAATCTGTTTTTAAGTTATAATAAGCATGCAAATTGGACTAATTAATTATTCGATTTAGTAAGGGAAGAAGGAATAATAGAAATTGGATTTTGGTGCTTGTGTTATGTGAATTTGATGTGTATGAGATTAAATTTGAATTGGTGATTGATATGTTTGAATCTGAAATTGATCACCTGTTAATTGTGCTGCTTAATATGAACTTAGTAATGCTGATTTTTGGTTGTTGTGATATTAATTATGTGTGGATATCATGACATTGAATTATGAGATATGATTATATGATAACTATTCCATGTATGATTAAGCTTGATATGTTCACTTGAGTGTTGAACTATGAAATGTGATTCTAATTTATGTGATATGAGCATGGAATTATATGAGATTTGATCTGAAAAATGCGAATTGAGCATGTAAATTGTTATATGAGCATGTATGCTAATATGTTAATGGAATTGGAACCATAAGCTATTAATCGAAAGGATTAATTAAGAATTTCTGAAAGTTCGATTGATTATGTATCTGATTAAATTAATGACTTAAATGCAAAGCCCTTGGTGTGTACAGTCTGTTTAGGTAGTACGGCTAGCCTAGAGTCTGAGCTCAATAAGAAAATCGGTACGTTAGTGTACTCGATATTGTGGTACGTAAGTGTACCTACTTGTTTAATGTCTGCGGACATTATGATATGTTATATGTGATACGAATTGGTACGTGGTACCTTAACATGGTGAATTTGATTCACAACCTCTGTTATATGTGACTTGATTACCTATCAAACTATACTTTCCAAGGCATTTGCTAATTGATTAAATGAACAATTGAAAGAATGAAATCTGAAATTGGGAATTAATTTGTGAAATTAGAAGTAAATTGGTGAAATTGATTATGGAAGCATTCGAATGGAATGTTGAATTTCATGATTATGCCATTCCTGATATGCTATGAAATTTGAATTGTGATAATTTGATTTTTGAAAGTTAATTTAGGTTTCATGGCTTGTATGTGTGATTGAATCATGAATAATGTTAAATTAGTGACATGTATTCGAATGGAATTACTTGGCTTCTTTGTGCACATGTTCGAATGATTGATACATGACATTGATATTGTTGTTGCTTATTTTACTTGGTTCATTCGAATGGAATAATGTGCAAAGTGGAATTTAATTTGTTTGATCACGATGTTTAATTGGAAACCGGATAGAATAGGGTTTCCTCACTAAGTACGAAATGTACTTACCACTCGAACCTTCCTGCCTTCCCCTAAATTTCAGGTGCTAACATCGTTGACCTCTACCCGAAACCTTACCGTACGAAGCTTAAGTATGATATTCCCTATCTTCGTCGTACTTATGATGGGTGGCTTAGCATTCAGCATGTTAGTGCCATTCGGTTTAATGGTTATGTTCATGAACTACTACTTTGGTTCTATATAAACTTTAAATGTTTCCCTATATTTTGTTATGTATGTAAGGGGGTAAATGTTGGGGTATAGATCGCCCGTATATATGTTAGGGCTTGATTCTTTTTGTTGATAGTCACTTTTTGTATAGGCAACCGTTAGGTTTAGCCGTTTGATACCCCGGTTATTTTGTAAAAAGGGAAACGAAACTCTACGGATGTATGAACCGAATATGATGCATATTATATAT
The DNA here is from genome assembly GCA_958450335.1 of Hibiscus tridactylites. Taxonomy (NCBI): domain Eukaryota; kingdom Viridiplantae; phylum Streptophyta; class Magnoliopsida; order Malvales; family Malvaceae; genus Hibiscus; species Hibiscus tridactylites. The sequence goes on from OY288265.1 coordinate 96,190,490, forward strand.
ATATATGATGAATGTTTCGGTTACATGGATGGTATTAAATCCCTTAAAAATAAATTTTATGTTTGATAATAGATTAATTACCTTGGAATGGACTAATGACATGATATTTGAATAGATTTTAATAAGGAATTAGTATTTAGAATTTGTAATAACCAATTGAAATTGGCTATATGTTATTCGAGTGAAATTGGAATTTTAAATTGAACTTATTTGGTTAGTATATCTCTTGTAACATAGTTAGTATTTTATTCAATTTGATTATAAGAATGATATTAAATCCAATAGAAAATGTGATAAGCTATTCGAATTAGACATAGTTAGTGAACTTAGAAATTTAAGAAATGGTTCACATGTAAATGTCAATTTATGTTGCAAAATGGTAAATTAATAGAATGGATTGTAGATTATAAGATGTTGCCGAATGGTACGAGCTACTTTTAATTGGATATAATGTATGTTTATGATTGGAATTGTATGTATGATATACATATGTATTATTGTGTTTAAGATGACCATGTATGTATATGGTATTCGAATAAAAAAATGTTACACGAATTTGATAAACTAAACCCCTTCCGTTGTGCCTAATACGAAATCTATTATAAGTTAATATAACGCTCCTTGCCCCTAATCCGGGTGAGGGGTTTTATACGTATCGATACCCTCTGTAGGTGTATCGATACGGCCTGCTTAAAAAGGGAAAATTGGGATGTTTAATTGCATGTCTTGTGGGTTTTGTATCCGTGTTGTTCGCTGCGTGTCCTATCACATAGGAGTTAATAAAGGCATCTTGAAAGATAAAGAAAAAATAGGGTTGCTAACCGAAGGGGAGCCTTAACGGGTTTCACTTCGGTTTTCCCCGTGTAGCCTACTCGGACCGGTCAGCTGTACAGACCGGGACGAGGGGGTTACATTTGGTGGTAATAGAGCCTGAGGTTTCCGAGACCTCGGGTAGGTAAGTGAGGTAAGTTTGAAGTGTTATGTTGTTGTTATGTCTCGGTGAATGTTTTGCCATGTATGCTTGTTTCTTGATTGTTCGCGCGGTGTTTGAAAGCATGTATTAGCATGATGGTTGTGTTGAAGCGTAGTGTCGAGTTCCCATTGCTACTATTACTTATTTGAAAAGATTTTTGTAAAGGTATATACTTGAGCACCTTGGACCTTTGCTCTTGCTAACCCTAAATAATCTTGCTTGTGTGTTTTGTTTATTGTTGTATTGTTGGCTTTGGTAAGTTTGAGGCCGAGATGTGGGCCTAGAGCTGGAAATCGTGAATCTGAGGTTTTAGAGGATGTGATTGATGAGAGAGTTCATCGCTTTAGTTCAGGGCAGTATGACCGTACCAGAGTTTGGAGGTACAGTTTGTTTGTTTGGGTCAACGTGCCTATGAGTTGGTTTCTGTTTAGAGAGAACAATGTGACTGATCTTGATATGAGTTGGTAAGAGAAGTGAAGACCTAAGAGTTGGCTTCGGAATGATGTCGATGTTATAACAAGTAATTTCTCGATATAGTCAATGAGCTTGTTTCCTGATTGATTCTGGATCTACGCGTCCGTGTATTTTGAGTGAGCAAGCGAAGTTGTTGAATCTACCTTGTGAGGTACTAGAGGTAGGTGTTAGTGTTACTAGCTCCTTCGAGGATACAGTCGTGGTCAAAAAGATGTACAAGGGATGCTCATTGATGGTTCAGGGTCACGTGTCTCCAGTAGATGTGAGGGAACCGCCCTACTACGGTTTTGATGTGATACGAGGCATGGATTGGCTTGTAGAACATAGAGTTAGGGTAGACTTTGAGACAATGGGAGTTTTCTTAAAGCTTGTGGATGACTATGAGATTGTAAGGGTAGGTGGGAATATGGATTTCGTATCAAATGTTGATCCAGCTTTAGAGGTCAAAGATTGATCGAGTTTGGTTGACAGGCTTGCCTAGCAAATGTGGTGGATTTGATTTTTGAATGAGGATTAGACCGCAAAATGTTAGAATAGTTTGTGTTTTCCTAAAAGTGTTGGCAAGAATTATCTGGTTTGTCTCTTGTTAGGGAAGAAGAGTTTTTATTGATACCGTCTCCGAGTTTGCTCTTGTTTCGATTGCTCTGTATCCTATGCTTTCCGAAAGAATTGAGAGTGTTGAAGAATCAACTTCGAGATTTGTTAGACCTTAGATTCATTAGGCCTAGTACATCATCTTAGAGTAAAACAGTGGAAATTGTGAAGAAGAGAGATGACAATATGAGAATGTGTTTAGATTACAGACAGTTGAAACAATTGATAGTGAATAAGTAGTATCTATTTCTGAGCGTCAGTGATTTGTTGAACAATTAGGGTTTGCTCCAGTCTTTTCGAAGAGTAATTTAGGATCCGATTACTACCAGTTGAGAGCGAGGGAAGTTGATGTACCGAAGACAGCTTCGGGGGCAAGATATGATCATTTTGAGTTCTGAGATATTCCGCTTCGTCTGACTAGTGTGTTAGTTACTTTTATAGAGATGTTGAACAGAATATCTCCTAAGTTCCTTGATCAGTTTGTAGTAGTCATCATAGATGATACATTGGTATATTCACGTACCAAGAAAGACTATGACAAGCTTTGAAGTTAGTGTTGTAGATCCTATTAGAGAATCAGTTGTATGTCAAGTCGAGCAAACGTGAACTCCGAGTCTAGGAAGATGTTCTCCTAAGACATGTAGATCAGCCGAGTGTATTAGTGTGAATCCTAAGTAGGCAGAAGAAGATGTGAGTTGGAAGAAATTGAAGACTGTGACAGGTATCTATAGTTCCTAGGTCTAGCATTGTTACTATCAGAAGCTTGTAAATAGTCCTTTGAAGATAGCTGCTCTTTTGACAGATTGTTACAAAAGAATGTTCAGTTTGTGTGGTTAGATGCGAGACATTGAGCCCTTGAGAAACCGAAAGAAAATTTGATGAAAGCTTCGACCTTGATCCAGCCTATATCAGAGAAAGAATTTGTGAACCATAGTGATGCGTTACATGTAGGGTTATGTTGTGTGCTTATGCAAGACAGAAGATTTATGGCTTGATCATCGAGATATTTGAAAGACCTTGAAAAGAATTATCTAACACAAGACATAGAGTTAACTGCAGTTGTATTTGCTTCGAAGACCTCAAGACAAAGCATGTATAGTAAGAAATGCATAGTATGTACACTTATCATCAGAACTTGAAATATTAGACGAGTAGGAAGGGTTGAAACTTGAACAGCATGAGTTGCTAGAACTTCTTGAAGACTGTAATCTCAAGATTAAGTACTATCCGAGAGTCTACGTAGTAACCGATATTTCGAGTTATATTTGTTGTTAGATTAGTAGTTGAGTTGCGAGTTGTATTTGCCGGATTCAGTTTATCAATGATAGTGGTTCTGTGGCCGAGTTTCATGTTAAATCTAATTTGAGTCAGATGCATGAAGAGAAATAGTTGCAAGACAGGTTCTTGGCACCTCACGTGCAAGACATGGCAGAAGGAAGACCTTCAGAATACAGTTTCAGAGATGATAGAGTTTTGCATTTCAGAGATATAATAGTTGTGCCGAATGACATAGTGTTTTGAGACGTATTGTTTTGGCCGAAGCACACGACAGTTTATTTGTATTACATCAGAGTAGTATGAAGACATATTGTGGGTTGAAGATGAGTACTTTTGGATTGAGTTGATGGGTGATGTGGTTCAGCATGAGAGTAAGTGTATGGTTTGCCAGTGTGTCAAGACCGAGCATCAGTTTTCTTCTAGTTGTCACATTCGTGGAAGGTTCTTAATGAAAGTGAGTAATAGAGATTCGAGTTTCCAACTAGATTTTTTTAGGACGTCTGCATAGTGTTTGGTTACCTGTTGAAGTCAGATGATCAGTCAAAGAAAGTTATGGGTCAAGTATTCAAACAGTGTTGTATGAGATTGTGAATCGAGCTAGTTTTGTTGCTTATCTGTTGCGGTTACCACCAGAGTTAAAAAGGGGATTTGTGATGTGTTTTTTGTGTCTTGGATTCGGGAATGTGAGTCAGATCGGTTCTGTGCTATGTTTGTAGAAGAGATCGAGTTGAGTTTAAAGTCGACATACCTTGAAGGACCCGTTGAGATCTTAGCACCAGATGGATAATGTTGTGTGGTAAGTTTACCGAGATTTGTTAGTAAGTTGTGATGAGGAGGAAAGAGGGTAAGAGCAGATTTCGTGGTAATACCTGTCCGACGAATTTCGGGGACGAAATTCCTTAAGTGGGGGAGAGTTATAACACCCGAGTTTGGGGGCCGGGAGAAAATAATATTTAATTAATATTTTGAGTCTCGGGTTGTGATTAAAATAATATTATATATTATTTGGACTTTGTGATTTCAAAACAAATGTTATATGTTGGACTCAAATTAAATTAGAAATCAATTCCATGGATTTTAAATGTTGATGAGATATGACATTTCATTAATGGCACTATTGGTAATTCAAGCCCTTGGAAATTAAAAACCCATTTTTAATTTAAAACACAAAATTTCCTTCTTCTTCCCTCTTCATTCATATTTTCTCACGACAAAAAGGGGAGAGCTTCTCCATGCTACTATTCCATTTCTTTCCTCCTTCGTTTCAACTCGGTTTTGAAAGGTAATCACGTTTTCGACTTGCTCTCATCTTCCTCTCTTCAAAAGTACAAGTAGTTTTCATTTTCATCCATGTTTTAGAATTTGGGTTTTTGGGAGATTTGAATAAAAATGGTAGCTTTATGGTGTTTAACTTATGATTTTGATTTAATATTGTTAGATATGGTGTTTATGAACCAAATGCTCCAACATATATAATTTTTAGAGTGTTTTATAAGAATTCCTGAATTTGGGTTTTTGTGGGGTTTTAGGAGGGTTTTTAGATGAGTTTTGGGTATGTTTTGTGTTGGAATTTGAGGGTTAATGTTAGGGTAATAGTTGGGGGCTGTTTTGGAAGCATTTGGAAGTGTTAAATGTGTTGAAATCATGAGTTTTGATAGAGGTTTATGGGCTGCTCGGGTTTGGTAAGTTTGGGGGTTGTTCATGGCTTGAAATGTTGTGTTTGATGTTTGAATTGTATTCCGGGTTAGCTACTTTGGTGTTTGAGCTGATTTGAGGTTGTTTGGATTGTGTTGAGATTGTATAGAGACAAGGACGTGTGTTGGTGAAGCCTCGGGAGTGAATTCGGAAACTTGAAGGTGATTGCTTGCTTGGTAATTGAGCTTGAAAGTGAAGGTGAGTGGTTAATGTTTTAACTTGATTTTCAAAGGTTGATTCAAGCATGTGGATGTGAAAATGTTTTCAAGTATCGTTTTGGTTCAAAAATGATTTTGAAAGGGTTTAGATTGGGCTTGAAAAGTCAATCTAAACTCAAGAGTAAGTTGATGTGTTTCGCCTCTTTAAATTCCCTTTTTATCATTTGTTTTTCATTGCTGTAAATGATAATTTGTTATGCATGAAATTTAAATACTCTAGGAGGAAGCATGTTGCTTATTATTATGTTGTTGATCATGTATGATGGTATCAATGGTGTTGTTGATATGCCTTGTGAGATATGTGTAAGTTGGTGCAGGTGGTGCACGGAAATAGTGAGTAAGACCATTGTGGTTGGTAAGTTTGTAAGTAGTAAGTTGGTGCCTAGTTGTGGATTTTTTTGTTACAACTTGTTTTGGTTGTGCATGATATAGTGAGTACATGTTGCATGATGGTGATTTGTAAATCGTGTTGCATGGTTGGTGTCGAACCTCACGTGATGGTTGTCGTTGCTCCGGTGATGTGTAGTCCTGCCGGTAGCGAATGGTATAAGACTCCGGTGATGTGTAGTCCCACCGGTAGTGACTAGTAGAAGAGTACTTTTATGTGTATTCTCATTGGAAAACTACTAGTCGAAACGGTGATGTGTAGTCCCACCGTGTGTGTTTTGGTTATGCTCGTGCATGCCATGTATTGTTCATGTTGTGTCTCACTATATCATTCTCTTTTTATGGTTTTGCTTTAATTTAGGATCATGCCTTTATGCATACCATGAAGTGTGATACCATGATAAATATTTATATTGTTGTCCTTTGGTTGGACTTGTATGTTAGTAGAAGGTTTGGTCGTTGGATGAACTGTATGTGTTGACCTTTATTTTAAAGAAAGCTTTGAACCCTGCATTGTCGTTGTTATGTTTTTGAGCTCCGCTCACTAAGCTTTATGCTTACGCTCTCCTTTTTCCGGCAATGTAGATCTTTAGCTTGGAGTTAGCAAGGAGCAAGAAAAGGGCGTTCAAGCGTGTGGTAGTTTGCTCAAGTATGGTTTATTAAATAATGTAGTAGTTTAGCAATGGGAAATGCTACTTGTTTTAGGAGCGTGTATCTAGACTCCTTTGTGTTGGCTTTATGTTGTTAACGTCTTATGTTGATGGATTTGTAAACCATGTTTATGTTGATGCCTAAGTGTTTGTTGGGAGGCCTATAGCCATGTCTTTTGGATGCTTGTGTTGCTTTGGCTTTGGATGCCATGCTTGGCTTGTAAAATCATGTTTATAATATGAATGTTTTATGTTTGTTTGCTAAGGCATGAAACTCATGTATGCTATGTATGCCTTCTTTTGAATGAGGTTGAATGATGTTCGTCCATGTTGGGTGCCTTGTATGACTAGATTTTGGTTAATAGAGGTGGTATGAATGCTTGGATGTGTCTAGGGAGGTCTTGATTCGCATCTAGGTTTGAGTCTTGTGTTGTTTTTGCTGATTTTGGAAACTTGCAGTGCAGGGCGTATCGATACGCCTGAGGGCCGTATCGATACGGTCTTGCCTGCAGGCCTCAGTTTTGGCTGGGTGTATCGATACACGGGGGTGTATCGATACGGTTTTTGCTCACTGGAATTCTGAGAAGTTGGTGAGTTTAGGGCGTATCGATACGGGGTTGATGCGTATCGGTACGTTTCCATCTCGTTGACCTCAAAATGTTGACCGAGATGGGCGTATCGATACGCTCAAGGGCTGTATCGATACGGTCTTCCCTGAGTTGCCTGCAAGGGTTGACTTTGGTCAAGGCGTATCGATACCCTCTGTAGGTGTATCGATACGACCTACTTAAAAAGGGAAAATTGGGTTGTTTAATTGCATGTCTTGTGGGTTTTGTATCCGTGTTGTTCGTTGCGTGTCCTATCACATAGGAGTTAATAAAGGCATCTAGAAAGATAAAGGAAAAAAATAGGGTTGCTAACCGAAGGGGAGCCTTAACGGGTTTCACTTCGGTTTTCCCCGTGTAGCCTACTCGGACCGGTCAGCCGTCCAGACCGGGACTAGTTGGTTACAATATACTTTTATAAATTTTGTTATGTTAATAATTTATATATCGAAACATTCATTTTAATTTTTTGAATAGTTTAAAGGTGATTATAAGGTAATATATATGTTCATACAAATTCTTAACTCTTTGAACACACATCATGCAGACAAAGCGAATTGAACTCATGTCTTCTATGATGAATATCATTCTCTTTTCTACTGGACCACTCGTTGAGTTCAAAACATTAAATTATTTATGCATCAAGACTTGATTTGTTTTTTTTTTTTGGTCTTGTAATATACATGTGGTGCTAAATATTACCTTGTTTATTTCTTTGCAAATAAAAATGAAATAATTGGTTGATTGAGTTTAGTTGATATTATTATCTATAAAACATAGATGGCCGTAGGATCGAATATGCTTAAGTGTTCAATATCTTTTAATTGAAGAGAGAAAATTTTGAATAGTCTAAACTTTGTATAAAAAAAATGAAATAATTGTTTCTACAAGGGATGTCAAACCGGGATGGTCATGAGACACTCTTCACCTGAACCCCGAATCTACCTCGAAATTTGTTATCTATTCTCATTTTCATCTCGACCCGAACATATAGGGAAAAAAAGAAAAATAACAAAAAATCCACAGGGAAATGGAAAACACGAATTAACAAAAACTGAGTAAAAATGAAAATGAAAAACAAAGAAACGTATCTATGAATCAAGAATCGCAAACAAAAATATCTTAAGATAGTCAAGAACATGGAAACACAAGCATACATCTGATGATACATGAATTTTTCGGGTATAAATAAAACAAAAATTATTGTTCTTAAAAAATTTCAGATTTTTTTTAATTTAAAAATGAAGTTCTTTGCTGAAAGACATGTTTTATAATACTTGTTTTTTAAAATTGATTGGAGTTTCTTTACAATAAAATAAGATTAATGAGATCCAAAATAATATTAACGAACAATAATTTGATGTAAAAAAAAATAAGAGAATTTAAATTTTATTGTTACTTTAATGCAATATTGACTTCACTATCAATCTATCCTTTTAAAACCCCTAGCATGGTTTTCACGTATCCTCTGCTTTCTTTGGAGCCTCACCGTAATTCGATCGGCGATCATGATGAGTCTATGCCGGCGGGCAATGGATCATCGACGGGGAGACCTCCGGATGGGGTGGTTGTGGTTGGGGATGACTTTGCGGTGCGTATAGATATGGGCGTTGTAGATTGCTATATGGATGTGGAGGTTTCAAACCCTAAGTCACTAGAGCGGCTTGGATCACCACTGAGTGAGGCAGTTGAGCGGTCGTCTAAGAAGGGTCGGGTTTAGGGAGTGGCGGCGATGGATGCTACGGTTGGTGAAGGTGGCAAGGTTTGCGCGCAGGTACAGATTCATGCAGGAAAGGGAAAGAAATCTTATGATGCGTCGGTGATGGGGCAGCATGCCTCACAAAAGGAAGGTTCTGGGGACAATTCGTTTGATTTGGATTTTGATATAGGGGATGACGATGTTGTGGTGGATCGGACTAGATTATTCTCGAATATCAGATTTTCGGATCGGGCGCATAAACTACTTGGAAGAAGTATGAGGAAGACAGTTATACTTCGACTCCTAGGACGACCAATAGGTTATAGAGCTTTGTTGAATCGTATTCGATCAATATGGCAGCCGAGTGGAGAATTTCAAGTAGTAGATTTCGAAAATGATTACTATCTGGTTCGCTTTGCACTTTAATCGGACAATGTGCACGTTTTGACTGATGGACCTTGGACAATATATGGATCGTATCTTACAGTGCAACCTTGGTCGCCGTCCTTTTCCCTTCTTGAGACTCATCCCTCACATTTTATTGTGTGGGTAGGGCTACCAGGCTTGCCATATAAGTATTACTCGAAAGCTTTCTTTAAGAGAATTGCAATGAAAATTGGTCAGGTGATACGAATTGACTATAGTACTCAGGTTGGCGATAGGGGCAAATTTGCTAGGTTGGTGGTTATGGTCAATTTGAATGAGCCGCTAGTGTCGTACATTGGGATTGATGGTTTTCTACAAAAGTTAGAGTATGAGGGCTTATCTCAAATTTGTTACACTTGTAGGATTTATGTTTTCCTTGTTTACCAAAAATAATAGTGTGGATAGCTTGTTGTTAATGGTGTATATTGATGACATTGTTATCACTGGTAGTAATAAGGATGAGGTAAATGATGTGGTTCAGTTGATTAATGTTGAGTTTTCTCTGAAAGATCTGGGGCAAATTAAGTTTTTTCTGGACATGGAAGTTCAGCAAGGTGCTCGAGGATTATTTCTCAGTCAAAAGAAGTATATTGTTGATTTGTTACTTAAGGCAAACATGTTTGCTTCTCAACCTTCTCTCACTCATATGGTAATTGTTTCAAAGCTTTAGGAGAGTGACCACCACCAGTTTGCTGATATACATCTTTATCGAAGTGTTGTGAGCGGTCTTCAATATCTTACTTTAACCCGTCCTGACATTACTTTTGTTGTTAATAGAGCTCTCAGTATATGAATAATCTTTCTGAATGTCATTGGCGTGCAGTAAAGAGGATTCTTAGGTACCTATTTGGTACACTGGGCTTTGGGCTGTTTTACAGAAGGTCCAATACTCTTGAGTTTGTGTGTTATACTGATGCAGATTGAGCTTCATCTACTGAAGATATGCGATCAACGACTGGATACTGCATTTTTTCTTGGAAGCAATCTAATAGCCTGAAGCTCCAAGAAGTAGAGTGTTGTTTCCAGATCTACGTTAGAGGCAGAGTACAGCAGTTTGGCAAATTCTGTTTTTGAGCTTGTATGGCTTAAGAGTCTTTTGACTGAAATTAGAGTGAACTTGGTTGGAAAGCCTGTTGTATGGTGTGATAACACTTCTATAGTGTCTATGGCTGTGAATCCAACACATCATACAAAGATTAAACATGTTGAGATCGATATGCATTTTGTTCGCAAGAAAATTCTTGCTGGCAAACTGATTGTAAATTTTATTCCGTCAGCTGAACAGATTGATGATGTTCAAACAAAGCCAATTCCTCATGTTTCTTTTGATTACATGCGAACACGTCTTGTAATTGTTGCTCCCGAAGCAGTCAAAGAGTGAAGGGAAACCAGAAGATTAATAGAGTATAGTCAATAGCCTAACAAAGTCATGATAGGCTGTAACAGATTTGTTAGGACTGTAACAGATTTGTTAGTCTACAGTTGGGCTAGTTAGCCGGGCTCACTAGTTGGGCTATATATATATTTTGTAAATCATTATGTTTATTAAGTTGAGTTTAATAAAATTCCCCTTTTGTTTTAGAGAATATTTTGTTATGAATATTTATCTATGTGGATGTCTATCATGATTAGAACTTTATTAAAGGAGTTTGATTTATTTATTATTAAGAATATTATCTCTATGAATTAGAGTTTAATGTATTATGTACTTCTTATGCCTATAAATAGATGATTCATTGAAAGCATTGTATACAATTCTATATTTGAGAATAATACAAATCTCCCTCTTTCTCTCATCTCTTTGTTCTTCTTGTTCTTATTCTTGTTCATCTTTATTTTATTCACAACACGTTATCAGCACGAGACTCTAATCAACTGAGGTCTTCATCGTTATAATTCAAAAGAAGTTACCGGGAAGAATTCGATTATAGAATAAACCAAAGATAAGTTTTTTTTTCTCTCCTTATTTTTTTAGTTACCGATTGTCTTTCTCTTTATATTTTAACTTTGTTTTAAATTTTTTTTTTGAAAATTTTGGAAGTATGTTTGATTTTATTCGAACATTGGAAAGAGATAAATTTGTGGCTTCTCACAAACCAAAAGACGAATCGACAGAGACGAAGAGGGAACGATGGAATCGATTAAGGTTTGTTAAGCGAAAGTATTTGTGGGTTTTCATCTTTGGTACTCAACTGCTTATGCTTTTCATACTTAATTATTATTATTTGTGTTTGTATATTTGTAAATTCATGAAGTTTGATGATGGTGCATGTAAAGCATGTTCGATTTACTAACTATACTTTATAATTATGAATAACAAAGTTATGTACGTAGAACTATGGTAGTTTTTCATATAAATTAATTAAAATACGTACTCTAGGTTTAAGGTTTTTTTTTAGTAACAAAGATCTGTACATTAATGAAACACCTTTGTTGGTTTAGTTTTTTTTTAAAGAGAGAATTATGACATAGATCCTCTGATTTCTAATATATTCAATTCAGCCCATACATATAGATCTTATTATTATGGTTTCATATATGTTTATTTTTGACACAATGGTTGAACTTTGTATTAATATCAATATGTGTTTATATTATTTTATTTGATGATATTGATATTTTAACCATGTATTGAGTTTTACATGTATTTAAATGACTTGGAAAGAAACACGACATTATGAGAAGATGTTTTGGTCATTTGCTACGTCTCCATTTTCCTCGAGAGGAAAACTAATATCGGTAAATTCTTATTTTATTTTTTTATTCTTTAAATTATGATTTTAATGTGCGATAAATCATGGTGAATTTCAATCTATAAAAAGATTGTTATAAAGTCTATAGTTGCTCGAAAGCAATTTTTCTTCTTTGTCGAAAAACTCGACCATAGACTTCTCCCAATTTCAAGTTACGAAAATTCTTCTTGATCTAAAAAGTTTTATGGGAGGCATTCCTTGAAGTGAATGCAAAGCATGATGTTTATTCCATGCGATTATCAATGATGGGGCATTCCCTGAAGTGAATGCAAGCATGATGTTTATTCCATGCAATTATCAATGATGGGGCATTCCCTGAAGTGAATGCAAGCATGATGTTTATTCCATGCAATTATTGATCTGTTTCATTCCCTGAAGTGAATGCAAACATGGTAAATCATTATTCAATTAGAGACATAATTTCGATATAATCCAAGTATAATTGGCTGGACATCCCGTTCTGCGAGGCTACTGGTCTCAAAGGAGGTTTTTAAAGGACCTTGTGGACAGGTTTAACAATGCCGCGTACGAGGATTAAATCTTTGTTCTCTATGATAAGGGTATGTGAAAAAGGTTTTAAAGGCCCACTGGCTCTACTCCATTCCTTAAAGTGAATGTGAGATTATATTATGGAATGAATAAAAAATCACATTAAAAGTAGTGATCATGGTCGAGACTATGAATATACACATGAAAAATATAGTCGTATGAAGAATACTTCTACCCGCTGGTAGCAAAGTTATAAGGATGAAAAGAGTGATAAAGATCATTCTAAGGAAGTGAAATCCTTTTACCAATGTGATGTTATAAACCATTGATTTCGTACTTGTCAAACGCCAAAGTATTATGGACTTTATCCATAATCATGAATAATAAATGAAATAAAATATAAACAAAATTTGTTTATGGCGTTATTGATCCAACTCAATTGGATATTGTTAATTTTCTCATAACCTTTGAAGGGAATAATTTACCATTTATTTTATTTCCCTTATAACCTCTAATAGGAATAATTGATTTATTTTATTTTATTTTTATGTTAATTCGTTTTATTTATTATTTATTTATGTTAGTTTGCTTTATGTTTATTTATTTCATATATTATTTATTTACGTTTTATGTTAATTTATTATTTGAAGAATATGATTATACAATGAATTGTGGCTATTTATGCCTAGAATTGTGGCTATTTATGCCTAGCAGATAATGCAAGTACTCATATTGTACTTAAGCATAAGAAATAATTTTCCCATTTAAATGCATGGGAAAATATGAGTAGTATTTCTCAAAGTACTAAAATATCAATACTTCGGAAGAGCACTTGAAAGTTTATCTCTGATAGATAATCGACTTGATATGATGTGCTATATTTTATATTTTTCATTCCTCGAAGTGAATGATACAAAGTACATATTTTCATTACCTGAAGTAAATGAAACAAAGCACATTTTGAAAGGTGCACAATTATGCATTTCTCGATTAAAATGCAAGGGAATAATGTGAGTACTATATCCGGAAGTACTAATATCACAAAAGGCTCTGGTTGAGCAAATATGTTATTGTCAAATGGAACTTTATTCCATATTCACAGTGCGTTATACTCGTCAAAGTCATAAAGAGAGCAATATGAGTTCGCAAACTATCCCTTTGGGAATTATAGATAACATATGTTATCAATTGACATTTGAAATAAGCCAATATTGATATAAGTTTTGGTAGCTAAAAAGTCAGTTGAAAGCTCTAGAAGAGCTATATATTACTACCAAAAGATAATTTCAATTGAAAGCTCCGAAAGAGCTAAATATATTCCTATTTAAAGGAACAATTTTAATGGTCGTACTAGACATGTACGAGTGAGATTGAATTACATGTTATGGTAAACAAGGAGTTTACAAATTCAGAGATATATGCACACATAAATATATAGTTGGCATGATCGGTTAGACCATCCTGATCAATGGTGCAGAAATTATTGAGATTTACATGCACATATATTAAAAGAACCTGTAGTTCTTGTGGTGCTTATTCTTAAAGGAATGAATTAAATTCCACTTATTAAAGAACATGAAGTTCTTGTGTTGCTTAAAGGAATTGATTAAATTCCACTTACTAAAAGAACCTGAAGTTCTTGTGTTGTTTGTTCTCAAAGGATATATATGATCCCACTTACCAAAAGAATTAGAACTTAAAGTTCTTGTATTGAAGTTGAGACTATATGTCTTGCATATCTGAACGAAATATGGGCCCATATATCCACAAATGTGGAAAGTTTTATATGATTTTAGTAGATGCATCTACATTGTTTTATCGACTTACAACCAGAAGTTTGTGAGATTGATTCTAAAAATATTCAGATTATGCAGTTAGACTATTCGTCTTGAAAAGCTAGTGAATTTATATTTTAGGCTATATCAGTTGTTACAAAGCCTATTGATTATGAAAAATATAGTTTAGCAAAATTTCAATTGGATGCCTCCTATTTAATAGCTAAACTATGAGAACAAAAGAGTTATTATTTATATGGTGTTTCCATATAGCAACACTTATACGCATCAAGCCAACAAGTTATAATAAACTCCCCGTTATGATTGGTTTTTGGTCAGAAACCATACATTTCCCATTTTGTGATTTTTGAATGTGCGATATGAATTGCTCCACCACAACGCACAAAATGGGTAAATAAAAGGGTTGAGAATATATATTGAGTACGAGTCTCCTTTTATGTTTAAATTTTAAACATTAATTGGAGAATCATTTATGACATGATTTTTCTCAACATCAGGGGGAGATAATAATCAGCTGGATAGAGGAAAATGAATTATCATTTTCTAGATCCTCGTATATGAACTAGAAGTTCATAAGATAATTCATGTTATTACATGTCAACTGCCAGATATATTTACTGACCCAATGAGAGTAATTAAGTCTCATATACCAGCTGAAATGCTCTAAGTTTAAATTACATGTTAGAGCGAGAGAATGTAAATCATGCCTGAAGCATGATAGTTGAAATGATTCCAAATGATCAAAATTCTCGTAAATAGAAAGTAATATGAGATGGTCATATATTGGAGGCGAGTGCTCCTGAAGAGACCCAAGACATAACAAATAATAAAACTCTTGAAGAGTTTCAGGTACCTGGAATAAAGATTGAAATCTTGAAGAGATCTCGATGAGTTATGTCATTACGAGAATGGAACTAGAAAATTGAAAAGTTGTCGACAACGATTTTACAAACAAGTTTACATAAAATATTTCTATAGAAGTAAAGAAAGAAATCGAGGATCTTGTATAAAATCTATCCAGAAGTATAGATATTGAATTGGTCAATGTTGAAAGACGCTTTGAACTTCTAAAATAGAAGTATTTGGACCAGCAGTCTAAACACCTAAAGGTGTAATGCAAGTGAGGCACAAATAAGTAGTCGTAAATACGACTTGAACTATGATTTATGAAAAGGTTTAATTACTTCATGGTGAATGCAATTACTTTGGCAGTTATGAAAATTTTACATGCGTCTAATTATTTGTGGATCCATATTTATCCTTGAAGGATCTAAAATGCTATAAGCATTTGGAAATTTCCGAGGAAATTTATTTAGACATGTCTCATGAATATTTTGGCGCATTTGGTATAATCGCCTTAGTGAATACTAATTGAGAAAATACTATAAGAATGATCAGATTTCCTTATGTATTTTATAAAGGAGTTTGGATCAAGATCCATTATGATAATTTTAGAACTCCTAAAGAGCTTCAAATTGGAAACTCATGAAGTACTTTCAATGCAAGTACTTGAATCTTGACATCAAGTTTATCTCGACCTGAAGATCGAGCATTTTTATATATTTCTTTTTTCTATGAATAGACATAAGCTGAAAGAATCTTAAAGAAGATTCAATATGAATAGAACATATCTATTGAGTATCCCAATAGTTGTAAGATTGTTGGATGTGAATAAAGATATTTATATCTTTTCTTGGTCTTGAAGCACTATATATTAGTTGGCCAAGAAATATCTATAAATATACAAAGATCATTACATTTAGATCTTCAAACATTCGTTGATGCCTCCTCAAATGTCGTAGAAATAATTGTTATGCACGAGGCAAGCCAAAAAAATGTGTTTGGCTAAGATTATTGACCCAACATATCCAAAAGATATGTGGATTTACTTTTACAAGATATGATAAAAGCTATCTTGTGTGAAGATAAAGCAAGATGTATATCTCAGTTTGAAAGTTGATACATCATGGAACATATTACTCCAAAGTTTCATCCCTCGCGATCTTTAGAAAAATGATATTTAAGATTAAATTATGAAGATTCAAAGATCTTCTGTGATGTTTTCATGAGGGGGAGTAAATACGCGTTGCACTCTTTTTCCCTTAACTGAGGTTTTGTCCCAATGGGTTTTCCTGGTAATGTTTTTAATGAGGCAACAAGTTATGCGTATCAAAGATGTGTGTACTCTTTTTCCTTCACTAAAGAATTTTTTTCCCACTGGGTTTTTATCTCAGTAAGGTTTTAACGAGGCACATTATCTTCATAGACATCCAAGGGGGAGTGTTATGAATATTTATCTATGTGGATGTCTATCATGATTAGAACTTTATTAAAGGAGTTTGATTTATTTATTATTAAGAATATTATCTCTATGAATTAGAGTTTAATGTATTATGTACTTCTTATGCCTATAAATAGATGATTCATTGAAGGCATTGTATACAATTCTATATTTGAGAATAATACAAATCTCCCTCTTTCTCTCATCTCTTTGTTCTTCTTGTTCTTATTCTTGTTCATCTTTATTTTATTCACAACATATTTCTTTTTTTTCTTTCATCTTTTTTTCTTTTCTCTTCTTTGTTTGTTATTTTGTTCATATTCTTTTCAACTCTTTCTTTTTTTTTTGTTTCGGTCATCCATTTATAGTTTCTGTCAGTCATTTTCGTTGCTCTAAAGCTGATAATTTAGAGGACATCAAAGTTAATTTGATCAATTTTATCAAATTTGAGAAAAACTAAACTAGTAAGAAGAAAAAAAAATTAAGAATTGACCGAACCAAAAATTAAAAATATATATAAACCATACATATACACATAAACATGGGCGAAGCATAAGAAGAGCATAAGGCCTTGGCCTCCAAAAAATGGAGAATTTATATCGGACTTTTTTTAAAAAAAATTAATTTGTTTCCTCAAATTTTTAGAAATTCATATTAAATATTAGATATTTTTAATTAAATATTCTAAAAAATTAATTCGCCCCTTCAATTTTTTTAGGTTAATGGCTTTAGGTCCCTATAAGTATAATTAGATCAATTAAATCTTTCCACAATTTTGAGTTTAAATAATTAATTAACACTTATAATACAAATTAGGTCTTTCCCCCACATGTTTTCGATTTATTCCTATTCTAAGTAGTCAAACATAATTTTAAATATTTTAGGCTTATAATACAAATTTGTATCTAATTGGTACTTGAAATTTTAATTATTTTAGGCTTATAATATAAATTGGTATCTAAATTTGACAATTTTTTCAATTTGGTGTCGATCAACTTGGAAAAAGGGTGAGAAGATTGGGAAATAAAACGTTCCAAATGAGCTGGTAGATTACTCGCCTTCCGATCCAGACATTGTAAGAATGCAAAAATCAACTAAGTCTACAAGGAAAACACTTGAATTTGGGCGGAAATTATAGGTGATGAGGAGGAGGTGGTGGTTGAACTTGTGAGATTAGAGATTGATAGTCAGCATTAGAATTTTGCTGTGAGTTTTAATTGGATTAACTGGTTTAGTATTTCATTTTACAGGGTTGCAGATTTGGCTGAACTTGCGTCTTTTACACTTTGTTTTAATTTGGTCAAACCTTCACTCATTTGTTGCAACAGAAATCCTTGATTAAAATGTATCAGTCCTTGATTAAATGGAGTCTGATTCGCCATCAGTGTATTATTCAATTGGGAGGATGAAAAAGAACCGGAATCCATTGTTGTTGAGCCCTCCATGATTGTTATTTGTTAGATCAAGTGTATGTTTGCGATTGTGTCGTATCTGTGTTTATGTATGATTATGTGTATGTTTCGAAATTGTCTTTTAAAAGAATTTTTTTTAGAGTAAACTACTTCATTGACCATCATACTTTTGATAAAGTTGCGATTTGATCATATTACTTTTTTTCGAAACAATTAAACCACCAAACTATTTAAATGGTATCAATGTAACCACCAACCGTGACCAGTTAAAAAAGAATATAATTACATATTTGATCCCTATTATTTACATATCCTTTTAATGTAGTCCTAATTTTAAATTAATAAAATAAATTAATTATTTAATTAGGTGGTGACATGTGTCAACACCTTATTGGAGGACTTTAATAATTTATATTTGATTTATTAAATATATATTCCTCCTCCAATCATGTGGCACCACCTGTTTAGAGGAGAAAAACAAAATCTAACTAAACCTACACTTGTAGGGGATTGAACCTATACCTTGTAGGGTAAAGGTCAATGGCTTAGCCACTACACCAAACACAACTTTATGTTATGAAACACCAACTTTAATATATGTTTTATTGTTTTCTACATTCACTTTTTTAATTTCACATATAAAATCATCGAATTATCTTTAAAATTATATATAATTTAATATATGTTGTGAATAAAATAAAGAAGAACAAGAAGAACAAAGAGATGAGAGGAAGAGGGAGATTTGTATTATTCTCAAAATATAGAATTGTCTACAATGCCTTCAATGAATCATCTATTTATAGGCATAAGAAGTACATAATACATTAAACTCTAATTCATAGAGATAATATTCCTAATAATAAATAAATCAAACTCCTTTGATAAAGTTCTAATCATGATAGACATCCACATAGATAAATATTCATAACACTCCCCCTTGGATGTCTATGAAGATAATGTGTCTCGTTAAAACCTTACTAAGATAAAAACACAGTGGGAAAAAAATTCTTTAGTGAAGGAAAAAGAGTACACACATCTTTGATACGCATAACATGTTGCCTCATTAAAAACCTTACCAGGAAAACTCATTGGGACAAAACCTCGGTTAAGGAAAAAAGAGTGCAACGCGTATTTACTCCCCCTTATGCAAACATCACAAAAGATCTTTGAATCTTCATAATTTAATCTTGAATATCATTTTTCTAAAGATCGTCAGGGATGAAACTTTGGAGTAATATGTTCCATGATGTATCCACTTTCAAACTGAGATATACATCTTGCGTTATCTTCACACAAGATAGCTTTTATCATATCTTGTAAAAGTAAATCCACATATCTTTTGGATATGTTGGGTCAATAGTCTTAACCAAACACATTTTTTGGCTTCCCTCGTGCATAACAATTATTTCTACGACATTTGAGGAGGCATCAACGAATGTTTGAAGATCTAAATGTAATGATCTTTGTATATTCATAGATATTTCTTGACCAACTAATATATAGTGCTTCAAGACTAAGAAAATATATAATTATCTTTATTCACATCCAACAATCTTACAACTATTGGGATACTCAATAGATATGCTCTATTCATATTGAATCTTCTTTAAGATTCTTTCAGCTTATGTCTATTCATAGACAAAAGAAATATATAATAATGCTCGATCTTCAGGTCGAGATAAACTTGATGTCAAGATTCAAGTACTTGTATTGAAAGTACTTCATGAGTTTCCAATTTGAAGCTCTTTAGGAGTTCTAAAATTATCATAATGGATCTTGATCCAAACTCCTTTATAAAATACATAAGGAAATTTGATCATTCTTATAGTATTTTCTCAATTAGTATTCACTAAGGCGATTATACCAAATGCGCCAAAAATATTCATGAGACGTGTCTAAATAAATTTCCTCAGAAATTTCCAAATGCTTATAGCATTTTAGATCCTTCAAGGATAAATATGGATCCACAAATAATTAGACGCATGTAAAATTTTCAAAACTGCCAAAGTAATTGCATCCACCATGAAGTAATTAAAACTTTTCATAAATCACAGTTCAAGTCGTATTTACGACTACTTATTTGTGCCTCACTTGCATTACACCTTTAGGTGTTTGGACTGGTGGTCCAAATACTTCTATTTTAGAAGTTCAAAGCGTCTTTCAACATTGGCCAATTCAATATCTATACTTCTGGATAGATTTTATACAAGATCCTCGATTTCTTTCTTTACTTCTATAGAAGTATTTTATGTAAAATTATTTGTAAAATCGTTGTCGACAACTTTCCAATTTTTCTAGTTCCATTCTCGTAATGACATAACTCATCGAGATCTCTTCAAAATTTCAATCTTTATTCCAGGTACCTGAAACTCTTCAAGAGTTTTATTATTTGTTATGTCTTGGGTCTCTTCAGGAGCACCCGCCTCCAATATATGACCATCTCATATTACTTTCTATTTACGAGAATTTTGATCATTGGAACCATTTCAACTATCATGCTTCAGGCATGATTTACATTCTCTCGCTCTAACATGTAATTTAAACTTAGAGCATTTCAGCTGGTATATGAGACTTAATTACTCTCATTGGGTCAGTAAATATGTCTGGCAGTTGACATGTAATAACATGAATTATCTTATGAACTTCTAGTTCATATACGAGGATCTAGATAATGATAATTCATTTTCCTCTATCCAGCTGATTATTATCTCCCCCTGATGTTGAGAAAAATCATGTCATAAATGATTCTCCAATTAATGTTTAAGAATTTAAACATAAAAGGAGACTCGTACTCAATATATATTCTCAACCCTTTTTATTTACCCACTTTGTGCGTTGTGGTGGAGCAATTCATATCGCACATTCAAAAATCATAAAATGGGAAATGTATGGTTTCTGACCAAAAACCAATCATAACGGGGAGTTTATTATAACTCGTTGGCTTGATGCGTATAAGTGTTGCTATATGGAAACACCATATAAATAATAACTCTTTTGTTCTCATAGTTTAGCTATTAAATAGGAGGCATCCAATTGAAATTTTGCTAAACTATATTTTTCATAATCAATAGGCTTTGTAACAACTGATATAGCCTAAAATATAAACACACTAGCTTTTCAAGACGAATAGTCTAACTGCATAATCTGAATATTTTTAGAATCAATCTCACAAACTTCTGGTTGTAAGTCGATAAAACAATGTAGATGCATCTACTAAAATCATATAAAACTTTCCACATTTGTGGATATATGGGCCCATATTTCGTTCAGATATGCAAGACATACAGTCTCAACTTCAATACAAGAACTTTAAGTTCTAATTCTTTTGGTAAGTGTGATCATCTATATCCTTTGAGAACAAACAACACAAGAACTTCAGGTTCTTTTAGTGGGTGGAATTTAATCAATTCCTTTAAGCAACACAAGAACTTCACGTTCTTTAATAAGTGGAATTTAATCCATTCCTTTGAGAATAAGCACCACAAGAACTACAAGTTCTTTTAATATATGTGCATGTAAATCTCAATAATTTCTGCACCATTGATCAGGATAGTCTAACCGATCATGCCAACTATATATATGTGTGTATATATCTCTGAATTTGTAAACTCCTTGTTTACCATAACATGTAATTCAATCTCACCCGTACATGTCTAGTACGGCCATCAAAATTGTTCTTTTAAATAGGAATATATTTAGCTCTTTCGGAGCTTTCAATTGAAATTATCTTTTGGTAGTAATATATAGCTCTTCTAGAGCTTTCAACTGACTTTTTGGCTACCAAAACTTATATCAATATTGGCTTATTTCAAATGCCAATTGATAACATATGTTATCTATAATTCCCAAAGGGATAGTTTGCGAACTCATATTGCTCTCTTTATGACTTTGACGAGTATAACGCACTGTGAATATAGAATAAAGTTCCATTTGACAATAACATATTTGCTCAACCAGAGCCTTTTGTGATATTAGTACTTCCGGATATAGTACTCACATTATTCCCTTGCATCTTAATCGAGAAATGCATAATTGTGCACCTTTCAAAATGTACTTTGTTTCATTTACTTCAGGTAATGAAAATATGTACTTTGTATCATTCACTTCGAGGAATGAAAAATATAAAATATAGCACATCATATCAAGTCGATTATCTATCAGAGATAAACTTTCAAGTGCTCTTCCGGAGTATTGATATTTTAGTACTTTGAGAAATACTACTCATATTTCCCCTTGCATTTAAATGGGAAAAATATTTCTTATGCTTAAGTACAATATGAGTACTTGCATTATCTGCTAGGCATAAATAGCCACAATTCTAGGCATAAATAGCCACAATTCATTGTATATTTTATTCCGGAAGTAATCATATTCTTCAAATAATAAATTAACATAAAACGTAAATAAATAATATGTGAAATAAATAAACATAAAGCAAACTAACATAAATAAATAATAAATAAAACGAATTAACATTAAAAAAATAAAATAAATAAAAAAACAATTATTCCTGTTAGAGGTTATAAGGGAAATAAAATAAATGGTAAATTATTCCCTTCAAGGGTTATGAGAAAATTAACAATATCCAATTGAGTTGGACCAATAACGCCATAATTATTTTCGCCATAAACAAATTTTGTTTATATTTTATTTCATTTATCATTCATGATTATGGATAAAGTCCATAATACTTTGGCGTTTGACAAGTACGAAACCAATGGTTTATAACATCACATTGGTAAAAGGATTTCACTTCCTTAGAATGATCTTTATCACTCTTGTCATCCTTATAACTTCGCTACCAACGGGTAGAAGTATTCTTAAAATGACTATATTTTTCATGTGTATATTCATAGCCTCGACCACGACCACAACTTTTAATGTGATTTTTTATTCCTTCCATAATATAATCTCACATTCACTTCAGGGAATGGAGTAGAGCCAGTGGGCCTTTAAAACCTTTTTCACATATCCTTATCACAGAGAACAAAGATTTAATCCTCGTACGCGGCATTGTTAAACATGTCCACAAGGTCCTTTAAAAACCTCCTTTGAGACCAGTAGCCTCGCAGAACGAGATGTCCAGCCAATTATACTTGGATTATATCGAAATTATGTCTCTAATTGAATAACGATTTACCATGTTTGCATTCACTTCAGGGAATGAAACAAATCCAATAATTGCATGGAATAAACATCATGCTTGCATTCACTTCAGGGAATGCCCCATCATTGATAATTGCATGGAATAAACATCATGCTTGCATTCACTTCAGGGAATGCCCCATCATTGATAATCGCATGGAATAAACATCATGCTTTGCATTCACTTCAAGGAATGCCTCCCATAAAACTTTTTAGATCAAGAAGAATTTTCGTAACTTGAAATTGGGAGAAGTCTATGGTCGAGTTTTTCGACAAAGAATAAAAATTGATTTCGAGCAAATATAGACTTTATAACAATCTTTTTATAGATTGAAATTCACCATGATTTATCGCACATTAAAATCATAATTTAAAGAATAAAAAAATAAAATAAGAATTTACCGATATTAGTTTTCCTCTCGAGGAAAATGGAGACGTAGCAAATGACCAAAACATCTTCTCATAATGTCGTGTCTCTTTCCAAGTCATTTAAATACATGCAAAACTCAATACATGGTTAAAATATCAATATCATCAAATAAAATATTATAAACACATATTGATCTTAATACAAAGTTCAACCATTGTGTCAAAAATAAACATATATGAAACCATAATAATAAGATCTATATGTATGGGCTGAATTGAATATATTAGAAATCAGAGGATCTATGTCATAATTCTCTCTTCAAAAAAAAACTAAACCAACAAAGGTGTTTCATTAATGTACAGATCTTTGTTACTAAAAAAAACCTTAAACCTAGAGTACATATTTTAATGAATTTATATGAAAGACTACCATAGTTCTACGTACATAACTTTGTTATTCATGATTACAAAGTATAGTCAGTAAATCGAACAGGCTTTACATGCACCATCATCAAACTTCATGAATTTACAAATATACAAACACAAATAATAATAATTAAGTATGAAAAGCATAAGCAGTTGGGTACCAAAAATGAAAACCCACAAATACTTTCGCTCAACAAACCTTAATCGATTCCATCGTTCCCTACTTTAAAAGCCGATGAGGCAGGTAAGGAAAACAGCGCGGCATTATCGATTTTTTCCGCTAATTAACCCTTTTAGGAACAAGAGAAAACACACGTAATTTACACCAAACACAACCTCTTCGTCTCTGTCGATTCGTCTTTTGGTTTGTGAGAAGCCACAAATTTATCTTTTTCCAATGTTCGAATAAAATCAAACATACTTCCAAAATTTTCAAAAATTAAAACAAAGTTAAAATATAAAGAGAAAGACAATCGATAACTAAAAAAATAAGGAGAAAAAAAAACTTATCTTTGGTTTATTCTATAATCGAATTCTTCCTGGTAACTTCTTTTGAATTATAACGATGAATACCTCAGTTGATTAGAGTCTCGTGCTGATAACGTGTTGTGAATAAAATAAAGAAGAACAAAGAGATGAGAGGAAGAGGGAGATTTGTATTATTCTCAAAATATAAAATTGTCTACAATGCCTTCAATGAATCATCTATTTATAGGCATAAGAAGTACATAATACATTAAACTCTAATTCATAGAGATAATATTCTTAATAATAAATAAATCAAACTCCTTTGATAAAGTTCTAATCATGATAGACATCCACATAGATAAATATTCATAACAATATATATATATAATAATTTAATTTAGATTTTTAATTAAATTAAAAAATAATTCTCTGAATATAATTTTATTTTTAAATATAATTGAATGGAAATTTTAGATTCACTAAATGATTTTTTATTATAAGTTAGAATTTTTAATTTATTATATATAATAATTTAATTGAAATTTTTTAATTAAATTAAATAATAATTCGTGGAATATATTTTATTTTTAAATATAATTTAATTGAGATTTTAGATTCAATTGATATATTTTTAATTAAAAAATAAATTTGATGATTTTATATGTAAAATTAAAAAAGTGAATGTAGAAAAGAATAAAACATATATTAAAGTTGGTATTTCATAACATGTAGTTGTGCTTGGTGTAGTGGCTAAGCCACAGCTTTTTACCTTGCAGCGCACAAGTTTGATCCCCTACAAGCGCAAGTTTGGTTATATTTTGTTTTTCTCCTCCAATCAGTAATTAAATAATTTATTTATTTTATTAGATTAAAATTAGGATTAAATTGATAAATTTTTTAAATATAGGAAACCAAATGTGTAATTATACTAATTTAATTTAACAACCCCGTCGACTTTTCTGTTATTTTTAACGGCTAGTGGTCACATTGATATCGATTAAATAGTTTTGTGGTTTAATTGTTTCAGAAAGAAAATAATATGGTTAAATCGCAACTTTTCTAATAGTATGATTGTCAATGAAGTAGTTTACCTTTTTTATTAAAAAGCGGTCGATTACATTTAACCCCAAAAAAAATGATGATAGACTCAATCTTGTTATATTTTTTAATTGGGTAAACTACACTGGTGGTACCTTAACTATGCCTGTAATCCTACTTTGGTCCCACAATTATGTTTTTCGGCAAAAAGGTCCCTTCCGTCACATAGTTTTCCTATTTTGGTCCCTCGACGTTAAAACCCTAACGTTTTTGCTGACTTGGCTTATTTTATATTTTCCCCAATTTCCACCTCATTTATTAATAAAATAAAACCACATGACGTGTAAAAACAGTTGAAACGACACTAAGCCTAAACTCATTCTAATCAGATCAGTTTTCCTAAAATCAACCTAATCGTATTCTAGGGTTCTTCCTCTCCCGAAATTTTCACCCAAAATCAAACACCAAATCTGCAAAATCGAATCGATTTTCTAGGGTTCTTCCTCTCCAGAAACTTTCACCCAAAATCAATCACCAAATCAATCACCAAATCTTCAAAATCGAATCGATTTTCTAGGGTTCTTCCTCTCCAGAAACTTTAACCCAAAATCAAACACCAAATAGACTTTAATCGATTCGAATTTCTAGGGCTTTTCTTCACCAGAGAAATCGCACCCAAAATCGAATCAAACACCTATTTTGGGGTTCAACGCGAAATGGTTTGGAAACTGAGAATCAAAGGGAAACCAAGCCCTCTATATGGTAAGTTTATAGTTATGATGTTTCTTTATCTGGAAATAGTACTTTATTTAATGGTTTGGAAACTGAGAATCAAAGGGAAACCAAAAAGTGACTTTACTGATTTGTTTTCTAGTGTTTACCTTTTATCGAAAAAAACATGTTTTTGTCTTTACTGGTGGACCACTATATTTTTATCGAAAAAAACATGGGTAGTGGGTCATACAATTCTTTAATGGTTTATTCTATTGAATTGCAACTGAAAATACTACATTGTTTATGATTCTTTAATGGTTTATTCTATTGAATTGCAACTGACAATAGTTTATTGTTTTTTTTTGCAGCCCCCAAGTCTTAACTATTCACAGCAGTTATACACCATGGTGGTTCTTTTGTCACTTCACGCAAACTGAAGTATAACAGCAACCTGGTATCTTATTTTGATTTCTGTGATGTTGATGAAGTTTCTATGTTTGAATTAGCTCACATGATTGAGACTCTATGGATAACTAAAACAGTGAAAGCCTTTAGAGTAGTACCTGGAGTGTCATTTAAGGTTGTAGCTTTGAAATCTGATAGTGATTGTTTGAATATGGTAGCTGACTTACCTAAGAACCATCATGTGCATATTTACTTGGTTGAAATGGATGAAAGTGTGGGTTTAGGGTCAAAAGATGAAACTGAGTTTGAGTATGAGGAACCTAACCCTTATAGTTATAATGAAATTGATTCTGAATTTGAACCCCAACATACACCATTTGAATCCCAAGCTGAATTTGACCCTCCATTTGAACCACAACATGAATCCCAAGATACACCATTTGAACCACAACATGAATCTGTTGTTACACCCCAAACTGAACCCTTTCTTGCACCCCAAGATGAACCTCCATTTGAATCCCAAACTGAAACTTTCCTTGCATCCCAAGATACACCATTTGAATCCCAAGCTGAATCTGTTGTTACACCCCTAGTTGAACCTTCATTTGAACCACAAACTGAACCTTTTCTTGCACCCCAAGATGAACCTCCATTTGAATCCCAAATTGAACCTAATCTTGAATTCCAGGATGAACCATTTATACCCCAAACCCAAACTGAATTTTCATTTGAACCCCAAACCCAAACTGATCCTGAATTTGAATTTTCATTTGAACCCCAAACCCAAACTGAATCTAATATTGCATTCCAAGATGAACCATTTGTAGCCCAAACTGAACCTCAATTTGTACCACAAACTGAACCTGTTTTTGCATCCCAAGATGAACAATTTGAACCCCAATCTGAACATGTTTTTGCACACCAAACTGAACCACAAACTAAACCCCAAACTTATTCTGACTCATCAGATTCTGAGTACTTAGCTAGTGAATCTGAATCTGACTTTGAGGATAGTGATTATTTTGTTGAAGATGTTGAAGATGATATGGAGCCTTTATTTAGTGATAGTAGATTTAAAAATCAGTTTAGGGTTCATTTCGAGGAAGAAAGGGTTGCAAGTGAAAAAAGAGTACAAAATGATGAAGAAATTGAATATTCTGACTCACTACATAGTGTAGATGAGTCAGATTCTGATTCAACTAGTGGTGTTAGGAAGAAAAGATTTGCAGAATTTAATGATGAGCTGGACATGGAGAATCCTGAGCTAAAAGTTGGTATGCTTTTTACCAATAGAGAGGTGTTAAAGGAAGCAGTTATGAATTTTGGTTTGCAGAATAAACTAGGTTTAAAGTTCAAAAAAAATGACAATCGAAGGGTGAAGGTGATTTGCAAGCCTGGATGCCCATGGGTACTAACGGGAGGAAGAAAAAATCCTAAAGACCCCCAGGATAAAACTTGGCAAATTAAGTCCATTCAAAATGAACATTGTTGCAGTAAAGAGTTCAAAAATAGTAGGGTGACATCCAAGTTTATAGGTAGGAAGTACCTACATTTTTTTCTGGCTGACAGAAAATTTTCTATAACTTCCCTACATGAAGCTGTTAAGAAAGATTATGTGCATCCTGTGCATCACTCTAAGTTGTATAGGGCAAGGGACTTTGCCATTGAACTTATTGAGGGCAAACACAAAGAACAATATGGTTTGCTTTATGATTATCTTGGGGAACTTAGGTTGACCAATCCTGGGACCACCACTATCTGTAAGTTAGATGAGAGAGTATTTGAAAGGGTGTATATCTGCATGCAAGCATGCAAAGATGGGTTTAAAGCTGGTTGTAGGCCTATTATATGTATTGATGGATGTCACCTAAAGGGGTATCATAAAGGTCATTTGCTAGCTGCTATTGGGATTGATGCAAATGACTGCCTATATCCCATAGCTTTTGCAGCTGTTGAAAGTGAATGTCATCAATCATGGTTCTGGTTTCTTGAACTTCTGGCCCTAGATTTGGAGTTGAACAACTCACACAACATCTCATTCATGTCTGATAGACAGAAGGTAAATATCATCACCTATTATTTGTTATGTTACATGTTTTATATAATTGACTTGAAATTTAACTGCTTATTTGTTTTTGTCTTAAATGTAGGGACTGGTTGATGTATTGAGAGAACTGTTTCCGCATTCTAATCACAGAACATGTGTGAGACACTTGTACAATAATTTCAAGAAACAACACAGTGGAAAAGCACTTAAGGATGGCTTGTGGAAAGCTGCCAGAGCAACTTATGATAGAGAATATGAAGATGCCATGTCTGAAGTAAAATCTCTATCAAGAGATGCTTATGACTGGTTGAGTGAGAAGGATCCTAGAAATTGGAGCAAGGCATTTTTTCCAACAACAACCAAATGTGACATGCTACTGAATAACTTATGCGAGTCTTTCAATAAGGTAATATGTATTTTAATTGTGTGCATATTTGTTTGTCCAAAGTTACTTATATTTAACTTTTTTTTGTAGTTTATTCTTGAAACAAGAACAAAACCAATCATAACCATGTTGGAGGCAATTAAGACAAAAATTATGCAAAGAATTGCAAAAAAGTCTGATGAAGCTGATAAGTAGATTGGACCTTTATGTCCAAAGATTCAGAAGAAGTTAGAAACATCAATGCAAATGTCAGCAAGGTAATGTTAAACTTTAGAATTCAAATCTATCTATGTAGTAGCTGTTTAACTTTAGAATTTACCTTATCAATGATTGCCAATAATGTCAAATGTTTAACTGATGTGACTGTTATAGTCCTCCTAAATTGGTCCCTTTACTATTATAGTCCTCCTAAATTGGTCCCTTTACTATTATAGTCCTCCTAATTTGGTCCCTTAACTATTATAGTCCTTCTAAGTTGGTCCCTTTACTATTACAGTCTTCCTATTTTGGTCCCCTGGCTATGTTGTTAATGTAGTGGTTGTTATATGATTAAGTAGTTTTAGATTGAGTATACAGTAAATTTGAATGAGAAAAATATTAGTTTTCCCTTCTTTAATCTATCTATGTAGTAGTTCTTACATGGTTAGAAAAATATTAGTTGTTATATGATTAAGTTGTTATAATGTAGGTGTTGGGCTACCAATGCTGGTGGCAATAAATACCAAGTTTCATATGGACCACATCCCCAGCATGTTGTGAACTTGACAGAGCACACGTGTTCATGCAGAAAGTGGGACTTGACAGGTAATTAATATGTTTATACTATGTTTATACCTAGTTTCATATGGGCCGATACTATGTTTATACTATGTTTATACTATGTTTAATATGTTTCATATATTTTGGCAAGAATTCCATGTCACCATGCAATCGCAGCCATACTGATGAAAGAGGAGAGACCTGAGTCGTATGTGGATGATTGTTACAAAAAGATCACTCAACAAGCAATATACTCTCATTTGATAAACCCAGTCAGAGGTCCTGATCAATGGGCTAGACAAACATACTGTGAACCCATCTTACCTCCAACCATTAGAAGACCACCAGGCAGACCTCACAAAAAAGGAGGAAAGAAGTTGATGAACCCATTATTCAAGGTGTTAGAGTTACTAAGAAAGGTGTAACACTTAGCTGTTCTAAGTGTAAGAAAACTGGCCACAATGTCAGGACATGCAAAGGCATTGTTGGTGGAAATAGTTCAAGTTCAAGAACTCCTCGCACCAGAAGTGCACATCCCCAGCAGGCTCCAACAACTTCCACCACTGTTCCTCAGCAACATCCAACAGCTTCCACCACTGTTCCTCAGCAACAACCAACAACTTCCACCAGGCTCCAACCACCTTCAAGACAACCACCACCTACAATAAGACCTAAACTCCCGGTGCGTATTATTTATGTATTTTTCAACATAACACTTCTAATTTAAAATGATCTTGAAGACTAACTATTCTTTTTCTTATATAGATAAAAAGGTCTTCTCATGGCACTTGGAAACAACCTGCACCAGCCAGTAGTGCCCCTACCCAAGAGGCTCAAACAACCACAAGGACAAGTGTTCCTGCCCAGCAAGCTTCAACACAACCACCCCCAATTCAAGTTGTTAGATGGATGCTCAACAACAGCCAAGAAAGTTCAACAACTCAACCTTCAAGAAATCTTTGAATTCATTGAAGAAGTTGTTGTTGAATCTATTTTGTTTTCTACTTTAAACTATTTAGGTAGAAATTTGATGATGAAACTGAAAATGACAATAGCTTCTCTATTTTGTGTTATGTTGAAGGGTGTATGAAGCTATTTTTTGAAAGAGTGTCATTTTAGGTGTATGAAACTATTTAGATGTATACCTATTTTTTGTGTCATTTGATGACATTAACAACTGCTAATTTAAACATTGATTAGCAGTTATTTTGAAAGGGTGTATGAAGCTATTTTGAGTAGCAATATATTGAAGAATTTCAGTAAAATTCAATGTTATTATTCTTTGTGTCCTTGTGAATGGAATAGAGATCACATCTTTGTGTTATATTGAATGGTAATAATAGTTGAACATTTTCAGAAAGCTAAATGGCTTCATTTCATTGATAGAAACATACATTAACAAAAGTTGAACATCAACCCTCAATAAACCCTAAATCTCAATACAACATAAACCTACTAAACCCTAAACCAGATTAGAAATCTTAACCCTTAAACATCAATTTTTCCATTACATCACAAACCTAATAAACCCTAAATACATCAAAAACCTACAAAGCCAGAAATTAACCCCATAATTCCATTCATGGCAGTTATTGAAACATCAATAACCTAAAAATTACCTTAAAAATGCCATATAGGCAAGAACAACAACACATATAATCCAAAACATTCGCTCTCTATTCCTCGCGTGCTCCATGGCCCTTCTTTTTTTTAACAACCCAGCAATGATCATTCTTGGGCGTTCAGGAATTTCAGCATCAACCCACTCAAAAAACCGACATTTCTTACTTTTTTTGCCGAAATTTGGGCAGCCAAGAAATCTTCTGCCAGGATTCTCTACTGTCCAGCTTGTTTTTAGCTCGCATGGACAGTCACAATAACAAAATCTGTTCATTCTTGATCCTTCCATCTTCAATCAGCTTCAATTTGGGAAGCCCTTCTTCAAGTCGTCTCTTTCAAAGTGAAGAAAGGAATAGAGAGAAAATAGAAAATTAGGGTTATGGCCCTTAATTATGAACATCTTTTTATAAAGCCAACTGTTTTTACACGTCATATGGTTTTATTTTATTAATAAATGAGGTGGAAATTGGGGAAAATATAAAATAAGCCAAGTCAGCAAAAACGTTAGGGTTTTAACGTCGAGGGACCAAAATAGGAAAACTATGTGACGGAAGGGACCTTTTTGCCGAAAAATATAATTGTGGGACCAAAGTAGGATTACAGGCATAGTTAAGGTACCACCAGTGGAGTTTACCCTTTTTAATTTTATTTAACACAAACTTTTATTTGAGTTCGAACAAAATAATATAATCTTTAGAAAAGTTGGATTGAGACTCCTGCACGACAACGCTTCACCCAATATCTACTGTTTCACCCATTGGGTTACAAGAAAATGAATTACTAAACTTTTATGTTAACAAATTTAATTTTATTATTTCGAAAAACAACAAATAGTTAGTGACAACACTAAAAAATATTTTTATTTAATTTTAAAACCATTTAATGAATCAATCTCTCTAAAAAATATATTGTAGCTAGTACAAAATAATTACTACATACAGTAAAATCTCTATAAATTAATACTCTTTAAATTAATAAATTCTATTAAATAATAAATTTTTTTGGTCCCGACTTGAGCCAACGGAAAAAAAATCATCAAATTCAATAAGATAATAATATAATAATTTTTTGGAGATCCCGTTTATAAATACAAAGGTCCCATTAAAACTATAAATTAATAATTCATAAATATTACAATTACTACTTTGGTAACTTGCTAAAATATGAATCTATTGTAATATGTTTCTTTTTTAAATTCAAATCTAATTTAATTTCTTCTCTAACTTTTCTAATTGCACCCACAAGTTTCAATGAATTCGTAAATTCATTAATATAATATTAAATTGAAACAATGAATTATTAAGTACATGCATTAGTCTAGTTAGATATAAACAATTTATTTGCACACAATATATATCTTTATCAAAATTATATTTGCTTAATTAAGAAATTTTTTTTTAATTAATAAATTATTAATTTATCGATATATTAATATCTCTCTAAATTAATAGAATTTCATGGTCCAAAGGTATTAATTTATAGAGGTTTTACTGTATATCTAATTTTTAAAAAAATGAAATTCTGAGTAAAATTTTCGATGATTTAATTACATTAATATGATTATAAAAAATTTATATGTTGTACGAATAATAATAATAATAATAATAATAATAATAATAATAATAATAATAATAATAATAATAATAATAATAATAATAATAATAATAATAATAATAATAATAATAATAATAATAATAATAATAATAATATACTGAAATTACATGTTGGGCTTGAAATCTAACTTGATTTGGAACTGGGCTACGTAGAATGGTTTCACCCAAAATACTTTGTAGGTGGCTTCTGGTTTTCAATGGACAAATTTTCAGGCAGGGAAATATGTGAGATTGATTCGTGGGAAAATTTCCAAAGGTGTTGGGAGGCGATTTCGAACAAGGGAATTATTTCGGTCAAATTCAATGTTGTAGTGATATTTTCTGGTAGTTTAATTTTATCTCATCGGAATTTTAACATGAGAAAATATCAAATGTTACTTTCAGATAATTGAAATGAAAATTACTGATTGGGTAAGAAATCGAAGATGTTTTGGAAGAACAAATGAAAACAAAACACCAAAAAGAAAGAAGAAATGGGTCTGGATATGAAGGACATATGACCTACACAAGGACATGAAGATGTTACACATGCATGGAGTTTTAACAACTGATTATACCACAATGGACCCATATCACACACTTGAAAACATTTCTTATTCTCATTTCATTGTTGTTGAAGTGTGTTTGCCATGTGGGTTTTGTTCTAAGCTTATCCAATTCCCAAATCCCGCTGTGATTGGCATGTGGAGGTGGCCTACTTCATTTGGTTCAAAATCATGTTTTGTTTGGATTGATTAGCAAAGATTGACACATGACATTACCCATCTTGATTTTCATGTTTATGATTGTCCATGTTTCTCCCCTATCCCATATTGTTGGCTTGCTTAGCTTCAATGCCATCCACCAGCTTTTGTTCCCACTCATCACACCAACATTTCTCAACATTAAATCAATACATGTTAGGCTCCAGTTATTTTAATATATATCAATTTTAGATTCTGGTCATTCACAATTCACATTTAAGGTTAGGGTTTTTTTGGATCGGGTCATCTCAAGTTAAAGTAAATTCAGCGTACTTGTTCAGTTCGGGTAAATTACAGCAATATTATTGTTAAAATTTTTATTTCAAGATTTGGGGTACTTTCTTTTTATTACATGATCTATGGTAGTTGTTATAGTGTTGGAGAAGTCGTCGGGACTACATGTCGTTTTCAGCCGAACAAAGGGGAAGTCGCCATGAATGCATGCCGACTTTAGGCAATTTGCAGTAATCATTGCAAGTCACTTCAACAAAACCCATTGGTTATTCTATGAATTTGATAGGAAGCACAATAGATCATAAAATAAAAAAGAAAGCACCACAGAGCTGAAATAAAAATCTCAACAACAATATTGTTGAAGTTTACCTTGTTCAAGTCATTTTAGATTTGATTTTTTTTCATCCAAGTCATCTTTGAGTTCAAATTATGTAGGTTTGAATTGTTAACTTTTATGATCAAATTGTATTCGATTGAGATTTATTTTTTTCTGATTCAAGTTAAAATTACATATTTTATATTTTATGTACATATAGGGTATTCTTGTTTAGAGTGTGCCAAACTTTTGTGATAGCTTAATAAGCAAACAAGTACAAAGTACTCATCATTGTATTATTAAAAATTGAATTTATGACTTTTTTTGTTTATGGGGTATATAATTATGCAAATAAAATATAAAATAATGAATCCATGAGATGAAATGATTGAGATATAGAAAATAGTCTAAATGATAATCATAACAATACCATAGGGTGAGTTGGTATATAAAACTAATGAAAGATAATTCAATATTATATGGAGAACCTATGAATTATCGAAGGCAACAACAACAAATCATGATTGAAAATAATTTATTATTAGTTTCAATAGTGGAATTTTGACCCCAAAAGATTGGATTTCACTAACCTTGATTGGACTCAAAGCTAATTTTTTAAAAGAAAATGTAAAAGAGTGTAGTTGAAGTGAAGTTCTTTCTTGTTATTAATTTTACAAAATAGCAAATGATTTGAAAGGGACGAGGAAATCATTTTTTTTTTTACCTATAGTGGGATAAGAAGTGGTATTTAAGTGAAGTAAT
Source organism: Hibiscus tridactylites (assembly GCA_958450335.1). Taxonomy (NCBI): domain Eukaryota; kingdom Viridiplantae; phylum Streptophyta; class Magnoliopsida; order Malvales; family Malvaceae; genus Hibiscus; species Hibiscus tridactylites. Next base: position 96,225,264 of record OY288265.1, read on the forward strand.
TGATGGTATTGGCCAAAATAAAAGGAAATCATTGCTATTTTGATTGGGGCATTTTAAGAAAAATAATTATTATTAGCCCATTTTTTTACTATTTTTATTTTTTCAGACAATTAATCATATGCCACATGAAGATACATGTGGCCCATGGAGATGCCCCTTTTGTGTCCACCTTGAATAAGTGGCAAATAAATGCCATTTAAGAAATTGGGCCCAAACTCAAATATGTAAACTTTATTCAATGTCCTTTTTATAATAGTATATATTTTATTTATTATTGATTAATATAATTTAAATATTATATATATCTATAAAATTAAGTTTTAATTTATTTTGTTTTATTCATATCATTAAAATTTAAGGTTTTTTTATCTTACTTAAGGACCTAATACCACATATCAAGAAATGAAGAGAGCTACAAAAAATATTACACTAAAAATATACGCTAAATAATAAAGGATAATACATAAAACATTAAAATAATACATCCATATATATAACATGAATAATTAATATATAAAACATATATAAACCATTTTAAATCTGATATGATATCTAAAAGTTTAACCAAATGCAATAACATACAAAATGTGATAGTATATGTTTATTATTTCTAGATTTTTATTAACCCATGCATTTGAATAGTTTAAAGGTAATTACAAGATAATATCTATTGATACATAATTTTAACTCTTTGACAATGTACATATATCTTGTAGACAGAGCGATTTGAACCTGTGCCTTCTAAGATGAATATCACCGTTTTTCTACTGAGACACTTGTTGGGTTCAGGATGAACATCATTATAAATATACCAAGTCCAAGAAAAAAAATTATTCTATTTTACTAATCTTTAATGTGTATAATAAAATGGGTGTCACGTGCTCTTCCACCTCCTCAAATCCAGCATAATCAAATACAAAATCCTGCATTAACAGAAAATAATTAAAAATTATTTAAGCATTGTTTTGCCATTTTCTACCATGTTTAAGAATATATATCAAAACATGTAAAAAAGACAAGCATGAGAAGAAAGAAGTAGCCAGAAAGCTAATCAATAAGAACAAATTCTTGCAGATCAGAACAAAACACCAACAGCCTAGCCATGAATGAAGCTCTACTTTCCCTTCATTTTCTTTCCTTTTCCTTTCTTTTTTTTTATTTTAATTATTCAATCTTTCCCTCCCCGGGAGGAATCCAAGGAACACTTATTCTTAGCAGGCAGTGAAGGCTTTAGATCATCTGCCATTCCTTCACCCTCTGTGTGTATGTCTTTATCTGCATGTTGTTTTCAGACAGTTTCCATGAATGGACCACCCTAAAATTAAGGGTACTGCCATTTGCATACTTTAATTTTTTTTGGTACATGCATCCAACTTATTGACCATCTAGTTCGAGTCGGGTATTGCAGATGTCTATTATGAAGATGACTCTTTTTATCTAATTGCTCCATTTATAATATTAGAATGTGAATCAATAACCTTACTTAAACGATCGATTATCTTAATTGGTTGTTAGTTTTACATTAGTAACTTTTTGTAGTTCAATTTTATTTTTTTTCTTATACTTAAATTATATGATCTAAGCAATTTCTAGCATACACTACAGCAAAACAGTTCTTTAGCGGCGTTTTTTTAACCCTATAGCGGCGTTTTTTAGCGCCGCTAAAAACATTCCCGGCGCTTAAGAAAGCGCCGCAAGAAACGCCGCTTAAAGTAGCGCCGCAATAGTTCGCGGCGTTTTTAGGTAAAAAATGCCGCAAAAAGTCAAGATCTATAGTGGCGTTTGTATTTACAAACGCCGCGAATAAGTGTTCTTTAGTGGCGTTTGTAATAACAAACGCCGCAAAAAGTCAAGTTCTATAGTGGCGTTTGTGTTCCAAACGCCGCAAGAACATGTTCTATAGTGGCGTTTTTAAATACAAACGCCGCTAATAAGCGTTCTTTAGTGGCGTTTTTTTTCAAACGCCGCAAAAAATCAAGTTCTATAGCGGCGTTTATAAACTCAAACGCCGCGAGATCATGTTCTATAGTGGCGTTTTTTAACAAACGCCACGAATAACACCATATTTCAAAAAAAATCAAATATTATATAATAATTTAAAATGCATAACACATATTAATTATGAAACAGCCTGCACAACAGTCCTCCATGTCAGTGTACACACACTTGAAAAATCTAAACTATATGTAAATGAAAAAAAAAAACTAAAAATCATAGTCACATGATTTATCCGCAGCAGTTGACCTCTACTGGCCCCTTTCCCTACCAAGTCCTGGTCTGCCTTGCTGCATCCATCGGTTCTATGCACAGATTTTCCATTGCTTACTTGTAAAATCTTTTGCTTCTCAACCTAATTCATTGCATCCAAAATTCCAAACACATTAAAAACAAAAATGATGAATAAACGGTTCTCATCTATATTTTCATCTCAAAGCTACTTACTGAAACCATACTTGCTGACAGCATACTTGCTTAATCTTTTCCAATACAGTCATGGAGCTGCTACATTAGCCTAAAATCTATGATGGGGAAACTATAGATATCACTTACCATCAAAATGGCTACCATAGAACTTCTGAGTTGTATCATCGATTCCACTGGATGAAGCATGAAGACTCGATGCAGAATATGAATCTTGCCTAGATGAGACTCAACACGGGCTGATACAAATTTGGTGGATTCAGCAGCAGCAGCATGTTCCTCACTCTGTGCTATTCTACCCAAATGAGAGGTTGCATGAGGAAATATGTCCTCACTACTTGTAGATAGGTGTAAGTTTTCAGCACCAGTGCCACTTGACAGAATAGAACAATTAGCTGCTCCTATGCTCCTATTAAATGTTCATGCAGCAATATTGGCATCATAATGTGTTCAAATAGAATCATCTTTATTTATGAGATGCAGCAAGCACTACCATGATCTAGCAAAATCAGAAGATCCTTTACCTTTTTGATAGACCTAGTTGTGCCTCCTTTTCCTCAAGTAAAGCCTGAAGTTGTACTAACTTTTGATTAAGATGCTTGTTGTCTTTCTTAAGACTGCTAATTGTATTCTTTTCCAAACTGATCTTCAGTAGGGCAGGGAGGCGTGCTTTGGTTAAGGACATTCTTCAAAATCCCATCATTAATTGAATCACTCTAATGTCAAGGAAAAAATATTATATCCAATGCTATGCTCATACTTAATATCTACCAGTTACAAAAAACATCACCACAATGGATATCTTTAGAGGCAAAACCTTTAAAGACCTATTTTATTTCAAAATGCATAAAAGTTCTGTATTAAGTAATTAATATGGTTATCTGCTAATCTACGCATAATTACATACACAATTTATGTAGAGCATCTTCAGAAGGAAAGCATCAATTCTAAAGGATATGAGTAACAGAAGAGATCTCGCTGAAAAAGTTCCTCAGAGAAAGACGGAGAGCTTCATACCATTCCTTGGAGAAATAAACACGAAACTGAGGATCCAAGCTTGGATTCTTCGAATAAGGAATTGCTGCATTGCATACACAATAGAATCAGTCAACAAGAAAACACAAAACAAAGAAGCCAAAGAAAATGAACCTACCAAACCAAGGAGTCCAATCCGAAGAACTCTTTAGAAGCAAATCATTTCCATTTATTCCAAAGAACTCCACAACTTTATCTTTCCTCCCAGATTGCAATGCATGAACAATGTAACACCGAAGAACAGAGCCCTCCAATTTCGACAAGGCTTCCAGCATCGTAGTCTCGGGCCACGACGAAAAGCATTGCTTAAAGAAACTAAATAGACCAACTAATTTCTCGGCCTGGAATTTAGGAATATAACCCGCGAAAATCAAGTCTAAAATCTTATTCACTTGAAAGCCTTTACCAATTTATTCTGATTCTAGACTATAATCTGTGCATAGAACCGGAATAAAGCCTTTACCACTCCGTCATCAATTTCAATCAAGAATATGCTCCGATTCAAACATGGTACTTAAAGAAAAAGTATCCAAAGGAGGTTCCTCCATGGCGCGTCGTTTACCTCTCACCGCGCCTCCACCAACCTCGTCGACAGACTTGTTCACCGGCCGTACGATGGCACCACGACACCCATTCGTGATGACCGACGACGATGACAGACAACAATGATGGAGACAACTAGCGAGGGAGAGCACCGGCGAGAGATTTAGGGATTTCACGATATGTTGATTTGGGGATTTCACGATATGTTAAGGGAGAGAACCAGTCAGAATGAGTTATAATGCTCAACTCAAAACGGTGATTTTCACCTATACCGACGTTTGTTAAATTAAACGTCACTAATACAATATCCTTGGCAGCATTTTTAAGACCAAACGCCACGAATACAATACCTTTTGTGGCGTTTTTTGAAACAAACGCCACCAATACAACATCTTTTGTGGCATTTTTAAAAAAACGCCACTAAAAACGACACCCATTCTAACATTTACATTAATGAGACGCCTATTGCGGCGTTTCTATAAAAAAAGCCACTAAAGTATGGGCTATTGTGGCGTTTGATCTACAAACGCCACCAATGTAATAGCTATAGCGGCGTTTCCACTAAAACGCCGCGAAATGTGTCATTTTGTGGCGTTTTTTTCCTAAACGCCGCTATATGTTTAAATTTAGCGGCGTTTAATTCAAAAACGCCGCTATATACCAAACTTGGTGTAGTGATACTTAGTATTCTTAAACTATCATTTCATTCTAATTTCCCTTAAAAATTAATAATAACCTTTCAAAATGACAATGTCTTTTCTTCAAATTAAAATGACAACAACCAACAAAAACGTGACAAGTAATAGTCAATAACATCATTAACATGAAAACTCAAATATGTAACATTGTCTAGTACTCAAATATGTAACATTGTCTAGTATTGTCAGCTTCTTTTAACATCATTAACTTTTTTTTAAATAAACTGAAACGAAATGATAATTTAGATACTTAGATGAACAAATAAACATAATTTCGGGATTAAACCGTAAATATACCCTTCTTTAGTTCTTATTACAAAGAAAATAGGTCTCTGACATCCATGATTCTTTCCACCGCTTTGTCCTTAACATTTTCCCATGTGTTTATATATTTGAGGTCATTGCTTAAACCCAAGACATTCGTTCACTCATTTGATATTATTTATAGTGTTATTAGTATTTATATTTAATACACCGGTGATGGTGGAAATAAAAATGTTCGTAAGCATTTTAATTTTAAGGTTTAGAAATTTAGTTTAGGGTGTACAGTTTAATGCTTTTAATGTAAGAGTTTAGAATTTAGGGTTTAAGATTAGAATTTAAGGTTTATAGGTTAGAGTTTAGGGTTTAGGGTAATATGATGAGGCTTTAGGTTTAAACATATAAACCTTAAACCCTAAATTTTAATCATCATCCCTAAATTCTAAACCCCTAAATTTTACACCCTAAACTAAGTCTTTAAACCCTAAAACTAAGTTACTTGTGAAAACGTTTGATTTCATCGCTAGTGCATTGATTAATTACCCATATTATTTTTTTAATGTTATTAGCTAGGGTTTAGAATATTGTTGAGAAAGAATATCATGTTATTAACGAGTGGCACAAGTGAAAATAACAATGATATTAATCTTAAGAGATCTAAATTCAAGTACATGTAGGTGCAAGGTATGTCCCTTGTCAAAAGGTTAAGAAAAAGTATGAACATATATTATCATGTAATAACACCAGTATATTTAAAAATAATTATCTTGCAAACTCTTTTAAGCTTATTTTACATGATTAATTTTATCGTTTTTAATAAAAACCGCTAGTCTTATTAAAATAGAAAATATTCAAAATTACAATAAGGGTTTACAACTATTATCGTAAACTAAATAAATAATTTGGATATTTTTCTATTACATTGACACAAGAAATTAGACACTTTAGATCATACAAGAACCATATATGGAAAATGTTTAAAACTCAACCAAAATACTCAAGTGAAAAAATTTGATTGCATCGGCAAACGAACCACAAAAAGAAATTAAACTATTGAAAGTCCACCGAGAATCGCAATTCAGAGCCGAGCGTTGTGACAAACTATACACAAACACAAACCACATATCCAAATTCAATTTGATGGTCAAGAGCAGAGAAGATTAGTAGGATTACAAATAAGTTTCTCTTGATCAGTCGTAGCGTCCTCAAATTCAACTTTAAAAATGTAAAATAAATAAAAACGACCCTAAGATCAAGAAAAAAACAAAAAACGTACCAAAAAATTAGATATATGTGTCACAAAGACAGAATTATTATTATTAAAAACTAAAAAAGAAAAGAAAAAGAGAGAACCTATAATACAATCGACGACTAACATCAAAACGAATATCGTTGCCGGTTAAACAAAATTGGAAGAAAGAAATTGCGGTGCTCTGTAGAACTCATGAAGTGATCAAGACTCAAGAGATAGGGATTGAAGGATGAGAAAAAGGAAATGACCGTAAAATTAATATAAAATATTGAGAAAACAAGACAGAAGATGGAATTAGATTTGGAAAAGGATTCAACACTCAGACAGTGGTGGCAAAAGCCAAAGTCCCCCTTTCCCCTAAAATCCTGGTCTTATTATCATCCCTTTACCAGGTGGCAATCACGTGGTTTCTCTTATCTTAATCTTATCCACCAAAGAAATCTGGCTCATCAATTTCATCATCATCCATTCGCCTCTGAAAAAACTCCCTTTTGGTCACTGCATTTTATTAATAAAACGGACATAAAATATACTAAAACATATATTAAATTCACCTTTAATTGTTGGTAAAATGAACTGTAAAACCGGCTGTTAGCACTGACTGGAAAAATATAAAAATAGAACGTAAATATGTGAACCGTGTCGTGGTATGGTGGCCACTGCCTTAGAAACAAAACTGCCCCGAACAGTGTAGTCGCTTCACGGGCAGGTTGTCCCCCGAGGTGCACACGGACGCTCCTGGAACCGTACACTCGACTCCGGAGTGAACAACAGTGGAACTACTCGAACAAGTGAAGGAAACAGAGAGAATTGAAATGCTTTGTGATGTGTGATGATATGAAATGGTGCATGCAGCACCTCTATTTATAGGCTGAATACCATTTCTATAATTGACATTTCACTGCTCAAATAATTACATAATTAAATATGTATAACATCAATCTTAAATCTGCTGTAACAGCTTCACATAATCACCATTTTAATTCTGTAATAATCATGCAATAACAGTGCTGTTACACCTTGAATTTGACTGAAAAACAGTCTAAATTTATTCACTGAACAGACTGTACATATTCGAATAAATTCGAATCAAATAAATACGGATTGATTCAAACAGTTATCAAAAGCCTATAAATAAGAAAAAATTCTTTCACATATAGTCTTTTGTTCATAAGAAAATTCCTACGAATTTTCTCCAAAAAGAATATATACGTGCGCGTACACGTGTTACCCGAGCCCGAGCCGAGCCGGCCGGCCGGCCGGCGGCGGCGGCAGCGCGCGAGGACTTCCCTTGTTCTTTCCCACTCAACAAGGGAGGGAGGAAGCATGGGTATAAATACCCTTCCCTAGCTATTTTCCCAACCAATGTGGGATATAGCTTTGGTAACTCTTGAAGCATTACCAACATTCCCCCACTAATGCGAAAGAACTCATCTGTATCTCAAACACAGACCTCCTCAGACGAGCAGTAGCGGAATTAGTTGCTTAAGCACTAGCGAACGTATCTTGAACTAGTACATAGTGATAATGAGCGATCCTTCTCTTAGATAAGTGAAACTAGTCTTGAACTTTCTAAGATAGGGGTAAACTCATAACACACAACTAACTCCTTCATCCACCGAAGTTTTCGATGTGTAAGATATATATACACAAGTGTATATTTGGCCATCTTACCCTCAAGATTCTAGTAAGTGTTTTAGAAAAACGGCCCAACATTTTTCACAGAAGGTGGCTAATCCTTCTCACTTACATAGGTTATTTTATCAAGTTTATCTCAATATAAACCACCATGAATCTGGGCTATGAAATAATTAAGAACCATTTGTAATGGCTCAACCTCTTATAGACTTATGGTGATTTCTTCAAGTCCATTTAAAATGAACCACCCAGTCTTGGGATAAGAAATCATTAAGAATAAATATTCAATCTCGTTGTCGGTGAATTCAAAATGTCCTTCTCAATTGGATCATTTAAACTTTGAATTCATTAAGAGTTTCTTGAAACTCAACCTTTCTGGCGGTAAGTCCATATTGTCCTTCTCAATAGGACAACACATTCATACTTGTGTTATGAACTTATTAAGAATAAGTATTCAACCATGATTTGGTAAATTCATCAAGTCTTTCTCACAAAGACCACCCAAAACCTGGGCTATGAATTTATTAAGAGTAATAGTACTCAACCTGGACATGTACATTATTCGTCATAGGGATAGGCAGTGAGAAATGTACACTATGAGTCTTTCCATGGTTTCGTTTGACCACATTGAACTTAGATAACTAAGTTGGGTATCCACCATGAATTCCTCAACCAATGGGCTTTGAACCCATCCCCCTCGACGAATCAAGGACCAATTTCCGACTTAACCCTTTGGTAAGCGGATCTGCTAGGTTTCTTTCCGACTTCACATACTCTAAAGAGAGTACTTCATTCCTTATTAAGTGTCTAACAGATTCATCCACTGAACAGACTGTACATATTCGAATAAATTCGAATAAACTGCACTGGAATCAAACCGTTCTGAACATTCGAATCAATAAATAAGAAAAAATTCTTTCCCATATAGTCTTTTGTTCATAAGAAAATTCCTACGAATTTTCTCCAAAAAGAATATATACGCGCGCGTACGTGTCGAAGACACGTGTTACCCAAGCCCGAGCCTGAGCCCGAGCCGGCCGGACGGCGGCGCGCGAGGACTTCCCTTGTTCTTTCCCACTCAACAAGGGAGGGAGGAAGCATGGGTATAAATACTCTTCCCTAGCTATTTTCCCAACCAATGTCGGATATAGCTTTGGTAACTCTTGAAGCATTACCAACAAATAAGTGATCGATCAAATATTCGATTCTCACTCTAAACATGAAGTAACTTTAAAATTTGTGGTCAATCTCTATTTCTTATATTATATAGACCAACAAAATACGAAAGAATTAATCATGAAATACATTCTAGTAGAAACTTTAGAAGAAAAAAAATCAATTATAATAATATACAATTAGCATAAACATGGAATATATATTTCGAATTTCTATGGTGTTTAGATATTTTCTGTATGATTTGTCTGTTTCTCGTGTGATGATGAACATGACCCCATGATTATTGGGTCTGCAATTCTAATCCAACAAATTTTAATGCGCCCGTACGTTCTTACATCTCTGATGAGAATTGAGATTGCTAAGTTCAAGACATTCTTCATGTCCTTCACATGGCACCTCTGATCATTGAAATTTTCAACCCCAATATATATATATCAATTACTTATACCAGTCCCTGGATTCAATTGGGAGTCTTAATTCTGTGGGCAAAACTCAGATTAGAAGGGGTTTTATTCACAAAGTTTGCCAAATTCCGGCATCCCAAAGTAACAAGCATCCTCTATATCCATTTTGGCCAAATTATGGCTTTGGTCCTTATACCATACTTCACTTTCAGATTTTGATTATATACTGTGATTTGGTCTTAATGCTTTTATATTATTATTATTGTTCAAATAATTAGTATTTTTTTATTGATTCATTGATAATTAAGTTGGATTTTACTGTAACCGTCCAAGAATAGTTGGTAATTAAATTTACTTAATACTTGCATTTGTATGAAGTTTTAATGAAGTTTTTTGATGACCAATTGTTATAGAGAGATATAATCCCTTTTATGATATATGCAGCTATTGTGGCTATGATGCAGAGATAAATAACAACAACATATGTAATTCCTTTTATGATCTATACAGCTATTGTGGCTATGTTGCAGAGATGAACAACATATTTAATTTCTTTAATGATTTATAGCTATTGTGACTATGCTGCAGCCTGCACTGAAGAAGTTAGATTGATATTTTCTTAAAAACAAATAAAAACTGCCCCCCTCAAAAAGTAAGTAAACGTGTAACCAAAATAGTGGTCAAAGAGTTCAAGTAACTGAACCAAATACCCAAGGTAGACAAACCGTCCAAGAATTATGGGTCGGTTCACTTTTCAACTTCATACGTTTAAAGACAATAGCATACGAGTAATTATCCATATATTTGTAAGGGTGTGTTTTAATTTTACAAGCAATTTTAATTTTATCATGTGTTTTATTTATTTACTTTAGTAATTAAAAATAAATAATGGTGGATTAAAATCACTTATAAAATCAAAAACCCCATCGTTAATATATCAAATAGTAGTTATATATAAGAAAAAATTGAATAAAAGAATATAAATTTTATTTTTAGGTCAAATCAAGAGGAAATAGAATTGATGGACAATACACATTTTCAATAAGGACAAAGCCAACAATATTAAACAAAACCTTTGAGTTGAAATCATATGGCATTCCCATTTTTTTTCTTTCTAAGTGAAAATATGTTGTATATTTTTTTAAAAATAATAATTTGCAAACAAACAAAACCAGAATAAATTAAGTTTTTTTTGCCTTTGGGAAAATGGACCGACCATACATGAATTATTAAAAAGTACATAATGTGTACAACAATATTACTATCTCATACCTATATATGGTTGAGAAACAATTAAAGCAAAGCATGTGAGACATGAAATACAGGCTTGTAAAAGAAAAAAGAATAACTTGTTTTTTAATAAATAAATAAATTGCAATAAATATTATCACCTTTATTCTCCCCTCAACTTCCATCTGTTTGTAAGCATAAAATATATATTTGGGTTGAGATCCATTCGTTTCATAAAGTTCCAATTGTATTTAAAGTCAAACTGCATCAAATTTTTAATCATGATTCTCTTAAAATTATTGTTTTATTTATAAAACTCGAATCAAAAACATTATATAAAGAACGGCAAACTTCTTACTACTCGATTTAAGTAAAAACTAATTATACATGCATGGTCAAAAATATTACATCATTTGTGACAAAAGCATGACCATTTAACTCACATCAAGGAACAAATTTCAAAACCTAACTACCTTAATTATAAAAGTTAAAAGAAACCCCTAAAAGAGAGGCTTAAGCAATAAGAATAATAAAAACTTTTAGAGCAAGATTTTGCCTTTATTTCCCATTCAATTCAATTGCGTGTAAAACAAAGCATTAAACAAAGAAAGTTAAATTATTCCACTTAATTTGGTGGGATATTGAGGCTCCCATATCAAAGAGCTAAAAGAAACACTTTTTTTTCAAATTCCCATTCAAAATGTCACCTCAAATTCAACTAAGTATTATACATATATATGTCTCTAACACGTTTTAAGGGGGACCCTAAGGGCACCTAATCCGAATAGGTTAAGGAATTTTTGGCCCATAATGACTTAGTCAAGGCAAAAGTGGGCTCAATCCAAATAGTGTTAATTGTCATCTTGGTCGGTAAGTTTTTTATATTTAATTCACCACTTTTACTAAATTCAAAAAATACACATTTTTTTAATAAAACAGAAGCTTTCACATTGAAGTATGGATTATGACTCTGATAGCAGAAAAAAATATTTCACAAACATACTTCTAATGTTGTTATTTGTCTTTATGATTTAAGCAGGGGTGTAATTATGAAAAGATTAATGGGGTCACAACCTCCACAAACATATTAAAATTTAAAAAGTTTTCTGATAAAATTGTTCTTTTATTCCAAAAAAATATAGAATTCAGTGTTGACGTACTGAGTTTAATTTTTTAAATAATTTTCTTAATAAATATGTTGAGTTCTTTCGCTGGATTTAAGGTTTAGAGTCCTCTAACTAAAGACACGCAATAATAATAATAATAATAATAATAATAATAATAATAATAATAATAATAATAATAATAATAATAATAATAATAATAATAATAATAATAATAATAATAATAATAATAATAATAATAATAATAATAATAATAATAATAATAATAATAATAATAATAATAATAATAATAATAATAATAATAATAATAATAATAATAATAATAATAATAATAATAATAATAATAATAATAATAATAATAATAATAATAATAATAATAATAATAATAATAATAATAATAATAATAATAATAATAATAATAATAATAATAATAATAATAATAATAATAATAATAATAATAATAATAATAATAATAATAATAATAATAATAATAATAATAATAATAATAATAATAATAATAATAATAATAATAATAATAATAATAATAATAATAATAATAATAATAATAATAATAATAATAATAATAATAATAATAATAATAATAATAATAATAATAATAATAATAATAATAATAATAATAATAATAATAATAATAATAATAATAATAATAATAATAATAATAATAATAATAATAATAATAATAATAATAATAATAATAATAATAATAATAATAATAATAATAATAATAATAATAATAATAATAATAATAATAATAATAATAATAATAATAATAATAATAATAATAATAATAATAATAATAATAATAATAATAATAATAATAATAATAATAATAATAATAATAATAATAATAATAATAATAATAATATATTTTAGGAAGACACATAACAATATTAGAATGCTGTTTATGAAAAAAAATTCACTACTAATGCATGAAATAGTAACCCTTCAAGTACATTATTTAATCAATTCATATGTAAATATCATGTGTAGGCTCAACTTATATTATATGCAGATTTTATTTGATATAAATTAAAATATATTTTAATTATTATTTTGATTGTAGGTTGCAGAGTGATCATGATTATTCTTTATTATCGTAACACTTTTAAAAGTTTCACATTTTTCTCTTATATAATTTTTTCTTACTATTTTTTAAATATTGAGGTTAAAGAGTTACCATTAATTTATCACAAAATTTTATATTTCAGAACATCCAAGAAAATGAGATCTACTAATTAACTTAGCACTTAATGATGCTCATCTTATATTATTTTGTATGAATTTAAATTCCAGCATAGAATATAATATTTCTATTTAATAAAAAAACATCAAAAAAAAAAGAATATGATAGTTTAAGTTTGGGTTCTGCAATTGTATGACTTTCTATGCATAAAAATTATATTATTTATTAATGTTGAAGAGATGCTTTGCTTACCAACATTAAACAATGTCCCTTTGTAATATTAATATTATAATTTATAAATAATTAGTTGAGGAAAACAAGAGGATGTTATATTATATTACTATGTGCAATGCCCTAGGGGGTGAAACAGTGAACCTTTCCCTAGAACTAGAACTTGTAATTTCTAAAGAAAATGTTTTTTTTTATTCTTTACTCGAATATTTTTGTGCATCTATTTTCAGGCAAAAGACAAACTCTCTTTCATTTTTTTCACATTTTTTGCATTGGAGAGAATAATAATAATAATATGAACAATTTACATGCACCTTATATAGTATAGGTTAGTGCAAGAAGTATCATAAAATATAAAGGTGTGAATGTATCGTAGATGAAGCCATTATGGATCGAACTTGTCTTTTGTTTTGTGATTTTATTCGACTCAAATTCGGATATAGTTGAAACTCAATGTAAACTATCAGATTACAATAGATATTAGACCTATAAAAATATGTAGGCTTAATATTAAAATAAGTGCCTAAACTATCTCGCTTTCTCCTTTTAGGTGCTTATACTATTTTTTGCCCCTTTTAGATGCCCAAATTATATCGTTTTTTTTTCCTTTTAGGTGCCTAAACTTTGTTTTGCCCCTTTCAAGAGCCCAAACTATCACTTTTTGGTCAAAATAGATGCCTCTGTTTGACTTTAAAATGGACAAAAAATTAATAGTTTAGGTACCTAAAAGGGGCAAAAAAAGTTTAGGCACCTAAAGGAGAAAATCAAGATAATTTAGACACTTAAAAGGAGTACAAAATAATTTAAGCACTTGAAAGAAAAACATGATAGTTTAGACATTTATTTCAAACCAGAAAAAAAAATTACATGACTTGTAGTACTTAATTACATTACCTTTTTCACTTTAAACAATATTGATTAATAAAATAGAGAAACTACGCGCTATTATCAATTGATTATTGCTCTTGTTCATTTTATAAGCGACACTTTCTTAAGAAGATTATGATAGTGAATAATTAATTAAATTATTTACTTTGCCCAAAAATTTAAATTATTTACTAAGCATCTTCAATATTCATTCTAGATAGATGCCAATGTTTCTTTTGTTCTTTTTTGGAGAGATAGATTGATCCCTCTTCCTTGTTGATTTCCTCTATTGAAGAAAACAACCACCAACCTTAGTATACTTTAAATTGATGATAATACTTATGGAAATCGTTTGTCTTCAAAGTATGTTTCTTTTGGTGTCATTACTTTAAAAAGAGTGGGTTATGGTTTAAAATTAGAGTTTAGGGAATTAAGGGTATGATGTATTTTTAGGGTAGAGAGTTTAGAGTTTAGGATGTAAATTTAGGGTTATAGTTTAGAATTTAATATTTAGTGTTTTTTAGTGTGGGGCATAAAAAGGGACATAATTAGGGGCAAATAATTTTTGTTCTGATAATACTAACTAATGAAAACAAGTAAAATAGCAAACTTGAGTCAACTGTATCATTTATAAGTGATTTAATTGCACCGTATTTTCTCAAACTACGACTTTCATTTTAAATTGATTGCAAAACTGTGAAACCTTTCAATTTTATTTTCAAACTATGACCTTCATTCTATATTGGTCACAAAACTTTTACTCGTTCCAATGTCATCCCAAACTATGACTCTCATTATAAATTAGTCACCAAACATTTTAGCATTCTAATTTCATTTCTACCTTGTTCAAAAAAATCATCTCTACACTATCAATATATGATAATTATATCCTATGTTAAATAAAACCATTATAAAAAATATTAATTGACATGTAAACATTGATGCACATTATGTAATAATATGATGTAGCATAAATGATAATTTGATGATGAAATTAAAATATTTTAGAGTTTGGGGACCAATTAAGAATGGGTTTATAGTTTAGAAACGAAATTGGAACATTCAAAAGTTAAAAAAACAATTAAAAATGAGAATCATAATTTAAGAATGCAATTAGAATATTTAAAAGTTTAAGAACCAAGTAATAATGAGATTATATTCCCCGTGTATGGTGCAATATTTAAGACTGCATCTGGTTTTTTTCTAACTCCACAAGTAAAATTAACAAACCGTGAGATATATTGTCATATCATGCCAAAGATACATCAAATAATTATAATATAAAAATCTTAAAACGGTAGAAGCATGCATATGCACCAAGTTAAATTGAATGTTGCGGTGCAAAATATATTACATACCAGACTTTGAGGTCTAAAGTTGTATTTTTTTCAACTTGAGATGGAAGTGAAACAAAGAAAATAATATTATATACGAAGAGGATAACAAGTTTTTGAGGTGATCAACGAGAATCATGACGTTGGTCACCATGAAACAAGCTTGAACAATGCATGCATATAACAATGTTATCTAAAAAGAGACAATATATAATGTAAATGATACCAAATGTAAACCACAAGCAATCAAGGAAAAAATATGTATATGGTGACCATCAAGCTCCTTTATATAAATATATATATAATCCATTTGTACGGTGTAAGAGCTTTTAAGGTTTACACGGTTTTTAGACCGTTGGACTGAGATTAACAGTAATATATGTAAAGATTATCACTTGAAAAAAAAAGTGAATTTATCTCAGGCATCCATTTCACCCATCCAATTATCCAAAAAAATATAAACTATGTGTTTTATATTGTGTGTAAGTTGATTCTAATAGCGCCGCACAATCATCTTCCTCTGCTCACAATTTTTTCTTCTTTTTTTTTTTTGTTTAGCTGGTGGCAACATCAACTTTGATGTTGATCGACGACAGCCAATTTTCTTTTTTTCTTTGTTTTTTTTAGTTTTTCACAAGAATAATTATGAAACGTTTATCAACTTTGATGTTGATCGACGACAGCCAATTTTCTTTTTTTCTTTGTTTTTTTTAGTTTTTTCTTTTTTTTTGTTTAGCTGGTGACACGTTTATCTTTCTTCATTTTGGCACGTTTTAGTCTTCTTTCTTGGTCATTTGATTGTTCTTTTTATTTTATATTTTCTCATGGTTGGATTTGATGACGTCACGACTAGTTAAGATGACGCTTATTTGTAATCTTGTTATCTTCCCTACTTGGACCCTCGGACTGAAGGATACGTGGTTTGCGTTCGTGGATAGTTTCTCACAACGCTTGGCTCTGATTTGCGATTCTCGGTGGTCTTTCAATAGCTTAATCCCCTTTTGTGGTTTGTTTGTTGATGCATTTAAATTTGTTCGTGTCTATTTTTAGTTCGAGTCATTTGGTTGAGTTTTTAACCTTTTCCATGTCCGGTCCTTGTATGATCTAAAGTGGCTAGTGTCAATATTAATTATTATAGGAAAATATTCAAATTATGTATTTAGTTTACGATGATAGTTGTAAACCTTATTGTAATTTTAGATATTTTTTTTAATAAAACTAACAGATTCTATTCAAATATAATATATATTTATACATACATTACACCAAGTTTGCTATATAGCGGCGGTTTTCACGGCGTTTTAAGAACAAACGCCACTATAGAATGATATAAGTGTATTTACGGTGGCGTTTAATTAAAAACGCTGCAAAAGGTGTTGTATTTTAGTGGCGTTTTTTAAAACCGCTGCAATAGTATAGTTTTTGGTGGCGTTTTCGTACAACCGCCACAATAGTGTTGTGATGTGGTGGCGTTTATTTTAAAAACGCCACAATAGGTTAAACTCGCCGTTTTTTGACGGTTTAATACTTCCTCTCACTCTCAGACTCTCCCTCACCCCCTACGATCCCCAAATCAAATTCCCCAAAATCCCTAACTCCTACAGCTATTTCTCCTTCGTCTCCTTTCCCCTCGTCTTTGTCTTTCGCCGTTCAGTCATGAGATTGTCTCCATCTTCAACAACACACTCGATTTGCCTGCGTTGTAGTGGGAAAGAAAAAAAAACCTATGTAATTTCGTCTAGTATTGGGAACTTGAAATGCATCAATGGCCTTCATTTTCTTTTACTTTTACCTTTTTTTTTTTGGAGGTTTAATTATTGTCACATGCTTTCATATTTAAGTCCGCGTTATTCTAAAGATTTGCCATTAATGAACAATTTATATATTGTTAAGAAGACTTTAGGGGTTAATATTGTTATTTATTGGTTTACTACGTTAGGAGTCCCTAAACTATTTCAAAAATGAAATCTTAGTTCCCCGCACTTTAGTTTTAGTGAAATTGTGTTAATGTTCTACTTATTATTCGAAAATCTAGGACCTCCTATAACTTTTGTTCAATTTTACCGTTGAATATTGACCTAGCGGTTATAAAAAAAAGATAAATAACTCTTTTGGTAAAGAACATGTCTATTTTATAGTCAATATTTAGGATTCGTAGATTTCTCTCCTAACAATGTCATTTTCATTCTCCAAGGTATGAACCAGGGTTCTCTCATTGGAAGAGCTATGTGTCTTGTTATTGCACTCAACCACTGTTGGTGACAAAGTAACTCTTTTAGTCTCCTACGTTTCTAATTTTTAGTCATCTACGTTTACAACTTTTTAAAGGTTAAATTGATAATAATTGTAGCATAATCGAGTAAAAATAATATTTTATTTTTTTATAACGATCAGGTCAACAATCAACATTAATATTAATAAAATTAGGGAATGAATCAATATTTTTAAATAAAAACAATGAATTTTATATTTTGAAATATTACATGAATCTCTGGCATTTAACCCATATTTTTTGTCATGGTTAGTAAAATCGAATCGGGTCGTTCGGTTAAACCCTTGTGAATATATTTTAATTATTATCCCGGTTAATCAATCACCTCTTAATAAGATGAGATGGTAATTTTCTACCGACATAACTCGTGGCTGTAGGGAAGTCGATCAAAAAGGTAAGAAAATAAGGGGAAAACATTTAAAAGAAAAAAAAAGAGAGAGTGAAATTAGCGGATAGCCGTTACAATTAATAAACCTGGGAAGAAACAGAGAAAATTCCAAAACAAAAAAAAAAATAATGGCCTAAATAGTAAATATACAACAACTGCCACGTGCTTTCCATGTGTCAATTTATTTTTGCATGATAATGTCTATCCCCCCAAGCTTGACGTGATTCATGCATGCCGTCTTTGTACTTTGGCCACTAATTTAACATTTTTATTTCTTACTTTCCCACATGTTAAAAAAATTAATAGTTACCTCTTCGTAATATACAATTTAGAATCACTATGAAATTAGGAATCATAATCAAATACATTATGGCCATTTATTACGCGTATTGATTAATCAATTGAAGTTAAATATTAATAATTTAGTATGGTTGTTAGAGTCGAATCAGTTGAATCGGTTAAAACAGAAATCAATATTATTGGTAGGTTGAACTAGTAAAAAAAATCGATAATTATATGAACCATTAAAACCGAAGCCATAAAACACAACGGGCATGTGGGGCCATGGCCCCCTAAAATTTTGAAAAAATATAATTTAGATTTCACAAATTTTTAGAAATTCAGATTAAGCTTTTATTTTTTTAACGTGATTAATTAAATTTATCCCAAAATTTTTAAAAATTCTCTTTAAGCCTCTCAAATTTTCTAAAATTTTAATTATATCCCAAATTTTAAAAAAAAATTGAGCTCATCAAAAATTTTAAAATTTTAGTTAAAACCTTTATTTTTTTAAAGAAATTTTAAGTTGCTTCCTAAACTCTACTATCAAACCACCGCATAAAACCTACATTGAACCAATTTTTTATTTAATGGGTTAATAGTCAAAAAGTTACCTAATCTATACTTTTTTTCCAGTTTGGTGCATAACGTTTTTTTATAGCCATTTTGGTGCCTATCGTTTCATTCCGTAACTCAAATTGAATTTTTTCGTCAAGGGCCATTAAAAAATTTCTGGGCTATAACATGATACATGGCATGTTTTTATTTATTTATTTATTTTCTGAATTATTTTAAAATTATTTACTTCTTAAAAAACTAAAATTTTAATTTCTTTCAAACAAACTCTCAAATCACATCTCCCTTACTGTCCGACATCTCCCACACGTCGGCGGTTCACCGTTCACCACCCAAGCGTCGGGTACATCACCATTCAACATCTCCTACTCTCTAGTTGTCGATTCAAAGCCCAACCGGTCGCTTTTTTCTTTATTTTTGAATGTTCGTCGACGGAGCAATCAATGGTTCATTTGCTGATTTTTTACGACAGAATCATGTGGCTTTCGGTTGTGGGAGCCGACGAAGGCAAGGGTGGCCGGAGGTGGTTGAACCGGTAGTAGGAGGGGAGGAATTTAGAGGTCTAGGGTTTAAATTTGGGGGTTTTAGAGAAATTAAAGATTTTGGGTTTTTTTATAAAATTAAAGATTTTTTTATTTTTAGAAAAATAAAAATTAAAGAAAATACCATAATATGTCACATGTTGCATTTTTATTGGATAACGGAAATTTTTTAATGTCTGTCATGAAAAATCTTATTTAAATTATAAAATGAAATGTTAGGCACCAAAGTGATTTGAAAAAAACGTTAGGCACCAATCTAAAAAAATATAAGTTGGGCATTTTTCTGACTATTAAGCATTATTTAATTTGTAAAATCAGTTGAATAGAGAATTAATGATCCAACTAATTTAATCACTAATCTCACTCTTACAACATTACAAATTAGAATATATCTTAATAACTCACCGAAAAATATCGAATTAAAACTACATAATATGATATTTGAACCTAACATCTCAAAGTCTTATTATTAAACTAATGTCTCAAATTATTTTTAAGGTTAATTAACCAGTTGGTACATGAACTATACTAAACTATCAATTTCATATATAATGTTTTAAAATTTTCAGTTTCATACATAGAATATTTTGCCGTCAACGAGTTTACCCACTTCCATTATGGAAGCTGACGTGGACTTTTTGAATCAGTAAAAAAATTGACACGTGATATTTATTTTATTTTTAATAAATCTTCATTTACTTAAAGGTTGATAAGATCCGTCTTCAATCTTTTATTATTATATTTTAATTTCATCCTCAAAATTTTAAAATTTTAAAATGAATTATTTTAAAAATTATAAAAAAATATTCTAACCATCCCACGATTGACACGTGGCACGATAGCAATTAAAAATTATTTTTTCCTTTAAAATATTATTTTTTATTTTTATTAACTTTTTCATCTCTTCCCCATTCAAAAGAACTGTAACGCCCGAGTTTAGGGTCCGGGAGATAATCGTGTTTGGTTAATCCGATTCGGGTTAGGTTAATTTTGAAGCTATTTTAAATAGATAACATTGGTTTTAATAAAAATGACAAAATGGGAATTTTGAAATAAAAGAAATAAAGAAAGGGTTTTTGAAATGCTATCACCTTCTCCAAAAAAATTCTCTTTTCACGTTAAACCTCCCCAAAACCCCATTTCACTATTCCATTGTTCCTAGCTTTCTATCCAAGCGATTTCTTCAAGGTAATTGATACTTTAACTTGGTTTTATCTTTCTTGAGTCGTAGATACTAAGATTTTTGCAAAAACCCATGGTTTAAACTTGTTTTGATTTTAAAGTTTGGTTTGAAGTGGAAGAGAGTTGAAGGGATTTTCGTTGGGGTTGTTTGTAGTTGGGTTTAGGTGTCTTTTTAACTTTGTCTTATTGCTAAAATAACATGGAAATGATTGGTTGTTATAGGAAACCTGAAATGGGTATTGTGGGTAACTTTGGAAGTTGGAAATCTTGAGTTTTTGGATGGGTTTTGGGTCTAAGTGACAGTTGATGGTTTGGTAGCTTTGGGTTGATGTTTTGGATGTCAAAAGATAGATTTTTGATGATAAATTCGTTGGGATTGGCTGCAAGTAGTTTGAGGCTGAATTGAATATGTTTTAGGTGAAATTTGGGTTTGAATCAATGTGTTTTGGTTGCAAGGAGTTGGATTTCCAGGTTGTTGCTGGTTTACAAGTATATTAGCATCTTAATATTCTATTTTGGGTTGCCTTAAAGCAGATGAGATTGATTCGGGTACTTCAGACGCGATATCGGGTGTTACAGAGGCTTGAGATCGGTGTTTCGGCTATCATTCGGGTTGTGCATGTGAGTGGAAATTGTTTTGAAGCTTTAAAATGTTCAAAGAAGGTTTCGTGGGGTTTGGGTGGAGCCTTAGAGGCCAACCTAAAATCAAGAGTAAGTGTTTTATTTCTTGCCTTGTTTCGTTAAGTGTCGGTGTATATGTTTATACGCGTTGTTGGTTGAAATACAATTATTTTTATCCCATTTTAATGTTGTCGTGTTGTTGTCAAAGCCTCACGTGATGGTTAGTGGAAAGTGTGTTGTTGAATACGGTGATGTGTAGTCTCACCGGAAGTGACTAGTAGTTGAGTATTATTATGTGTAGTCCCACCAGAAATATACTAGAATTTGTGAACGGTGATGTGTAGTCCCACCGGGAATGGTTGTGCATGTGCACACCATGGTTTTATTTTTGTGCTTTCAATTTAGTATATTTTCCCTTCTAAATGGTTTTGACTTTAAACTAAATATATGTTTTAAACTGCATTGTTGTTGTTATGATTTTGAGCTCCACTCATTAAGCTTTTAAGTTTACGCTCTCTTTTTCAACAATGCAGATCGTTAGTGGTTTCGAAAGGCAAGCGGGGCAAGGGAGGAGTCTTGGAGTTTTTGGCTAGCTCAAAGTATGGTTTTTATGGTTGTAATAATACTTAGACAATGGGAATGCTAGACTTTTGTGTTTGAGAGTTGGTGTCCAAACTTTTTTGTTGTTGTTAATGTTGCTAACATGTTTTAGATGTTGATACCATGCTATGTTGAGGCTTGTTATGGTTTTTGGCTAAATGACATGTGATTTGACTTGTTGGTGTTTTTGGAGCTAAGTGTTCTTATGAGCTTTTGGGTTTGAGATTCATATTTGCGTGTATGCGTGATAGAAGGTTGTTTTTTAGGGTGTAATGCCTATAGTATGTTTGCTTGATATGTTTCTATGTGGTTTGTGATCTTTCGGGGTAAGTTTGGGAACGTTTGGGGATGCCAAAATGTATTTTTGGGCCAATCTGTGCCTAGGCGTTTCGGAACGTCTGATATTGTTTCGGAACGGCCAAGCTTTTGGGGCACCCGTATTGGAACGGGTGTGGTGCCCTTTCTGGTACGTTTTTCCACTAGAGGCTCTCGTTTCGAAACCAGGTGGGACGTTCCGGAATGGCCTAATGTTGCTTTTGAATGAGAACTCGAGTTTCGAAACGGGCAGTCATGTCCCGAAACGTAGATAGTCAAAGTGGTTAAAAAGGCTTCTTTGAAGGTTTCTAAATGTTACGCTTTAGTCTCAGGTGCTTGTAACTTGACAATTAAACTATTTTGGTAAGGTTAATTTACCGTTATGCCCTCTACTTGATTTGTATCACTATTTGCTCTTCCGCTTTTTGCCTTCTCACATAGGTTTAAACATGGCATATAGAAAAGATTAATAAAATGAAAAAATAGGGTTTCTAATCAGGGTGAGGTCTTAACGGTTTTGCTTCGGTTTTCCCCGTGTAACCCGTTCAGTTCGGTTTGGTGGCTAGGCCGGGACGAGGGGGTTACATTTTGTGGTATCAGAGCCTCAGTTACGAGGTCTCTCGGGAAGGTAAGTTAGGTAAGTTGGTATATTTGCCAATGCATGGTGTGTGAAAGCATGATTTCTCGTTCTTGTTGTTGGTTGAAGTGTAGTCGAGCATCCTCATTGTTAGGTATTGTTATTGGAAAATGGTTTTGATTAAAAGAGCTTGAGCACTTGGATCCTTGCCCTTGCTGACTCAATGTTTTCCTGTGTATCATGTTTATTGTTTTAGATTTTATCTTCTTTATGGTGAAACCAAGGGGAAGGCCTAGAGCGGGTGACCAGACACCCGAGGTTGTGCCTCATCCTCCTCCTCCTCCTCATGCTCTCGATGGTAATGGGGCGGATGTCGAAGATGAGGTACCTCAAGTTGATGTGAATGTTGGAGGTGATGGTAATGGACTTTAGGTTGGCAAGAGTCATGCTAGTGCAGACATGACTTATTTGATTCAGACCATAGTCGGGGCTTTTCATACAGATTTAGCCGGTATACATGTTGTAGCACCACCTCAAGGTGCAGGGACTGGTTTACCCATTGAGAGACTTCGTAGTTTGGGCAGAGTTGAGTTTTGTGGTTTGACTCCCGAGGGTTCAGAGGCTTGGCTCGAGAGTACTACACCCATCTTAGGTCAGATGGAGTGCTCTGACACTCGTAAGTTGGGTTGTGTTGTCTCCTTACTTCAGGGAGATGCATATGCATGGTGGACTACAGTTATTTCGAGTATGCCGGAGGCAGACGTCACTTGGGAATTCTTCAGAACAACCTTTAGAAAGAAGTACCTTGGAGCCCGATACCAGGATGAAAAGAATGGGGGAATTTATGGCCTTGGTTTAAGGTAGTAAGACGGTGTCAGAGTACGAGGTCTAGTTTGTGAGGTTGAGCCAATATGCTTCCGAGTTGGTTCCCAGTGAGAGAGAACAGTGTTAGCGCTTCCGTTATGGTTTGACTAGGATGTGAAGACGTATATGCTCGCTTCTGATTACATCGAGTTTGATGTTTTGGTCTCTAGGGCCAAGGATATTGAGCAGAGTTTTGGCTCGAACACTCGTGCTAGTGGGTCCGATTTGGGGAAGAGACATGCAGATTGGGACAGACAGCATGCCAAGAGGCATAAAGATAAGAGATATCAGCCTGACTCGAGACATCAGGGCGGTAACTATGGACGTGACCATCAGGGCCAAGGAGTTGTTGTTCACACTCCTCAGTGCACTAGATGTGGGAGACGTCATCCAGGCGAGTGTATGGGTACCTTTGTGATATGTTGGAACTATGGTTCCTGAGATCACTTGAGGCGTAACTGTCCTCACCCAGCTAGGGGCGGTTAGGCTCTAGTTAGAGGTTTTGAGCACCAGAGAGGTCGTGGGGGCGGTCGAGGTAATTTTTAGCCAAAGAATGATGGTCATAGGAACATAGCTCATGTGGTAGTTGTTCAACCCGAGGGTGGAGGACCAGCTAGGGTGTATGCACAGCGAGAGGCTGGGAATGACACGAATGTCATCGCAGACAATTTCTTCTTACGGTCTTTATCTTTGCTTTCGTTGATAGATTCGGGTTCTACACATTCCTACATTTTGGGTGAGCATGCAAGACTGTTAGGTTTACCATATGAATGGTTAGAGGTAGGTGTGAATGTTACTAGTTCTTTCGGTGAGACCGTTGTAGTTAGGAAAATGTACATGAGGTGTTCTTTGACGATTCAGGGCCATGTGTTTCCGGTCGGTGTGATGGAATTGTCGTTCTATGGTTTCAATGTGATTTGGGGCATGGACTTGCTCGTAGAGCATAGGGCTAGGGTAGACTTTGAGACCAAAAGAGATTCCTTGAGACTTGCGGATGATTTTGAGGTTGTAGTAGTTGGCGAGAACATTAAGTTTTTGTCCAATGTCGTTTCTGCTTTAAAAGCTCAAAGGTTGATGGATATGTGTTGTCAAGCGTATTTGGTCTATGTGATGAATTCGAATATGAGTGAGGTTAGACCGCAAGACATCAGGAAAGTTTGTGATTTTCCAAGTGTCTTTCCAGAAGTGTTTCCGGGTTTGCCTCTAGATAGGGATGTAGAGTTTACTATTGAGACATATTTTGATTCTGCACCCGTGTCTATTGCTCTGTATAAAATTGCACCGAAAGAGTTCAAGACACTGCTTCAAGAACTGTCAGTTAGAGGTTTCATTAAGCCTAGTATTTCCTCGTGGGGTGCTTCGGTCTTGTTTGTGAAGAAAAATGACGACATTATGAGGATGTGTATAGACTATAGGCAATTGAACAAGGTAACCATGAAGAAAAAGTATTCTTTGTCGCGGATAAATGATTTGCTTAATCAGTTGAGAGGTGCTTCAGTGTTTTCGAGTATTGATTTAAGATCGGGTTACTATCAGTTGAAGGTAAAGGATGTAAATATACCGAAGACAACCTTTCGTACACGGTATGGGCACTACGAGTTCTTGGTAATGCCTTTCGGTTTGACTAATGCTCCAGTTGCGTTTATGGGCATGATGAACTGAGTGTTTCATGAGTTTTTGGATAGGTTTGTAGTAGTGTTCATAGATGACATCTTAGTGTACCCCAGAACCGAGGAAGAACACGACAAGCATTTGCGAGTAGTGCTACAGACTTTTCTTGAAAATCAGTTGTATGTCAAGTTAAGTAAATGTGAGTTTTGGATTAGGGAGGGAGTCTTTTTAGGTCATGTGATCTCAGCCGATGGGATTTGTATGGATCACAAGAAGATAGAAGCCATAGTGAACTAGAAACAACTGAAGTCAGTGACCGAAATCCGTAGTTTCCTATGCTTGGCGGGGTATTATCGAAGATTTGTTGAGGGGTTCTCAAAGATTGCGGCACCTTTGACTAAATTGCTTCAGAAAAATGTTCCGTATAAGTGGACAGATGCAAGGAAGCAAGCGTTTGAAAAGTTGAAGAAAGCATTGACAGAAGCTCATATTTTGATTCAGCCTGAACCAGGGAATGAGGTCGTAATTTACAGTGATGCATCGTACGTAGCGTTAGGTTGTTTGCTTATGCATGAAGGAAAAGTTGTAGCTTACGCTTTGAGACAGTTGAAGGTTCACGAGAAAAATTACCCTACTCATGACATGTAGTTAGTTGTTATAGTGTTTGGTTTGAAGATTTAGAGACACCACCTTTATGGTGAGAAATGCACAGTTTATACCGACCACAAGAGTTTGAAGTACAATATAACTCAGAGGGAGTTGAACCTTAGACAACGTAGGTGGCTAGAGCTTCTTAAGGACTATGACCTTACGATAAAGTATCATCCGGGTAAGGCAAACGTAGTGGTCGATACTTTGAGTAGAAAAGTGGCAATTGAATTGCGAGCTATGTTTGCTAGATTGGGTGTGTCTCAAGATGGTGGTTTGATAGCTGAGCTACAAGTTAAACCTTCGTTAGTTCAGTTGATTCGAGAGAAACAGTTGCAAGACGAGTCTTTGGCACCTCACTTGCAAGATATAGCCGAGGGTAAACCCACAAATTTCTGCTTTAGTGAGAATGGAATCTTATGTTTCAAGGATAAGGTAGTTGTTCCAAACCGAGTTAAGGCGTACTATTCTGAACGAAGCTCATAACAGTCCTTTTGCTATACATCCGGGTAGTACGAAGATGTACTGTAGGTTGAAAGATGAGTATTACTGGGTTGGATTAAAGAAAGATGTGGCTGAGTTTGTGAGTAAATGTATGGTTTGTTAGCGAGTTAAGGCCGAACATCAGTTTCCTTCAAGTTTGTTACAGCCGTTGAAGATTCCGGAATGGAAGTGGGAACAGATTACTATGGATTTTGTGTCAGGTTTACCGTTGACTCATTCGAAGAAGAATTCAGTGTGGGTAATAGTTGATAGATTCACCAAGTGTGCCCATTTCATACCAGTTCATACTACCTACACCTTAGATAAGTTGGTCGATATGTACATCGGTGAGATAGTGAGATTACACGGGGTACCGAAATCGATTGAGTCAAACCGAGATCTGAGGTTTACAGCTAGATTTTGGGAGTGTTTGTATCGTGCTTTGGGTACTTGGTTGAACTTCAGTACTTCGTATCACCCACAGTCAGATGATCAATCAGATAGAGTGATTTAGGTGTTAGAGGACATATTGAGGTGTTGTATCATTGACTTTTAGGGTTCATGGGAGAAACACCTATCGTTAGTGGAGTTTGCGTACAATAACAGTTATCAGGCTAGTATTCAGATGGCACCGTATGAAGCTCTATATGGTAGGAAATGTAGAACACCTGTTTGTTAGGCTGAGGCCGGACAGAAGCTTGTACTTATGTCCGACTTTCTTAAGGGCACCATCGAGAAGGTAAAACTGATTTTTGATCGTTTGAATGCAGCTTCAGACAAATAGAACTCGTACACCGATTTGAAGAGAAAAGAGATAGAGTATGATGTTAGCGACAAAGTGTTTTTAAAAGTCTCACATTGGAAGAATGTAATGAGGTTTGGTAAGAAGGGTAAGTTGAGTTCGAGATTCATTGGTCCATAAGAGGTAGTTGGGAGGATTGGTCTCGTTGCTTATAGGTTGAGATTGCCGACCGAGTTAGAAAAGAGTCATGATGTGTTCCACGTTTTGATGCTTCAGAGGTATAGATCATATTCATCTCATGTGATGCCAATGGAAGAGATCGAGTTGAACCCATATTTGTCGTATGATGAAGAACTTGTTGAGATCCTTGCTTCAGATAGGAGAGTGTTACGTGAGAGGACTATTGGGTTAGTCAAGGTTTTGTGGAGACACCGTGGTGTGGAAGAGGCCACTTTGGAGAGGAATGAAGACATAGAGAAACAATTTTCGTATCTCTTTCGGTCAGGTAATTTTGAGGACGAAATTCCTTAAGTGGAAGAGAGTTGTAAAACCCAAGTTTAGGGTCCGAGAGATAATCATGTTTGGTTAAACCGATTCGGGTTAGGTTAATTTTGAAGCTATTTTAAATGGATAACCTTGATTTTCATAAAAAGAACAAAATAGGAATTTTGAAATAAAAGAAATAAAGAAAGGGTTTTTGAAATACTATCACCTTTTCCAAAAAAATTCCCTTTTCACGTTAAACCTCATTTCACTATTCCATTGCTCCTAGATTTCTATCCAAGCGATTTCTTCAAGGTAATTGATTCATTAACTAAGTTTTATCTTCCTTGAGTCATAGATACTAAGATTTTTGCAAAAACCCATAGTTTAAACTTGTTTTGATTTTAAAGTTTGGTTTGAAGTGGAAGAGAGTTTATGGGATTTTCGTTGGGGTTGGTTGTGGCTGGGTTTAGGTGTGTTTTTAACTTTTTCTTATTGCTAAAATAACATGGAAATGATGGGTTGTTATAGGAAACCCGAAATGGGTATTGTGGGTAACTTTGGAAGTTGGAAATCTTAAGTTTTTTGGGTGGGTTTTGGGTCTAAGTGACAACTGATGGTTTGGTAGCTTTGGGTTGATGTTTTGGATGTTAAAAGATAGATTTTTGATGATAAATTCGTTGGGATTGGCTGCAAGTAGTTTGGGGCTAAATTGAATATGTTTTGGATGAAATTTGGGTTTGAATCAATGTGTTTTGGTTGCAAGGAGTTGGATTTCCGGGTTGTTGCTAGTTTACAAGTATATTAGCATCTTAATATTCTGTTTTGGGTTGCCTTAAAGCAGAGGAGATTGATTCGGGTACTTCGGACACGATACCCGATGTTACGGAGGCTTGAGATCAGTGTTTCGGCTATCGTTCGGGTTGTGCTGGTTATTGGAAATTGTTTTGAAGCTTTAAATGTTCAAAGAAGGTTTCGTGGGGTTTGAGTGGAGCCTTAGGGCCAACCTAAAATCAAGTGTAAGTGTTTTGTTTCTTGCCTTGTTTCGTTAAGTGTTGGTGTATATGTTTATACACATTGTTGGTTGAAATGCAATTGTTTTATCCCCTTTTAATGTTGTCACATTGTTGTTGTTGTCAAAGCCTCATGTGATGGTTAGTGGAAAGTGTGTTGTTGAATACGATGATGTGTAGTCCCATCGGAAGTGACTAGTAGTTGAGTACGGTGATGTGTAGTCCGACCAGAAATATTCTAGTTATTGGGAATGGTGATGTGTAGTCCCACCGGAAATGGTTGTACATGTGCACACCATGGTTTTGTCTTTGTGCTTTCAGATTAGTATATTTTCCCTTCTAAATGGTTTTGACTTTAAACTAAATGCATGTTTTAAATTGCATTGTTGTTGTTGTGATTTTGAGCTCCACTCACTAAGTTTTTAAGTTTACGCTCTCTTTTTCAACAATGTAGATCGTTAGTGGCTTCGAAAGGCAAGCGGGGCAAGGGAGGAGTCTTGGAGTTCTTTTCTAGCTCAAAGTATGGTTTTTATGGTTGTAATAATACTTAGACAATGAGAATGCTAGACTTTTGTGTTTGAGAGTTGGTGTCCAAACTCTTTTGTAGTTGTTAATGTTGCTAATATGTTTTAGATGTTGATACCATGCTATGTTGAGGCTTGTTATGGTTTTGGCTAAATGACATGTAATTTGACTTGTTAGTGTTTTGGAGCTAAGTGTTCTTATGAACTTTTGGGTTTGAGATTCATATTTGCGTGTATGCATGATAGAAGCTTGTTTTTAGGGTGTATTGCCTTTAATATGTTTGCTTCATATGTTGTTATGTGGTTTGTGATCTTTCGGGGTAAGTTTGGGAACGTTTGGGGATGCCAAAATGCATTATCGGGCTAATCTGTGCCGAGGCATTTCGGAACGTCTGATGTTGTTTCGGAACGGCCAAGCTTTTGGGGCACCCGTATCGGAATGGGGGTGGTGCCCTTTCCGATGCGTTTTGCCACTGGAGGCTCCTATTTCGGAGCCAGGGTGGGATGTTCCGGAACGACCTAATGTTGCTTTTGAATGAGAACCCGCGTTTCGGAACATGCAGTCCTGTCCCGAAACGCAGGTAGTCAAAGTGGTTAAAAGGGCATCTTTAAAGGTTTCCAAATGTTACGCTTTAGTCTCTAATGCTTGTATACTTCATAAATAAATTTATATGTATCGTTTGAGTTGGTTTCGTCTCGGGTGCTTGTAACTTGACAATTAAACTATTTTGGGACGGTTAATTTACCATTATACCCTCTACTTGGTTCGTATTAGTGTTTGCTCTTCCTTTGTTTGCCTTCTCACATAGGCTTAAACATGGCATATAAACAAGATTAATAAAATAAAAAATAGGATTGCTAATTGGGGTGAGGCCTTAACGGGTTTTACTTCGGTTTTCCCCGTGTGTCCCGTTTGGTTCGGTCTGATGGTTAGGCCGGGATGAGGGGGTTACAAGAACCCTACCGCCGAGAGGTACTCAACGACTTCATGTATGAAAACTCAGATTCTACCGACAGTCGCTTTGGTGCTACCAAAAAAATGATTCTCCGTCGGGGTTCTTACCCTTCATCCTCCAACGCCGAGGTTTCTTGTCATTGTTTCCCTTGGAAAGACTCTCCCGATGAAGCTGCCTAATAACTCTCGGCTATCGATGAATTCCTTTAGTTAGTTGTTGATATGTCGATTTGGTCTGAAATCCTTTAGTTTTGAGCACAAATTTTGTGGGTGAAATTTAGATTTTTAGCGTGTTAATTGCAACAAATTGATTCTTTGATCGACATTGATCGTTACAGTGTTAACATGGCTGTTAACGATATTTATGTGGCGGTTTAGGATACATAAGGGTGTTCAAAATTACCCGACCTGAACTACCCAAACATAAATAATCGGGTATTTACCTGAATTATTTTTTACCCGGACCGTCATTTCCCGGGTAAGGCCCAAGTCAAAAAAATATGATTTTTTCGGGTACTTGGGTACCCGATTCCCATTTTTTTATTAGATTACTTAATATTTTTACTTTAGAACTATATTTAAATCCCTAAATTCATTATGTATTTGTATTATATGCTTTCATGTTTTAAATTTTTCAAAAAATATATATTGACTTTTGAATATGTAAGATTCGATTTGAAACAAACAACAATGTTTCTCTATTGCATTTATGCATTAGTATGTTTCTTTAAAAAATATGAGATTCGAAAAAAATCATGATCGATATTAATATGTTTAATGTCTTTCTTATGGTTATAAACTTCAAATCATTAAATTTTTTTGTTTGGATCATGTGTTTTGAACTTTTAAGGTTTTTTTTAATTTTAAAATAAAAAAAATTAAAAAAAATGAGAACTGGGTACCCGGTATTCACGGGTTAGAACATGGGCCAACAAATTTAATACCCGAAGGTTCGGGTACCCTTTTTTCGGGTACCCGGATTTGAACACCCCTAAAGATACTGACATGACGGTACATGTATGATAATGGCTTGGTAAAAATAAATAAATTAATTATTTTAACCAAATTCGAAGACATAATTGATTTTCTTGCCGAATTCATTAGCATAATTAATTTTAACAGTACACATGTAATATTATTAAATAATTAAAATTAACAAAAAATTGAAATTAATATAAATTAAAATGTATAAAAAATAAAATAACAAAATTAGCCAAGATCTTGGTTTTACTCATCACAAATTCCAATCACCATGGCTCCCATAATCATTGAATTATGTCTAAAAGAATAAAATAAGTATAAAAATGTTTGCACTAATTTCGTGTATAAACTTTGTACATAAAAATATCATTTCGGTACTAAATCTAGAAATCGAAGAATTTATCATTTTCAAGATTCTCGTACCAATAATGTATGTTTAATTGGTGCATTAACCATTGAATTAAGTGGTGTGACGTTAGATTTTTGTGAATAATAGTCACGTGTACCAACTATTACGAGTACACTCTCTGTCCACACTACATCTATGTATGACTTTTGGATGTAAGACTGTGACATGTCACATCTTAACCCACTATGATATTCAAATAATTAACTTATTTATTTTGCAACTAATAATTTTGTTTACGAACGGCATGATTTAGTTTTGGTTTGATATTGCTCAAAAAAATTTGTTTGATATTTTTCAAAATTTTATTGGATTTTAATTTGGTTTTGGTCAAACATTAATGATAATTGATATTATTTGAATCAGAGCTGTTTGTCTCCGGAGTAGTGATGGACATTCGCTTGAGCTGAGTCGAGCCGAGTCAAAAAATTTCGAGTTAGTCGAGTTGAAGAGTCATATTTTATAATTCAAATTTTATTTAAAAAATTTCGAGTCGAGTTTTCGGGTTTCTGCTCAAATTTAATTATAAATATTTATAATGTTGTGATACTAATTTTTTTTGAAAGGTATTTTCATTAATAATATGAGCCAAAAATGCAAGGAATACGAGCCTCGTTAAAAAACCTCCCTAAGCCTAGTTGGAGGAAAAAGAGCACATCGTATCCTGCTTACAATTCCCAGCAAACCAACCAATTATGAAAACAAGAATACATGCTGCTTGGTAGCCAATTAATTGCAGCGTAATGTTAGCAAACCAACCAATTATGCAAGGAATACATGTTGTAATGGTAGCCAAATAATTGCAGCGTACTATCAAGAACCTGTTGCCAGCTGCTTGGACACCCACACGAGCTCCTGGGATCTACTTCTGCCTTTCACAGCTAGGCGATGGGCAGTCCCGTTGCACTCTCTATACGCAAACTGGAATTTCCAGTTATACTTCTCACCGAACTGATTGCAAAGCTTAATACTGTCTATAAACACTGTCGGGGTGCGGCTCAAGTCTTCAATCCACTGCAGCACTTGTTCACAGTCAGATTCGATCACTAGACAACCACTCATACTCAGTTTTAGTGTTTCGCAAAGGTAGCACGCTTCAAGGATGGCTCTAACTTCAGCCCCTGTTGGATCGGAAACTCCAATAGGTTTAGAGAACAAAGCTAACGTTGAACCTTTAGAATTCCGTAGAATCCCTCCCACCCCGGCTGAGCCGAAAGATCCCATGGTTGAGGCATCCACATTAAATTTAAATTCACCGACATTGGGGGTTGTCCAAACGGACGATAACTGCCTTTCAAAACGATCGAAACCGACAGTCACACCAGCCGGATTGGTCACCAAATCGAAACACTGAAAATTTGATCTCGGCCATTTAGCTTTCAACCAGTGCGATAGCCTTATCACAGCAGTTTCAAACATTTGCGCCATGTTTAAAGACGCATTTTTTAACATGATTTCATTCCTGCAGCACCAAATAGTCCACACAAAAGCAAACAAAGCAGTATTCCAAACCGTATACGAGTTTCTATTAATAGGTTGGTTAGCCCAACATTCAACTAGCATTTTAAATGAGGGAGGAAAAACCAGATTTATCTTCCACAAACCAATCCATTTCTGCCAAATACTCCAAGAAACAGTGCAATGGCAAAAAAGGTGATTAACCGATTCCGCGTGGTTATTACACAACGCACAAATAGAGGCTGAGGGTAAGGCGATACCTCTTTTCATGAGTTCGTCTTGGACTGGGATTCTACCAAGCACCGCCCTCCACATTAGCACTTCGACCTTTGGAGGAGCAAGTTTAGCCCAAATGAGCCGTCATATGTCTTCTTTTACCCCTCTGCTGCTGGAAACCAACTTACAGT
Organism: Hibiscus tridactylites; assembly: GCA_958450335.1. NCBI lineage: Eukaryota > Viridiplantae > Streptophyta > Magnoliopsida > Malvales > Malvaceae > Hibiscus > Hibiscus tridactylites. Next base: position 96,258,609 of record OY288265.1, read on the forward strand.
ACTCGCTAGAATTGTACACTGCCTTAGTTGAACCTTCCCACCTTATTGAACCGGAAACCAAATTTGATGAAGCCGCCTTTGAAATTACGTTAATGAAGCTATCCCATTGAGCTAGCTCCCATTGAAATAGAGGTCTTCTTAGTGGGATGTGCCAATTCCATACCGACCCCTGCTTGGTACCAAAATCCTTAACCATTCCATCTTTCGAATCGCAAACAGCAAATATCCTTGGGTAAGCTACCCGTAAGGACTGCACTTCCGTCCAATGGTCCTCCCAAAATTTAATAGAAATGCCATCACCTACCACAAATCTAACGTTCTTCGTAAACAAATCCTCCTTATCACGCCACGATTTTTGAATGTTCCTCCATATCCACGAGTCCATGGTTATACACTTGTCGGGAGGGGCGGCTTGAAGAGGGGAATAATTATATTTCGCCTCGATTACCCTCCTCCACAGCTTGTTCTTTTCACAGCAATACCTCCAAGACCATTTGTTGAGGAGGGCTTGGTTTTTTGTTTCAATATCCGGCAAACCCAATCCACCAAATTCTTTGGGATAGCACATAGTATCATGTTTCACCCAATGTATCGCCCTCTCCTTATTAGAGCCCCAAATGAAGTTAGCCATCATCTTGTTCAACCTTTTATGGACAAAAGCCGGTGCCTTATAGATGGACATGTAGTACAACGACAAATTGCTTAGGACTGCTTTAACAAGGGTAATACGCCCGGCTATTGACAAAAGAGATCCCATCTATCCTTCTAACTTTGACTTAACCTTCTCGATCACTGGTTTCCAAAGTTTCGAAGAATTCCTACCATGGCCCAACGGCATACCTAAGTATGTAGTAGGGAAAGAGGCGTGACAGCAATGAAGTTCATTTGCCCAACTTGAGAGTTGCTTCTGGTCTGTATTAATTCCGTACAAGGTTGACTTGCTCATGTTAAGTTGTAGTCCAGCCATGATCTAAAAAATTCTCAGCAGCCTCGAAATGCTTTTGACATTGGCTAGATCCGCATTTAGAAAAAGGATTAAATCATCTGCGAATTGCAGATGAGTAATCCTTAACTTACTTTTGCCGATGTAAATACCTTCCAATTTCTGAATATCTGCAGCCTTGCAAATCATCGAACTCAAAGCTTCACCGATCAAGTTAAATAATAACGGTGAGAGGGGGCAGCCTTGTCTCAAACCTCTGCTGATGTTGAATCTGTTCGACGGTTCACCATTAACTATAACCGAAATATTTGCTGTAGATATACACCAGTTCATCCAGCGTCTCCATTTCAATCCGAACCCCATGTTCATCATTATCAAATCCAGAAATTGCCAACTGACCGAGTCATAGGCTTTCTTGAAGTCTGCCTTAAATACGATTGCCTTCTTTTTCTTTCTTTTCAACTCATCTATCAGCTCATTTGCTATAAGACAACAATCGGTGATTTGCTTACCAGCCGTGAACGCGAATTGAGAGTCACCGATCAGCTCCTCCATACATGTAGCCAGTCTTCGAGAAAGAAGCTTCGCCAAAATCTTGTATAGGCTGCTCACTAGCGAAATCGGTCTAAAGTCTTCCATGGCAGCAGGATTATTTTTTTTTGGGATGAGGACGATGTATGAATGATTCATGTTCTTATCCGGCATCTTACCACTATGAAAATCATCCATAAACTCCATAACTCTGTCTTTAAGCGACGGCCAGAAAGATTTGTAGAAATTTAAATTAAAACCATCAGGCCCGGGGGCCCTGTCACCTTCGGCCGATTTGATGACACCCCATACTTCCTCTGCCGAAAATTTAGATTCCAGCATTGTGACAGATTCGGATTTTAGCTTGTTCAAATTGCATCCAAAGTGTTTGACCGGAATAGTATTAGAACTGTTATAACAGTCCATAAAATGCCCTTCGAAAGCTCTTCTGATGCTTGCCGAATCATGAAGTTCATCACCACCCACCCGAATCGAGCCAACATGATTTTTTCTGCGCCGGAGAGAAGCCGAAATGTGAAAAAACTTAGTGTTCTTGTCACCCTCGCGTAGCCATCTAACACGCGATTTTTGAGCCCATTCCCTCGCGCTACGCCTATGCGATGCCCATAAGGATCCCCGAATGGACCTCAACTCTGCATCCTTATTCTCATCCACGTCACCCTTTATTAAATCGTTCTCCAGCTCCTCCATCCGCTTCTCTAACAATTGGATGTTAGCCGCTTCCATGTCTCGGAAATTAGCCACCCACAATTTAGTGGCCATCTTCACATTCCTTAAAATCTCCCCCATTGAGCCTCTCCCTGCTTTTGATAATATATCTTCAACAACAGCCACATACTCCTTGTTTTCGGACCAGTGCGAGAACCATTTAAATGGCCTTCTAACTTTGCTAGTTTCTCTGTTTACCAGCACAATAGCCTTATGATCGGATAAGCTTCGACTGAGTGTAGCTTGCGTCAGATTCGGCCACCAATGTAGAACCTCCGGCGAAATTAAAAATCGATCAAGTCTGCTTGCTTCAACCTGAGCACCACCCCGAAACCATGTGAAGTTGCTACCTTCCAGTGGTAAGTCCACTAAACTGTTAGTATTGATGAAATCCGCAAAATCTCGGCTGTCACGAGCGTAAAACGCCGATCCCTTCCTTTCTTCCCTTGCCAGCACTGCGTTGAAATCTCCCCCCAATATTACCGGGGCAGAGATATTCTGAATGAAAACCGAAATAGACTCAAAAAAATTCCTTCTATCCGAGGAATTATTAGGAGCATACACATTAACGAGGCCAAGGGGTTTATTACTGTTTACCAGCCGTCCCACTAGCATAATAACTCTGGCTTCTTTGATAACTTTCTCGACTGCAAATACATCCTTGTTCCACACTGAAATAAGCCCACCTGCCGTACCCACTGATGGAGAAAACACTAGCTCGGTGTTGTTTCTACCCTTCAGCGCTCTACTCATTCCAGGACTGATTTCTTGAAGTTTTGTTTCTTGCAAAAAAATAACTCCTGCCTTACAATCACCACAAACCTTACACACTGCTTTGATTTTTTTCGGCCTCCCCAACCCTCTTACATTCCAAGATAGGCAAGTAGAATTCATCCGCAACAAATAAAATACACAGATCACCTGTAGTAAGTAGCAACTGCTTACCGACTCCTAGGATTTGTAGCGGAAGGCTTTATCGATGGCCTCCACAACCTTTTGTCCGTCCACATCGAACACCACACCCAAATCATCGGCTAATTGGACGGTAGCTGAGACTTCATCGGAGACAGGCTGATGATATGCGTTGGGTTTACTTTTCATTTTGGGACCCTGAGACTCAGATTTTTTCGCTAATCTGTTGTCCTTTACAGAGAGAAAGTGAAGGGGATGAAAAGCTTTCCCAAATTTAACATACTTGGGCCTGACTTGGAATAAGCCCGATTGCTTATCTAACACAGGTTTGGGTTGGCCAACTGAGGAGCCCGAAATAGATGTGGAGTCCAAACCATATTCCACATTAATGTCCACCAGCTGGTCTCGGCCCGCTTGTGACTCTGACTTATTTATATTATTAATATTGCCCAAATCCTCTTCCAAACCATTTGGAAAAATTCCTGCAATTGTCTGCTCTGACAAACGCCGTTCAATATTAATAGCCACTTTCTTGGAACTTGCACCATCCAAATTTGCCCCCATGTCCACGTGATGGAAATCCAAACGACTCCCACCATCTATGGCAGACTCCTGAAGCTGGAACGGCCGCTCACCACCTTCACCGGACGGGGTAGACGGGTTAGAATCTTCGTTAATCCACCGATGTTCATCCTCGTACTGATCGGTGCTAATCCTTATGTTGAATTGTTCACCGTTAATTGTAATATTGGCCGAAGCCGGAACATCCGCTCTATACCGAACTCCAACTAAAATCCTTACTATATCAAACCTGTTTCTGTTTATTGTATCCTCGTCGAACCTGATTACCTTGCCCCAACGGCCAGCAATTGAGCGAAAAACTCCATCGTTCCAGAACTTAACCGGAAAGTTTTCCAAATTGACCCAGATATGTAGGAGGTGCTTTGCCGCAAAATTCTCCAACGTATCGAATTCTCTGAACCAGGGTTTCAGAAGGGATTTCTTCAGATCCCAAAAAATCGGCACTTGCTCTTCCTCTTCAAATATTATCAAAGCTGTTACTCCCGATACCGGACTAACTTTCACGTTAAACCCCTCCGACCTTAAAAAATCCTGGACAATATTTGCATCGTACATGCTATTTATAGTGCCCATTAAGCAGTTGCACGTCCACTTCATCTCATTCTCAGGAACAGTGAAGTGAAACCGGTCGAATGTCGGATTGTTACTGAACCCAGAGCTTTGTCTCCCAACTGAGTGTCTTTACCCAGCAGGACCGACTTATATGACCTACCATCTGTCGTTCTCCAAACCCCCGACGCCCTCACTGGCTTGCCACAGGAAGTTGGTGTTGCCTTATCGTTTGCACCCGGCTGCCGATGCACCACTCTATCGTTATGCATAAAGACCTTGATAACGAAACCATCCAATCTTCGGTTGCAGCCCAACTCCACCGCTTTCCTGGCTTCCTTGGTGGATTGGTAGCTAATGAAAGCGAAAGTATCCCTTCTGAATCTCCTTCTAGGGTTATTGTAGGCAATGTATGTTTTCACCACTCTTCCGTACTGAGAAAATGCCTCCTTGAGAGCTGTCCAATGAATCCTCTTACTCACGTGGTTGATGAAGACCGTAGAACCATGTGAGAAATTTGCCTCTTCCCTAGCTCGACTTTTTGCGTGAGATGGTGCCCTCCAATGAACACCGCTCCTATTGAGACCCCTACTGCCAGAATCCGCCACCGCCGCTCTGCTCTCGCCTCTGACATGATCCCAACTATAGCCGTCCGCCGCCGCCGCTCTGCTCCCTCTTCCAAAGCTCCCTCTTCCAAAGCTCTCCACGTTTTACTGATACCACCTTCTTATGTTGTGATACTAATTAGTTACTCTTTCCGTCCAATTAATTTTGTCCTTTATTGACTTTTTAAAAGTCAAAATTTTAAAACTTTGACTATGCTTATTTTAAATATTTTAAACAATTGAATTTTATAAAATATATATTTTAAAACTACTTAATTGAAAATTTATAAAATATTTTTTTCATATTTTTATCAATAATAAATTTTAAATAATAATGAGTTAATTTTAGAAAGAAAAAAATTTGACCAAAAAATGTCGATAAGGGACAAATTTAATGGGACGGAGGAGGTATAATTTAAACGGTTTTCTATAACCATATACAATACACATATATTTCTTCATGTTTTTCCATATGTGATATATATATGTATGTATATATATGATAGAATTGAGAGACTCGACTTGAACTTAAAAACTGATCTACTAATACTAAAATTTTTGAGTTATTAAAATTTTCATTTTATAACTCAAACTTTATTTGAATTTTTTTTCCGAGTCAAGTTGGGTTTATAAAATTACGATCAAATCCAATCAAGATGAGTTAAGTATTTTTGCATCGGGCCGAATAATTCAATTTTTAGCCGAGTTTAATTTTAGGGTTTAAAGTCCACGAAAATTAGAGATTCAATTATTTATGTTGTACATGGAGCAAATTGAGTTTGAAAAGTTATCCCTTAATAAGTGTCTATAGTATCGAGGGGCAGAACTCCACTTTATTTATTGAGAGGGTCATTTAATAATGTCTCAATTCACGAGGGCCGACAATATAAAATATATTAAGGGACTAAAGTACAATTTTATTATTATTCCAACTTAGTTTTTCTTCAATTTTAAAAATTTTGGTGGCCATGACTCCCACCCGTCCCCTTAAATATTGTCTTGACAATATTCAATTTAAATTAGTAAATCAATTAATTGAATATCGGTGATTAAAAAAATAAATAACAAGGACATTATAATTGACAAAAATGGAGAAATTACATTTTATTTCTTTCAAAAAAAATAATTCAATTTAAATTATTTTAATACTTCTTCACCTCATTCTTTCTAAAACAAAATTCCTAACCTACGAATAAATTTTCCTTTAGAATTTGGGTTTTAAGATTGAATTTTTTATTAAAAATTTAGAATTGGAAGATCTATTAATTGATCGAATAATTAAAAATATTTATATTATCTTATTTTGCGTGAGTTTAAATCTTGACATCTATATTTATAATATAAAAGCTTTCTATTTAATAAAAAAAAAACATAGACTAGGTATGAAAAAGTTAGTTCAAGACCTGAGTTGAAGTCGAGTTCTAATGTATTAAATAAAATTCAAATGTTTATAAAACATAATTAATTTGAATCTGAATCCGAATCCTGATGTATTAAATAACGATTCCATCATTACCATTCATATTTCTGAGTCATTGAAGCTATTAGCACCTAAAAAATGGAATTGAAATAGAAATCCTTATAGGGCATAATGAATAGATAAATTATAAAAACTAAGAAAGAAAGAGGGCAAAATGCTTAGCTAGCATGAATTAGATCGCCTATTCATCATTCCTTTTCCCTTCCACCACTCATAAATACGGCATGCTCTGCTGTCCCTATCCCCCCCTAACGTCTGTTAAATCCTTCCCCACGACCGGAGAAATAATCCGAAATAAAGCGGTAATTAAGTTGAGTTTACGTTTAAAATTTATTTGACTTGAGTTATTTTCAATATTAAATTTTGAGTTTAGGTTTGACTCGGGGTATAATTAAACCATTCAAATTTAATTAATAGCATTTGTTATACCTTTTTCTCTCTACACCATCAATTTCTTCGCTCCCCCACAACGTTCCTTGGCATACAATTATATGGACATAGAATTTAGAGAATTATCGAAATACTGCCAATCAATCCTACCAAAAAGTTACAATACTCTTGATAAACTGACATGAGGGTGTGAATACCTCCTTTCTCATACCCAAACACATTTAAATATTTTATATCCATCACCTATTCACCAAGTGCATTTCCAAATCTACCACACACCCACCACTCAATTTGTATTTGCTCATACACACTAAACTTGTCTATCATGCACTCACTAATATCAAACATAAAGGGGAAAAATATTTTTTTTTCAAGCTAAATCAATTAAAAACTTTATACTTAATGATTTAGACAAAAATACAATACATGCTCTTTTAGAATCTCAAGGTTTACAAAATAGCTCATAAACTTGTCCTTCAATTTATAATGGTGTGGGCATGCAGATGCTGGACGACAGGATGAGGTGAACGAATGTGGAGCGGATGGATATGAGATAATTAAGGTTTTAAACTCATCACATATCTAGGACGGGTATGATTTTTAACATCCACACTCGCCCGCTACCCACTAAATTTAAACCTATACCTGCCCCAAATGGAGCAGGAGTGATGCAAATTGTACCCGTCTACCATTTCTACCAACTAATTATATTGACCAACTAACTCTACTGATTAACAGTCAACATTATGGTGTCGCCAGGAACGGAGCCATGTAGAGCTTGGCCCCTCCCAAGTTTTTTTGGTATAATTGTACTTTAGGTCTTTTTTAGTTTAAATAATAATAAAATAATTTTTTACCCTTCTTAATTTTTAAATTTAAAAGCTTAATAGACTTTTGTTCCTCTCAATAATTGATCCTAGCTCCATCACTGACTGTTGCACTTATTATTTCTTACAAAATCTAAACTTGACATCTTATACAAACGATCTAAAAGAAGAATCGAATCAATACCCATTTTTTCTTCTCTTTCTTCTATCTACAACCACTACTACTCACGACTCTACGTCCCAATGAAAAAAAAACGTCCAAAAACCACCATTTTACTCATCAACAATACTTTTTTTACTAAATACTCATCAACAATACTAAAGTTTAAATTAAAGTTCAGTTAAACTCGTTTGTATTCGATAATATATATAGTCCTAACACTGTTACCGCAGTCCCGTTATCTGCTTAGCTGGATGCCACTCCTTAGCCCTCCCTTAAGGTATTTCCCTACAATGGGCCAGCTGGCACGCCACTCTCTGCTGCACATGGCCAGCTACTTCTGTCGCAGTGGACCCACGTTTCTGTACTTCCAATAATACCCTTGTTTAAACCCCTGTTTTTACGATAAATGCCTTTGCTGGCCTTTCTTCGGCCTTTTGGGGAAGGAGGGGTCCCTTCTTCTTTTACGTGAAGTTGACATTAATCTCTCACTTTTCTCGAGCCTATCGAAGAGACTGAACAGGTGGGGGGTTTGCATGGCTTTTAAGTAATTAATGGGAATTCGAGGGTATTTCGGGTAACTCGGCGTTTAATTCCTCCATTCTTTTTTCTTGGTTGCGTAAGCTAGTTAAAAAATCTAGTAGAAAGAAAGTACAAGAATCTAGGGGATGAATTAGCAGCAGTCCATGAATTTAAGTGACTCATTATATAAATTCCCATATAAAGAAAAATATTTTTAATTCAATTACATAACCATCCACACATTTCCTTCAATATGATTTGTTATTTCTTCTTAAAATTACTTATTGTTTTATTTATTTAATCATACAATAATATCATGTTAATAACATAATATAATGACCCTATTTGACAATTAGCAGATAACTGGTAGCGAATGACAGATTACATTAACTAGTTTGACTAGCGGATTGTATTAGACTATTAAATGATTGTATAAAAGTGTTTGATAAAATTAGCTGACAGCTGTTAAATTATTAAACAAGCAAAATGACATATAAGGACATGATTATATTCAATACTTGTTTGAATAGTTTATTAGTTATCAATATTTTGTATCTAATCAATATTAATTAGATCTATAGAATTATTTTTAATTTAACTTTTCTAAACATATTCAAATGATTTATATATTAATGTATTATTTATATAATTATTTTAATATAATTTAATTCATTAATAAATTTAAGTACACACATAAATATGAAACAATAAAAAGAAAAAAATAAATAGGATTAGCTTATAACTAGGGTGAAAAAATATTTAATTTAGGTTATTTTGAGATTTTTGGTAACTTGCAAGAGTAAAAGAGTATTTACAACTATAATATCAAACCTATAATCTCAAAAAGCGAGTTTTTTTAAAATTAGCGGTTTCACCCAATCCAATCTTTCAATATGTTATTCACTAACCAACAATATTAGTAAATTTGACTAGTCAAACCTCTAATTATATCTCAAATCTTTATTGTAAATACGTACCAACAAAATTTAATAAACCAATTATTGAAACTGTTTGGATAAATACCTGAGGAAACTAAAAAAAATACCGCTGTTAAAAAAATTTACTGTGAAATTCAACTGTGGCAGCGTTTAGAAAATAAGAAAAATACCACTGGAAAGTGAAGAAGATGATGAGCTGCTCACTCGCTCCTTCCTTCTTGAGTCGTGACTATTTTCATGCAATCCTAGTTTTGCTTTTCTCACTATCTATTTCATTCAGTATACTTCACGCGCTATATTTTAATTTAAAACACAATTCAAAGCATAATATACTTTTTTCGTCTTCAAGTTTTTGAATATAAAATTATTATTTTTATTTTAAATGCATGTTATTTAAATGATAGAAACTATGAATGGAACAAGTAGTTTCATGAAAAAAAATGATAATGTTCATTTTAGAAGATTCGTGTTTGGAGTAGCTTTGTTCGTAAGGTGTGTGTTTTATTAAAGTGTTAAAAAATATAAATTGATATTACCTTATAATCACTTTCAAACTATTATATAAAAGGAGTGATACTATCAAGTAGTTGAAAAATAAATTTATAATAGTTGATTCTAGTTCATTAGTTGAAGGGTTTAAATTTGATACACATGCTGTGTAACCTGCTTATTTATACAATAAACTAAAATTAAACGTAAACCCTGAAAATTAAAACATAAACACTAAACCTTACATTCTAAGCATTAACTTTAATTGTGAAACTCTATACCCATAAACTCTAAACCCTAAAATAAACATCTAACCCCTAAAATTAAAAATTTTGTGTAAATTTTAGTTTACACAGCATGTGTATTGAAGTTTTTTTCTTAGTCTAATATGTATTAAAGAAATCAAATATAAAATATTCATATATGAAATGTAATTTTACCATATACCATATACCAACTTATTTGATCAAAACTTAAATATTCTTTAATATATTTCTATTTTAACCGGTTAATTTACTAAAAGAGAGGATGATATTCAATTTAATTATGTCTAAACTATAAACAATCAATATTTTTTGCATTGTTAAATACAATTTATTTATCTAATATGTTTTTGTAGTATGTCTCCTCTTTTTTTATAGTTAAATTTGACGTTGTTTTTAGTTAGTGTTTATTGGGTTATTTTGTTAATCTACCTATGCTTTTGGCACTTGATATGATTTTCGTATATTGGTAGATGTTCATAATCATCCAAAGCAGACAACTATTGAGTTGCGATAAGTTGGTTTATTATTGACTCGTCCTATTATATTTATTTTGTGTTAGTAGTATAATGATGTTTATCCTTTACCATTGACAATAATGTTTGTTTGTATCAATCATTTTTTCAATTGTTTAGTTGAGTTTTTAACTATTTCTTTGTACGATCATTTTATGTAGTTATTAGTTTATTCATTCTAATAGTTTTAAGAAAAATGATTAGTTACTTTTGAATTTATATATTCTTCTTATAATTTTATTATATTTACTCCTTAATAAAACTAGCCGCTAAAGTGAAAAAAATTATCTTTTCACGTCTTGTAATTTGATAAAGAACTAATGATCCATTTTGGAAAAAAAATTAAAACAAGTAATATATATTATTGTTTAGATTTTATTTCGATTTATTTTTTATTTTGATCTAAATTTATATCATAATCATATAAATTTAAAACTTTTTTGATAGCATATAAATTTTATACTTGTGAATATAACTTAATTCATTTGTTGTATCAGTTTATTTTATTGCAACTATAGGTAATTGCAATTATAGTGTAACTAAAATGAAATATACATTTATACACATAACATATAAAATATATATAGTGTGTTATTCAATCGCTTTGATACGGGAGTGGGATAAGACGTAGGCCTTTGCAGTTAGCAGAAATAACAAACAAAATCAATTATAGACGAAAAAAATAACCCCAAGAATTAGAAGGAAAAATAAAGAAAATAAAAACGTTGAACGAAGAGAGGAGAGATGAATGAAATACTGAACTATGAAGCGTTAAATATAAATCAGACCAATGGTGTTACAATAATTATAATTTATATGTTGGTGTCCGATAAAAAAGTATTTATTAGGTAATTTCAAACTCTTAAGGAATTAATATGTTTTAGTCGGATCGATCGGTTTTTAACTGAATATAATAAGATCAATTTAAAGTCAATCAATTAATCGATTTAGTTCGAATATATTTTTTAGCCTGTCAATTAATCGTTTAAAATAACATACTAATACACTGCCTTACACAACCATATTTGCCATTTGTAACTTTTCAATTATTTTTTAAACATTTAATTGACTTTCGTAATTACAAAAAATATTTGTTCATTGATCGTTATATTCTTAATAAGTACTTCTCAACTTTTTTTTTTAAATCATTATAATGTCAATTAGGAGTAAAAAGTTAACAGATGTGTTTTTTAACATCAGTTAAATTGAGGTTTTGGGTCATATGAATGTGTAATCCAAGTCATCGGTGGGATAGTTTAGGTTTTAGTATTTGAGATTATTTATGACTTAATGTGAAGTTAATTAGGGGCGAATATTCAATCGGGTTAGTTAAGTAGAGTAAAAGAAGTTTAAGTCAGTAGAGTTGTTGATTTTTATTTTATCATTTATAGTTTATTTGATTTTTTTTTGACTAGAGACGAGTTTATAAAATCCGATTCAGGTCGAGTTGTTCGAATTTTTAGTCAAATTTAATTGTAAATATTTATAATGTTATGATACTAATGGCCACGAGTCTCAATTTAATCGATTTTCTATAACTATAATCAATATGCACACATATTTCATTATGACCTTGTTTGGTAAATAGCGGTTTGGGCAAAAATTAGAGGTTTGAGGTATAATTAAAGGTTTGACTAGTCAAATCCGCTAATACTGATGTTTGGTAAATAGCGGATTGAAAGAGCGGATTTGGGTGAAAAAGCTAATTTTGAAAAAGCTCCTAATATGAGCTTTTTGAGATTAGAGGTTTGATATTAGAGTTGTAATAACTCTTTTACCCTTAACAATTACCAAAAATCTCCAAATAACCTAAACTAAATAATAATATTTTTAATATAAATAATAGCATATTAAATATTAGACTTATTTGTTGTTACTACTAATTTATATGGTGACATTTGTAAGTTAATTCTATTTTTTTATTATCACATATTTATATGTGCATATAAAAAATTTAATAATTATATAAATAATAAATTAATATATAAATCTTTCAAATTTGTTTAAGAAATTTATATTAAAAAATAATTTTTACAAATCTAATTAATATTTATTAGATACAAAATATTAATAAATAAATTATTCAAACAAGTATTAAATATAACCATATCCTTATATGTTATTTTGCTTGTTTAAATAATCAAACAGCTATCAACTATCAGTTAATTTTACCAAACACTTTTATACAATCATCTAATACAATTCGCTAGTCAAATCAACTAATGCAATTAACTATCAGCTATCCGCTAATTGCCAAACAAGGTCTATATATTTTTTACAAGAGTGAGTAAGATTTGTAATGATATCATATAAAATATATAAATATATTTATAATATTATATTTTAAAGAAAGAAAATTTTTAAAAAATATAGATGAGAGTATAAAGATTAAAGATATTAATATAAAGAAAGAATTTATAAAGATTTACAGTTAGAAGATTAAATTGGATAAATATATAAAATTGTAAAAAAATTATTTTCAGAAATAGAATTGAAGTATAGTATTTTATCATTGAAATTTTAATGGAATAAAATTTGATCCGATAAAACCCTTAATTCCTCTGATCCATTCGTCGGATTCTCTGATTTGTAATTAACCCAAGAATGAAAAGCTGTCTCGTGAAGCAGCAGGTAAAATAAAATAAAAAATATTAAAATATTAATAATTAAACAAGAAAATAAGTGAATAAATAGAAGATGTTTCTCTTCCATTTCTTTCTTTCTTCTCCTTCCAATTCTCTTTCTCTCTGTAAAACCTCTGTTTGTTGCTCTAGAAAAATTTCACATTCTTACTTTGATATCACGAGATCCCCATCTCTTTCATTTTCTCTTTCTTTCTAGATCTCTCTTCTTCCTCTCCTTCTCCAAGAACTGTCCTTTCCCACATTCACTTCAAGAAGCTCTTCCTTTTCCCACTCACATTACCATCCAAAGGAAAAGAGACAAGAGAGGGAGGGAAGGGAAGGGGAAAGGGGAAAGGGAAGGAAATTGGAGTAACACCATTTTTTTAGTGAGAGGAAAGAAGAGGAAGCGGAATGTCGCATCTTGGTGGAAAGCCAGTACCGGAGTTATCCCCGGATTTTGACAAACTCGCCGATCAACTCCGTGACTCATTGAGTTACGATGATAACAAGCCCGATTTCCGTGAACTCGATCTGGGTTCACCCGTTTCTCCGCTCCGAACCGGGCAACAGGGTCTCACGATGACGACGACGACTACCACTACGACGACGAGTTCTAGTTCCAGTTCGTCCAGATCCGTTTCGGGTTGGAACTCGTCTAACGCGACCGCTAAGAGATCTGAATCGGGTCGGAATAACCACTCGGGTGAGCTTTCCGGCTCGAGTGAAACCAGCCCGACAGCTTCGACCGGGAATATTAAATCGGCTCATAACAGATCCAAATCCAACACTGCCATGACCCACCCGCTGATCTATTCGGGTCAAAGCACCGTCAACTCGCCGCCAGTCAACGTTCTTCCGACGGGAAACATTTGCCCTTCGGGGAAAATCATTAAAACCGGCATGGCGGCGAATCGAAGCTCCAGAACCGACGTTTTAGGCTCTGGGTCGGGTAATTATGGCCACGGCAGCATAATGCGGGGCGGGGGAGTGGGGACTGGAACCGTTACAGCCTCCAAAGGTTATGCCTTTGAACCCAGTAACACCCTCGGAACCCGGGGGAATACGAGTGATTTAATGAGGAAAGCAATGGGGAACTCGGAACCTGAGGAATTTAAGAGAGTCGGGAATGAGATGTACAAAAAGGGACATTTTTTAGAGGCTTTGAGTTTGTATGATAAGGCTATAGCTTTGTCACCGGCGAATGCAGCTTACCGGAGTAATAGAGCGGCTGCATTGACGGCTTTAGGGAGAGTAGGAGAGGCAGTGAAGGAATGTGAAGAGGCTGTTAGATTGGATCCTAATTATGGGAGGGCTCATCAGAGACTGGCTTCATTATTGTTAAGGTGAAAAGAGCTATGGTTACAGATAAATATACATGTTTGGTGTTATATCTCTATCTACATTTGTAATGGAAAGAGTGTCGGTGGAAATATTTTTGGTTGATTTTGTGGGTTAGTGATAGTTTTGTTGATGTGTTGGATCTAGTTTTGTTGAAAAGAACTTGGGTTTTCTTTTATCTACATTGGCAACAATGTTTCTGTCTATGAAAGGAGTGAATAGTGTTTTCCCCCCTTATGTTTGACTTGATGCTGGTTGCAGAAATTTTGATCTGGTGAATGATTGTTAGATCCATTTATATCTTCACAATTCTGCTCATTCAATTCATTTCCTTTATGATCTGAATTTCTTAATGTCTCATGGTCTGTTCTGTGGATTTCCCATGTGTTATATGGTCCTCATTGTTGTTGCTTGTATTTATAAGATTAGCTTGGCTAGGATTATTCATCTCCTTTTGAATTATTTCAGAGCAATCCGGTGAAATATTATGGATTGTGTTGTCAATAGTTTGCTCCAAGTGATTGACTTCTTGTAAATTACTTTAGAAGGATCCATTGCCAAAGGGTATTAGGGTAGCTGATGAACTTGTCTGCTATGTTTCTATTTTTATGAAAAATAGATATCCATGTGTTTCGGTGTTTACTTTTATTGATGCCGGCCTTTTTCCATATAATGATTGTAGGCATTTTGAAATCACTTCTTATTTCTCGGTATTAATCAAATGCATACATTTTTAAAGATATTTCAATTGTATCGAATGTGCCTAAATATTTAGGTTGCTCCAATTTAACTCCATTCAATTTCAGGGTAGGACATGTTGAGAATGCTAGGAAGCACTTGTGTTTTCCCGGACAACCACAAGATCCGACAGAGTTGCAGAAGTTGCAGGCAGTGGAAAGGCATCTTAGCAAGTGTGCAGATGCCAGGAGAATTAGGGACTGGACAGGTGCATTAAGGGAAGCTGATGCCGCTATTGCTGCAGGTGCAGACTTTTCCCCTCAGGTAAAAATCTTGTTCAAAACTTTCCATCTTTAAATTTTTAAGAATTTGTGCAGTTAACAGACATTGAAAATGGCTGAACTGGTTCACATTGAATTTACAGCTTTTTATGTGTAGAGTTGAAGCCCTTTTAAAACTGCATCAACTTGATGATGCTGAATCAAGCCTTTTGGTTGTTCCTAAATTAGAACAATGCACCAACTCCTCACAGACTAAGTACTTTGGGATGCTTGCCGAAGCTTATCTCTTTTTTGTCAAAGCACAAATGGAGATGGCACTTGGGAGGTTAGTTTTAAAAAAGTTACTAAGCTTCATCAGAGACGAGATGCCAGAGACTTTGGGACCAGAGTTTGAAAATTAATGATGTATTTATTGCAGGTTTGAGAATGCAGTGACAGCTGCGGAGAAGGCTGGGCAGGTTGATCCTCGAAATGTTGAAGTTTCTGTACTGCTTAGCAATGTGAAGTTGGTTGCCAGAGCACGAGCACGTGGGAATGATCTTTTCAAATCCGAAAGGTTCACTGAGGCCTGCTCAGCATACGGGGATGGGATTAGGCTTGATCCATTGAATTCTGTTCTTTATTGTAACAGAGCAGCATGTTGGTTTAAGCTTGGACGGTGGGAGCGTTCTGTTGAAGATTGTGACCAAGCTTTAAGTATCCAACCGAACTACATAAAAGCCCTTCTTCGAAGGGCAGTGTCTAATAGCAAGGTAAGCAATTCTTCAAAGCTTTCTTTTATCGTAAGGACAAGCATCTTTATTTATAGCTGTACCCGAATTCGGTTGATTCATACTAAATATTTTGAACTACAGCTTGAGAGATGGGCTGAGGCTGTCCGAGATTATGAAGTTTTAAGAAGGGAACTACCGGGTGATAATGAGGTTGCCGAATCTCTTTTTCATGCTCAAGTTGCATTGAAGAAATCACTTGGCGAAGAGGTTTATAACATGAAGTTCGGTGGTGAAGTAGAAGAAGTGTCCAGTCTCGAGCAGTTCAGAGCTGCAATATCTCTGCCAGGTAGGTGTTGGCCTTATATTTAAAACCATATTCAGTACTTCAATTGTTCTCTCTCCTCATTTTATTACTTTCATGGAATCCTCTTGAGAGTTAATTTTGACCCACAGGCATCTCTGTTGTCCATTTTAAGATGGCATCCAACCTGCAATGCAAACAGATATCTCCATTCGTGGATGCTCTCTGTGGTCGTTACCCCTCCATAAATTTTCTAAAGGTAAATGGTCCATTTTCTCTCTCCATGGTTTACTTGTTTTTTTCCATGCTCCTTTAGATGAAGGAAAACTAAATGCAAATCACAGCAAGAATAACAATTTGTTCTCAACTTTTTGTCCTTTCTTTTGGAGTAAAGGTGGACATCAACGAGATTCCAGTGATTGCAAATGCTGAGAATGTGAGGATCGTACCAACATTCAAGATATACAAAAATGGTAGCCGGGTGAAGGAACTCGTGTGCCCGAGTCGGGAAATGCTGGAGCACTCGGTGAGGCATTACAGCTTTTAGAATTAATGACTGTATTGTACTCTCGGTCCACCCCTTTTTTTGCGTTTACTTATCGCTGCCCAAACGTCTATTTTGTCGGGAACTCTTCCACTCCCCTTCCAATCTTTCCTCCCCGCCACATAAAGATTACCAGGTATCTGTGACATAAAACCAGAGCTACATAATAATCCCATTAGCAGCCAATGCCATAGGAACCCCAGATAAAGTTAGCTTTTAGTTCCCTTTTGCAGTTTTTATTTTTTCATTCATTCCTCAATCCTCATTGCTGTAGGGTTCCCTGTTCTTTCCTCCTTTCACCCTTTTCCTTAATCCCCCCCCCTCTTTTTCCATTTTCAAGTAGGCCAGCCTGGTTCTTGTATCACTACTTTCATTCAGTGGGAAAAAAAAGGAAAAAAAAAAGAGAATTGAGAAATATGTGTACAATTTAATCACAAGTGGATACTTAGTTACATTTTAGAGAGATACAGTGAAGAGGACTGGCGGGCTGGTAGTAGAGGAGAATCTGTACATGTATATATGTGATGATATATACAAAATCATCTGAAGCCATGAGGGAGATTGGATGGATGTCTGGTGGGTACTTAGTTTACTGGGTTAGTGAAAGAAGGATGAAATATGTTGTCATTAATATTGTTGTTCCTTTTTCTTTTTCCTTCTCTCTCTCAACCATTTCATCAATAAAAAAAATTCCCATTTTCCCCCCATCTACTTCTCTCTGCAACTCCATTATTAATTGCTTAACTGTTTCATTTATCTGATATGCCATGAAACTCCCAAGACCTGGTCATGGTTGGTTTTTCCTCATTAAATAGTGGGGGTGTGGGTAGTTGGGCACCATTTATTGCCATATGTGTGTGTCCTATAGGGTAGGGATAAGAACCTAAACACCATCATCTGTTTCTTAAGTCATTAATGCCATGTTAGCTAATTCCATTATAGGGTTTGATTTGATTTGTTTGCAAGTGAAGTTGTTGAATGGCATTGTCATGTGAGGGACTAGAAAGGGTTCATCTCACCTTTTTTTTTCTTGGGGAAGCATTCACATCACATGTGGGCATTTAAGTGTTGTTTTTGCCCTCTTAAAACACCTAAACCAAGGGGAGGGGGTCCAAAAGTGCAAATGGTGGGTGCTTAAACAAGACCAGCACAATTCACAGCCCTTCCTTTGGAGGGTGTATAGGGGGGGGGGGGGGGGGGGCTCTTTTTGGCCACGTGTTGTGCTGTGCCAATGAATGTGAAAAGTGGGAAAATATTGTTTTTGATTGGCTACAAGATGGACAATAAATAAGAAAATGATTTGTGAATTTATTTTGTTTTTGTGGGTATATTTTGGTTTTGGGAGTGAGGAAAAGGAGGTATGAAAAAGGGGTAAGCCTAGTGGGCTAGTTCCAAAATGTTACAGGTTGTTCAAAGATTCCCCATTTTCATAAACCTTTGCAATGTATGATGATGGGTATGGTTTCTAGACTTTTGCCATACCCTTGTCTTTTTCCTATTTACTTGAGCAATTATTGATGCCATCCCCATCACCCTAATACCATCATCTCCATCACCCTAATACCATCATCATCTAATTTATCTGGATCCTTTTTATTCAAGTTTAATATGATGTGATTTGGTGGGTATTTCCTAAGAAAAATCTTGATTCTCACACCAATGAAAAAACTTGCATTTAGAATAACACAAATAAGTTAGACTTGAATTTTTTATTCCGTCAAAAAGAGGATTAAATTTCTATAATTAAAAAGTAGATGGATTAAATTTATAAAATTTAAGGAGTATAGGGAGTCGATGTATAATTAGACCTTTGTTAATGAAAAAAAAACAAGATGTCAAATAAGAATTTGATAATATCCGTTGGATTCAATCACGTTTTCATAAAAAATGTCATTTTGTGTAAGGGAATAATAATAATAATAATAATAATAATAATAATAATAATAATAATAATAATAATAATAATAATAATATAAAACTGTTGGAATTGTATACGTACGATTATGATAGAAAAATGATGTCTGTCCACATTAATAGATTTATGTGGTGTAAAAGTAGCAGATTGCTTGGAGGAAAGGCAAAGGCAAGAATAATTTGACAATAATGTCAATTGGGCAAAACACAAAAACAAATCAATCAAAATTAATCTGATGTGAATAATAATGATAATGATAATAATAATAAATTCATCTTAAAAAATAATGATGTTGATTTTGGCACGCGTGAGAGATATGGTGTAGGGTAGCACGTGTTGAAATGCAGTAAAAGGCTGCCTTATCATTCAGGGGCAAAGGGAACGGATCCAAAAAAGTACGTAAAAAGTACTGTAGAAATTACCGTTTGTACGGCGTACGGTGAAAATTCTGTATATTATAATAATAATTGTAGTTTGTGATGCTTTTTTAACCTTTTCAGTTTTCATGGCAGGGGAATATAGCCGTTGTGGTTTGGTTTATTCGACCATAAAATGCCGTCGTTTTCATCATAGCAGTCATTCATTTTATCATGGCAGGGGAAATGTTTTGCCTGTATTTTCTCAGCATGCTAGATTTTTTATTTATTTCCATAAACAATAATTGTTAAAAATAAAATTGAAGGAAAAAATGAGCAAAACCAAGACGATGGTTTTAGCCACTCGTACGAGGGAACATGCACAGGTGCATTGCTTCATGAGAAGTCAAAGCTCAAAAACTCTTACATGAATATTCATGTCTTGAAATACTTGTCAAAAATTAATCAAAATCAAAATCCATTAATTAATTAATCGAGTAGTCAGATACTCATGTTATGTCCAATTTCAAATGAAAATGTCTGGCTTTATTGGGTCGGAACCCGATGGATCTAGTATATTTTTTTTATCCTGCCTAAGACTAGTCTATTAGAAAGTCCAAGGGGCTGGTGGGTCTAATCTTTATACATTATAAACGAAAAAGAGAGAGCCGGTAATTACGAGTCAGGGTGGCCGAGTGGTCTAAGGCGTCAGACTCAAGTTCTGATCCTCGTGAGAGGGCGTGGGTTCAAATCCCACTTCTGACAAATTTTGAGTTCCTGCTTAGTGACCTTTTTCGTTAGACTTTTATTATATTTGATGTCTGTATATAATTTATATTCGGAATTAGTAACTACTAACAATGTATCGTACATATGGTTTAGTGCTGAATTCAATGTGTTATTACGGCAATATTTACATTGTGGCTTGGCTTCCTAGAATGTTGAATTTGAAAGCTGCCTAAACTTTCATACGCATTTCAGGGTTTTAGAGAACAATGTACATATTATCTTACAAGCTTTGCTGATATCATACGAATAGCTTACATTGCATAAAAAAGTTATATATTTTAAGAGGGCTAATGTTCCCACCACTCGTATTATGCAATATTCAAGGAAATCAAGAGTCGATTATAAGAATGAGAGGCATATCGGCATTGATTCCAGTAGAGATCGTTGCCACCAACAACAGTTGCTTCCGCATAACTAATCAAAGGCAAAGGCAAAGGCATCCACAACAATAAATGTTCTTCTTTCAAAGCTACCAAGGTAGTAGAGGCTAATGTATTACAGAAAGCTTGTAAAAGAAACAAAGACCAGAAGCCTGGAGGGCATTACTTGTATTAAACCATAAATTATTAATCAGTTTCAATGGAGTTCCAACTCCAACAGTCTTGAGCACAGCAACATAATCATACACTTGAAAACAGCATTATATATCCACTTATTTTCTTTACCTATAAAACAAGGTTTTCGCCGAAATGACATCAGTCTTTGATGAATAATTCATCTCCTCCTGACTTAAAACTATAAGCATGCATCGCCAAGTAGGTCGGTTTAACCCGTGTTTTGCATGCCAGCAGCAATACCCTTCATGGTCAAGATGAGTGTATCCTCCAAACCCGGGGCATACTCGCTTGTTGGGTTCAGTTTCACGAGTTCATCGGCGGGTTTGCTTGATTCCATAATCTCTTTAGAGATATGTGGCCGCAACTTTACATCGTAGTTCGGATCACGGATTCGTTTCAGTGTGTAGGCCTGGCAGACATTTAGTGTGGTGATGTATGAATCACGTAGCCGGAGTCTTTGCTTCAGGTAGGGATCTCCTTCAAGAAGATCCCTGTGCCCGGCAATCTGAAAAACAAAAAGCAATACAAAGTTAAGTTGGTCTTGGTCGAGTTTTGTTAAACGGAGGTATTGTATGTGCTTAAGGCCAGGGATGTTTACCTGGAGGAGAAGGCTTTTAGTTTCTTCATAGTTGGTCCTCAATCGCTCTCCGAATGACCAGAGTTCTTCAGAAACGAGGAGCTTATCGTATAAGGCTGCTATGCCAGGATCTCCTTTGGCGAAGACCATTTCGACCAAATCAATTGTCACCCTGAAGAAAGGCCATGCATTATACATCTCCTGCAGCATATGGAGATTCCTAATGTCCTTCTGAATGATATGTTTAAATGCCGCTCCAAAGCCGAGCCAAACAGGGAGATGAAATCTTGTCTGCGTCCAGGCAAAGATCCATGGGATTGCACGGAGAGATTCGATACCCCCACTCGGCTTCCTCTTTGATGGTCTGCTACCAATATTCATTCTACCATACTCCAACTCCGGTGTAGCCTACAGCCAAAAGAAAAGGTATAAATTATTCAATCCAAAACTGCTTTAATTAACTTAAGATCACATGGTGTTAAGAACATGATAATGCAAGTTCACTTACAAGGCGGAAATATTCAACAAATCGAGGTTCTTTGAAGACGATGGAACGGTACTCCTCTGTGGCAACAACGGCCATTTCATCCAACAATGCGCGCCATTCTGGTTTCGGTGAGACTGGTGGGTGCATACCATGCTCAAGTGTGGCAGCAGTAAAACGCTGGAGTGTTCTAAAGCACAAGTGTTCCTCACCAAATGATTGCTCGATAACTTCACCTTGAACCGTAACCCGAAGTGACCCATGAATAGTTTCCGGTGGTTGAGATAATATAGCAAGATGGGTGGGACCACCTCCTCTACCAACAGTTCCACCACGCCCATGGAACATCGTTAGCTTCACACCAAATTGCTTAGCAACCTTGATAAGCTCCTCCTGAGCTTTGTATAGCTGCCAGGCAGCAGAGAGACGCCCAGCATCTTTACCCGAATCCGAATACCCAATCATAACTTCTTGCTTGCCGTTGATACGATTCCTGTACCAATCTACCGAGAAGAGCCTAGCCAATGCAGCAGGTGCAGCCTCCAGATCTGCTAGCTTCTCAAACAGTGGAACGACTCTTAATGGTTGCTTCACACGGCATTCACGCTGCAGGAGCTCAACAGCAAGAACATCAGAAGGGGCAGTAGCCATTGAAATGATGTATGCTCCAAAGTTGTCTGCCGGAAGCTCCGCTAGGACACTGAATGTATCCAAAACATCAGCAATTTCTTCTGTTTTAGGAAGATCAGGGCCAAACAACGGACGCTTTCCGCTTAGTTCAGATAATAGCCATTCCTGCCTTTGCTCTTCAGACCACTCTCGGTAGGAACCAATTTCCAAGTGCTTGGTAATTGCATCTAAGACATCTGTGTGACGGTCAGACTCTTGTCGAATGTCAAGTCTGACAAGTGAGAGGCCGAAAGTTGACACTTGCCTCAAGAAGTCAAGAAGACTTCCATCAGCAATTGGCCGGTCACCACAAGAGCAAAGTGATCTATAACATAGCTCAAGAGGTTCCAGAAACTGCAAAAAAGAAAAGAGCTAGGAGTTAATTAGGGAAGACAATACAGTGAGGGCAGAGAAAGTGAAATGGAAGTTTTCAAGATACCACTGTCCCGGCACATAAAGCAAAACAAAGACCAGAACTACAAAATCGGATTTTCTGGCTGTTGTGCATTTTCTAACAAGGCTACATATTAATCTGGGGGCAGACAATCTAATAGTAAATTTGTATTTCACTCATGGAAAGTAGGTGGAGTCCAAACTAATAATAAGGCCATGATATAAGATAAACTGAGATAGACCTGCTCAATGTTGGTGAAAGTTTCTTCCTCGGGAATTTCAGAGATACCATGAGATAACATTTGGCGAGACCTTTCACGTGTCTGATACAGCTTGTCCCTAACATCACCAAGAATAACACGGTAGGGTTCATTTGGAGGAACTTTTTTCCAGAACTCTGCATTGTAAGTAACATCAATTAGAACTGAACCAATGATACAAATCAATTGAACAAAATATTGTAGAAACCATTATCTTTGAGTCACAAAAATCATGGCATGGCATTGAAAATCTAGTCAGAGAAGCGTATTAAGTTTTTGTTTCCCTAAAGTCTAAACACATTCTTTGAGCAGCTTTAAAATTTTCTAAAGTATACCTATGTAGTGTTTAGCATCTCTCCTTGAGGATCTATGAAGTTCTTCTGCACGAACACGAAGCTCATCACTGCAACGCCACATGGACAACTGAAAAGAGACATCAATAAGTATTGGCCTAAAATTGATTGTTTAAATAAAGCTCCTTAGAATGCGCTAGATGATACAAGCTAAATACCTCAAACATCAGATCCTCGATTTGGGAATAGTACAAATTGGCAGCCATCATTCTAGCCAACAAGCAAACATCCCTCGTGACCTCAGGGGTAACCCTCGGATTGCCTGCATTATGAATCAAGAAAATATTGAAACACCCCAGAAGATATTTGAGCGCCTCCAATTTTAAATAATTAACAAAAAGAGCTTTTTCACTACAAGGTACAATAATTTTTATTCAGTTATTCGAGTAGGAATGTACCATCGCGATCGCCACCCATCCATGAAGAAAACTGAATAAGTGGAGCATTATAGGGAACACGTTCATTAATTCCAATGTTCTTCAAAGCTGTGTCAACTCGCCGCAAGAATTTGGGGACACCCTTCCATACTGTTTCATGGAAGTAGCTCATTCCTGCCCTCATCTCATCTTGGGGAGTGGGAGGGGTCCTTCGAATCTCATCTGTACGAAATGCAGCTTGAATCTACATGGAAAAGGAATTGAAACAAATGATGAGAACAAGCTTTTTTCTTTGCGAGAAAAATAGCAAATTTATTTACAGATAAATAAATATCATAACACAGTGATATACCTCACGTTGTAGAGCTTCATCAAGCTCCTGCTTATCATCGGGAGTAATATCCTTTGCATACAACTGAGCTAAACAATCCCTTATCCTGGATGCGATGAAAAACACAGAATTTAAGTTTGAAATTGCTCCACTACTGTATTTATTGAGATGTAATGAAAAGGACATTCAGCTGTAAGAATCGAAAAATCAAACCTTCCATGCTTCTGAAGTAAAGATCGGCGGACTGATTGAGTAGGATGAGCAGTGAAGACCAGATCCACAGTCTGGTTCTTAAGTGCATCGAAAACTTCCTCAGGAGACTTCTTGAGATCATGCACAAGTCTCTTGAGAGTTTCTTCGATGTCTGATTCAGTTGTTGCGGAGTTCTCATCGATGAAATCACCTTTCTTCAACTTGATCCTTCGACGGTAAGCAATCTGAACTTCCTCAGCCAGGTTAGCCAAGTTAGCATGTGGGAGAAAGCCTTGGCTACAACAATGGAATCCCCTGGATCCAAACTCGTCAAAACATTTCCCAGCTCCTCAAGTTTCTTGGGGTCATTCTTACCTTCATACTCAGCAGACAGTTCATAACATTCTTGAACCTAAACAAATCAACCACAAAAAATGAAAAATACAATTTATCACTGTAAATCACTACACAAATTTCAGGATCAAATCAATTTAGTTAGCATCTTCAGTCTCACAACTCAATATATTTTTCAATTATATTAACAAAGTAGCATAATGTTTTTAAGCAGAAATACAGTACCACCATAAGAATTGATTTTCAACATCAAAATGTGAAATGCCAGTACTTCACCATTAAAACTTGAAACAAATCCATGGAAGCAAACGATCAAAAGCCAAATATCAGAAACAAAGTGAAAACTGAAGAATGGCATACCGTTTCCTTAAGATCCTCGCCATGTAAGTCTTGAAGAATATCCAGAAACCGATCCAGAAGCAAAGCATCATACTCAACCAATTTATCATCTTCACTCACTTTAGCAGGAACCAAAGCTCGTAGCTGAGCATCAATGGAAGCCAACTTCTCTAACTTGCCATTGTTGCTGTGACTCGCCATTGCCACACCCGAAACTGAAACTTAGCTTTGCGTTCCCCTTTTTTCCCTGTGGATAAACAAAAACAACCAAAACTCAACGATTCGATCAAAACAACCAATACCCAGTGAACCAAAAAAACAAAAACAAAAAACTAACCAAGACCCAGAAAAACAGAACCTATAAAAACCAAAGATTTCTACCCAAGCCATAGTTTTATGAGAAATTTTAGCTCTTTGTCCATAAAAAGGAACATTAAAAGAAACGAAAAATAAGTAAAAAGTTCAGTTTTTGAGAAAGACCCAGATTTGGGTAATTAGTTAAACATACGGATAAAGCAATACCTGAATCTGGGTAGCAGAGAAAACCCAAATTTTGTATCAGAAAAAAGAGAGAGAAAAAGAGAAAGTCAGTGCAGAGTTATGAGAAAGTGAACAAAGGAAGACGGGTATTTATAGACGAAAAAATAAGTGTGGACATTGAAGCAGAAGAGAAATCAAACGACGAAAGTAAAACCAAATGCAAACTTTTGTTTGATTTTTTCGGTTAAACTACAACGGAGGTCACTCATTTATGAATAATGTTACATTTGGGTCACACAATTATTAAAAGTTACACTTGGGTCAGTCAGTTATGGTAAGATTACATTTGAGTCACTCAATTATGGGGAAGTTTATATTTGGGTCACCTTCATATTTAAAATATATATATATATATATATATATCAATTTAATTATTTTTTCTTCCAAATTACTTGTATACCCCGTTAATAATAGAATACTACATTTAAAATCATTAATTAATATAATATATAAATTGATATATATATATATATATTTAAATATGAAGGGTGACCCAAAAATAACTTTATCCACAATTGAGTGACCTAAATATAACTTTACCTATAATTGAATTACTTTTATTGTAGTTCATCTTTTTTCTACAAATTTGGTTAGACTTCTATTTTACTTCTAAATCGTAGTAACGAGGAATTTGTGGTGCGCTGAAAGAAGTAACTTTTTTTTTTCTTCTGAAATATTTATTATTAAATTAGAACTGATATAATTGCTAGTTTCATACCACCACCATCTTCCTTAATTTTATAAAAATTAACAAATTTGTCGGATGCGTTAAGGTAAAATTTCGAATTTGAATATAAGTGTTATATATGTGTATGTATTTGCCTATTTGGTGGAAAATGATTAAATTGGTTTTTCCTAGTGTTAAATTATTAATTTAGTTCATGTACTAGTAAAACGAATCAAATAAGAATAAATATTTATAGATTAAACAATTATTGTTTAAAAGCATTAAAATTATGTTCTACATTTATAGTTCAACTCCAAATAAAATATTTCTTTTACATAATCATAAAAGTTTTAAAATATTAAATCTATTAAACTATAATTGATTTTTTAAATAGTTTGTGTTAACTCTATAGAAATTGTCTTATCTTATTCTTTATTAGTACAATGACTAAAATTTCATTTAATAGTAGATGAACTAAGTTAAACTAGTCTCTACAATAAAGAGACTACATTGTTTTTTTAGAGAGGACGGACCTCATTAAAAATCTCCTTTTAAAATTAATATTGTGTCAAGAAAGTCATGGGTCAGTGGTGGCTACCTAAAGGGAGAAAGAGTATCATGATGATTCATTAAATTGAAAAACGATTACATTATTTTGATTAGCAAGTAAATAATCTTGGGACAGACCGAGTCAAAAAAATAAATAGCTATCTGAGCTAAGGGCTCAAGATGCAGAGTAATTGAAAGGGACCACATTGATCTATTTAATAATAGAAAGACTAATTTGAACAAATACTATAATAGAGAGGTCCAACAAGTAATTTTACCCTTTATTATAGCACATATATACGCCTAAATATATAAAAGTAGTTTATAAAACATATCGAAAAGAATATTTTTTTGAACAATATCTACCTAGAGAGAGAAGGGGAAGAGGAATTTTGCTCCTGCTGAGTCTTGACTCTTGAACCCACAACTTAAGAGAAGGGGAATGTATCAATTTGAGAACTTTAACCACTTGCTCTAGAAAATGCATAATATATTCTATTTCACTATTAAAAAAATCATTTAATACATTATATATATATATATATAGAAAATTCAAGTATAAAACATGCCAAGAATCTTTTCTTATATATTATATTCCACTGGTAAAAAAAGGCATTGATGCTTACATTTTAAACACATATCATAATAGATATTAATAGTATAAATTTAAGTTAGCATATATACTTTAACAAAGAATAACCTAGTGGATATGCTCCAATCAAATAGATGAAAGGATACCCCATTAAGTGATCTTAATTAAAGAAGAAATAAGTTTAATATTTTATATATGAAATTGTACTTTTTATGGGTTATGTACTATAAAAAAGTTGGTTTAAAAAAGTAAAGGTTTATTGTCAAAATTCGTCCATAACACTTGATTGAATGATCACTTTGGTTTTTATTATTTTTTATACGTTTTAATTATTAATATATTGTTTTAGATAAAATAAAATATGAACAAAAGTGGCAAACATTAAGAAATTTTTGACTTCATGCCAAAAACAGATAACATGCAATTTTCTAAATTGTAAATCATCATAAGCACATACCAGTGGAGTTGAATTAAAACAAAACAATATATATGGTGGAGGAATGAATAAAAAATCATTTTGTATTGCAAGATACTAAATAGTAAAGTATTATTATTTTTACATTATTAAGTATATCTTAAATGTTAAATTTTTTCACCGGACTTTGTATTATCCATTAGTTGTGGGTTTTCTTATTAAATAGAGATATTGGACTTTTACGTCGGTATTCGAACTCATACAAAATGAGACAATATATGTATCCTTAGTTATTAGGTCATTTAGTGGATCTCTTATTAGTTGTGAATTTAGTCTTTATACTACAATTTATTTTGAAAGGGAGATTTTTTATTTTATTACTAATAAAACACACAAAAACGAGCCTCGTTAAAAAATCTCCCTAAACTTAGTTGAAAAAAAAAGAGTACATCGTATCCGTAATAATGTCCTTACATCTCGAATCTCAAAAACCTTAATAAAAAATATAACCACATCACCGAATATACTTTGCTAAATCCGTGATAATGTCTTTATACTACAATTTGCTCACTATGATCCTTTTATTTTGAAATTTCAATCACAATTCAAATAATATTGTAACAATATGACTAGTTTATATGGTCTCAAATGTTCAAATTGGAGTATATGAACCAAATATAGAACTTACGCTTAATACATTGACTAATAGCACAATTTAACTTAACATAAATTAAATTTGAAAACTACAAAAACTAAAAATGACAAAATTAGAGTACATAAACCAAATTCACAATTTTTACATGATGTGGGGATCGATAGAAGAATTTGACCAATTTTAAATGAGTACATGTTCCTTTCTAAGATTTTTTTAGTAAACTACGTATTTGTATCTCTCCCTATTCTTGTGTTTTTATTTTAATCATCCAATTAGTTTTTTTTTTGGTAAAATATACCTTCCATTATCTTTTGTATGTATTTTGGTACCATGTCATTAAAAAATTTACGGCAAAACTGTCATGACAATTTTTTTTTGATTTTTTCTCCTAATCAGGTGGTGACATATTAATTTTTTCGTTAATTTTTTAACTACAGATACCAAAATAGAAACAAATTGCAACGTTAGGTATCATTTTACCAAAAATATTAATTAAATAACAAAAACAAAAACTCATAAATAGATGAAATGCCAAATATATAGTTTAACTTTAATTTTCTTATTGCAAACTTGAATTTATAAATAGATATTATAAAATTTAGACACTTTCAATAAAATATACATAATGCGTTGAATGATTGTATTAAATCATATTTAATCATGACATCTTCACATGAGTAGATGTATGTTGCTTTCGATTAATAAACCATGTTAATTGGTTCATTGTCAGCACTCACGAGAGCACCCAACATCACAAACCATGTTTCAAAGAATCTAAATAATTTATGTATATAAAAATGTATTATTTAGTGCACTCTTATTTATTTATTTTGAATATATCTTTAATTCACTTGTGAATCGTATTTTTTAAATTAAGTGTTAAAAAATAAAATAAACCAACGTGATTGATCCAAGTGATAAACAGTTTGGCATTGCTTAAGTAGATTTTGAGTTCGAGGTATTGTATATGTAGATAATCTCCACTGAGAGACTCACTCACCAAAATTAGGTGTGCGACGTGAGTCGATCCAAATTAGTAAAAAAAAAACCCTAAAAAGCTGAAAGGGAAAAAATCAGAATAATAAAAAAAATCGTGTAATATTTGCGGGGTTAATAATGACAAACATTGCGGAGCGAATCAAGATTTTTCTTAAAGAGAGGATCGGAATTAAGCTATGAATTTTTGGGGTTAAAAGTATTTTTATCATTATATTAATTTAAAATTTTATTATATTTTGAGGGATTAAAAACCAATTAAATCATTTTTAACGGCCACGGCCTGCTCCTTTACATTATATATATATATATTACACTATGTAAAACTTAATTAGTTTTACACTAATCTATGACCATTGTTTGAATTAAATTGATGGATGAGATTAGAAGTAGAATATGTGAAGATTATCACTTGGGAGTTAATCTCATCTATTTATTTTACCCATCTAATGACCATGAATCATTGTAAAACTAGCTGAGTTTTACATAGTGTAAGTGGATATATATATATAATTGATCATTGAATAAATATAGTGATGGCCATGGGTCAGGTTTTTGATCGATCCGTACTCGATCTAAAAATTTAACACCTCCACCCAAACTCAACCCGACCCGATATTTTATGATATTCCACCTGACTCGAATACGACCTAAATTCTAGAGTAAAAATTGAATTCAATCCGTATGGGTGTAAATGAACAGAGCGTTCGACGAACCGTTCGTATAATGTTCGTTTACTAAGTTAAATAAACGAGTATGAATAAAATTTTTATGTTCGTTTAATAAACGAACAAAGGTCACGAACATGCTCGTCTATATGCTCGCTTATAAGATCGTTTATAGAATGAAAATGCTTGTGGATGTATCTAAATACTAACAACTTTTGTTGTTGCTAAGGATGTTATATAAGTTCGTGTTGAATTGTAAGTGTTACTTTGTTGGTTTTGTTTTATTTATTTATTTATTGTTAATTAGTTAAAATTTCTGAACATAAAATGAACATGTTCGCGAACGAATAAACGAACACGTTCATGAACACTTAAATAAACACATACACGAACACTTAAATAAACACATTCACGAACACGTTTTTGAACACTTAAACGAACGCGTTTGCGAACACTTAAACAAACGAACACGGACACCTTCAAAAATAAATAAACAAACACGGACACAATACTAAAAATTTAAACGAACATGACCATAGTCTTGTTCGTTCAAGCTCAGTTCATTTACACCCCTATCAATTCGACCCAACATAAATAAAAAATTATTCATTATTATTCGATAAAATAGGAAGTTAATTGAAAACATATAAATAGAGAGGGAGTATTATAATAATTATTCTAATTTTATTAGACAAAATAGGGATATAATTGAAAAATATATATAAAGAGAGGGCATTATAACAATTATATCTAAATATCTAGAATAAAACTAAATTATTATTTCGGGTAGGGCCATATAGGGTATTTCTCACCTTAAATTCAAACCCGACCCGACTTCATTCTCAAAAAATCAGACTCGAAACTGAATTTAAAATTTTCTTTAAAAAAAAAACTGACCTTATAACATCATGCTGGGTCGGAACCTATTAGGTCTGGTCAATTGAACATCCCTAAATAAATACATAAAACTAAAACATATAAATAACATTTATCGTAAACAGTAAACACACATGCATTGCATAGTACAACACTAATGTTTATGAGCAGGTGGATCTGATAACAATAAGGGACAAAAATAGATTTTAAGTTTCTATTAAATTTGAAATTAAACAGATAGATTCTTACCTTTCATTTTTGTTACTATTTATTTTTACCTCGACTTTTCATTTTCGTCCCTAAATGACAAATGTGTAGCATGTGCATCCTCCCATGCATGGATGCTCAAAGACCCGAAATTTTGACATGAATAAGATGCTATACCATGTGGTTTGTTTGGTAAAGGGACAAACAAATTTCTTAAATATTAGGTTTTTCATGTTCCCTTCTTCTGTTGTTGGTTCAACAATGTGTTTGGTGTGGTGACAGACAAACTACTTAAAAAATTAGGTTTTTTTATGTTGTGTAGTTAAACAACGGCCCTTTAAAAATACCAATATGTCATTTTTAATAGTTTAAAAGTGATTATAATGTAATATTTGTTCATACATATTTTTAATCTTTTAACAATACACACATCTTGTAAATCGAGCGAAAAGTTTCTAATATATGGGTCTGTTTGTTTGGAGGAAAATAATTTCCAGGAAAATATTTTCCTAGTTTTTCTGTGTTTGGTTCAAGGAAAACTCTTGGTCAAAGGAAAATATTTTCCGGTCAAAGGAAAATCCTTAATGTTTTTACGGAAAACAACTTCCCATGTTGGAAATAAGAAGTCATTTTCCAAATCTTTCGAGGAAGACAAAAAGGAAGAAAATATGCAACATGATAGCGACTGAATCAAGTGGAGGATCATCAACAAGGCTGGAGTGTTTAACCAATTCTAATTTTTACGAGTTATTCGATTCTGGATACAATCTTTCAAGTCTAAAGTTGCTGAACTTGTTCCAACAGACTGAACTGCATGTAATATGGAATGGTCTCATGATCTCATCCAAGTTGAACACTTTCAAAATCTCACCAGTTTGGAAGTGTGTGATTGCATAAGGTTAAGATACATCTTCACACCTACCATTGCTCGAAATCTGCCACAATTAAACAGGTTATTTATATTCTTTTGTGAAGAATTGGAGCAGACCATTGACAATGATTAAACTCCATCACAACTTATTTGCTTCCCTAATCTGACTCATATTGATATATGAGAATGTTTAAACTTGAAGTGTACCTTTTCGGTTACTGTTAGCTAGGGGTGGGAATTGTCGGGTACCCAGAAAATTGGGTACCCGGTTTATCCGGGTACCTCATTAAACGACCCGTGTCCCGGCCCATTATATCCGGGTACCCGGTTCCTATTTTTTTATTTTTTTTATTTTAAAATTAAAAAAATCACATGTTAAACACAAAAATATTTAAAAAAAATTAAACTTAAAACTTAAACGAATATAATACAAACATAGAAAAAATGTAGGGATTTAAACTTAATTTTAGAGTGAAAATATTAAGAAATATAAAATAAAAATATAATTTTAAATATAAAAAATATATATTAAATTTTATCGGGTCGGGTCGGGTACCCGGTAAGGGGAAACTTTCGGCCCGTGTCCCGGCCCGTGTCCCGGGAAATTTTCCAGGTCGGGTAATTTTTTTCCGAAAATTACCCGGTATTTTAATTTCGGGTCGTCGGGTCAATCGGGTCGGATATTTTCTCCCACCCCTACTGTTAGCCTTCCGAAACTAAAACAATTGAGCCTGAAATGGGTGTCCAGATTAAAGGAGGTGTTCTAAGGAGACGAGGCAGATGGAGAGAAAGTGATACACTTTCCTCAGTTACACTGCTTACGTCTTGATCAAGCACCGAATCTCGCCAGCTTCAGCCCTGAGGGTTATCTTTCTGTTTTTCCCATCTTTGCAGCGACTAGATGTTACAGCTTGTCTCAACATAACCACAAGCTTTGGTGTGGATTCCGAGCAATCAGTGCATGCCAAAACTCAGGTACACTATTCTCTCAAACTCCATCTTAAGCTTAAAATGTTGAGAGAAAGCTGTCGCAATTGGAGATGTTCAAAAAAATGAAAAACACTGCAACATCCAAATAATAAAAAATATTTTTTAGTAAAACAAACAGACTCAATATATTAAAAAATAATACTCTTACAGCAGTTTATAACCAAATTCTCATCGTTATATTTAATTTTCATCGCTACATTTAATTTCATTAGATCTGTGATTTATAGTTGCAACACTTTGGTACTGTGCCATCGTAGTGGACCAGTGGTAAACTAAAATCCAGTCCTTGAATTTGACAAATTTTTAAGTTTGACTATTAGATTGATATAAATTAATGGTTGAGAAGAAAAATTAGAAATGTAAAGATTTTTAAGAAAAAAAAAAGAGTTTAATCTCGACTATTAATTTACATTCATCAAATGATTTTAAATTGTACGTAAAACTTTGTGAATTTTACATAATGTAAATATATAGATCTAACTTTTATTTAAAATTTATACTAAATTTCCTTTTTATAAGATCACAACGACCGAAAATTTTTAATTACATTTTGAATGATATTGTTTTGAAATACTACTTCATGCCATATATAAATTAATTTATATTAATGATTGTAAATGAACCGAACTTTAATGAATAAGGCTTTGTTTGTGTTCGTTTATTTATTTTGAAGGTGTTCATGTTCGGTTCATATTCATTTAAATTTTTAAGCTTAAAGGTTAAATTGGCCCTCAACGAAAAATTAAAAAAAAAACAATTAAGCCCTTATGAAAATTTTGCACCCAATTTAGCCCTCATAATTTAAATTACACCAAATTTGGCTCCTCCGTTACTCTGACCGTGTTGACCATCAATGCCCTCTAATGGTTAAAATATAGACGGACACGTGGCCAGAGCGTACCACATCATCAAAAATCAAATTTAAAAAAAAATCTAAAAAAAATCTTTAAAAAATCTACAAAATTATAAAAATTTTATAAATTTTGTAAAATTAAAAATATTAAATTAATTTAAAATTTCTTATTTCCTTTATTTTAGGTTTAAAGGTCAAATTGGCCCTCAAAGAAAAATAGAAAAATCAATTAAGCCCTTATGAAATTTTTGCACCCAATTTGGCGCTCAACGAAAAAATAAAAAAAAAACCAATTTAGCCCTTCCGTTAAGTTGACCATTGACTCAAAAGTAATTATTATAATGGTGACACGTGCCACACTCTAGACGTGCCACATCATCAAAACCATAAATAATCATTTAAAAGTTATAAAAAAGTTAATATAAAAAATATTTAAAAATTAAGAAAAATCTAAAAAAGTATTAAAATGTGCAAAAAAATTAAAATTATGTATAAAATCATAAAAAAATATTTTACTTAAAATAAAAAATAAAAAATAATTGTAATAATTATTAAAAATATATAAATATTTATAATGAAATAATATTTAAAATTGTATAGTTTTTTAAAATATATTTTTAATTATAAAATCCCAAAATTTCAATTTTTTTAAAAATGCCCAAAATTTTCAAATATCTAACCCTAACCCTACATTCCCAAGTCCTTAAATCAATTTAATCGACGATGAAAGTTATTGGTGCTGTGGCAGACGACGGTGCTGGTGAGAAAAAAAATATTGAAAGAGAATAGGGGTTTTCCTGCGACGAAGAGTGATCAGTGGTTGATTCGGTGCTAATTCTTGATTTAAGGATTTATGAGGGGTTTTTTTTAAAGAAATAAAACTTTTGGGTTTTTTAGAAAAACATATTATTTTTATAAAAAATAAAGGAAATAAGAAAAAATTAAATTAATATTTTATATTTTAATTTTTTATGATTTTTTAATAAATTTTGTATATATTTTTAGAATTTTTCTTAAAAAATCAATTTTGATGACGCACGTGTCTTTCTATATTTTGACCGTTAGATGACATTGACAGTCAACGCGGTCAAACTAACGGAGTGGCCAAATTAGGTGTAATTTAAATTATGAGGGCTAAATTGGGTACAAAATTTTTATAAGGACTTAATTGATTTTTTTTAATTTTTTACCGAGGGCCAATTTGACCTTTAAGCCTTTATATATATATATATTTATTTATTTCTAAAAAACCCTAAAGTTTTATTTCTTTCAAAAAAAAAACTCTCATAAATCCTTAAATCAAGCATTAGCACAAATTCAACCATCGGTCACTCCCCGTCGCAGGAAAACTCCTGTTCTCCCTAAATATTTCTTCTCACGAGCACCGTCGTTTGCTACAATACCAACAACTTTCACCGTCAATTAAATTGATTTAAGGGCTTGGGAATGTAGGGTTAGGTTTTCTAAAATTTTGGGCATTTTGAAAATTTTTGAAATTTTGGAATTTTATAATTAAAAATAATTTTTTAAAAAAATTATACAAAATTTAAATATTATTTCATTATAAATATTTATATTTTTTAATAATTATTAAAATCATTTTATTTTTTGCTTTTAAGTTTAAAGAATATTTTTTATAATTCTATACATAATTTAATTTTTTTACACATTTAAATATTTTTTATATTTTTTTGAATTTATATATATATTTTTTATATTTTTATAATTTTAAATATTTTTCAGATCTTCTAATATTTTTTTAATTTTAAATATATTATTTTATAATTTTAAATATATATATATTAAATTTTTAAATGATTATTTACAGTTTGATGACGTGGCACGTCCAGAGTGTGCCATGTGTCACCATCATAATAACTACTTTTGTGTTAACGGTCAACTTAACAGTCAATTTAACAGAAGGGCTAAATTGATTGTAATTTTAATTTTGAGGGCCTGATTGATCGTATTTTTAATTTTGAGGGCTCAATTGGGTACAAAATTTTCATAAGGGCTTAATTCGTTTTTTGATTTTTCGTTGAGGGCTAATTTGACCTTTAAGCCAAATTTTTAATATTGTGTTCGTTTGTTTATTTTTGAAGATGTTCGTTTGATTAGCGTTTGCTAACATGTTCGTCAAATTGGTGAAATTACACTACTAGTTCTTAACCTCTTTAGGCTTCACATTGGGTTCAATTTACTCTCTATCTTCACCAATATTTAAAATATAAAAAGAGAACTAGGTAAACGAGCTTATAAACAAGTCGATAAATGAGCTTTCTTGTGAACATAAACGAACCGAACACATCTATATTCGTTTATTTAACTTAATAAATGAACATTACACAAACTATTAATCGAATGCTATGTTCATCTACACCCTTATTCATTTTCACATTAAAATTATGTAGGCATGTCAGATCTTACTTGTATATTAAAGTTTTAAATGATTTTTTTATCTTCACCTTTTTTAAGAAAATATTTTAATTTTTAAAATTTCGTTTCTTTTTTTTTTTCTCATTTTTTAAAATTAAATCAACCGAAAGAAAAAGTAACAAATCCTTTCTACTTATGTAAACTGATTTGTTTTTTTTTTGTTTTTGTTTTTACAATGACTAAATTCTCTTTAAATTACTGAATTTTAAATTATTAAACATAAACTCTTAAACTCTTCATTTTAAACAGAGTCTATAAACTTTAAAATTAAAATATTTGTAAAAATTTAATTTTTATCGTCAGTGTATCAAATAATTATCCATGTATCGATTAATTAATGTAATTGTGGATTTTTTTTTCAAACACTAATAAGCTGTCACGAGTCATGACGATAGGGTCGGTTGCTTATTAATTCCACCATTGACAACTTATCAAAATTAATATACTTTTTTTGGTCCCTTTCTCAAAAGAAGATACTATGGAAGTCAAAAAGGGAATATTAATTGGATATTCCTTTGAGATTGTTTAGTCTCACTAATCTTGTTACTTGACCAATTGAAAAAGTGGTGTCGGTCCACGATGGATGTGAAAACGGAAGTGATTTTCAACAATTTTTACTACTTTTGTCCATTTTTCAAAAATAAAAGTTTAGAATTATTATGAAAATATAATAGGAGTAGGGTTCATTTAATAAATATATCAAATAACTAATAATTGTTTGGAGGACACGTACGTATCAGTCTGTTTTTGTGGTTGAAAATAATTTTTAAAAAAATATTTCGGAAAAGAATTTGTGAGTAGTTGTGTTTTCTTAATTTTTAGTGTTTTGTCAAAAGTATGACATGGATTTTTATTTTAAAAATAGTATTTGGATTTTATTAATCAATTATGAAAGATAGTACATACAATGCATCAAAAAGAGGGAGAAAAAGGAGGACTAATCTACTAAAAATCTCATACAAATGTGTAAAAAAAAAAACACTTTCATGGAAATTAACGTACCATCAAAACCCATAAACCTTCATGAATCTTCTTGTCTCTACTGTAGCCATAAGAGATGCTTTACGAGATGAAAAAAGAGCGGTAAGCGAACCACACTTCTGAAGCGCCGTACATGTAGAAGAAACGCGTGCCACAAGAGCATAGATTCTTATTAAAATTAAAAAAACAAAATATGAAAAAACAAAAAAGATAATGAACACCGGTGGTTTACTACCATCATTAAGACTAATTATCGATCGACGGTCAGAAAATCAAAAAGAAAAAAAAAATGCGGCGCAAAAATTTTTAAAGGAGAGAAAAACTAGTTTTTTTCTTCTTCTTTCGATTTGTTTTTAGAGAAATATAGAACGACATGAAAAGTTAAAACTTAGAATGTCCTTTTGTTTTTATATGATATTGAAAAGTAAAACATTAGGTTTTTGATTTGAACTATTGGTGTGTTTACAGATCGTGTCTGTTAATTAACCTTTTCCCTTTATTTGTTTTTTGAAAACTAACCTTGCCCTTTAATAATCAACGCATTGTGCGAATAAATTATTCGAGTCTGTATTATTTAGAGTAACAATTTTTTTCACTAGAGCCACTTGAAGAATTTAATTTAAATATATAAATAATATTTAAATTTGTAAATATTATAACATATAAAATGTAATTAAAATATTTTAAGTTAATTAATATAAATTATTAATCAAAATTTTAATTTAAATATATAAACCACATCTTAGATATTAAAATCACATACAAGCATGAGTGATGAGTCTTCCAAATTTCAATACATAATGGGTCAAAAATTTTCAAGTCTCACTACTCTTCGTACACTTGAAATTTAATCCTCTTATTTTTTATTTTAATCTCTATTTTTCATATTTAAAAAAATTAAATCTTATCACTAACACATCAAAATTCTTTTATTCAACGTCGAAACTAGTTTAAGTCGAGTTTGTTTTATTAGATAAAGAAATTTACATTTTAAATGACAAAAAATAAAATTCGAACTCACACAAAATATAACAATATAAATGTTTTTACCATATAACTAGGATCTTAGTTTAGGTCGTGTGTTTAATTTTATGATTGAATGATCTAGTTGTCTAGTAATTATATTGGGAATATTACTTAAAAGATCCCCAGAACACTAGATCCAATACCCTTTTCACGGATATCTAAGATTGAGATTTGGATCTACACATATAGTTGACTTGCATACATTTTAATTATCATTACAACGTGAAGCCCATTATTATTATTATTTTTAATTCGTTGGAAGATTCAACCATCGATTTCTTTTTCTTAATTATCCCTTCTACTTTTTCTTATTTTCTAGAAATGTTTTAATGCTTTGGATGGTGCCTTGCTTTGATGTTATTGTTTATTGATAAAATTAAGATTAAATATTATAAGATCAAATTATATAACAAAAATTGAGATACTGATAGTCATACAAAAAAATCATATTTACAAACAATATGCTTTTTATGTTATAAATTGATCTCATAGCACATTTTTATGGGTATAATCATATGTATCCGAAATAGCGACTGACTAGTCCGCATTGAGTACTGCAAAGATTTATTGTAGGACAACATTCTCGATCTAATTTTGTTGAAGTTAGTGATGGTTGAGCAGTTAGCAAAGTAGTTAGATTTGTTAAAGAATTGTTAGTTTGTTGTAGACACCACTATATATTAAGGCTTGTACATAACAATTATTATCATCTGATGTGAATGAATAAAAAGTCTAGTATTCTTTTTAACATGGTATCATGAGTCTTAGGTTATTTTCATTCATAGTTGCTTGGGCCGTTTTTGGGCCATTTTTCATTCCCCATTTGTTAGCTGATATTTATTCATTTTTCCCACAATTCTCCGTTCCTTCAATCCCTAATTTCACGATGCCCTCACTACTGGTTGCATCGTCTGATGCCGATTCCACCATAGACTTCAGTCATCCATTGTTTCTTCATCCTTTTGATACGCCGGGGACAATTCTCATCTCTCACCAGCTGACCGAAATTGAGAACTACACGATTTGGAGTCGCTCTTTGCGTATAGCTTTTCTCGCAAAGAACAAGCTCAGCTTCATTGACGGCGATTGCAAGCGTGCAGATTACTCTCAAGTTTCTTTTCAGACCCAGTGGGATCGTTGCAACACGATTCTTCTCTCCTGGCTCATCAACTCTGTTAGTAAGGAGCTTTCGGCGGGTATCGTCTTTGCCTCCAGCGCTGCCTGGTGTGGGAGGATCTCAAAGAGAGATTCAACAAGGTTGATGGCTCACGCATGTTCTTCATCCACCGAGAGATTGCGACTCTAACACAAGGTGAATCTTCTGTTTCAGTTTGTTTTACGAAATTGAAATAATTGTGGGATGAATATTCTACTTTGGTGCCTTATTCTACCTGCAATTGTGACTCGGCTCAACGCAATTCAACACATCTTGCTCACCAGCATTTGTTTCTTGATGGGCCTCAACGAGTCGTATGCTGCCTTACGAAGTCAGATTTTATTGATGCAACCCTTGCCGTCGGTCAACAATGCCTATTTCATGATTGTTCGTGAGGAATCACATCGTCTTCATATGTCTAGCGTCGTTCCTTCTATTGACTCCACTGTCCTTTACTCTAATGTCTCTAACACGCGAAAGAAATTCTCTGGAGTCTATAATTATTACAAGATTAAAGGGCACATGAAGGAATCCTGTTATCGCCTTATTGGATTTCCCTCTAATTTTATGTTCAGCAAGAAAAGCGATTCTCAGGCAGCAATGACTGTGGCTTCTGGTAATTCTTCAGCTGTTGATGGCTCTTCTCCACCAGCTTTTACTCCAGATCAATATACGTAGCTTCTTGAACTCTTGAATTAGAGTTCTATTTCCAATTCCTCAATGAATTTGGCAGGTACTTTTTCGTTTTATTCATTTGCTAATTCCTCTTTGCAATGGATCCTAGATACTGGTGCGACTAATCATGTAGTGTCTGATTTCTCTAGCTTGGTTGATTCTCGTCCTTGTCTGACTAATTCTTACTTAGTTCAACTCCCAAATGGTAAATTCTCTCAAGTGTTTCATATTGGTTTTGTTCATCTACCAAATGGTATTGTGTTGTCTAGTGTTTTGTTTGTTCCAAAGTTTACTCATAATTTGATTTTCATTTCTAAGCTTACCAAAGACATGCATTCTGCTGTTTATTTCTTTCCTGACTTCTGCGTTTTGCAAGATCTCTCAAATGGCATGATAAGGGGGATTGGTAGGAAATTTAGGGGCCTTTATTTTTTTAGTAATCTTTTTTCCTGTTAATTCTGTTTGTAAGTCTGTTTCCTATTCACCTATTTTACATTCTGTTACACAAGCTCATACATGTAAATCTTTGAATTCTAATAAAATTGTAATTTGACATGCTCGTTTAGGGCATGTTCTTAGTCCTCAACTATCTCGATTGCCTATATTTGCTAATTCTTCTTTGGATATTGCTGATTTACATGCTTGTACTATTTGCCCATTAGCTAGGCAATCTAGATTGCCTTTCCCTATTAGCACTTCTTTCTCTGCTACTCTTTTTAGTCTCATACATTTAAATATATAGGGACCTTATAGGATATCTACTTATGTTGGCCATATGTTTTTTTTAACAATAGTTGATGACTATTCTAGGATGACTTGGGTGTACTTTACTGAGATTGAAAAATGATTCTATTGTCTCTTTAAAAAACTTTCTATCTATGGTTCAAACTCAATTCTCCACCAATGTAAAAATAATTAGAAGTGATAATGGTCGTGAGTTCTTTAACTCAGAATGTTCAGCCTTGTTCACATCCTTAGGTATTATCCACCAATGTTTTTGTGTTCACACTCGTCAACAAAATGAAATTGCTGAACGTAAACATAAACACCTTCTTCAGGTTGCTAGAGCTCTTCATTTTCAGTCCCAAGTTCCTTTAAAATTCTCGAGTGAATGCATTTTGACTACTTGCTACATCATAAATATGATCCCCTCTTCGATTTTGAGTTGGAAAACCCCCTTTTGAGCCTGTTTACAATAAATATCCTTCTTATGATCATTTCAGAATTGTTTGTTGTTTATGTTTTGCAACAAATTAAACCCCTTCAGACAAATTTGCTTATCGTGCTCCTCCTTGCATTTTTTTGGGTTATGCTCCTACTCAAAAGGGCTATATTCTTTTTAATCTCGTCTCTAAATTTCTGTTTGTTAGACGTGATGTCAAATTTTTTGAAACTCAATTTCCTTTTCATTTCTCTTCCCCTTTTTTTCCCTCAGTCTGTTTCTATTCCTGATTCTAAATTTTTAGTTTTGAATTTTTCTGTGTCTACATCTGCATCTACCCTTACATCTACATATGTTTCTGACCCTATTGATCCTACACATATTTCTATTCATTCTAAATTTAATCCTGCCCCTGACTCTTCCTTTAATTCTGAGCCTGACCTTGCACCTGACCCTGCACCTGAACCTATACATGAACCTGTTCATGTTGCATCACCTTTTGACTCAGTAAGTGCACCTTCTTTTGCTCCTAGGAGATCTTCTCGTGTCTCTAAACCTCTATAATGGTTAAACAATTACACAAATTTTTGTCATTCATCATCATCTTCTTCAATAGTTCATTATCCCTCTTCCTTGCTTTTTTCTCATGTACCTTCTCACTCTCAAGCCTTCTTGACTTCCATTTTTGCATCATTTGAGCCTCAATCCTTTTCTGAGGCCAGTCAAAATTCTTTTGTGGTCAAGGTAATAGCTGATAAAATTCAAGCATTGCAATCAAACAATACATAGTCTCTTGTTTCCTTACCTCCTGCAAAAAAATTGCAATTGGATGCAAGTGGATATATCGGATTAAGTACAAGGCAACAAGTGAGGTTGAATGGTACAAAGCTCGGCTTGTTGCCAAGGGGTATAATTAGAAGGAGGGTATTGCCTTTGTTTAAACTTTTTCTCTTGTGGTAAAGATGGTCACTATTTGAACCATTTTGTCCATTGCTTCTATTTTCAGTGGCCTATCTATCAGATGGATGTCTTTAATGCCTTCCTCCAAGGTGACCTGTTTGAGGAGGTCTACTTGAAATTACCTGCTGAATTTTGTAGCCAGAGGAAGAATTTGGTATGCAGACAACAAAAATTCTTATATGGGTTTGTGAAACAAATATTTTAATTTTGATATAACTAAAAACCTAAGGACTAAATTGAAAAAATCAAAACAAATTTTAAGTCCTTAAAATATCCCCATATAATTTTAGTATTATGCCCAAGTTAAAAACATACATTTTCAAATAATTTTTCTAAGTGTTTCAAGCCAAAGCAGTGTTTTTCAAGTACCCGTTTCGAAACGGCCCTAAGGCGTTTCGAAACATTTTCACCACTGTCGATCACCGTTCCGAAACGTGTATCGAAACACTTGAAACCGTTTCGAAACGGAACAACTCGTTTCGAAACTGTTCTTCATGTTGGATTTAAAAAGGGTTAAATTATTTCAAATAATTCAGATTTTTAAATATAAAAGGGGTGTTTCGAAACGGATCAAGCCCGTTTCGAAACGACCCTTTGACAGTAGCCATTTCGTTTCGAAACGGATCAATCCCGTTCCGAAACAAGGGCTAGGTTTTAGTTTGAAAAATATGACCGTTGTATGTTTTAACTGATTTTCTGAAAACCGTTAAGGCGTTTCGAAACGGGCTAGGACCGTTCCGAAACGATCCTTTACAGTGGCAAAACCGTTCCGAAACGGCCCTAAGGCGTTTCGAAACGGGCTCTTAAATGCACCCCAACGGCTCTTTCTATTTTAGTCCGTTCCGAAACAGGTTTCCCGTGTTCCGAAACGGGTTGGTGCAGACTGCATTTATGGTGGCAAGAGAGGGTTCCAACGGCTCCATTTATGTTCCCAACCACCCAAACGGCTAGAAATCAATGAGAAGGTATAAAAGGGACACCCAAAAGCATCAGCAACAACTATTGAACTTCAAGCAAACATCCAAACATCAAATTCAAGCATTAGAGCAAAAATCCCAACTTGTGTAAAATCCCAATTTGTGTTCTTCATTCTTACTTTGTAAAACTGGGTTGAGTGCTTGTATTGGGGCTATCATTTGTATTGAGAGATACCTAATTAGCCTTCAAATTTCTTTGTTCTATTGAGTGAGGGTTGGGTTGATTTTTGGGTAGAAAAATCAACCGATATTGTAAAGGGTTGCCTCCTTGTCCTAGAAAAGGGGAAGATCAATTTAGTGAAATTGTTGCAAATCCTTAGTGAGACTAAGGTAGTGGATGTAGAGTTCATTTGGAACTTGAACCACTCTAAATCCCTTGTTCATCATTTTTAATTTGCCAATTTCCACTACAATCCTTTAAATTTCCAATTCACCCCCCTCTTGGTAAATCTCGATCTTTCAATCCACTCAACAGGGTTCAAACAAGCTTCAAGGTAATGGAATCTAAAACTTGCTGAAGCCCCCACTTCTGCTGATTACATGCAGAGTAAACATGACTATTCTTTGTTCATCAAAAAGCAGTATAATAAGATTGTGATGATTCTAGTTTATGTTGATGATTTGCTAATTACTGAAAATGACGAGGTTCTGATTAAAGAGTTGAAACAAATTTTGAATGATCATTTTAAGATGAAGGATTTGGGACACCTAAAGTATTTCTTAGGTATTGAAGTACTTCGGTCAGAAGAAAGCATACTATTGAATCAAATAAAGTATGCTCTTGAATTGATCAAGGATGTTGAATTAAAAATGCTAAATGTGCATTGACTCCGCTGGAGCAAAATTTGAAGTTAACTTCAGTAGTTTTTGATTAGGTTTTACATCATGATGTTGAAGATGGGTTAATAGAGGACAAGTCAATTTATCAAATGCTCATAGGAAGATTGATATATCTGACTTATACAAGGCCTGATATCACCTTTGTAGTCAATACTTTAAGCCAGTTCATGCTTCAACCAAAGAAGTCTCATATGGAAGCTGCTCTAAGGGTAGTCATGTATATCAAGAAAGAACCTGGCATAGGAATTTTATTGAAAGCTTCTACTGATTGCAAGATGACAACATACTGTGATTCAGATTGGGCTTCATGTCCAATGTCAAAAAAATCAATTACAAATTTTTGCACCAAGCT
Organism: Hibiscus tridactylites; assembly: GCA_958450335.1. Classification (NCBI taxonomy): domain Eukaryota; kingdom Viridiplantae; phylum Streptophyta; class Magnoliopsida; order Malvales; family Malvaceae; genus Hibiscus; species Hibiscus tridactylites. The sequence goes on from OY288265.1 coordinate 96,302,913, forward strand.
TGGGAAATCTTTAATCTCATGAAAATCAAAGAAACAAAATGTAGTTGCAAGATCTTCTGCAGAAGCAGAATATAGAGCAATGGCTGTTGTCACCTCAGAGATAGTTTGGCTTCGAGGTCTGCTAGAAGAACTAACTTTGAAGAAGTTAGAACATGTAAAATTCTACTGTGACAGCAAAGCAACACTCCAGATAGCTGCAAATCCAGTGTTCCACGAAAGGACAAAACATATAAAAATTGACTGCCACTTTATAAGGAAAAAGCTGCAACAAGGGATATTACAAGCAGAGCATGTTTCAACACATGAACAATTGGCAGATATCATGACAAAAGCACTGGATAGTCAGTAACACTACTACTTGACATCCAAGTTGGGTATCAAAAATATCTTTCAGTAGGACCCAACTTGAGAGGGAGTGTTGAAGTTAGTGACGGTTGAGCTGTTAGCAAAGTAGTTAGATTTGTTAAAGAATTGTTAGTTTGTTGTAGACACCACTATATATTAAGGCTTGTACATAACAATTATTATTATCTGATGTGAATGAATAAAAGGTCTAGTATTCTTTTTAACAAATTTATTTCATTCACAACGATATAATTCAAATCTCAGACTTTGGTTATGGGACCTAAAATCCCATTTTGCTAAACTAACTAATAGTTGTTTAAAAACACATTTATTTTCTGTATAACCACATCCACCGATATTTAATTTATTAATTGACTAATTCGAATTAGATATTGTAAATGCTCATTATAGAACGACCCGAATTATAAACTTCTTTAGATTTAATGATTATTTGAGAAATGTTTATGGAGTAAATGATTCCATTTTTTCTTTTATAAAAATAAAAAACATTATTTGTGATTGGAATGATTTTTCCTTAACAATGGGAGGCTAAGTTTTCATATGAAAAGTCAAAGAAAAAGATAGCCTATATTTTGGTAAAATACATTGAATCTTGCATAGTTTCCATTTTTTTAATTATAGTCTATAGGGGGACCATTTTGAAAATCAAAATGCATGGTGGTGGATGATTTCTCTACTTGTAATTTCTAATTATCAATTTCAGAATATTTAGAAAAATATTTATCTAGAAATTGTCAATTTAGACCTACCTTGTTTATAGACTTATGGTATGGATAATTTGATTGGTTCATCTTTCAATTAATTAAGGAAATTAAGTCAACTGGGAAGTAAATCTCCATCGTTAGTGTGGGGCATGGGTTCAACATGACATAACAATTATGGTAAATAAATATGAATGTAAAAATAATTATTACGTAAATTATTTATTAATTTAAAAATTAATATAAATCTAAACTTTTAAAAATAATATGAAAAAATTAATACACCAACCGAATATACCAATAAGTAGACCTGGAAAACTTGACCCGAGACCCGAAACCCGAACCGAAATCCGATTTTGACCCGAGCATGATGAACCGAAGTTGACCCGAAACCCGAAATAAACCGAACCGAACCAAACCGAACCGAAATTTTTTGTTGAACCGAAATGGACCCGAACCGAAATGGACCCAAACCGAATGGACCCGAACCGATTTGACCCGAACCGAATGCTACCCGAACCGAAAGTTGAACCGAATATCGACCCGATTTTAACCCGATTTTAACCCGAATATCTATTTTTAATAATATAATAAATAATAAAAAGAAGTATGTTTTATTATCTTTTTATACTATATCATGGAAGAGACTGTTCCTCTTGTCAAAGTTGTGGTATAATAACATTTTATGTTATTTTACGTTTCAATATTAATTAAATAAACTAATTTTTAAATTTAGAGTTTCAATGTACTATTTTCTCTCCCAATATTTAATCTTACATTTACAAAGAAAAAAATGTCAAAAGATTGCATTAAAAGGAATGAATACATAATAGACCAATTCATAGGGGCAACCTTTAATTGCATCACTACGAGTGACTAAATTAAATTAAACTAAAACTTAAAGTTGACTAAAATGTAACATTTTAAATGCAACATGACCTAAAAAGTAATTAATCTCTAGCTTAAAAAATTGGTGGCTTATTTCCCTCCAAAATTTTGTCTTTTCTCTCTCTATTTTTTTCAATTGTCTTTTTTTTTTCAATCTAGCTTAAAAAATTGGTGGTTTATTTCCCTCCAAAATTTTGTCTTTTCCCTCTCAACTTTTACCAATTGTCTTTCTCTTTTTTCTTTTTTTTAATTTAATTGAGTTTCAATTTAGATTAATTTAATTGAAATTTCACATTTAGTTTTAGAATTATTTTAATTATGTCTGTGATTTATACTTTTAGATTTTAGTTAGCTCAATTAGATCCTAAGTTTAATAAATTAATTAATTTCAGACATTATTATTATTATTATTATTATTATTATTATTATTATTATTATTATTATTATTATTATTATTATTATTATTATTATTATTATTATTATTATTATTATTATTATTATTATTATTATTATTACATATAATAAAATTTGATTTAATATAATTATACAAAAAATTTGATATGGATACATGAAACTTTGATTTAAATATTTAATCAAATTCAAATGCATAGATTAACAAGTTAAATCAGAATTAATCTCATACACAAATAACTCTAAACTAAACCATAAATACTAAACCTCAAACCTTTAACCCAACTCAAATTGAATTGACCCGAAAATTTAAATGTTGACCCGACCTGAAATCGACCCGATTTTGACCCGACCCGAAAGCGACCCGAACGACCCGATTTTGACCCGAACCGAAAGCGACCGATCCGATTTTGACCCGACCTGAAAACAACCGATCCGATTTTGACCCGATCCAATACCCGAACCGAATCCGACTCATCACATACCCGAATTAGACCTGAACCCGAACCGAACCGACCCGAACCGAATCTAAACCGATTCTAGATAGACTCGAAATGACCTGAACCGAACCGAACCCGAACCGAATGACCCGATTGCCACCTCTACCAATAAGTGATCCAATTAGTAAAGGACGACGTTAATTTTCTAGATAATCTTGATTCGAGCATCGTAGTCTATAGGTGTGCATAAATTCATACAAATTTAAAACTCAATCAAGATACTACATTGTAATTGAATATAATACTGAAAACTTTATAATAAATGAATTGTCAATGAGATTGGGGTTAATAATCAAGAAGTGGTAATAGAAACTTAAAATGTCGCGTTTAAATTTCACCATATACTAGATAAACCAATAATATAAATACATTCTATAAATGTGAGTTTGTATTCAGATTCATTTAGTGTGTAATTATTAATATATTTGTAAATTATAACTTTAACAAATTCTACAAATATATTACTAAACTATTACACATATACATTTTTTAGTTGTTCTTCCGGTACTCAAAGTTTTGTCCTGACTATTTTAGACCGACTCCTGTTGTACACTTTGTTTTAGTGAGTGAGTCTCCTCAAGAGAATTTTATGCATACATAAAATTTAAAACTCGAGACATATTTAAGCGATATTAAATTGAGTACCACTTAGAGCAACTTCGTTGATACTTACGATTTTAAATTTAGGCACATTATTTATTTATTTATTTATTTGACTTTGACGTGAAGGTATGATGATAAGTTACCTCAATAAGCTATCTCCAAGCTCAATTATTGAGTCGGTGGCTTATTATATAATCAAAAACAACTTATCACACATACACATTTCAAACAAATAATGCATATAAATTAATAGGAGAGCTTCTCATCCACATACTTTAAAATTCAACTAAAACAATAATTGTCATATTCAAATGTAAAATTCAAGTATTTCAACGAAAATTAAACTCAATTATTTTATACACTCTTGCTCATATCATATGACATGCCCAGGCGGTCCACATCAGCTGTATGATTGTATCATATTTCCAATTATATTCGAATAGTATGCTTTTCCGATGACAAAATGTTGCCATTTTAGTCAACTTTATGACAATAATATATATAATATTAAAATTAAAACGATTCGATTGAATTCAAATATCTTCTTCAATTTTCTAAGAAAATAAACAGAAAAAATAAAGAGAATTTTTTAAAAATTGATTTGTTTTTGAGAAATCGATTTTTTTTTTAAATTTATACATTTTGATTTCAAGAATCTATTTATTTTCCTAGTTGCATTCCTATTTCTCTGACTTAATTCTTTTCTAATATTTTTATGTCATTTTCTTTTTTTCTTTAATTTTTGTTTAGCTGGCGGCGGTACCGATTTTAATGTTAATCGCCGACCGCTAATATTTATTGTTTTGTTAGTTGTTGTCTTTGTGACACATTTTCCTTTACTATTGTGGCACACCTTCTCTCTCTTGTGGCACGATAGTTTTGACTTTTGATCTTTATGACTTTTGGTACGTTTTTTGCACCTTTACAACCGTTTTGGTGGTCGCACACATACCCTCACGATATTTGTTTTCTGATTAGTTTGTCGGTGGTCACGTATAGTCAGATCCCCTCTTTGGTAAAAGGTTATTTGCTGATATAATCAGAAATATTGTGTAGTAAAACAACCTGCCAGATAGTTTGGTTCGCTCACCACTCCTTTATTATTTCGTAAAATGTCTCGTTCGACAGTGACAATGAGTTTTTATAAAGGTTACTGGGTTTTTGAATGTCACTCTCAAGGGAAGATTTAGGTTTTCTTTGTATCTTTGGGTTTAATATTGTTGTTTTTATGTATGAGTTTTTTGTTGTTGCTATTATCCCTAATTTTCTCTATATGTTTGAGTGCGTTGTAATTCTAAATCATTCCCTTGTTTTTATTAATGAAATTTAGTTGTCATTGTTAAAAAAAAGAATCCATTCACTCTCAATATATCGATTTCAATCTATGTCTCTTCATTATCATCTCCTTTTTTGAATAAAAAACCCTAATCTCAAAAATTTTCATAAAAGATTACTTGAATTGAGAGAATTAATTTATGCGAAAGTGAAATCAAAACCTCAGCTCTCATAAATTAAGCTCAAAACACTTCAATTTCGTTTGTAATGGCGAGATGAGAAAAACAATAAGTTGTAGAGATTAAGAACTCTTTAATAGAGAATAACAATTTTTTAACTGGTGACATAAAAATAGTTACGGAATGAAATATTAAATAACTATTTTAACCTAAAAAAAATTTAGTTAAGGCACCAAGTGTATCACGAATTTATATGATAAATATATTGGGCCGATTCAAAAATTTATATTTATTATTAATATAATTAAATTAATAAATTTAACCATTTAATTGTTGAAATATTAATTATTAAAAAATGTTAAATTATGAAAATACTATTCAGCCGAAATTGATGTTCGAAAGTAAGGAATAGGCTTGAGGGTGTTTTGGGCTCTTACAGTACAAACCTCGTGCTTTAGATTCAACGACTCACAATTTGTGGATATCAGAGGCCCGACTCACTTGCTGAGTTAAACCTGAACCAACACGTCGAAGGGACGAGCTCGCTCGTTGGATAATTAAGAACTGTGATTAGTCCCTAAGCAGCAAACCTTTTCATTTCTTCACCAAGCGTTGTTGTTAACTGTTAATCTTCGTCTCCCACGGTTTCAGTATCTTTTCTGGTTCTGAATTTAATCAAACCCAGGAGTTTGAAACTTTAACACCATGAATGAAGAACAACGCTCACATCTTCTCCACTCCTCATCTCTTTTCTCTCCTCCTGAAGGTCTTTCTTTCCTTTCCTTTAAACCCAAAAGACATTGCTGTTCAGTTTTGTTGCTAAAATAAGTTTTGGGGTGTTTTTGTTTTAGGTGTGAAGCTATCGTATGGGACAGCAGGGTTCAGGGCGGATGCATCGATTCTTAGATCAACAGTTTACAGAGTTGGGATATTGGCTGCTTTAAGATCGTTCAAAACCCAATCAGTTGTTGGGTTGATGATCACAGCTTCACACAATAAAGTCAGTGACAATGGAGTCAAGATTGTTGATCCGAGTGGCGGAATGCTCTCTCAGGAATGGGAACCTTTTGCCGATCAACTTGCCAATGCCCAAACTCCTGAAGCTCTCCTCTCTGTTAGTAACTTATTTTCTTGTTTCTTGAGGAAATGGGATATTGATTATTGAGATTGAAGAGATTATTTAATTTCAATGTGGAATTCTAAATTAGACTAGAGATGCATATTTTACTTGTTTATTGATTGTTCTTGAAACAGCTCATAACAGAGTTTGTAGAGAAGGAAAAAATTCTATTTGATGGAGTGCTACCTCTAATATTGTTGGGAAGAGATACACGGCCTAGTGGAGCGTCTCTACTTGAAGCTGCAGTGGAGGTATCTCTTCTTTCAATCACAATGGGGTTGCTGAAAAAACTTTGATAATTTTCTTTCTGATATTATATGTATCTATCATATGCTAATGTGTGTATCCAATTGTTTAGGGAATAAATTCAATTTTCGGAGCTATTGCGCTTGATTTAGGAATTTTAACGACCCCACAGCTGCATTGGATGGTTCGTGCTAGGAATAAAGGCATGCCGGCGACTGAACTTGCCTATTTTGAACAGATTTCAAGCTCTTTCAGGTTAATTGGAGCTTGAGTGTTCTTTTGTGGCCGTTTGTTTTGCTTGAAATTATACTACTTACATTATTGTTTAGGTGCTTGGTAGACTTGATCCCAAATGAAACCGAAAGAAACAAGACGGATAACACAGTGGTGGTTGATGGGGCTGATGGTGTGGGTGGAGAGAAACTTGAAGTTTTGAAAAGTATGTTGACCGGTTTAGTTATTGAGGTTCATAATACCGGTAAAGGTGGCGGTCTACTGAATGATGGGGTTGGTGCTGATTACGTACAGAAAGAGAAGGTTGCTCCACGTGGATTTGGTTCCAATGATGTTGGAATAAGGTGCATCATCTCTTCATATTGGGGAGTAAATTACAGTTTTCAAAACAAAATGATTATTCTTGCAGTTCGCCGATCTAAGGTTGAAGAGGCATTTTAGTTTCAACTCATTCTGGCAAAGTGCATATGGTAAATAAGATAACAACTAAACATGAAATAAAGTTGAAGTCATATTCTTTTCTTCTTATGGTGTGTGATATCTCGTTTTATCTTTTTAACAATTTTTCAATGGTTTGGTAAGTGTCAAATTGGCAATGCTTCATGAAATAATCACTAACCATGCAATTGTTCATTCATTGAGTAGTACAGCAGCTAGTTTGGAGTGTTGATTCCAGCATGATACCTGCTATGGTGCATCTGGTGTATGTTGTGAAATCTGATCATGCTCCAAATTTTTGGTCATCAGGTGTGCAAGTTTGGATGGCGATGCCGATCGTCTTGTATATTTCACGGTCCCAACTAACAGCAGCAGCAAAATTGATCTTGTTGATGGGGACAAAATATTATCCTTGTTTGCTGTATTCATTAAGGAGCAACTAAGTATTCTGACCAAGGAGGTCAAAGAAAGTACAAATAATAATTCTCAAGCTCGACTTGGTGTTGTACAGACAGCTTATGCTAATGGATCATCCACTGATTATCTCAAACAGTTGGGTTTAGAAGTCATTTTTACTCCTACAGGCGTAAAACACTTGCATGAGAAAGCTGCTCAGTTTGATATTGGAATCTATTTTGAAGCCAACGGCCATGGCACTATCTTGTTCTCTGAATCCTGGCTATCTTGGTTAGAGGCCAGGAACAATGAACTCAGTTTGGTGTCTGAAGGTGTTATTTACGAGCGGAGTCCTTTTCTTTAAAGAATTATCTATGATAGTTTATTGAGTATCATTGTCATTTTTTCCAGGATCTGAACAACAAAAAGCTGCTCTGAGACTACTCTCGGTCAGTAAATTGATCAACCAAGCCGTTGGTGATGCTTTGAGTTGCTTGCTCTTGGTTGAGGCTATTTTGCAACATAAGGGTTGGTCAATACAAAAATGGAACGAACTTTACCAGGATTTACCTAGTCGACAACTTAAGGTCAGTTACTCGGTGTTCTTACTATTTGAGACGAAAAGTACGAAACAAGGGCAGTCTTTTTCATCTGTGGCAAGAATCATATCTACCTTTTTTATTAGTTTTAACTAAAACATCAATTTAGAATATTTTGAATAAGACCTTTGTTTTCCGAACCTTACACCTAAGGTACCTTCTAAATAATTCCATTGCTTGAGTCAGGTCAAAGTTGTGGACCGAACAGCTGTTACAACTACAAATGCTGAAACTATAGCTGTTAGCCCCCCTGGCATTCAAGAAGCCATTGATGCCGAAACTGGTAAACATTTTGCCATTGATCTTTTCTCAGCTTATTATCGTGTGTTGTTCAATGAACATCTTCTCTTGAATCTTTTTCGAGGCATCACAGATATTAATCTTTTTTGCATGAAATGCAGCGAAGTACCCTAAAGGCCGGTGTTTCATACGACCATCAGGCACGGAGGATGTAATTCGTGTCTACACAGAAGCTTCCACCCAAGAAGCTGCTGACAGCTTGGCCGACTCTGTCGCCAAAATTGTTGATCGGTTTCTAGGTTTTGGCAGCTCTAACCAGTAGCTTCCCAAATCATTTCATATTTGTAACAGAAGTCGCAAGATGTCAAAACAATTGGTTCTAGTTTTAACCTACGTTGCAGAGTTCATGATACAGATTACCGAGGATGCTTTGTATTTTATACTTCTTTTCTAACAGTAAACTTTGTCATCTTACTTCCATTGGCATTAAATCCAAATTGAGTTTTGACTCTACTTTCAACATTACAGAGTTCCTTTCATTATTACTTTGTAATATGTGATTCAAACTTTAAAAACTGGAAAATACAGAGGAAAAAGTGGAGCTATTACAAAGTACAAACTTCAAACTTTAGCAGTTTACTTTTGCATGGTAATTGGATTCCCATCAGTTGTTGGGTGCATTTTTGTAACTAACATGGGAAGTGTTCGAGGTTTTAGCTAGGGTTTTCAACTCATTAGCAATCCAACATTTTGATGCTTCCCTGTGGTAAAAGTGCCCCAAACACTTGCAATCAGTGGTAACTCCGTCAAGCTGAAATCATTCGGCCGACAAGTTACCTTCTGCGGCTGACAGTTCCGGCTCCAATGGAGTAATCTGTTCGGCGATGGGCAAGCAACACATTGCTTGTCCTTGCAAAGCCCAAAGTTCCCACACCTCTCCGGCATTTCGCATTCCATGCCCCATATTGAGTACCTAGAGAAGAGAGTAAATGTCTCTTCCCATGCCTGTGAATCAACCTTGTCATAGTAGGCGAAAACCCTCAGGTTCCCATTGATCCCAAGCCGGAGAAACGACAACATGCTGTAGTATTTTGGCCTTGTCAGAATGAGATTTCCGGTTCCGATGGATAAATTAGCCATGGTGTAATCTAGCAAAACGTTGTAAGCAAAACCCTCGTTTGTTTCCTCGACATTTAGTGTCAGTCTGTGAGGTACAGTCCTGTATACTTGGCCAGACCGATGATCTGAAGTAGACAAGTGGAGTAGGAGTGTTCAATCCCCTGTACTGCCGAACCAGCTCTTTGCGCTCCATCACCAAGCTATAGGCTCCATCGATGTTGTTCTTAGCCGAAGCTCCGCTCACAAACTTCGTTGCCCCACCAACTTGAAGGGACTGACCCACCAAGAGTGTATCAGTTGGATGTGCGAAACTTTTGCCAAATAAAGTTTCCATTGGAATCATATAGCACCATGTTACCATTAGGCAACAATTTGAACCCTGCCACACCTTTCTTGGCAGTGTTACTTTGCCAAGCAATCCGACCATTGGCATTGGCCAATACAAGGTTTCCGTCAGTTCCTAGAGAGAACACGCGAACGGGGTTCCCCCTTTGGCCCCCAAACCCACTGGAATAGCGACTAAAGAAAACCCAAGCATATCAATCATTCATACCATCAAATAACACAATTTAGAAGGCAAGACGCCAAAAATCGTTTCTCCAGTTTGCTAAAGAAAAAACAGCTTTGATAAGCCATGGTTTACGTGCATGTCTCCACTAATTATTACCATTTCATAGTAATTCGTTTAACTCCACCCAGCCGAATCACATGCACAGGTCCAGCGTCTGTAACATGAGCTATTAGCCTACTGGTACAACAAATGAGCATTAGGGTATACGAGGACCAAACGCGTCTTTGGCAATAAGATTACATCTGGGATGTATTATGTGTATATCATCTTTATTGATTGATGCACAAATGCAGCAAGTTGCAGATAAAATGGGACGGATTTTCAATTTGGTCGACCAGCACTTGCTTCAATAGCATATGCTTTTTGATTCCAAGCAATGATGTGGATCTAAAAGATAATTCCGGGTTCAAGCAATGATATGTTTTTTTGAATCCAATAAGTGGTCTCAGTAAAAAAGAGGGTGATGTTTATCTTCAAAAGGCCTGGATTCAAATCGCTTTGTCTGCGAAATGTGTGTGCTTTGTCAAAGAGTTAAAAATATGTATGAACATATTCTATCTTATAATACCACTAATAAAAATAATAATTATTCCTCACCACCCACATCTATAGTAAGCTCTATTTGCTTAATTTTAACATACAGTTCCATGGATGATTAACATTTATTCTTAGCCAATTACTCGTTTTAATGAAGCTCTATTTGAATGCAATTAGCACTTATAATGATCAATTTTAAAATCTATGTAGTTTAGTTCTAACAAGAAGGTTAAACCGATTCAATGAATGATTCGTACTATAAATAATTAGATTTCCAGATATTTTCATGTTAGATATACGGTTGCATAAAATCAAATATGGTGGGTTTAAATATGTCAAAAATCCTTATTTTAAAATTTAGTTATCATAATTTAAATATTGTGACATTAATTTCTTATATTATTTTGGCTTAATAGTCAAAAAAGTGTTCAACTTTTACTTATTTTTTTCTTTCAGTTTGGTGCTTAACGTTTTTTCGGGCTTATTAGTGACTAACGTTTCATTTCGTAATTTAGTTTGGATTTTTTTCGTCAATGGCCGCTAAAATTTTTCGTTATCCAATAAAATCACGACACGTGACATATTCTGGTATTCTCTATCATTTTTAATTTTCAAAAATTTATAAAATATTTAATTTTATAAAAAACCCCAAATCTTTAATTTCTCTAAAATTTTCAAACCATAGATCCCTAAATTTCTCCTCTTCCACCACCGATTCAACCACCACCAACCACTATTGCCTTTGTCGGCTCCCCACTATTGAAACCCCCATCATCCCGCCGTCGAAAACCGGCGAATGAACCAACGGTTGTTTCGTCGACGAACATCCAAAAATGAAGAAAAAGAGACTGATTGGGCTTCTAATCGACAGCTAAAAGGTGATGGATGTTGAACGGTGAGGTACCTAACGCTTGGGGTGGTGAACGGTGAACTGTCGGTGTGTGGGGAGGCCAGACGGCGAGGAAGATGTTATTTGAGGGTTTGATTGAAAGGAATTAATACTTTGGGGATTTTTAAGAAATTTATTATTTTTAAAGAAATTCAGAAATTAAATAAATAGATGAAATAGGCCACATGGCATGTTTTATTGTATAACAGAAAATTTTTAACAAACGTTAATAGATAACCTCAAATTAAGTTACAGAATAAAGCGTTAAGCACCAAAATAACTCGAAAAAATGTTAAACACCAAACTGAAAAAAGTATAGGTCAATCGTCTTTTTGACTATGATTTGAAAATCTCGGTCCATCCATTAGTTTTTATTCAACTTTGCCTGTAATTATTGTCTTAGCAAACTAAATAAAAGGCAAACAACTTTTGAATTATTTTTAAGGGTAAACTACTGCAGGGGTCACTATCGTTTAACGTTTGTACATAGTTAGTCACCACTTTTGAAAAGTGCCATTTAGTAGTCCTCTACGTTTTCAATGTGTAAATAGTTGGTCACTCCGACGTTATACTCCGTTAGTCCCCTAACGGATTGCTGATGTGGCCGACTTAATTAAATTTCAATATCCACGTGTATTCCCACGTGGATAATAACGTGGAACGTCAGTTTGAATTTCGAAATACGACGTTTGGGTTAATCACTATTAACCCTAATAGACGTTCTATCTAAAAACACTTTGGTTAATGTTCTAGGGTTCTCTCTGGGGAAAAAATCAAATCGGTTTGGAGGAAATCAAATCCGTTCAATTTCTGATGTGTTAGGGTTGTTATTTTAGGGGAAATCGAATTAGGAAAGGGTTGGATACTTTTATTTTAGGGGAAAAATCAAATCGGTTTGGGGGAAATCAAACATGTTGCTGAGATTGTTCAGAATCGTTTCTGAGAAGAAGCAAAGGGTAAGTTTGTGTTTTATTTAATTTTTTATTGCTTATTGAGAAACGCAATGAAGATTTGAAGATGTTAGTTCTTTTTTAATGATTTTTCCTGACAAGAATCGAAAGATTTAAAAAACAGAAGATTGGAATATTTGAATATTTTTAGGGTTTATATTTGTTGTTGATTGTGTATTTCTATTTTTAGGGTTTATATTTGTTGATGATTATTTGTTGTTTTCGTTTAAGATTGAAAGGTTTGAATATTTTTAGGGTTTATGGTTCTGATATTTATTTTTTTATTTTCGTAGGTGTAACAGTAAAGATGATTGGAGGGAAGCTTCGCCGGGAGGGAGATTTGGCAGTGCAGTATGGTATGTATTGTTGTCTTGAGTTTAGGGTTAGGAAAATGTATGTTCGTATGCTTTTGGTTGCATGTTCTGAATATTGCTGCATGAAATTTGAAATGTTTGTTTTGTATATTTATGCTTGTTGTTTGTCATATTCATTAAAATAGTGGTAATGTGGTCCAAGCATTAGATTTTGTCTGTTGAAATGGGTACAAACCAAAAATAGGCACAATAAAAAACCAAAAAAAAATATGAATACAAACAAAAAATTTTAGAATAGAAAGCAGAAATAAGATCAATAATTTAATACATTAAATTGGCAGAATAAAAAACAAAAAACTTTTAGAATACAGATAAAAATTTTAGAGTACAGACATTAGAGTACATACTTTAGGGTGTAGGCCAGAAATAGGATCAATAATATAGTAATGTTACCTTATAATAAAATAATGTTAAAAAACATTAAAATAGTAATGTTAAAAACAATAATGTAACTTTAAAAAACTTTAAAATAGTAATATTGACTTAAAAAACAGTCATGTAACTTTAAAAAACATTAAAATAGTAATGTAACTTTAAAAAACATTAAAATAGTAATGTTGACTTAAAAAATAGTAATGTTAATTTAAAAAACATTAAAATAGTAATGTTGACTTAAAAAACAGTAATGTAACTTTAAAAAACATTAAAATAGTAATATTGACTTAAAAAACAGTCATGTTACCTTAAAAAAACATTAAAATAGCAACATTAGAAAACATTAAAATAATAATGTTGACTTAACAATAATGTAACTTTAAAAAAAGTCACCAAAAATAGTAATGTTACCAAAATTTAATGTTAAAAACTGTAATGTAACTTTAAAAACATTAATGCAACCAAAATCTAATGTTAAAAACAATAATGTAACTTTAAAAAACATTAAAATAGTAATGTTACCTTAAAAAACTGTAATGCAACCAAAATCTAATGTTAAAAACAGTAATGTAACTTTAAAAATATTAAAATAGTAATGTTACCTTAAAAACAATAATGTTACCTTAAAAAACATTAAAATAATAATGTTACCTTATAAAACAATAATGTTACATTTCAAAACATTAAAATAGCTATGTTAAAAACATTAAAATAGTATTGTTAAAAACATTAAAACAATAATGTAAGAATAATATGAACCAAAGCTAATGAGGTTTTTTTCTTCTACTTTACAGCTCCTGATTCAGAAATGTTCACTTATGTAATGCAATACAACTCTGGTGTTGTTGCATATTTTGACTATGTTGATTGTGATAGTTTCTCAATGTTTGAAGTATGTGGCATGGTTGAAAGGTTACAGTTAATGGGTGCATACAGCTTATCCTGAAGAGTACCAGAGTCTGATTTATCTATGGCATCTGTTTTTCCTTTGAAAACTGACTTTGATTGCTCGACATTAGTGAATAGCTTACCTAAGAATAGATACATCAATGTATATCTTGAGGAAATGTCAGATACTGTTGTGAATGAAGTAGAATTTGAGGATGAAGTAGAGTTTGAGGATGAAGTAGCTGATGAAGTAAAGGATGCTGTAGATGATGAAGTAGAAGTTGAGGATGATGTAGGTGATGTAGATGAACTGGTTGATGAAGTAGAGGGTGATGTAGACGAAGTAGCTGATGAAGTAGAGGGTGATGTAGATGATGAAGTAGAAGTTGAGGATGATGTAGGTGGTGTAGATGATGAAGTTGAAGTAGATGATGAAGAATTTGAAGTCAGTGATACTGAATATGGGTTTGATGATGGACTGCAACAGGAAAATATAGGAATTAGAGTTCAAAGACAAATTGATGGTTTTGGACCTGATGGAGTTAGGGTTAATCCTGAATTTCATTCTGACAGTAACAAATCTGATGAACTTCATAGTGATAAAGAATTCGATTCAGATGACACTAGGTTTAGTGAGTTTAATGCTGAAACTGATATGGTAAACCCTAAATTTGTTAATGGTTAAATCTTCTCTGATAGGAACATTTTGAAAGAAGCAATTAAGCACTATGAGAGGGTCAATAGGGTCCAAGTTAGGCTTCAAAAAAATGATACCAAGAGAATTCAAGTTGTGTGTCAGGGTAGTTGTCCTTTCAAGTTGTGGGCTGCACTAAAGAATCCCAAAGACAAGTCAGATACCACTTGACAGATAAAGACATTAGTGGAATCCCATAATTGTAACAAGGTCACCAAAAATAGGAACATTAGGGCACCTTGGATTGCAAAATATTACATAGGCAAATTCATGGTAGATTTTAATTACACTGTAAAATCTCTTCGAAATGATGTCTATCAAGAATTTGTTACTTGAGTGTCACGTGTTACTTGTACTAGGGTAAGGAATTTGGCAATTGAGTTGATTGAAGGAAATTATAAAGGGCAGTATGGTAGGATTTATGAATACTTACTTGAGTTAAGGACTACAAACCCTGAAACTACTACAATTTGCCATCTAGATTGTAGGTTATTCCAAAGGATGTATGTGTGTTTGAAAGCTTCAAAAAATGGTTTCGGGGCAGGATGTAGGAAGATTATATGTGTGGATGAGTGCTACTTAAAAGGTTATTTTCAGGGGTACTTGTTGGCTGCAGTAACCATAGATGCAAATGACCAGATTTACCCTTTAGCATATGCAGCAGTTGAGAGTGAAAATTATTCTCCTTGGACTTGGTTTTTGGACATACTGAAAACTAACTTGGACATTAATGACTCATGCAATGTCTGTTTTATGAATGATAAACAGAAGGTACACAACCCTAAACTGACTTTGACTTTTAGCTTACAATAACCTTAGGGACTTACTTACTTACTCTAATCTGACTTGCTTGGACATTAGGGACCCGTGGATGCTGTGGATAACCTTTTCCCTAATGCAAATGTAAGAAACTGTGTGCGTCATATATATAACAATTTCAAAGAGCTTTACAAAGGGAAAGCTCTTAAAGATGCTGTTTGGAAGGCTACTCGAGCAACTTACAACCGAGAGTTTGAAGATGCAATAGAGCACTTGAAGGCACTTTCTGCCCCTGATTATGCTTGGATGCAGAAGTTGAATCCTGCACAATGGTCCAGGTCACATTTTGATACCAGGACCAAGTGTGATATGCTTCTCAATAATTTGTGTGAATCTTTCAACAAGGTCAACTTTTTTACTTTAATGTATTTATGCTTAAGGGTTTACTTTATTTATTAATTTCCTAACATCATCTTTTAATTTGCCTTATGTAGTCAATTTTGGAGGCTCGAGATAAACCAATCTTGACAATGATGGAGGTCATTAGAACCAAAATCATGAAAACAATTGTTAGCAAAAGGGAGGAGGCAGAAAAGTGGCCAGAGCCACTGTGTTAAAAAATTCAGAAAAAATTGGACATCATTATCCAACAAGCACACATGTTTCATTTATTGACTGCATACTTACTTTTGTGTTGACTGTTTAATTCAACTGATTTAGTGCAACTGTTTAGGGTACTGTTAAATGTAAATGTTTAATGTAACTGTTTTATGAGAAAGTCATATATATACTTGGTCACTTTCGTTTTCGATGTGTAAAGATTTAGTCATCTACGTTTTCGATGTGTAAAGACTTGGTCACTGTTTAATATTTCATTTAGGGTTGAATGTAACTATTTAATATAACTGTTTAATGTAACTGTTTACTCAATTACATACTCAATATTTCATTTAGACTTGGTCACTGTTTAATGTAAATGTTTTATGAAAATGATTATGTAAATGTTTTATGAAATTGAGTATGTAACTATTTTCTGAAATTGAGTATGTAATTGTTTAGGTGCTGGGCCACACGTGCTGGTGGACAAAAGTATCAAGTGCATGCTGGTCTTGGGCACCAACACGCTGTGGATCTTCTGCAGCATACATGTTCCTGTAGAAAGTGGGACCTCACTGGCATCCCTTATATCCATGCTGTGGTAGCCATTCAAGAAACCAATGGATGCATTGAAAGCTATGTAAATGAGTGCTACAAGAAAAGCACACAACTTGCCATTTACTCCAACATAGTGTCACCTGTGAAAGGTTATTTCTTCCACTAACTCATTCATTTCTTTTCTTATTTCAATTCTGATTTGTTTACTTTCTTTATGCAGGTCCTGAACAGTGGGCTCCGGTACCTGACATGGAACCAATATTGCCACCAACAATAAGGAGGCCACCAAGAAGACCAAGTAAAAAAAGGAAAAAGGAAGCTGATGAAGTTACCAATCCGAAACTGATCAAGAAGGGTCAACAAGGCAACTGTACCAAGTGTGGTAAGACTGGTCACAATAAGAGGACATGTAGAGGCGAGGTTGGTGCAAACCAACCTATACGAAGACCCAATCCATCCAACCAGCAACAACTTGGAAGCCAACCCTCATCATCCCACCACCAACAGTCCATAAGACATCCACTACCATCACACAACAATCAACAACCTCGAAGGCCAAAATTACCCACAAGAAGACCTTCGGCTCCACCAACAACTGTTAGATGGATGCCTAATTTGCCTTCAAGTCAGCAATCAACAGTTTCCAACCCTCCAACTCAAGAATCACAAGCTACAACTATGGAATAAAGCTGCAAAACTGAATATCACTCTTTTTGTGAATGACCTCTTTTGTGAATGACCTTATTCATTTTGAGATGTCTATATCATACGCATTTCTTTTGTAGCTGAATTGTTAGGAAGACTTTCTTTTTGTAAAGTCCAGGGAAAACTACTTACTTCCTGATTGTTCATATATGTCATTCTTTTTGAAACTGATTTTATATCTTTATCAGCTTACAAACATTACATGTTTACTCATTGTCTCTTTAGTAATGGAAAACAAAGCATTGCCTTCTTATTTACTTTACATGTTTACTATGGCTTTTTTCAATATCAATTAAATTGAACAAAACAATAATGTAATGATAAATGCTTCATTTTCATTAAAGAACCACAAATAAGAAGACAACATAACCAGTAACCACCCTCCATCAACACTAATAACACTTCACCATTAAATAACATCAACAACCATTTCACCATTACAGTTCTCCAAAAGCATACATCCATTTCACAAACAAATTAACAAAACCACCATCCAAGCATTACATTATCCCATCCAAAGATGACATGACCCCATCCAAGCATTACTTCATAAACCACACAATCATAAAACACATCATCAGTGCACAACACCACCATCATCAGTTCTCCATTTTGTTCACTTTCTTTAATAGCCCACAAATTATCATTTTTGCGCGAGGGTTGACAGGGGCATCGTACCAAAGAAAAAACCCACAGCTCCTCCCACTGCCATAATTTTTACACCAAAAAAATCTCATACCCGGGTTCTCTTCCGTCCAAGCTGTGACCAGATTAGCCGGTATTCCAC
Source organism: Hibiscus tridactylites (assembly GCA_958450335.1). Classification (NCBI taxonomy): domain Eukaryota; kingdom Viridiplantae; phylum Streptophyta; class Magnoliopsida; order Malvales; family Malvaceae; genus Hibiscus; species Hibiscus tridactylites. Next base: position 96,320,912 of record OY288265.1, read on the forward strand.
AACGACAATTAGGTACTTGACATTCCACTTTCATCTTCTTCTTCTTCTTGTTCTTCTTTTTCTTCTTTTTCTTCTTCTTCTTCTTCTTCTTCTTCTTCTTCTAATTTTACAGTTTTAGGGTTCAAGAAATTGGGGATTCTATAATCTTAGTGCTTTAAGTAGCAAAGTTCCATGTTATTATCCACGTGAGAATACACGTGGATATTGCAATTTAATTAAGTCAGCCACATCAGCAATCCGTTAGGGGACTAACGGAGTATAACGTCGGAGTGACCAACTATTTACACATAAAAAACGTAGAGGACTACTAATTGGCACTTTTCAAAAGTGGTGACTAACTCTGTACAAACGTTAAACGAGAGTGACCCCTGCAGTAGTTTACCCTATTTTTAAAGATGAAGTCAAATTGACAAAAATTGTAAACGCATGAGACTAAATAAATATTTAGATAAATATCCTATACACTGGCGGTGAAACTGAAAGTTTCCACAAACGCCTTAATTTTAAGGTATAGAGACTTAGTTTAGGGTATAGAGTTTAGGAGTTTATGTGTAGGGGTTTTTAATTTAGGGGTAGTTGTTTAAATTTAGAGTTTATGGTTATAATTTAGGGTTTGTAGGCTAGGGTTTAGTTTTTAGGGTAATATGGTGAGGATTTAGGTTTTAAACTATAAACCCTCAAGTATAACCCTAAACCTTAAATTTAAACAACTATCCCTAAATTCTAAACCCCTACACCTAAACCCTATACCCTAAACTAAATCCCTATACTTAAAATTAAGGCGCTTGTGGAAACTTTCAATTTTCACCGCATGTGTATAAAATATTTATCCTAAATATTTTACCTTTAAGTTTTGACTTAGCCATTAACATTAAAATTTAACAGAGTTTGAGTAACTAAGTTTTTTAAATAAATAATATTATAAGACTCAATATCACAATTGAAATATATGGACTAAATTATAAATTTTGAAATAGTATAAGAATTTTGTTCAAAACATTATGGTATATGAAGACGAAACACGTGTTTATCAATTTAGCAATAAGACCAGATATGGGGTGTATAATATCTGTATTGATAGGTACAATATTAAATTTCTCTGCTGTCAAATTGAAGATAAAATGGGATAGGTTTTCAATTTGGTGGACCATATTGTCACGGTCCTACTCGCGTGATAGGCGAGATCGTGACAAGATGCTTGTTGGCTGTGCTTAATGCAGGATGCGGAATAGTAATAAGAGTGTAGTACGTGCTGAACAGCCGTTCAATCCTGGGACGGGCGTACTGGTTAGGCACCACACTGGTCGGGAGCTGTCCCCGCTTCCCTGATAAGCCCATGGGAGGGCAAAACTAGTAAGCATCGGCGTGGAATAGGCTGAGCCTCGGGCTTGTAGGAGCACTGAGGTGCCGCACGGGGGAGATGTCCCTGCGCCAAGACTCTGACCCCGTGACAGATGGTATCAGAGCAGGATTGTGTGCTAGCTATGAGCTTACCAAGCGCTCCTTGTGCTGCGTAGCGAGTCAAGTGGACGAGTAGTGTCTCGCACCCTAAAAGAGAAGGGGTGTTCGCGCGTGGGTCCTCTATAAAGAGATTGAGACGAGGTCGATTAGGCAGGAAGCCGCAGCAAAAGTTCGCCAAGCACTCGTAGCCGCATGTGTCGGAGCCTCGGTAAAGAGGGCGAGCAGGCAGGGAATTGCACACGAGATCTGGGCTAATTCCTCATAGAAGAGGGAAAGAGTTTTCTCCCCATGCACGAGGGCGTGCATGAATTGGGTGGGGGAGATTGTCATAGTCCTATTCGCGTGATAGGCGAGACCATGACGAGATGCTTGCTAGTTGTGCTTAATGCAGGATGCAGGATAGCAATAAGGGTGTAGTACGTGCTGAACAGCCGTTCAGTCCTGGGACGAGCGTGCTGGTTAGGCACCACACTGGTCTGGAGCTGTCCCCGCTTCCCTAATGAGCCCATGGGAAGGCGAAACCAGTAAGCATCGCGTGGAATAGGCTGAGCCTCGGGCTTGTAGGAGCCCTGAAACGCCGCACGGGGGAGATGTCCATGCGCCAAGACTCTGACCCCGTGACAATATGTTGCTTCAATGGCTTATGCTTTGTGATTCCATAGAATGATATGGATCTAAAGATAATTATTCTTAATTTCGAGATGTGGTGGGACAATTGCTCACTTTATCCTTTAATTATGAGGCTAGAGATTTAATCTATGTCTATAAAAATAGAGTATATTTTATGACTAATCGTTTTATTTCTTAGTGAGAACATTCACGACGAGAGAAATAATTACTGCTTTTAACGATGGTTAAGAGTAATCTTCGATTTCTCATTTAATTAAGTTTAAACCAAAAAACACTTTTCCCTAAAAAAAATCTAAGGTATCAAGTAGAACAGCACAATGAATTGTTATGGCAGGATTTGATAGTGACATACTATAAGGTCAAGTGCCACATGTTTGTGGAATTAACCATAGAACCCGAGCCTGATTTTTTTGACTTTGAATGCCACATTTAATTCTCTTTGAAATCTTCTGCTTATATGTAGCAGTTCAATCCAAAGCAAGTTCACTCACAATCATTGAGCTTTAATGGCTTCTCCAATATCTCCACTTTTCTTTCAATTCATTTTCATTTCCTTCTTTGCCTTTGCTGCTACTACTCTAGCTAAAGTCCCTGCAAACCAAACCTTCAGATTCGTCAACGAAGGTGAGTTCGGTGATCGGATTATCGAATACGATGCTAGCTATCGAGTGATCCGGAACGATGTCTACTCCTTTTACACCTTCCCTTTTCGCCTTTGCTTCTATAATACCACTCCTGATGCTCACATTTTCGCCATTCGAGCCGGCATTCCCAACGACGAAAGCCTCATGAGGTGGGTGTGGGACGCTAACCGTAACGATCCGGTTCGCGAAAACGCCACCCTTACCTTTGGTGAGGACGGGAATTTCGTACTGGCGGATGTGGACGGTCGTGTCGTTTGGCAAACCAACACGGCTAACAAAGGTGTCACGGGGATTAGGTTACTACCGAATGGTAACTTGGTGTTGTTTGATAAAAATGGGAAGTTCGTTTGGCAAAGTTTTGATCATCCGACTGATACTTTGTTGGTGGGTCAATCGGTTAGAATCAACGGTCGAAACAAGCTCGTTAGCCGAACATCCGACGTAGACGGCTCTGATGGACCGTATAGCATTGTACTAGACCGTAATGGGTTCATAATGTATCTAAATTACTCTGGTCAGCAGCTTATTTACGGGGGTTGGCCAATTAAAGATTTCGGAGACATTGTAACATTTGATGCCCTGCCTGAAAATGAAAATGCGACAGCTTACGAGTTAGTGTTGACACATCAACAAACTAATCAGAGCACGACTTCTACAGCAGGCAACGGCCGACGACTTCTGCAAGTTCGTCCGATAGGTGGAGGCAGCACTTACAACCTTAATAAACTCAACTACAATGCCACAATTTCTTTCTTAAGACTCGGATCCGATGGAAACCTAAGGGCCTTCACTTATTATGACAAAGTAAGCTACCTAAAATGGGATGAGAGCTTTGCTTTCTTCTCAAGTTATTTCGTTAGGGAATGTGCTTTGCCATCGAAATGCGGCGCTTTCGGATTATGTGACAAGAGAATGTGTGTCGCTTGTCCGAGTCCGAAAGGACTGTTGGGGTGGAGTGAAAGTTGTAGACCGCCGAAGCCGGTACCTTGTCGGAGTGGATCTAAGGTCGATTACTACAAAATTGTCGGGGTGGAACATTTTCTGAACACGTATTTGGATGACGGTGAAGGTCCGATGAAAGTCGAGCAATGCCGAGATAAATGTACCAAAGATTGCAAATGTGTGGGGTTCATTTACAAGGAAGACACATCAAAGTGCTTGACGGCTCCAATCCTTGGGACTTTGATTAAAGATGTTAATGCTACATCCGTTGGGTACATTAAGTACTCAAAGTAGATTTAACTATTTAACTTTTTTTTTTTTTTGTGATTTTTGTATTTCAGTTATTTAAAATAAGGTTTGGGTTTGGTTATTTATTGGGTAATTTATTAGGTGATGAAAGGGGAAGTATTTATGTGTTTTCTCAGATAAGTAGAAGTTTACTAAGTTTGTGTAATCTTATATGAAACCCAAGAATTAAATTTTCAACGTTGGACTACAATGTTATATTTACATTTATTATAAATTTTATGATTGATTTAGTATTACGAGTTAACCCAATATTAACTTAGAAAAATTAAATTTTGTTACTTCCCGGAAGGGCTTTTTCCTCTTGCTTGCCCTTTCTTCTTTTATTACTTTTGAGTAGTTTTCTTTCACCGTCGCCCTCCATCGTCACCTCTATATTAAGACCGTCTAAGTGGTGTAAAACGTAGGAACCGGAACAAGTCTAGAACAGGATCCGAAAACGATCCAAAACGCTTTGTTAAAACAACATTATACGAGAAAATTTGGGTTCGAACTTTGAAGAAGACATTGTTAAAGGAGAAAATCACGAATTCCAAACATAGATTATAAAATACACATGTATTATACCAAAAAAATTTGATTATTGAAATCTTATTGGATTCAATTTGGGCATCATGTTTGATGTTCTATTTTTAATATGGTTTTATTTTCGTCCAGTTTAGTCTATAATTTTTTATTTAATCCGAAATTAACCTTATTAATTTCTATTTTTCATAATTTAGTCTAGTATTTTTATAATCTAATCCTCAAGAGTTTGTTTGTCAATGTAACACCTAATACACGATACAAACAAATCTAACTTGAATATCGAATGCTTCAAATGAACCATTTTGTGGCCTAAATTTTTTTTAAAAAAGCAAGCATATTTGATTACATGAAAGTAAACAACTAACATGAACATTAAGGGAAAACAATTAACTAAAGTCACGTGAGAAAATAAACCTTTAAAAAACTTTAGAAAATAAATGATTTAACAAAAAGACATTTTGGTAATTTTACTACAAAAAAACATTCAAAGCTTAAATAAAAGTTTAATATAAGTAGAAACATTGTATACCTCTGTTTTGCTAAAAAAAGTTCAAATCAAAGTAAATTTAATTGAATCGAGATTTAGGGACTAAACTATAAATAATTCATAAGTTGGATTTTAAGTTTTTAACTCAATTTCATGTCCATTTTAGACTCATTAATTCCAATTAGACTTAATAGTAAATTCGTGTTGAAATCGAATTTGAAATAGAGTGTTAATTGCAAAAAATAAGTAGTTTATAGGCCATTTTAAAAACATTCATAAAATACAGGGCTAATTTTTCAAAATGTGAAATTAAACCTTCTTTTTTGAAACAAATATAAGCATTGACATATAGACCAAATTTCAAGTTAATCCGAGCTAAAACAAGTCTTTAATTATAATTATAAAATTAGTGACTGGAATATAAAGTTTGCTATTATAAGATAATTGACTGAATTATAAAATAGAGGTCAATTCCAAATTAAATAAAAATTTAATGATTAAATTGAACAAAAATAGAATCATATTAAAAATATTAGATAAAATTTAAACAAATAAGGTTCAATTTTAGATTAAATAAATATTTTAGAGACTAAAGTGAACAAAAATATTATTATACTAACAATGCTGAATTTAATAATAAAATAAAAACAAAAAACGGTAAATTTTAGATTAAATAAAAATTTTAGAGACCAAACTGAACAAAATAAAATTATAATATAAATATTAGAAGAAATCATATAAATTAATTATAAATATGGTTAAAATAAAATTAAATATTTTTAAATATAATTTCATAATTTTATTATGAAAGTGGAATAACTTTCACTTTCCCCTATTTTCTACCCAATTTGAAAGAAAAAAAATTATTTGTATAGGAACAAAAAAATTTACCTCCTCTATTATTATTTTTTTCTAATTTTTTATTCTACCAAACAACCTTTAAATTTATTTTTTTAATATTTTTTCTCTCTTTCCTCCCTTTAACTTTTCATCCCTACCAAGTAAAGCCTTCGATCGCCACTATATATATATTAGAGAAAATTAGGGATAGCATATTAGGCTTATATTTTTTTATTTCACTAATTGGGCCAATGGAATGTTCACCAGTTGAGCCCGTGCATGATTATATTATTTGGGCTAATATTTCAACGGGCTAGAAAATTTGAGTTTAATCAAGTAGAATTTATTTTCTTCGTCAAATTTGGATAAAATAGTAATCTAATCGAATTACTTATAAATAAAATTTTTAATGCAAATTTTGTGTAATTATTTTACACAAACCTGCATATAATAATGATCAGTAAATAATACTGAGTGAATTTTAATTTAATTGATATCATTATTGTTATATTAATTAAAATAATTAATATCCTATACACTGGCGGTGAAAATTGAAAGTTTCCACAAGCGCCTTAGTTTTAGGGTATAGGGTTTAGGAGTTTAGGTACATGTGTTTAGAATTTAGGGATAATTATTTTAATTTAAGGTTTATGGTTATAATTTAGGGTTTATAGGTTAGGGTTTAGTTTTTAGGGTAATATGGTGAGGATTTAAGTTTTAACCTATAAACCCTAAATTATAACCCTAAACCTTAAATTGAAACAACTATCCCTAAATTCTAACCCCATGCACCTAATCCCCGAAACCCTATGCCCTAAACTAACTCCATATACCCTAAAACTAAAGCGCTTGTGTATACAATATTTATCCTAATTAAAAACAATTTGTTATTAACTATTCATTAATTTAGTTAGATGAAACATTAAATTCTTTACAGAATACCTGATACTTGAATAATTTGAACACCAAGATTATAATCTACAGAGTTTGTCACTCTCCAATAATTTGAGCATCAATATTAAGAAACTTTTAACCAATCCCAAATCTGTCAAGGGTTTGAATGTGAGAAAGGTGGATTACCCTTTTCTTTTCTTCCTATGAATAATATTCTAAACTTTCACTACTTGAAAAGAATAATTAAATTAAGCCTTTGATTTATAGGGTTTATTGGAAGAGGATGTTGACAGTTTTCATGCTTAAAAAATTCTACCCCAAATATCATTTTGGATTAGTTAATTATTACATAGTCAATCGCCAGCTTTGTGTCATCATTTCTTTGGTATTATTGGCTTAGGTTCCATCCTAAGAAGACACCTTGCAATTTAAATTTACCTTTTAACACATTGAAATATGTTTTCATTTCTTGGACCAGCGTCTCAAAATCCCATTTAATCTTTTTTAACGCATTAGAATATGTTCTTATTTGTCTGAATCACGTTAAATCTTATTTATTGTACGTATTTTATTTTATATTGATCTTGTTTTATTTTTTCGCTTATAAATTCTTAACATGTTGTATTGCCAAGATGTATTATAATTTTTCCATATGTATTTAATTAACACTTGTAATGATCGATTTTAAATCTATGTAGTTTTGTTCTAATAAGTAACTTATGTTTTTTTTTTAAATATATAATTATTTTCTATAAGACCTTGGTTGTTTGTGTATGTGTTTATACATGTATCATCTTAACTTAGAGTCTCAACTTAATGATTGTTGCATCTCTTGCAATATATATTATAAAATTATGATATATTTATATTGTGTAAAACTTTATTATTTTTATATTTTTTGGACTGTTAAGTATATTGTGCAAAATTTAATTACTTTTATATTTTTTTAACTGTTGAATGATGATAATAAATGATTAAAATTATTTAGTTATTTTTTTCAAGTGATAATCTTCATATTTTTTACTGTTAATCTCATCTATCCATTTACTTTCATCCAACGGTCTAAAAAGGTGTAAAACTTTCAAGTTTTACATAGTGTAAGAGGATCCTATCCACTTACACTGGGTAAAACTCAATTACTTTTACACCGTTTTTAGAATTGGACCGTTGGATGGTGGTAATAAATGGCTGAGATTGTTTCTTTATTTTTTTCCAAGTAATAATCTTCACATTTTCTACTGTTAATTTCTTTCATTCATTTACTTTCCACCCGATAATTAAAAAAAATTATAAAATTTTTCATATTTTATATAGTGTAAAAAAATCTTATCTATACGTATATATATCAAGATTATGACTCTAATTACACTCTCCTATTGAACTTCATGGACCCCAGATTGTAAATAAACAAATATATAATATATGGTTGTATCTACATATGTTTGACAAATAGAATGCTTCTCCATTATTTTCTTGTCTCCAATCGGATTTTCTTTCAAGCCAAGACAAGTTGCTCATCATGGTTTTTCCTAAATTTTCTATTAGCTATTCATTATTTGAGATGGATTAATATATCGTGCCAAGCTAAATTTTAAAAATCATATTTTTAATCTCAAAATACAACTGTAAACGTAACATATGACTTGATTCATGAATAGAATTGAACTTAATTCATCTTCAAATTTAGCTAACCCTAGTATTCTCTCCTAAGGTGTCTCTATTTCCTTTTATCTTTGTTTCACCGGCGGCAGTTTTTACCATTAGTGTCCACCGTCGGTATTTTTTTTCCTACTATATTCTAATTTTGTTTTTCCTTTGTCTTTTTTTTAGTTTTAATAAGACTTCTTTTATGACATATTTTCCGTTTTCTATCTTTTTCTCAGTTTTTTGACCCTTTTTTATTTTATTTTATTTTAGATTTGACGACGTCACAACTGATCAAGATGTCACTTTTTGTTATTTTGTCGATCTTCCCTGCTTTGGACCATTAGATTGGATTTAGATACACAATTTGTGTTCGTAGATAATTTTCTCACGATGCTCAACTCTGATTTGCTGTTGTCGATAGCCTTTTAATAATTTGATCCCATTTTGTGGTTCGCTTGCCCATGCAGTCAACTATGTTCATATCTATCTTTTGTTCGAGTCTTTTGATTGAGTTTTTTTTTACCTTTTCCTTGTATGGTCCTTATAAGATCTCAAGTAGCTAGTTTCTTGTGTCAATGGAAAATGTCTAAATTATATGTTTAGTTTACGTTGATGGTCGTAAACTATAATTGTAATTTTAGATAATTTCTTTTTAATAATGCTAGCTGCTTTTATTAAAAAAGAATTAAACTTAGTTTGTGCTAATTACATTATTATTCTCATTTATGCCACTAGTTTTCCATATCATGCCATGTAAATATAGATGTTTTTTTTATAATATTTATTCTTAAAAGTCTTTTAAAAAACCTATATAATGGTTTTCAAGTGAAAACAAAGGGAGTGTTGATCATATATACATCACATTACTATGTTAACAAACTGAGAATGAACATAAATCTTTAAGAAGAGAGAACAATACTCTCACAAGTTTTATTAATTTTTACGTAATATCTCAAATGAGAGCGGGAGGTATTTATACAAGAGTTGAGTGAGTTAACATGATAACAGACTAACAAAATTTCCTAACTGTCTCTGCTGACTCAACGCAACTTAACTGACTTACAACAGACTGCTGATCAATATCTATCCTAGACTCATAACATTCACCGTATTTTTCCAGTTCCCCAAAGCTTGTCTGCTCCTAGTATAGCCATTAAAAAACGAAGAAGTAAACATACACAAAACAGAAAACAAACATACACAAAAGCCAAACCAGTTCAAGTACAAGATGCACTAGTTAAAGAAAGAGCAACAAGTTTATGTCAAAAACGATAGAACAACATTGCAGAAAGGGGTTTAGTCATAATGTCTGCTACTTGTTCATAAGTAGACACCTCATTGACCAACAACTGTCCTGCCATAACCTTCTCCCTAACAAAGTATAGATCAAGTTCAACATGCTTGAACTTGGAGTGCATCACGAGATTAGCTGAAACAACAACATCACTAGAGTTTTCACACCACAACGTAGGCAAACCATCCAGAGGAATACGAAGTTCGCGAAGAAGAGACTGAAGCCACAATATTTCAGTAGTAGCACAGACAACAACACGATACTCAGCCTCTGCCGTGGAACGAGAGACTACAACTTACTTTTTACAACCCCAAGACACATGGTTACCTCTAAAAAACAAACAAAACCCCGTAGTAGAGCGTCGATCATCGACATCAGACCCCGATTTGCATCAGCAAAACCCACTATACCCAATCAAGAGGCTACTTTGAATTGCAATCCCCAATCAATAGTCCCATGAAGATATCATAGAATACGTTTAACAGCCTAAAAATGAGTATCCAAGGGAACTTGCATGAATTGACACACCTAATTTACACCAAATGCTATATCGGGTCTAGTGATGACAATATACTATAAAGCCCATACTATACTCCTATACTCTATCACATTCTCAATGGGAGTACCAACAGACACATATAGATGACAAGTTGAAACCATAGGCGTAGGCAACTCATTTGCAGTATCTAAGCCACAACGTTGGAGGAGATCTCCAATATATTTCTTCTGACTAAGAAGAAAACCGCCACCTGTATAATGAACTTGAATCCCAAGAAATAATCTAAAACACCCAGGTCTTTCAGGGAAAAACTCTTGTTTAAGTCATCAATAACTGCCTGTACTTCATCACTGTCACATCATGTTACAATTATATCGTCGACATATATAAGAAGATAAACTACCCTGACACCAATACTTTGAACAAACAAGGACAAGTCTGACTTAGACAAACTAAAACCTACTGATAGCAAATATGTCAGTAATTTTTCAAACTAGGCACACATTGCTTGTTTCAACCCGTAAAGAGCCTTATTAAGCTTGCATACTAACATGGTCTTATCACCTTGTTCATACCCAAGGGGTTGCATCATATACACTTCTTCAGCCAAATCCCCGTTTAAGAAGGCATTGTTGATATCAACTTGCCGTAGAACCCATTTCTTTGTGACAACCAACGAAAGAATAGTCCTTATAGTTGCTGGTTTGATTACTAGACTGATGCATTGACACATACGGAACATTGACAACGAGCTGATCACCACTTGGTTGACCCACGAGACTTGACGAAACATTTACAATGGGTTGATCACCACTGGGTTGACCCACTGAACTTAGAGACGCATCCACAGCCGATTGTGCCATGAATGTTGAACGCGGATCATCATGAGGTGAAGGAATTCGTCTTAGGAAATCAGAATCTGCAGACACAAGAATCAAAGGAAAACCATCTGACCTAAGAGAACCAGGTCGAACCATATTAACACCATTATCAGACTGAGCATTTGAAACCATGGGAAAATTGTCTTCATCAAAAATAACATGACGAGACAAAATAATCTTACCATCCTCACCAAGACATTTATAACCCTTATGCTTAGGACTATATCCCAAGAAAACACACTTTTTGGAACGAAAATCAAGCTTGTGATGATTAAACGGACGTATGAGTTGAAAACACACGCACCCAAAAACCCGTAAGGACTCATTTTCAGGCTTTTGTTAATGCAAAACTTCAAACAGAGACTTCCCGTGTAGAGCAGATGTTGGTAATCTATTTATTAAAAACACCGATATGACAAAAGCATGGCTCAAAAAATTGATAGACAACCCTGCCTGAGCCAGCAGAGTTAAGCCCACTTCAACTATGTGGTGATACTTTCTCTCAGCCTTGCCATTATGTTCAAACGTACTAGGACAAGATATATGACGTTAAATGCCATTCATAGCCAACCAGGATGCCAAACTTATATATTCACCGCCACTGTCCGTTTGCAAAGTTTTAATTTTACCATTATACTAAACTTCAATCATCTTATAAAAATTAAGAAAGCACTGAAAAACATTGGACTTTCGCTTAAGTAAGTACATCCAAGTAAATCTACTGTAAACATCAATAAAGTAAACATAGTAATAGAACCCATTCGAGACAGTATGAGTAGGCCCCATACATCCGAAACAATAAGTTGGAAAGGGGCATCATACTCAGTCGTAGACAAATGAAAAGGTAGCTTGTGAGCTTTGCCTTGTAAACATGGCAAGCACACATCTGGAAATTTATTATTACTAACATCAATATTACAAGAACTCAAAGCATTCTTAAGCACATTCAAAGACGGGTGACCTAAACGTTTGTGCCACACTTCCAAAGAAACACAAGCTTTAGAGATAGTACAAGCCTTAGAAGCAACATTATTTGCAATAGTAGAACAATTCCTATTACAAACTCTATTACTGAGAACATCAAATGAAAGTAGTTCATATAGGCCTTCAGGAGTGAGCTTCCCCTCCAACAGAATCGCCTTGGTTCGAGCATCCTTGACAAAACATTTATATGAGTGAAACTCAAAGAAAACACCATTATCCCGGGCAAATTTAGACACTAACAACAAGTTTCTTTTGATATCAGGTACACAAAGCAAATTACGCAAGCATAAAGACCTATTGGTCGTCAACACATTTCCAAGAGTAACATGAGTAATTTGAACCTCACAACCATTACCCATTAGTAAAAAAATCCGTACATGTGTTTGCCACATTAGAATGAAGATTGGAACAGTCATTTGTGATATGATGCGTTGCACCTGAGTCAGGATGCCACACCACATCTCGAGAGGGAGAAGAACAACTTCCACTCAGACCAGAATAGAAAGAATTACCCACAATTAATGATGGTGCAAAAGAAATTTTGAAAAGGGCAGTTTAGGAGCTGAAGGAAGAGAGGAAGAATAAACCATTGTGGGCAAAGGAGATCCAGGATGAGCAGAAAAAGAAGCAGGTTGATCCACATTAGGAAACGCTGACCCTACATACGAGGGCTGGGAAAGCACTGGAATAGATCCAGCAGCTCGCAAGTTACTGCAGACAGGTCCAAACACAACACATGGAGTAGCATAGGAGACAGACGAATATCCACTAGATGGAGGACCAGGAAATACATGAGAATGCACCTGAGCAGGAGTCTGAGTGAAATTGTGACCAATGGTTTCAACCCTGGGACCAAGCGAAGGCTTATTTTGATGCTCAGAACTGTTAGAACCTTCTTGAGGAAAAATGTCCCCAGATGTGACACTATGGTAATTGTGATCAAACCTATATAACCACTTGGGAACCAAATGACCATATCGCCCACAAAGTTGACAATTAGGTCGATTATAACCATAACGACCTCTCCCTCTTCCTCGAAAGAAGTTATAACCACGTTGTCCTTTAGAAACAACATTGCTATTTTGAAAATTATCTTCAGTGAAGTCATATTTGTCTTCTAAGCCATCAGACTCTTCACTTTTATATTCTGAACGACTAACAACATTTGCTTGAATAGAGAAGTTTTCAATCATAAACTCTTTTTGCCGAGCATCACAATCAAACAACATTTCTGTCAAGTTTTCAAGAGTCAAAGTCTCTCTAGAGGCAACATCAATTACAGACTCAAATTCAGCAGTGAGCCCAACAAGAATAACACTAACTTGTTCTTGTTCTGAGACTACATTTCCTGCAGCACCTAAAGTGTCACAAATCATCTTAATCTTGGCAAGATAGTCACTAACAGACACTCATCTTTTCTTCTGGGAATGTAAACTATGACGCAAGGAAGAGACCTTGGAAGTTGACTTGGCAGCAAACCTTCGACACAAAGCATTCCAGATCGTACGGGCGGTGGTAAGCCCCGTACGATGTGGAAGAATATCAGGGCTCAGTGTCGAAAGCAGCCATGAGGCAAGAAGGTTATCTTGCTTCATATATGCAAGATAGGCATGATTATCAACACTCTGACTAGAGTCATCAGTGATAACTTTCTCAGGCACTTTATGATCTGAGACAAATGACACCAAGCCATATCCCTCTATAATCAACATGACTTGATGCTTCCAAAGAACATAACTATTTTCAGTAAGCTTCACAGTGTCAAGCTTAGGCAATTGCTGAACAATGTACATATTCGAAGTCAATAACAGAGAAGAAAGAATCAAACTCGAACTCGTAGGAGATTCATCAGTCATGATGCTAAACCAAAAATACAAGAATCGTAAAAGAGACAAAGAAGCAACCTCAAGAAAAACTGTCACAGAAAATACGTCGAACAATTTGCAGGCAACAACAAACACATCAAGAGCACGCACAAAACAAACCAACAAACCCTGAACAAACTTCAATCAAGAAAAAAGTAGGCCAAGCGTGAGACTGTGATGGCACAAAGAATTAAACTCTAAGAGACACAATTATCTGATCGCAAGATTACCTACAAATCACTAATATGTTCTTCAACAAGAAACATGAACCATATTTCCTCACGATCTAACTGGTAATATGAACTCTTAATCAGAAAATTGATGCAATGATTAAAGCGTACTGAGGACATAAATCTTACCACATTCTAATCGCACTCACCGTTATTTGCTTCGAAGAGAAAATTCTGACGAGTGAGAAAACGAACCAGATCAGGCTTTGATTACTGAGTCAGCAGCACAATCCGCACTCACATTCTTATCACGCACGCCTATCAGAGGAGAAGTCACAAACGCAGCGAAGAGACACCAGGAAACTAGCGAATGATACCATATTAACAAACGGAGAATGAACAAAAATCTTTAAGAAGAGAGAACGATACTCTCACAAGTTTTATTAATTTTCCCGTAATATCTCAAATGAGACCGGGAGGTATTTATACAAGAGTTGAGTGAGTTAACATAATAACAGACTAATAGAATTTCCTAACTGTCTCTGCTGACTCAACACAATTTAACTGACTTACAACAGACTGCTGATCAATATCTATCCTAGACTCATAACATCCTAGAGGTATAATCAAAATCATCTAGTTGATTAAATATTAATGCATTTTAAAATTATAGATAAAACTTTTGAATTCAAAATTTCAAATCAAATATGATGTTAATGAGAGAAATAATTAGTCAAATTAAGATCAAATTAAAGATTGAACACGCACCTGTCACAATCCTCTAGCAGGCAGCTAAGGAGACACTTCACGTGCTTCTCAATTTCCAGTCTCGAACAAAAGACAGTAATGGTAATCCTTGGTGATTATGGATTTTTTTTTCTCAATTAGGCTAATAATTAATTTGACATGTAATTAATTAGTTTCTTGCTTGAGGAAGACAAATTCGAGTGAAGGTGGCAATCAGATGGATTCGTGTAATTTTTTTTGAACAGTACCTATAATCCAGGACTTCGGAAAAAAAAAAGAATATAAACGAAAAACTTAATCACTTGATGTCTTTACTAAACGAGAATATATATTCTTTCCGTCTAATTGTTAATTTTTTTTGAAAGTTAAGGTAATTACAAGTAGTATTTATTTTGAATATACTCAAAATTATTTGACAATGCATGTTCAATCACCTTGTTGCAGCTGTTGGTGCTCGAACCCGTGACTTCTAAAAACAACAACTATTCCTTTAACCACTGAGGCAAGTTGATTCGTGCACAATTGTTGATTTCTATATTTGTTATTTTGCATTACCTTTATAAAAATGGGTAGGATTGATTTCAACATATAGGAAACGTCTTGGTGAAGGAATTCTACATTTTTTCACTAATGTAATGTATTATTAATATGATTTGGTCGATTTAAACGTTTTTGTGTTGCGCCATGTGCTATGTATTATTTGAATAGTTGTTTGATATATTATGAATAATTAAAGAATTATTATTTGATGTACTGCTAGTATAAATATATTATATAAAAATGTTTATTTAAATTTCGGTCAGTTCAAGATGCAAGAGCGTTTTTAACAAATCTCATTATTCTTTTTTTTTAAAAAAAACTTTAAAATTTAAATTTAAAACCTTAATATTAAAACTCTAAATTCTATTATAAACCCTAAACTAAACTTTTAAACTTTAAAATACACATACATATGAATTTTTTCCAATACATCAAATATTTTCTCATAATTGAATTTGGATTACTACGCGACAAAATTTTCATATTAATTCAAATGTATTTCTTCACCTAAAAGCATTCTCTCATTTTTTGTTTTATTGTGAGTAGAAGAAAAGTGCAAGTTTAAGTGTTTAACACCTAATTTTATAATGATTATTATGAAGATCTTTTGTATTTATCTATCTAATTAGTTAATTATCTATTTATAATATGTAAATTATATGTACATTTAAATCAATATATAGCAATTAACGGCTTGTTAATCTAGTGAGACTTAAGGTTTATAAATAAAATTATAAATTCAATTTTAATATTATAAAAAAACAAATTATATTGAGAGAATAACTTTCATAATACATACTGACCGAGCTATATGGGCGTGGGGAGAGAGAATTAATTGCTCCTCATCCCTGATATTTTCCATATTTGTCTTTTTATTTATTTTTTAAAATTTAATTTATTTATAAATTTGTCCCACTTTTAAACATTTATATTTTGCTTTTAACTCTAAATCTTAGCTCCGTCCATGATAATACGACCCTCACAGTATTAGAAAATATACTGCACTTTTGTGCCTACCCCCATCAACGAGAGTCAATATATGCTGTATTTATCACATTTTTCTTTATTTTCATTTGTATTCTTAAAACTGCTTTTGAAAAGAGTTGGTAAAGGATACAAAATAAATTAAACAAATTAATGGAGCAGTGGTTGTTGAAATTCTAATAATTAAAGTTATCTGAAATGAATCGATATGGACTTAACCTATAAGACTGTCATTAATTACCAAAAAAGGGATACCAATATTCAAAATACAACATGGATTAAAGAGTATTAGTTTAATCCTTAGTTTATATATCAAATCT
The DNA here is from genome assembly GCA_958450335.1 of Hibiscus tridactylites. NCBI lineage: Eukaryota > Viridiplantae > Streptophyta > Magnoliopsida > Malvales > Malvaceae > Hibiscus > Hibiscus tridactylites. The sequence goes on from OY288265.1 coordinate 96,337,575, forward strand.
AAAAGGCAAGAATATGTATTTATACATATGATTAATTATTTGATATATTTAATAACTTTCGATGCACGATAATCATATGAGTCTCGATTATATTCAGAATCAAATTGGTTTAAATCCTTAAACAAGATAGAAAGTTTTCATCGATATTTTCTTGGCTTAAGGGTAATAAAAACCCCTTTAACTTTAAAAAAAAATTAAGTCTCTAAACTTTTTTTCCACTTAATTAAGCTCTTATACTCTAAAATTTTATCAATTCATCTATTTGGCCAACATTGACTATTAAATCTAACAAAAGTTTTTGGACCAGTTAGTGCAACATGTCGTATTACAATGTTATCGCTCGGCATTTTCATAATTTTTTTCATTTTATTTAAAAAAATCCTCAAAAGTTCTAAAAATTCTAAAAAAAACTTATAAAAATTATAGAAAATAATTTTCTAAAAAAATTGTAAATGGCACATCATAGAACTATAGTGTATCACATGAAAATAATCTTTTCTCATGAAAAACCGTAAAAAAATTGATGGTCAAAGGGTTTAATTGATGAAAATTTGAAGTATAAAAGCTTAATTGGGTGCAAAGAAATTTTAGAAGTTTAATTAATTATTTTAAAAAATACAAGGGCTTATGATACCCTTAAGACTTTTTTTCTATCACGAAATTTAAAACCGAAACTTTATTTAAAAGATATCAAACTCCTAAACTCGACCTAAATAGTTTACTATTGTTTTCCATCAACATAAAAGTTGCAGGTGGTGATGAGAGAATATAATTAATGCAATCTTTTCTCATACCCTATATTCTCTAAGATTAATAGATTCCATGCTGTCCAAATTATTTTTGGTAGTCCCAATCTGGAAAATTTCTTACAAATCAACTCACTCTAACTAGTGTTTAACTCACAGTAAAAAAAAAAAACAGGTAAGAAATTTTAAAACTTAGTGGTAAATAGACTAATTTAGCCTATAATGATTGCTTGGATGATGGGAGCATAATTATAAATATATGGAATTAAAAATATAGTTAATGCTAATTGTACGATTAAAGGAAGAAAAATAAGAAGTAAAGCACTTTCATAGGCCCCATTGCTTGCCCCCTCAGTTCAGCTCCCGTTGGTGTGATCTTCATTTTCCTCTATCTTCTCTGCAAAATTTTCTCTTCTTTTCCTTTTCTTTCTTCTTTGTTTGGACACATACAATGATGTCAATCAACAAAGGGAAAGAAATAGCTGAAGGTTCTTCAATACCAGCTACTGTTGCTGCTGCTGCTGTTGTTGTTGTTGGTGATCAGCGGAATCCGCCGCCGTTGAGCCGGTACGAGTCGCAGAAGCGAAGGGATTGGAACACTTTCGGACAGTACTTAAGGAACCAAAGGCCTCCGGTCGCGCTTTCGCAGTGTAACGCCAATCATGTACTCGAATTCCTTCGTTACCTCGATCAGTTCGGCAAGACTAAGGTGCACTTACAAGGTTGCGTGTTCTTCGGGCAACCGGAACCGCCCGGGCCGTGTACGTGCCCGCTTAGACAAGCCTGGGGTAGCCTCGACGCTCTCATCGGTCGACTCCGGGCCGCTTACGAAGAGAATGGCGGGTTGCCGGAGACCAATCCTTTTGCCAGCGGTTCTATAAGGATTTACCTTCGTGAAGTGAGGGATTCCCAGGCTAAAGCTCGGGGAATTCCCTACAAGAAGAAAAAGAAGAAGAGGAATCCATTGAAGACTAATGAAGTTAGCTCAAGCTTCCCAATTCAGCAACCTTGATTTCTCTTATGGTAATTAGTTTAATTAATTTACTTAATTTTCTTCATTAAAAGTCTTAGTTAATTAACAGTACAAGATCTGGTATCCATAACAACAAACTTTGACTTATTCATGGATCTTTAATACATGAAAAATAATTGAATTTTACTATAATCACCAGTTTAAGTAAGATTTTTTTTTGAGGAACAGTTTAAGTAAGATTAGATTGTTTAATTAAATAACAGTTTTTTTAGCATCCAAAGCCTGTACAAAACTTGGACATTTATGCCAAACATTTTGAATTTTTTCCCCATTGATGATAAACCCTAGAGCTTCAAAACCCTAATTTGTATCTTTGTTTACTTTAAGAAAGACAAAACACAATAACAGCACATAGAAACTTTACCTTAATATCAACAAAAAAACATTAATTTTCTATGAACACATACAGAACTCTTCTCCTTCCTCATCCCTTTCATTTTTCTCTCTCTCACATGCAGAAATCTTAGTAATTTTGATGGTTTTTGTAAATATAATATATGTCCCATTTTCAAGTTTTTTTTTTTTAACTCTAGTGAGTCCTTGCTCTTTTAGGATTCTGCACCAACTTTGCTCTCCAATGGCCATAACACTTTTTATATATAGGATCAACTTATAGAGTGTAAAACTCTTTTAAGTTTTACACGTTTTTTGGATTATTGGATGGAGGAAATAGATGACTGAGATTAACTCTTACTTTTTTCCCCAAGTGATAATCTTCGCATATTCTACTATTAATCTCATCCATCCGTTTCACCCATCCAACGATCCAAAAAACACGTAAAACTTAGAGAGTCTTACACTGTGTAACTGGATCCTATCCCTATATATATATATAGGGTAGGATAACATAAGTAGGATAAACCCAAAATGCTTGTTCATTGTCTTTGTTCTTTTGTTGCAGATAACATAAGCTATCACTAAGATATCCTACACTCAATATTTATAAATTATAATAGATTAAGATATATTGGATTTATAATAATATTAACCTTTTAATGATTTAATTTAACCTTCCATTATGTGAATGTCCTTTTCTTTGGTGATAATTCTATTTACAATCAACCAAGAGAATCAGATTTTCTTTTGTCTGTATCATAAAAGTGCTAATTGTTTCCCCTTATTTTTATATAACCCACAAATGCTTTGCAGCTAACATTAATGTCCAAGCAAAAGCATAATAATTATGCCAAAATCATTAACAAATTTTACCACCATATCCTTCCAAATTAGCTAAAAAAACCCAGATTTCAAGCTTTTTAATCACATGATTGAATCATTTCATTTTTTGTATTATTTCAAGGTCCTAAAACAAAATTCCAAGAGCTTGAATCAGTTTGCTACTAGTACTTCATCATCATGCTAAAGCTCCATCTTACTGGGAAATCAGCAATCATTTCCTCCTTGGATCCAGATATTGGCAGATAGCTAGCTAATAATTCATCAGCACTGTGTTTATTGTTTTAAATGAGAATCAAAGCGGGAAATGGGGCAAATATATATATATATATATATATATATATCATATAAACTGGAGTTGAAGAGGGTAAGCTGCTTTTTTTCTTCTTTTTATATTATCTTACCTTTCTATATCAAGTTAGTTAATTAGGAGTATTTTGTCAAATGCAATCAAGTATGTTCCATGAACTATTATTCTCCAGGTATATGTACATTGGTGATGCAAATGACTTTAATAGTTTTGTACTGCAACTGTTCAAATTTTTGTTTATTTTATTTTTTATAATTCTGCATAAACTATTATATGGGATCTTCTTCAACATCTAGTACTAAGAGCATAGTACCTTAAATTATTACATGTAAAGTGGTTGGCTCTATAGGACCTATATGTATCTTTAGTATAGGTTATCTCTGAAAAGTGACCAAATTCAAAAATAATATACAATTAATATATGAAAAAAAAATCCATGAATACTGAATGAACTGTGTTTTAAATGTTAGGATTTTAGGAGTATTGCCAGTCGTAATAATATAAGGAGACCCCTTTTTCATAATTTTTCCTATTTTTTCATTCCCCACTTCAATTATCTTGTCCCACATGTTCATAATGTTCTTTGATTTATACAGAAACATCATTGGATCCCTCTTGAAGGTTAACTTTTTTTACATAAGCTAGTAATTACTGTCATTAACCTTTCCTCTTCCATTCATGGATAAACTTTATCCTAATTCCCACCCTTTTGAGCTTTACAATGCAAAACCCATCTTTTATATTAGTCCCCTAACTAGCTAGTCTATCTGCAATTCTGGTTAATTTCCAATGAAAAATGGTGAAATTTTCTGATATTTTCAAACAAAATAACCTTATCTCTAATCAAGCTTACTTCATGTAGTTTTTGTAATGCTTATGCTACTCTTTAGGATGTTGGTGTTCCCCTCCCATCAATTTTTGAGCTTTACACGTTTTTTGGACCGTTGGATGAGTGAAACGAATGGATGAGATTAACAGTAAACATGTGAAGATTATCACTTGGAAAAAAAGAGTAAGGAGTTAATCGAGCCATTCATTCCCCCCATCTAACGATCCAGCGAAGGATTGAATAATTAAGAGGAAATATATATATATATATATATATATATATATATATATATATATATATATATATATATATATATATATATATATTATAAAGGGCCACTAATCATAGATGATAATTTGGGGTGCATACATTCAAAATTTTGAATTGATATTAATGTACAAGTATTTGAGGTAGTTTAATGATTAAGAAAATTGGTTGTTCAATTGTCCTACACTTGTATCAGAATAATTCCAAAATTCAAATAATATTTAGTTTAGAATTAATTATAGCAAACACCATGGCCCCCATATGTGAAAGAAAATTGTAATCATTATGAAATGCTTAAAAAAATTTAAAGATAACATCAAAACAAATATAAATTAGAAAATCTGCAGAATCTCTGTAATGGTGACCATAGTATGTACCATATTAATTAAAATTCATCAACTTCAATCAATCATATGTAATAGGATGTAAGTGTGAAGCAAACTTGAAATAGAAAAGGTGGAGCATTGAGAATATAATGTACAATTATCAAAGTAGGAACATATAAGCAAAGTAAAGATTCGAATCTCAAATATGTTTGGGATTATATGAATCAACTGAATTCTCTTTCTCATGCAGTTCAAGAGCCATTGTAGTTGTTTAACTTTCTTTCTGCCAGTCTGATATATACCTAATCACTCTTTTAGACTAGTTCAGTTCACTGATATTGTTTCAACCCATTTGTTCCCTAGCTAGTCTGCCAGTCTATCAGATTGTACTAGGAAGATGATGAAGCTTATCTTAATTACTAGACTGCAGTTTAGACTTTTTCAGATAGATCTACCTTTATAGTCATTATAGCACCATTTTTTTAGCCAATGCCTTTGCATTAAGTGGGGGCATTCATAACACTAATGGCTCCTTATTCTGTAGCCACTTCTTCATGAATTTACTGAAGAAACATGATGATATGTATGTATGCATGCATGCATGCATGTATGCGAATGCGACATCTATAGAACATTGACAGCACACTTTCAACTTGGCTTACATTTTTTCTCCATAATGTTCCATCAAACAGACGATTAGACAAGTATCATAAAGATAGGGAGAGGGCAGAAAAAGGGTATTGAGTATTGGAATCATGTTATTTTCAAAACTCAAATGCTCCATTACCGTGAAAGAACTTGAAAATGAAATGCAACACTTGGTCATTTTGTTCCTTTGTTAAGCGCTAACAAAGAAGTATACATTCATTTCCAAATAAGTTTCTCTTTATTGTTTGTATTTTTGTTGTATGCATATATGTTTTCCAATGGCATGTTGCAGATATTTTGCACCAGTTAAGCTTAAAAGTAGATGCAAATATGTATATAGATAGAATCATTGTAGGCTAATGGGTGAACCTCATAAAGGTTAATGGTGAATGATCTGTTTGAAAGCAAGAACATCCGCAATGATAGACATAGAATTACTAAAACTCTCGTCTTATTAGTTGATTCAATGCTATTTAAGGTTTGACTGGGTTCTAGTTCGGTTGCTACTGCTATAGCATATAAATGGACATGGATTTGAATGTGCTTAAATGTGTAATATTCTTCAGATAGTTTAGTCATTGTATAAAAAAACTATTTAATGTTTCATAGTGATTTCTAATCATAAGAAAAGATAAAAAAGCCAACGTTCTAAAATTTGATTTCATTTCAGTTGGATTATTCATGAATAGTTAGATTCAGACTTGAAATTATTATTATTAATAAATTTGTATAATCTCTTTATTATCTTCAGATTCTCTTTGTCATAAAACAGACAAGAAAGATATGATTTGACCAATAAAAATATTATTTTAATTTATTGTAAAGAGTCACTTTTAGAATACCCGCCTCTATGTGTAAGATTTCCCCCCCTAAAATAATCATTTAAAAAGATTTATTAAAGATCTTGTCCAATCACTGAAAGCCTTTTCTGCTTAAAGTGCGCTTCAACAGTATAATTTTAAAGTAGAATTCACACTCAAAATGATTCGTATAAAGACAATATTTATAACAATGTTTAAAGATGAAAAGATAAATTCCTAACCTGAGCATTTTCTTCTTGTCCAAGCAAGTTGAATGACCCTAAAACCATTTCTAAGTAACCTAAAACAAATGGGTAAAAAGCATGCAATTCCCTCTTTTTCTTAGGACCCCACCATTTGTCCTAGTCTCATGACAGATTTTTTTAAGGGTTCTTAAAGTGGTAGCAGGTTTCAAATCAATAATTTAATCAGAGTTTCTGCAATACCGTTGGTGGACAAGGGATTAAGATAGCTTGATTCCAAGTTATAATCATACACTACTGTTTTTTCTAATATTTATTTTATTCATCTAACGATCTAAAAAACGTGACTGTAAATTTGTGTGTAAACGAAAGGAAAATACAAGTTCTATTGTATGCGCCAACAGAGCAGCTGTTCAAATCAATAATTTAATCAGAGTTTCTGCGACAAGTTGGTGGACAAGGGATTAAGACATCTTGATTCCAAGTTATAATCTTTACATACACTACTGTTAATCTCAGCCATTCATTTCATATTCATTTCATTCATCCAACAATCTAAAAAACGTGACTGCAAATTTGTGTGTAAACTGATCATACACACACATATATAGATATATAGGAAGCAAAATACAAGTTCTATTGTATGCGCCAACAGAGCAGCTGTTGAATCTGATTGATTTTTGGTAGATTAATCTAATATACTATACAGAATTTAGTGACGGAGATTTCCATGGCTACCAGAAACCAAGCCCCGTTGTTCCCCTCAATTAGACTCTTTATAAACAAAGGAGAACTCTAAAATAGTCCAAGAGAAGAATGGATATCGATCTTCCTCAATCGTATAAGTAGACCGATGGTTGAAGGAGAAGTTGAATTCGACGTACCGATAAATTCCTTATGATCAGACTCAAAGATAACTTGCTCCGTCCCCGACTCCAAGCAGGAAAAGAAGTTTCTTGGTTATATATAGCTTATGCATGCAATGCCTCAGCAGAACTGGCATCGACCATGAGTTCACCCCGTCAACCAAACGACCTACATGATTAAGACACACTATTGCAATATTGGCTCCACCAGCCTCTTCTTTGTAGGAAGCATCACAGTATAAACAAATTCAAAGAAATCAGAAGCCCCAAAGAAACACAAGGGCATTGACATGTACATATGCTGTCTTAAAAGTTACAAAAAGAAAATTCCTCAAACATCTAAAGAAAATTCATTTCAGATATGAATACTTGGTCATACCATATAGCCTTTTATAAATAGTTTTCCTAGTCACTTCAAAGCTCTTGAACCTCTCTGCCCCTCATATCCTCTACCAAAAAAAAAAGAAAAAGAAAATCAGGGTTTTCATTTATCCCCAACATTTAATAACCGGCACAACGAGAACACCAAACCGGCTTATGCACAAGCATGTACAAGAGCCAAACTCCAATCAACCCGTTTAAGAAAATGCAAGTTGATTTAACATCATGAGGATGTGAGTTGTGACGCAGGGATAAGATTTGAATTAAACCATTAAGGGCCAGTTCATAGCAAAAATCTCAGGATTTCGCCTAACCATAATGTTCTCAAACTAACAATTTAGATTCCTCCATGGCTTGATTTTGAGATGAACTGTCATACTTTAAGCTTTTTGTGACATCGAAGAAATGTGCAACGGCCTCTTCAGGAGTCCCGACTAGAACACCATGACCCAAATTAAGAATGTGCCCACGTGGTCCTGCACACTTAACAACCCTGAAAGCATAATGCACCAGTTTAAACTACTGGACCGATAAGAAGCATATTTAAAGTTGTATTTAACTCGGAGACAGAACTTCAAGATCTGAAGGCATCTTTTATGACCCATTTCCCCCTTTTTATTCAGTGGCTGGTGGGGACTACCGGGGAAGAGGGGGGGGGGGGGGGGGGGGGATAATTTCAACTATTACTACAAGGAATAAGGTCACCGTCCTTGCCACTTGCTCCATGATGATAAATGATCTACTGAACCGTCTTATATTAGTCAAGTGGCCTTTGTATGTATGCTCATAACAATATTAGCAACAAAAGAAACAAGAATCCACATCCAAATGTAGATAAGAGTTGACAATATTATAAGGAGATTCAAGCACAGAGTTCAACTGATATGACAAACCTTTGAATTTCCTCCGTCACTGCAGGAAGTGAAGAAAATAAGTAAGCGGGGTCGACATTTCCCTGCACACTGATATCAAAACCCAACCGTTTCCGTCCGTCAGCCATATCCACTGTCCAGTCAAGTCCAATCACATCAACCCCAGTTCCTTTCATGCGCTCAAGAAGGCCACCGTTTCCGTTAATGTAGAGAACAAGGGGTGTTCTAGGGCATTTATTCCGCACTATGTTTACAATCTGCAATTTCAAGAACCCGCTGAGTATAAGAGAGACATTTAAAAGTTACAGAAACATGTTATCCAAGGAAAATTTTCTCAAACCACTTAATAGGAGTCGATTGCTGGTAGTAACTGGTAATAGAAGAATATCATCAAATGTTTGTCTCCTCCTTTTTTTATATAATTTATAAAAGCAGAGTTCTTCCTTAAAATAAATGAATTCTCAAAATTTATAACCTTATATGGCTACATTTTAGTCATCCACGCATTTTAATGAAATATGATTTCGTAAGGCAATACAATGATGCTTTATCCAATCAACTAAGTTCAAAATTACCTCTGTTATGTAAGGCTTTGACCATTTCTCCCACATATCAGGTGGTAGTTGGCCACCCCATGAATCGAATATTTGTATGCAATGTGCTCCAGACTCCACTTGGTAAATAACATATTCAGATATGGCCTTTGTTAAATGAGAAAGAAGGGCCCTCAATAAATTTGGTGCTGTGTGGCACATACTCTTTATGTTTGTGTAAGTACGGGTTGTACCTCCCTCTACTATATATGTGGCAATTGTCCAAGGTGCTCCGACAAAACCCAGAACCGCTGCATGATCTCCAACCTACATAAAAAAGAACTTATAGAAGAAAAGGACATTTGACAATTATAAGATTTTTAGAAAATTAGTAAGACGTTGTCTATATAATGCATGTTATTAAAATGGATGATCACCTCCTGGCGCAAAATCTTAAGGGAATCCCCAACAAAATGTAGTTTCTCCAAGTCAATAGGATGCAATGCCTTCAAGCAATCCTCAGAGCGAAGCGGTGAATGAATGACGGGACCCCTTACTTCTTCAATGTCAAATGGGACACCAAATGCAGGCAGTGGAGTAAGAATATCAGAGAAAATTATAACTCCGTCGGGGCGGAAAGCTTCCCAAGGCTGCAAAGAAATTTCCGCAATGAGATCAGTTGTCTCAGACCTCTCTCTGAAGGTCGGATGTTTCTCTGCAAGCTTTCTGTAAACAGCCATATACCTTCCTGCCTGGCGCATCATCCATGCAGGAGGCCGACTTACAGGATCTCCTCTCGCAGCTTTAACCAACAATGGATCTAAAAAACAGACGAATGGAGAGAAAAGACCATAAGTTGATAGCATCTCTAAAGTCCAATGACAAGACTGCTCTCGCCATTTCGGATTGCCAACATCATTACATTCCACTAGCAAGGAGGAATATTAGTCAAATTTGAACAGGTTACACAAAAGGATCAAAAATTGTAAAATTTCATCATAATACAATTGGATATTAAAGCTATTTTACATTCTAAACCAAGCCATATCAATTCCCATCTATGCTCCGGTCAATACACTACTAAAAAATTTAGCTTTAAACGAATGCAATCCATTTCAACCATGGCTTGACCTTTATCCTCAGACCAAGTTGGCATTTTCTGAAAAATGCATTTAATTCTGAACAAAATTCTCCAAGTTACAACCTATTATGATATTCACTAAACACCCAAAATTTAAAAAAAAAAACTAACAACCGAATAAATATTTAATTTTTATAAAAACCACTTTACATTGAACCCAAACATAAGAGACCCAGAAAACTAAACTAAAAAGAAAACCAAAGAGATGAAAGAACTTTACCAGTAGTAGAAGAAGAGCAAGCTACAGAGAACTTCTTAATTTTCGTTCTCTTAGGAGAAGAAACAAAAGCTCCAGGGGAATTACTAGTTTCATTAGAGTGAAAACCCAACTGCACTGATTTAACTCCCAAGGAACTGCAAGCACTGCATGAAAAAATGAAGAAGTATAAGAAAATTAGGAAAAAATGTAGAAAATTGAAAAATGTTGTTTTCCTTGATAAAAAAGGGATTTTGACCTTGCTAGTGAAAAGCAGCCCATTCTTTCCCCCTTTTTTGTATACGAGGAGAATTTGTGAGTAGTTTGGCGGCAGTTCTTCACTGTTCCCTTATCTTTGAAGAGAAATCGATAGCTTGAGTTTGGTATACAGACAGTCAAGCTGATGCTTCTGATGTTGCCACGTCAGAATATTGGATAAAACAGAGCCCTACAATTTGTTTTCAAGCGAATGCTGTTTCCTCTGTTGAATTTCGTTTTCGTTTTTGGTAAACTGGTGTTTTAAAGGAATAAAAATCAAAATTAGATCAATTAATGAGATTTAAAGGATTAAAAGGTCAGTTAATGAATCAAATAAGAAATTCGTATTGAATGTTCAATTAATATTTAAATGGGTAATCTTCACCAGTAATCCCTTTCGTTCAGGGTGTGTTTTATTTTGGTCACCAAAATTTAAAAAAGATTATTCCGGTCGCTTACGTTTAAAATCGTTTTTATTTTGGTCCTTTGGCCGTTAATCTCCGTTACTTAAAAAAATAATTTTTAATTTAACTTTCAAAAAAAAATTTACTATCTTCCCCAAAAATTATAAAACTAAAACCCAAAAAATTAATTCAAAATTCTTACCTCTGCCTACCCTCCCCTAAAAAAAACTAAATCCGAAAGCCTACAACTCTACTATGTTTCTCATTTGTAACATTAATATTTGATATCAGTACATGAACATAAAGATACTACCATTGTAACTGTACAGTGGCTATAGGGAGTTGAATGGGGTTGGCAAAGAAAAAAACGAACCGCATTTCATCTCTCAGCACCAACCAAGGTCTTTTTTTCGCTTTCTTTCGTCTCAAACGATGTCGTAGGGAGCTTTTCTTTCGATACCGAAATCTCTTCTGCTGCAAAAAGTGGAGCAGATTGAAGTGAATTTGGTGTGTAGTTGAAGGAAAGGTTTTTGTTGGCAGCTAATGCCAGAAATTTCTTCTCATCAAGATTTTTTTGTCGGCACGAGGCTGCATTAGTTCGGTTTGTGCTTGGCCAATGTATCTTTGAATTTTTTTATCTGCAGAATCATCATTGTGATTAGAAAAGATATAAGGGTAAAACATGCTCAAACAATCGGCAAATACTATGCTTATGATACAAAATCGGTTGCATTCGTTAAGCAGCAATCGATCTATCAACAAATCTCACAAATTAAACAAACAAAATAAAAAATTGCAGCTAAAGCTACATAAACGCCCAAAACCATATAAACAACATTAAACAAAGAGAAAAAATTTTATTTTATGTTGAGCCTTACCTACGATTTTTTTGTTGTGTGATTTTCTGTGTTCTTTGTGTACAATGAATTTATAGGGGAGGAGAGACAGAGATTAGGATTTTGAATTAATTTTCTAGGGTTTTAATTTTATAATTTTTAGGGAAGACGGTGAAAAATAAAATTTTGAAAGTTTGGGGGTTAAATTAGAAACTAATTTTTTTAAGTAATGGAGACTAACGACTAAAAGACCAAAATAGAAACAATTCTAAACGTAAGTGACCAGAATAACCTTTTTTGAATTTTGGTGACCAAAATAAAACACACGCTAAACGAAAGGGACCAATGGTGAAGATTACCCTATTTAAATATATTTCACACAATAATTTTCTCAGCAAATTAGTGGAAAATATTAGAAAGCATAATATCACCAATGACTTATGTTAACTCTTCCCATTTTTGTTCATCACACTGCATAAATATGAGATATTATCTTTGAGTTGTCACTCGAAAGTGTCTCCTCAAGATCTCTCACTCGAACCAGTTGATCCAGAGAGACGAGAGTGATTGTTCAAAGTTAATATTAAGCACCTAGAAAATCATAAAAGGCAACAACCATTGTTCTTCCCCAACAGCACAGGTAGTATAACGATGACCACTAGCTGCAACAAAAGACAATGAATATAAGTAACAGAGATTCTTGTTGTAAAATGATGCACATTGGTGCATAAACAACTAACTACTTACAATTTATTTGGTGTATCCATAAGCACGAATCTTGAAAGCTCTAACGACGAAATGCTAGTTTCCATTTGGATCAATTACATGAGGTGCCAGAGAAGCTCTTCGAGACGAAAAAGGCCACAGTCGGGTAAGGCCATATCCAAAACGAGATCTTGCTCTTTCACTGCACGTGTTCCGCACTTCATCGTGAACAATGGTGTAGTTCGAGCTGCTTATGTTCCTCAAGTAGCAAAATTTATCGCCGTTGTAATCGTATGATTGTTGGGTACTTCCCACTCCACTGGCAACCAGGTTGTCCTTTACAACTATAACACCATTTCCTTTCTGCAAGTTTCTAAGCAAACTGCTAGGAGACTTGGCATTGGCATCTTTAAACATCTTCTCATCGAATCCCAATGTGACATTGGTTACCATCAACAGAGTTCCGTTTCCTTGATCAACATCGTCGGTGTATAAGTATAAATGAAACCTCTTGAGTGATTTCTTTGATTCGACATTAGAAGCTGGCAAATTCGCATAAACGCTGTCGTCAAAATGGATAGTTTGATTCACAATCTGCAGATTCCCATCCTTGTCCATCACCATGGAGTTACTATACCTTAAATCTTGAATGGACTCGGTCGTGACCGTCCCGTAACTGGACTTGACCCATCCAGTCGAGGATACGAACCTGGTTGTATTCGTAACAAATGTTCCATTCAAACCTTTAAAATCTAACACAGAAGAAACAGCAAGAGGAACAACATCATGCTGCAGAAGCTTCCCTTCAGTCTTTGCACTCTTACTGTCTAACCATAGATGTAAATTGGCATCAACATACCACACATTCAAGGCATTTGTAACTGCAAAACTTAGTTCATGCTTTTTCCCATCCAATAAATTCCCCAAAAATGGGCTAATTTCGATATCATACGTGGGAAGATCAAATGAACCTATACCACTAACCGGTCGCCACAAGAGCGGATTGATCCCTCCTGTGTAAACCACAGTAAAAGGCCAAACAACACCAACCACTTCACCATCCAAGCTAACCACAACTTCCCTAAAAGGTCCATTCCCCGGAAAACCTGTAAGATTATTGGCAGCAATATACTCGTTCGGAAGATTTCCATACCAAAACTCATCATTCTCGTGAAATGAGACATATATCTCCAGTACAGCTCTATAAACATTCTGAGGAACTTCAAATTCTATTACTTTAACATCAGTTGAATTCTCAATCTCAAACCACAATCCATCATTCAATGGCAGATCACGCGAAAAGGGTACGATCAAATCAGCCTCAGAACCCAATCCAGACCTTAAATTCTCTGCCTTTTCAATCATTTTTTCCACAGGTGGATAAAAATAAAGCGTCACATTGACATGATAAACACCAGTATACGTGGTGTCAACAAGATTTCCCATATAAACAGCAAACGTTTGAGTCTTGTTCGATAAAAGCAATGAGGAATACCTTGTTACATCCTTCTGGACACTCCAAATAATCCCGGTAGCTCTTGGCTCAGCTGTGCAGCTCCTGAGAAGCTCCACCCCAGACAACCAAACTCCGAAAATCCGGTCGAATTGTCTTCCTTTGCATGTAGCACTCCATTCCAGGACAATCCTGGAAAACTCATGATAGGGGCAATGAGATGGGAAGGTGTAGTTTGCCAAAACAGGAGGTTTCCCATAAGTGAAGCCAAAGTCATGTTGAAGAACAGAGAGGGTACAAGGAGTGGTAGGTGGGACATTTATGGGTTTGGTGACTTCAAAAAAGAGGGTTGGTGGGATGGTGGCATTGGTTGATGGTTGGGAGATAAGGGATGATCTGAGCAGGGTTTTGGAATGGTGGAGATTGGCATGGCAGAAGAGAGGGTTAAGAATTAGAATGGAAAGGAAGAAGAGAGGAGGGAAGGAAGGGGAAGCCATGGATGGGTGTGGTTGGTGAGGAATGGTTGATGTCTTGTTGATATTAAAGGGTACAATATAAGTTTGGTTTTGGAGTTGAAAACAATGTATATGATTTTGATTCAAGAAAAGAGCATAGAAAAAGTTAGAAATGGGAGATTATTGGGGAGAAAAACAAGGGATAGATATTAGGGACTAAGAGAGAAAAGAAATGAATTCTTGTAAGCTTAGCAGAGAAAAACAATCAAAATCATGTCCTGCCGCTTGAGTATAGACAAATAGCTCGGTTAATGTTACAGTTTATGGTATCAAACGATCATAGAACTATATCAAATTATTATTAGAGTAAACTATAAGAAATGCCACTAAACTTTAACCTTTATGTCAAACATATCACTGGATTTTGTTTTTTTTTCAATCCAAGCACTCGACCGTTAAACTATAACGGACCGTTAAATCCAAAACATCGTCGTTTCGTTTTGGTATAGTTGTTTTGGTATAATTATATATTTGGTCTCTGCTATTTACGCATTCTTTCAATTTATTCTTAATTTTAAATTAATAAAATAAATTAATTATTTAATTAGATGGTGACACATATCAACACCGTATTGGAGAACTTTAATTATTTATATTTGATATAATAAATTTATTTTTCTCCTCCAATCAGGTGGTGACACGTGTCACCACCTATTTAGAGGATAAAAAACAAATTCTCCAAACTTGCATTAAGTAAAATTAAAATCCGGGTGAAGCATGGGTAAAGGTAGTGGTTTAGCCGTTACACCAAGCACAATCTTGTGATTTATATCACTAAATCAGATATATATGCCTTATTGTTTCTATTTATTTTTTATTTAATATATATAATAATCGAATTAATTTCACATATAGAATCTTAAACCTCAAACTCTAACCCTAAACTCTAACCCTAAATGTGGCAAACTACATTTTTTACCACTATACTATAGATTAAAATTATATCAAATTATATTCAAATATATAATTTAAAATATAAAAATTATATCGAATATAAAATTAAAATTATATTCGAATATATAAATTAAAATTATATTCGAATATATAAATTAAAATTATATTCGAATATATAAAATTAAAATTATACTCAAATTCTATCAAATTTTATATATTAAACTATATTGAATATATTCGAATACAATTTGATTTTAAATCGTGCACTAACTATAAATTATATTCGCTATATAAAATCTTTATATTTGATTTAAAATAAAAAAATATATTCAATATAATTTTTTTATATATTTTTATATTTTAAATTATATTCGTCATAATTTTTTATATTCGATTTAAATTCAAAAATTTATATTCGGTATAATTTATAGTTAGTGCACAATTTAAAATAAAAAATTAAAATTATATTCGATATAATTTTTTTTTATAAATTTTAAATTATATTTGATATGTTTTTTATATTTTAAATTATATATTTGATATATAAAATTTAATATAATTTTAAATTTATATATTTGAATATAATTTTAATTTTTTATATTTGAATATAATTCGAATATAATTTTAATCTATAGTATAGTGGTAAAAATGTAGTTTGCCACATTTAGGGTTAGTGTTTAGCATTTAGGGTTCGAGTTTGGGGTTTAGGATTATATATGTGAAATTAATTCGATTATTATATATATTAAATAAAAAAAATAAATAGAAACAATAAGGCATATATATCTTATTTAGTGATATAGAGCTCAAGATTGTGCTTGGTGTAATGGCTAAGCTACTACCTTTACCCATGCTTCACATAGGTTCAAATCTTGCCTAGTGCAAGTTTAGAGTATTTGTTTTTTCTCCTCTAAATAGGTGGTGACACGTGTCACCATCTAATTGGAGGGCGAAAATAATTTTACTATATTATATATAAATAATTAAAATCCTCAAATACGGTATTAACACCTGTCACCATTTAATTAAATAATTAAGCATAATGATTTAATTGCTGAAATTAAAAGTATAATGGTCAAATTAAATCTTAAATGATAGTATGATGGTCTTTTTTTAAGTAATTTACCCTTTAATTTTCTAATCTACCAAGTAACCATTATATTAATTTTCTTTCTAATTTTCTCTCTCTCTTCTTTCTCCTTTCTACTTTTTATTTCTACCCAACAAAGCCTAAACGATAGACATGGAAGATTAGTGTGATTGATACACCAACCACCATGATTAGAAAATTAAATCGCAGTGGATTATAAATGTGGTGTAGACATGATAATGCAGAGGCCACATTGAACTTATTATGATTCGTCAATATCCAGCATTGTAACTTTCCGAATAAAGGCTATTCCACTCCCATTACCTTCTTCATCTTGCGCTGCTTACGATCTCTCATCATTGTTACATTCCTTTGACAATGGGAATCCACACAAACCCAAGTTCTCTATATAAGAATCCTTCTCTATTTTTGTTAGAATTATATTGGTCGAGTTAAGACATTGTCTTCTTTGTGGAAATGGCATTAATGCTGACATTAAGAGGTGATTGCATGTGTTTTTCATTTGCTGGAAAAGTGGTAGCCTAGAAATTTATGACTAAAGACTTCTAGCCATATCATTGTTGCAGCACCAACTTGAACCACATGACTGGGTCTATCATTGATGTGAGCCTCCGGTATTTGGCTTTACTTTTCTTCACTTTCCTAATAGCTTCCGGTATTTTCTTTTCTCAGTAAAATATGTTTTTATTAAATATAAAATCAAATAATTTTTTACTTGGGTTGTAAGCCTAATTAAAATTTTCTCTACATGTATATGAAGGAGAAGAGTACAACACAACTAGACATTGAATACACTCATAATGAATCAACAAGTCAGAAAAAGCCACCATACACTTAACTGGAGTGTCATGCTCTAAATTACAGTGAGCAATAATTAAAAGGGAGACGCGTAGACAGTGGCGGGTCTAAAAATATCTTTGAGGGTGAGCACAAGTTAAAATATTTTTAAAGATGTATACAAGTCATAAAAAATTTAAAATTTCAAGGTAGGCACAAATCATAAAAATTTAAAGTATTAATTCGTAAAAAATTTAAAAATTAAAACCAAATATATAAATTTAAAAAAATTCAAAGTAAGCACGGAGCCGCTCACCTTTTCACGTACATCCGCCACCATACGTAGACACATAAATGTAGCACAAAATCTCATTGGAACAAAAACTAATAACAGCGGCACACAAAAACAAGACAAACATTTTCACCTTTCACCAAAATCCACAACGCTTAAAAGAATTCGCGTCATTTCATTCCATCTTTTATAAGATGGTCCGCCATAAAATTACTGTCCATCGAACCATAACAAAACTGAAGCACGCCAATATCATTGCAACAATAGCTTTCAGTACTAAACGATTTCATTTAAAAGATAGACAAAAACAATGTTTCCTTTGAACATGGAAGATAGTTTTAAACTGAAGCAAATCGAAAAACATACACCAAAATTCATAGAGTTTGCAATAACAAAGGAGGGAAAGAAAAAATACCCAGAAAATTAAACAGTGCATGCAGTCTCGCAAACATAACAAAAAGTCCATAAATTGTACTCTCTTTCTCATAGTATAGGTGTCACAATTGTGTTTTAAAACTGTCTCAGTTAAAATGTCACTTTAAAAAATTTAATAACTTTTATAAAACACATCTACTTTTATATTCTTTTTAGTTTTCCAACAAAAATAAAAGTTAACTATTTAAGGGCAAACTTGTCATTCAAATTGTTTTACACCACACATTTATATAATATTTTTCTTCCTAAAACTTGATAAAAAGTCGACATGTGACTTAAAGAGTGGGACAGAGGGAGTAATTTACAAATGCAGACACTGATATGCCCAAATTGAACGGAAAGCAAAGCAAGCCATACTCCAAGAACGCCGTGAATCCCATCTTCAGACCATTGGCATTGAAAATGAACCTAGAAAACTTGCTATTTCCACTCAAATCGTATAGTAGCAACTAGCAAGGATGCATCTTCCTTCAGAATTCACATTCAGCTCGTACAACTATATGTGGCAAAATAGAAGGGGAAAAAACATAAGCCTAGTCTCTAGACTACAAAATCATTGAGGAACTAGTTAAAACGCACCTTTGAAATTTGGATTCAGTACATGTTCATGCGGATCCATCTTGTAAAATTCCTCTGCCAATCTCTCTCAACCATTCTAACGAACCACCATGGTCTTCCAATCGTGAATACAATGCATCCCGTACTCAATCCCAACACCACTCCACAACCATAGCCCATCATTACAAGCTTCCAAATTAAGGGTATTGCAGAGTCATCGTCTTCCTTGAGCTTCGGTGGAGGTGGGTTGGGAGTGCCGCATTGCTTCGTCAAGGGGAAGCCACATAATCCCAAGTTTCCACTATATGAATCATTCTCAAAAGTATTAAATTGATTCCCAACCGGAATGCTTCCCACCAAGTTATTGTGCGACAAGTCTAACACTGCTAGAAATGTTAGTTTCACCAACTCGGAAGGAATTCTGCCTTGAAGCTTGTTTAATGAGAGATCTAATGATTCAAGCGCTGCCATATTTCCCATTGATGTTGGAAGGGGGGCAGTAAGACTGTTGTGCGAGAGGTTGGGCAAGTTCGCCTAGTACCTTAGGGATTTGACCATCAAATCGATTAGTGTGAAACCAGTTAATGATTTCTCCAGATCGAGCTCCATCTCCAACCTTTTCATGGTTACTTTGATAAAATTGACATAGTTGTCATCTCTGTGACTATAACTGCAATTTTCTTTTTGATAAACTACAACTGTCACAGCTCTTAAACTTTGGAAGAATTTTGTTTCCAAAACTGCTAGTTGTTGTGAACGGTGATGTGTAGTCTCACCGGGAAATAGTTGTGCATGTGCAAACCATGTTTGGCCTATGTTTGCGTTTACTTCATCTCTTACTTAAATGGTTTTGTTTCCAAAACTAAGATTTATGTTTTAAAACTGCATTGTTGTTGTGTTTTAGAGCTCCGCTCACTAAACTTTAAGCTTACGCTCTCTTTTCCAACAATGCAGATCGTTAGAGGTTTTGGGAGGCGAGTGGGCAAGGGAGGAGTTCTTGCTAAGCTCAAGTATGATTTTTATGTTTGTAATGATGCTAGACAATAGGAATGCTAGGCTTGTTGTTATGGAGTTGGTGTTCAAACTCCTAAGTCTTGTTATTTGTTGGTGTTGTTAACTTGTCTAAACGTTGAAGCATGTTTTTATTTTGGCCTTTGACTCCTTTGGTGGATATTAAGCATGATTTATGCTTCCGTTTAGTTTTTGGCCTTGTTGATGAATGCTAAATATGCATGTTTCCTTTTAAAAATCTTATCATGTTGGATGTTGCCTCGATATGTGTTTACCTTGCTTTATATGCTTATCCATGGATTCCTTGAGTCATATGTGTGTATGTATGTTGCTTAGATGTTGTTAAATGTCTCTTGTGTGGAGTACCTTGTGTTTTTGACAGCTAAAATGAGCTTTGTAGGGCAGGGCGTATCGATACGCTCAAGGGTGGTATCGATACGGTCCCTTGTTTTGGGCAAGGCGTACCGATACACGAGATCATATCGATACCCAAAATGCTCTTTGGAAATCTGAGAAATTGATGAGATTTTGGCGTATCGATACGGGTCCTAAGAGTATCGGTACGGTCTTCGTAGTTGACCAATGGAAGTTGACAGTTGAGGGTGTATTGATACCAGCCTTGAGGGTATCGATACGGCTTCCCTAGGTTTGACTTTGAGGTGTTGACCTAGTACATGCATATCGATACGGTCCTTTAGCGTATCGATATGACCTGTTGTAAAATTAAAAAGGGTTATCTAAATTGTCAGTTTGCTTGAATCGAATTGGTGGTTATTTTTTCACTGTTTGCTTATCTCACGTAGGGTCAAATAAAGCATTTAGGAAAGATAATTAAAGAAAAAATAAGGTTGCTAATCGGGGTGAGACCTTAATAGGTTTCGCTTTCATTTTCTCCGTGTAACCCATTCGGTCCGGTCGGTTGGCTAGGCCGGGACGAGGGGGTTACACATACACTGGCAAGCCCTTCCATCTGATGGAGTTAAAACTAACTCCGATGCAGGTTTTGACTGTTCATCTAACACTTCAGTCTCAGGCATAATAATTAGGAATTCCGAGGGACTCCTAATGGCAGCTAGTACTTACAGCAATAACTATATTTCTGACCCAGAGGTTGCAGAAGCACGAGCATGCGAACAGGCGGTGTCACTCTCCAGTGAGTTGGGATTCCGTCGAGCCATTATTGAAGGCGATGCTCAAACGGTCATCAATAAGATGGCCTCTTCCAAACCTGACATGTCCACAATCAACTCGATTGTCCATAATGTTATGCAATTAAAGAGGGGTTTCGAAAGCTTATCTTTTTATTTTATCCGTCGTGCCCTGAATTTGGTTGCCCACTCCCTCGCCAACCCGGGTCGATCGTTCCCTTCTCGAATGGTGTGGATTGAGGAAGTTTTCCCTGAGATGGAATAATCTGTTTCTTCAGAACGTTGGTGGCTTCGGCAAACTAATTAGCTTATCGTTTTTCTCTTGCGGACTCAGAGAATCTATCATCTTCTACTCCAATTTATCTTGAAAGTCGTATGCTTGTACAAGACACACTTTGGCTTTGTTCATTCAGAGCTTGCCCTTAGACGAGAATGGCTGGTTTTTCGATCGTTTTTGTTCTTCTAAAACCCTTGTGCTTTTCTTTTTGTTGTTGCGTTGTCGTTTCGACTTTCTTTTAGTTTTTGTTCTCTTTATGTTTGTGCTACTAGTTGGTCCTGTAACCGACAGCCTGATCGAGCGGTTCCCTTTATTTTAATAAACGATAAGCCATCATTTTCAAAAAAATCAGATATGAAAGTTTGCAAATTTCCAAACATATTGAAATATTAAAAAATGGAGAGGCAAAGCATGTGGTTGAAGATGGTGCTAACTTACAGTCTGCTTGGCTTATAACTTATAAGTTATATCGGTTGAAAACGGTGCTAAATTTTAGATATGATGATTGGTGCCAAACAGTTGCTAACTTACGCACTTGTAAGTTTTATCGTTTGTAAATTTGAGCAATAATTTAACTATCCATCGGTACTTCCTTTTGTTCTTACTCTTGCTTGGAGCAGGTGCAGGAACCTCATTCGTTTTTAGTACCGCAACAAGAGCATGAGGAGTTGTAGGTGCAGCAGCGAGGAAGATTTGGCTGGAGGAGATCTCAGAAGGACTATAGTCGGTGGAGAACTTTTTGATGTAGTAGTCGGTGGAGAAGAAGTCGGAGCAGATTAGAGATTGAAGCGAGAGTTAAGATTGGAGAAGAGAAATTTTGGGAAATTTTTTTAGTTTTTTTTTAATTTCAAAAATTTAAGGGTTAACTTAGAAATTTCTCATTTTTATTAATATGTCACGTCATCAAATTAACAGAGATTAGTGGAGACTAATAGTTGAGTGACCAAAACGGTAACGATAGAAAAAATAAGTGGCAAGAATATTTTTTTTTGATGATCAAAATAGAACATGCCCTAAAAATAAGGGACCTCTGGTGAAGTTTATCTTTTTTTTAATTTGGTAACCTTATTTTATTAAACTGCACATGACCCTTTAAATTGTTAAGCTACCTTTGAAAACTCTTTCTTTATTTTTTTTAAAAACTCCTTTCTTTATAGAATCAAATATAAATATGTTCTCTCTTGGCTTTAATCTTATTGTTTTTTTTATATGACCACTGAATTTTCATTATAACGATAGAAAATATCAGAATTACAATGCATCCAAGAAGGAAAATAATGGGACTAATCTACCTAGATTTCTTATAACAAAAAACAAAGAAAAATAAAATAAAAACTTCTATGGAGATAAGCATACCATCAAAATTCAGAAGCTTCCTGAATTTCCTTGTCTCTATCCAATCGGGACTCATAACTGATGAAAAAGGAGTGGTGAGCGATCCAAACTATTAGGCAGAATGTTCCGCTACCCAGGACTGATTACATCAACAAACAACCATCAACTGAGTCGGGATCTAACTTTGCGTGACTACCGACAAATCATAATTAAGAACTAGCGCCGATTAAAAATTTTATGCGAGCAACGATCGACTGCTAAGGTATGTTGAATCATGTCACAAGGACAAATGAAACAAAACCACAAAAACAAAGAAAACATGGCACAAGGACAGAAGAAAACATGTGTCACAAGGACAGAGAAATCGCGTGCCATAAAAGAAGAGATTCTTATTAAAAAAATAAGAAAATAATAAACACTGACGATCGACAACCAATAGCTAAGTAATTATTGATCGCCGGCTAACACAAACAAATAAAAAAATTAACAGACGACGTAGAGTTATTAGAAAGAAAAAAATTAGAATTTTTTAAGGCGGTTAAGATAAATAAACCCCAGCTTTAACCTTATTGTTAAATCTTACAATATGAGAATATTGATATTATCATATATTTGTACCATATTCTGAATTAAAAGGGATGGAAATGGCGAGCAATTTACAAACCCTAGCCGCTGGTCATCTTTATTTCTCTCAAGTACCGTCGCCGCTTGATTTTTTCTTTATTGACCGTTGGCAACACCAACTTTAGTATTGACCGGCGATATTTCTTTTCCTTTGTATTTTTATGTTTTATTTTATTTTTACGTTTGATTTTTTTTAGTTTTTTTTACTAAAAATCCATTTATTTTGGATTCATATTTTTTCTGTCTCTGTGACGCATTTTTTCTCTGCCTTTATGGCATATTTCTGCCTTATGACACGTTTTCGTCTACTTTTATGGTAGATCTACATTTGTGTAAAGTTTCTCACGATGTTCAGTTTTGATTTGCATTTGTCGGCTCTCTTCAGTAGTTTGATCTCCTTTGGTTGTCGTTGCATTCAGATCAATTTAGTGAAACAACCTGCAAAATTATTTGTTTCGCTCATCACTCCTACGTCACATTTTAAGTGTCTAGTTGGATCGAGACAAAGTGTATTATTAACAATCGTTAAATGTTTGAAAGAAAGATATCGGTTTTATTTGTGCTTTTAGGGTTTACATGTAGAAGTTTTTAGTGGACTTAGTCTTCATTTTTTTTAATAAGTTACATTATCCATATCATATATTCTATTGTTTTAATAAAATTCAGTCCATCTTCATAGTTAAAAATAGAAATGGCTGAGCAAATTGGTTAGTGTGCTATGATCTAATTGCTCTTTTGACCGTGAGACATAACTTTTAGGTTATTTCCAAGAGTATTGCAGTAATTGTCTTTCTTCCCAGCGGACATCGACCTATAAAAAGGAGACAAATTAAAGAAAATAGTCTTAAAGATGATTTTAATGGTCAAGGTCAACCACTTCACTCTAATTCACAGAAACAAAATCAAATCTTCGTCAATCATGTTCACACAATTTTGATTAATTTATTTTAAAAGTATTAGCATTAACACACACGTGTGTATATATATGAACCCAACAAGTGGTCTAAATAAAAAAAGATTATTTAAAAAAAAATGGCGTTTATATTAAGAGACTCGAGTTTAATTACTCTATCTACAAAGTCAATTACTATGTCTATAAAGTGTGTGCATTGTCAACTAATTAAAAATATGTATATACAAATAAGAATTATAAAATTAAATTATCAATAAAAAGGCAAATAAAATATTAAAGATATTAAAAGAATTAAAATTTTTAGAGATGCAACTAACACCTCTTCATCCCCGTTGGAAAAGCAAAAACAATAGACAACGAGTTTGACGCAACACGGTGTTTTTGTACAGTACTACTTTCTTCAAGACTTTCATACTTTAGACATGGTTGGTTAGGGATGTAAAAATAGGTAATCGGGTGGGTTTCAGGTCGGGTACTTTCAGGTCGGGTAAAATTGGGTACAGGTCATTTCAAGTCATTTTTCTATTTTTGACTTGACTCGGGTCGGGTGCAGATCCATTTCAGGTCGGGTCCATTTCAGGTCGAGTCCATTTCAGGTCGGGTTCATTTCAGGTCGGGTCAAAACGGGTCGGGTTCGAAGCAGATAATTGACAGGTTAATTCGGGTTCGGATACACTTCAGGTCGGGTCCATTTCAGGTCGGGTCCGTTTCAGGTCGGGTCCATTTTAGGTCGGCTTCATTTCAGGTCGGGTGTATTTCAGGTCGGGTAATTTTAGGTCGGGTAGTTTCAGGTCGGGGTATTTTTAGGATTGAAATTTGTATTGAGTTTGAGTTCGGTACAACCGTATAAGTAGTCGATAGACTTTAGGTTGGCCTTCGTCAATCGTTATTGATTTGGATTTAATTATTTAAAGTCGTATCAAATTAAAATTATAAAACATTGGAGTAATTAAAAAATACTGAAAATGGGTCAATTTGGATTAAAAATACAGTTTCATGGATTATAATGAACAAAAATATCAAATTAAAATTATAAAACATTAGACAAATTTAAAAGAAAACAATGAAAAGGGGTCAATTTGTAATAAAAATAAAATTTTGGGACTGTAATGAACAAAAATATCAAATTAAAAGTATAAAAATTAGAATAATTAAAAAACAATAAGTAGATGTCAATTTAGAATAAAAATAAAGTTTTAGGGTCTAGAATGAACAAATTTTCAAATTAAAATTATAAAACATGATGAATTAATATATATATATATATATATATATATATATATAGAGAGAGAGAGAGAGAGAGAGAGAGAGGTCAATATGAAATTAAAATAAAGTTAAGGGACTAGAATGAAGAAAATATTAAATTAAAATAATAAAACATTTGATAAATTAAAAAATAAATGTGGGTCAATTTGGAATAAAAATAAAGTTTTAGGGACTAGAAGATGAAAATATCAAATTAAAATTATAAAACATTGAACGAATTAAAAAAACAATGAATATGGGTCAATTTGGAATTGAAATAAAGTTAAAGGGACTAGAATGAACAAAGTACAAATTAAAATTAGGCTAAAGGGTACTTTTGCCCCTGAGTTCGACCCAAAAATGCAATTTCGCCCCTAGTCGAAAAGTGCATTCAATGTGGCCTTCCAGTCCATGAAATCGATCAAATTGGTCCTTTGACCGACGTTGACCGTTACGGTGCTGACGTGGCAATTAACGGTGATGACGTGGTAGTCCATGATGCTGACGTGGTGGTCAACAATGCTGACGTGGCAGTACACGTGGGATGATGACGTGGCAGGAGGGGCTGAATTGATTATTTTAACCGAATTCAAGGACATAATTAATTTTTTTCTTGAGTTTAGGGGCAAAATTAAAAGTTCAATAACTTATTTAATCTTTAAGCTAAAAAAAAAACTATTAATATTTAAATATTCATAAAATATTAAAAAAATAAAAACACCATAATGAATTAAATATAAGTAAAAACATTAAAGTTATAAATATAAAAAATTAAAAAATATTTATAAACCATTAGAGAAACTTTCGATTGTTTCTCGTTATGCTACGCGTACTAATGTTTCTTGAACATATTTTCAATTGAGACATCCTTGTATTAAAGTATTAATAAAGCCAAAATTTTCTTTCATTTCTGTACATCAAATATTAATGACCATCAATTTGATGTAAAAAAGCGGGAAAATTGAATTCTATTGTTACTCTAGTACAATGTTGAAACCACTAAAAAAATCTAACGAATAGTAATATTCAAAATGACGAAGTCGAATTTTTTTCGATAAAAGTGTTTAATTTTTTAATAATTTATATAAAATTTTTTAAGTTTTTAGATTAAATTTTATCTTTTTTAATTCATAATATATTTTAATTTTTTATATAATTTTTATTTTCAGTAACTTTTAGAATATTTTATTTATTTTGATTAACTTTATGAATTTTTATAAAATAAATTAAAGAATATTTTGATCTTCTGTAAGAGTCTTCACTTTGTTTTTTTAATTATTCTCACTTAATAAATTTGTTTATCTAGTTTTAATATTTTAAAATTTTAATAATTTCATAAATTCTTATTTTTCAACTTAAATATTAAATAAGTTATCGAACTTTTAATTAAAATCAATTATGCCCCTAAACTCAGGAAAAAAATCAATTATACCCTCGAATTCAGTTAAAATAATCAATTCAGCCCTCTCCTGACACGTCATCATCCCACGTGTACTGCCACGTCAGCATCATTGACCACCACGTCAGCATCATGGATTGCCACGTCATCACCGTTAACTGCCACGTCAACACCGTAACAGTCAACGTCGGTCAAATGGTCAATTTGATCGATTTCATGAACTAGAGGGCCACATTGAGTGCACTTTCCGGCGAGTGGCGAAATTACATTTTTGGGTCGAACTCATGGGCAAAAGTACCCCTTTAGCCTTAAAATTATAAAAACATCGGACGAAATAAAAAAAACAATAAATAAGGGTCAATTTGAAATTAAACTAAAGTTTAGGGGATTAGAATGAACAAAATATCAAATTAAAATTATAAAATATCAGACTAATTAAAATAAAGTTAAGAGACTAGAATGAACAAAATATCAAATTAAAATTATAAAACATCAGACTAATTAAAAAATAAAAAATGGTCAATTTGGAATAGAAATACAGTTTAAGGACTAAAATGAACAAAATGTCAAAGTAAAATTATATATTATCGGACTAATTAAAAAAACAATTAGTAGGAGTTAATTTGGAATATAAATGAAGTTTTAAGGGCTATAATGAACAGAAATATCAAATTAAAATTATAAAACATTGGACTATTTAGGGTTTAGGGTTTAAAGGGTTTAGGTTTTAGGGAAATTTTATTAATGGTTTAGGGTTCATACATTGATAGATACATATATACTTGCATACATTAAGGTTTAGGGTTTATGGTGTAGGGGTTAAGGAAATTCATCAAGGGTTCAAGGTTCATACATAAATAAGTACATATATACATACTTACATACATTAGGGTTTAATGTTTAGGGTTTATGATTTTTAGGGTTTATGGTTTCAGGTCAAGAGAAAAATCATTAAGAGTTTAGGGTTCATACATTGATAGGTACATACATACATACTTACATACATTTTAGTCTCAATATTAGGCACTAGAATGAACAAAAATATCATCAAATAATTTATATCTAGAATACTAGAGTAAATTACAAAAATTAAAAAATAATAAGAGTAACTTTCTGTGGAAAATAAAATTTTAGGGAATAAAATGAATAAAAATATCATCATATTAAAAATGAATAAAATTTATATCTACATATATATATATATATGACATATACCTATAAATATAGATATATACATATACATGTATTGTTATAATTAATTAAACATATATACATATATACTAAAACACACATGTATACATGTATACTAAAACACATATATATGCATGTATTTAAGTATTAGTATATATATACATGTATGTATGTAAGTTTTAATATATATATATATATATATATTGTTATAATTATATATATATGTATGTATGTAAGTTTTAGTATGCATATATTGTTATATATATATATATATATATATATATATATATATATATATATACTAGAACATACATATTTGTATGTATATATGTATACCCCTAAACAATACCCATAAACCTCAACCCTTAAATCTTATAATCACTAATAATTAGAGTACAAGCCTAATCCCATAATCCTTAAACTAATCTCATAACCCCAAATAATTAAGTTGACACATTTACTCCTAAACCCCAAACATAAATATCTAAATCTTACAGACATTATTCATTAATAATTAGAGTGCAAGCCTAATCACGTAATCCCTAAACTAATCTCATAGCCCTAAAGAATCAACTTGACACACTTACCCTTAAACCCTAAACATAAACTCATAAATCTAACAAACAAAATAAATTGAAACATAAAAGGACAAATCTAAAAATAAATTAAAACTAAATTATTAATTAGAGCCCAAATCACAAATGAATCTAATTACTTACCAAATCTTTATACGAGGACCAAATCAAATTTAAAGCAAACCAAAAAGATTAATAATTAATTAATTTATTAAGCATGGCCTAATTAAATAAAATTTAAAGAAACTAAACAAAAGTTAAAACTAAAAAGAACAAATTAAAACCTAAAAAACCTAAACCCTAACCATTTAATTAAGGAAGGACCTAAAGGATAATTAATCCCTAAATAAAAAAATCTCACCTCCACCTCAATTTTATTTGATATTGGCGGCAAAATCCCCCCATTTGATCTGGCGGCAAATTCCCCCCCCCCCCCCCAATTTTGTTTTTGTTTGATATGGTGCCAAAATACCCCCATAATTTCCTATCAATCAAAAAAATTTTCCCTCCATTAATTCAAAAAAACTTCCCTCTAAACTAAAAAAAATACTTTTTATTTTTTAATAGTTATAATTAAATTTTTAATAAAATATTTTTAAAATTTAATATTACAATTAATAAATTGATTTAAATTTTAAATAATTTGTTTTAAATTCATCAATCACAGCTTATTAATTTAATAAAACTTTTAAATTTTAAATATTTTTAATAAAATAAATTTAAGTATGTTAATTATTATGGGCGGATCCACCCTTTCAATTGGGGTGTCTCATGACACCCCAAAATTTTTGGGAAACCTATTTTTCCTATATAATTTGTATATAAAAAATTAAAAATATGAATAAATGACACCCCTTTTATGAATAAAATGACACCCCTTTATAAATAATTAATCTTCTTTAAATATCGTTGAAAAAATGACACCCCTTAACTATATTTCTAGCTCCGCCCCTGATTATTATTAAACTTCACAAATAATTTATATTGAACGAGTTAGTATTAAATTAATACTTTACATTTATCAACACTTTAAATTTATCAAATCGTAGACTTCTTCGACTATATATCAGGTAAATATCAAGTCAGGTCAATATCAGTTCAGGTTAAAATTAGGTCGGGATCAAAGCAGGTCGGGTCAATTAACAGGTTGGGTTCAAAACAGGTTGGGTTCAAAACAGGTCGGGTAGTATCGGATCTCGGGTCAATTCAGTCGGTAAAATCGATTATCTGCCAGGTCGGCTTCGGGTTCGTTTCAGTCGGGCGCAGGTCGGGTTTCAGGTCCACAGTAACATGTCCAATTCGGGTTCGGGTCGTTTTCAGTCGGACGCAGATCGGGTTCGATCACTACAGTAACATGTCGAATTCAGGTTCGGGTCAACAACAGTCAGTTAGAAATCGGGTTCGGGTCATTAAGTTTTCAGGTCAAATCAGATTCTGACTGGAGCAGATTTCAGTCAGATTTTCAGGTTGTGTCAGCTTTTTACCTCCCTACGGTAGGTTAGTCTTCTGCAACTTTCCCAGCAATTACATGATACCTTTTGCTTTTTAATATTTTATATTTTCTTCATTTGGATGATTGCATGTCTATTTATTTTCTTTGGTCTTAATTTATTAATTAATTACCTCCGATTACATAGTTTTACTTTTACATTTGTTTGGCCTGTCTTAATTACGCCTCTAATTGGATCCTATTACAATAATTTATGTATATGAACTGTGTCTTGTAATTTTTCCAACCGCGTAAATGCTGATGTAAAGTAAATTATCAAAGTTGTCCTGTTCAAACTGGAAAGGTGGGGGACTGATAGTAATGCACTGCTGGTCTTGGACAAAACATGTGAAGGCAGCAAGCTTGAAGCTGACTGTTAGTAGCAGTGGAGCTTCGGCAAATACGCAATTGGGCTTGCCACTGAATGTTACTTCAGCAGAAGCCACAGGTGGGGGTGCTATGGGATTGTCGTCGGAATTGGTTAGCAGACTGTTAATGATATGTTGAAGTATGCAAAGTTATGGTTGCAGAGCTATGGGCATTTTACGACCGCTGCTCGGTTGCATGGCGGGGAGGTTATAGGAAGGTTTTGGTGGAACCAGATAGCACTACTGCTGTTGCGATGGTAGAGGGAAGCTAATATGGATAAAAGGAAAAGTTTCTTCTAAACCTCATAATACTATATTCATTTATAGAGAAAGTAGAAATAAGGAGCTTTCTTTACCAAATTAAGCCATTCCTTTGCCATTACTAGCTTTTTACTCGGCAACGAAACTAGACATAAGGCATTGATTCTGTCTACAACATACAATTGAAGGGGACCTTAATTTGTGGTCCTAATGGAACCAAACAGTGTTGTAGGCAAAGGAATCAAATTCAGAACAAAGATTTAACTTCCTATGTAAAATTTTCAGCTAAGTATACGGTTCAACACTGACAATTGACCCGAGTCTCCGTTCAACAAAAAAACTTCCAGAGGAACATAAGGAGAGTCTGATAATGATCCAAACCTGTACGTTGGCTGTAACAATCTGCAACCTTTGTCACAGTGAAGAGCTAAGAGACGTGGTCCGGTCCTCATCTGCCAGACCTGTGCACATGATGGGGTCAAGTAAAACCATTCAGATGCTCGATCACTTCACACAAGAAATTATGTATATAACTTCAGTATCAAGTACATAACATTATTTATATATGAAGCTCTAAGAACTGATACAGAGAAAACCATCTTAAAGTACTAGAGCTTTCAATGCCCAGCACAACTCAATTCATAACAGCAAAGCCAAATATCTGTAAAATTCATCTTCTGATAGAGTAAATATTAGTAACATCGGATCCGCTCATGAAAAGATAAATTAAGATGTTTCCTTTATGAGCTGAATCAAGTTTAGAGTAATACATGAACCAATCACACAATTATATTTACTTGAATTATGTAAGTACTCAATCGCAAGTACTCTATAGGGAGAGGCTCCGCATTGGCTTTTTGTGAACAGCCCCTATGTACCCCAAACTCGTGGTTGTTTAGATGGTATAAACCACTAGTAAATAGAAATGCACCAAATGACGATCAAAGTTACGAGACTCTTGCAGCTCTTACCTTAATATGAAAAAAGATTCTCAAGGTCCTAACACAGCAAGCACGATGGCTCTGTATCTAAGGTTTATCGATCTTAGATTTGTAAGCCATCAAACATTTAAACTATAATCTGGAAATTCGAAATAAAGAAACAATAAGAACCAAGTAAAAGAATATAATAACCTCAATAATCCCTTTTCGGGGTGCATGAATGGCTAAACAGAGGCAATAGTCACTCTTTTCTGGTACGTGGTGAGAGGAACTAGGACGTTTATCGTCTCTATTGACTAACATTTCCATGAAAAAGCAGTTTGCATCGCGATATCCCTGAAATAGTGTATGAAAAACGCTGCTCAGAAAAGGAAAAAGAGCTGTTGATTTCCAAGAAATGCAAAATTATTAAAGCAAAAGAAAACCTTCCACATTCGCACTACTACAAGTGCTTGAGTATCTAAGAGCAATATACGACCGAGTGAATCTGTGATAGCAGCCAAAGTGCCACTGGGTGATAAGGTGAGCTTTTCACCCTTTCTCAGGTGGTCCTTCAAACATGTCAATGAGGAAGCTGGCACAAAATCATGACATCAGTAACTTATCCAAAAGGTTTTGAAAAAGCATTAATAAGGATAACTTAAAAAAAGGTTAAGACTTGTATGCTAAATAACCCTGTTAATATTCAGAACACAACAAAAAGACACAATGAACTTGCAACTTTCATTATCTGAGAATGAAATAGAACAGATTGGGTTTATCTTAAATACTATCTCCATCTACTAAAATATTTAACTGCAAATCAGAACAACTAAGAAAGCATGGCAACAATGAGAAGGAAAATTATGAAATTAAGAAACTAACGATGAGCTTGGTAAATACAATAAGATGGAGAAAGAAGCAAGCAGCATTTCCATGTTTGAACATAATCTTGCTGCCAAACATACTTGTGAAATGAGATTGAACCAAAGCAATAAAGTGCACTAAAAGACAAAAATGGACTCGGAGAAAACATTTCTTGAAGGATAATTCAAAGACAAAAATGAATTTTGGGCAAGCACATACTTTTAGAGATTCAACCTACATAATATTAAAGTACCATGGACAAGACACTATCCAAACCAAATAAGGAATCGTGACAAAGTCTTTAACAAACCTCACCTCGAGCAAATGATTGAAGCTTCTCTTCTGGTTTCCTGTTTGGTGTTGGTTCACTCTGCCATATCATTTTAGAAAAAGATGCAATAGTGGAAAATGTTGCAGGCACAACTTTTGACAAAATAGCTCCTACCAAGGAACGTTTCCTATCTACTGAAAGTCTTCAACATGGTTAAAAAAATCAGTAAAACATGATAGAAAAAGGAAGAAAGAATCCATCTTTTTGTGGAAGGTAATTCATATTACATCTCAAGTGCAGAGAAACTAACCTGAAAGCTGAGATCACAGCATCATCTCCAATGGTGACTGCACAATAGTAACGTTGACTTGACTGCCCAACAATAAAAGCAGCTGAATTCATATAACAGAATAACTTCAGAGGACTTCCGTAATTCATTGGAGAAGAAACCAAAAGCATAGATAACAATGTACCACAAAGAACAAGAAATTAACAGAGAACCAGCAAAAGCAGTTTTCATATGTGCATTCGAAGACCAAATGGTCAGTAATTAAGAATATGAAAATCAGTAATTGCCCATTTTCAATCTTATCAAGGGCTTATTCCAGCAGCATAAGAAAAATCACCTGGAGTTCCATGAGTGGAGGAGGTATTATGCCAGTGATTGCCGCATCAACACATGACCCATACTTATTAACATTCCATAACTGGTAAGGCAATCTGCCATGAGAGTTTTCGTCATCCTCTAAATCTTTCGATTTCTCATCCCAAAAATGAGAATTTGTATCTTGAAACCACTTTTGAAGCATACCCTACAATACCAGAGGCAAATCAAAGTTAGTCAAATATTTCTCACAGATACACGTTGCTTCTGCATAAAAATAAACATGTAAGATTCATGCCATCTTCAGAATAACTATTACACTTTCAAGCAGCTAATGGCTCACCTGAATATCAGTCCCGTCAAAACGAGCGATTACACCAGGCATGACAACACATACATCCTCTGAGGGTACGTCTTGCATCAGGTCTTTCTTAGTTCCACGAACTCTTAACTTTATGATTTGTTTGTGATATACCATCTACAAAATTAAATATTAAACATATGAGTAACCATTCCAACAACAATTTACTTCAAGACTGATCTCGACTTAATAAAATTAGATACAGCTGATTTTAACACAAGAAGATCTCATCTAGTTCATCATTTAATGTAACACATAAAACTTTCAAGCTCATGCTTTCCTTAAAAACAACCACCAATGATGTCAATTTCACTTCGCACATTTTTTTCACAATAAGAAGCTCATTTTCCAGTATGAGACATACAAGCTAATTGAGCATTTGCATTCTAACGCACCATGCTTAGCATGCAACAAGAGATAAAGCATCAATAAACCAATGACAATAGTAAACTAGACATGTCTTAATGAAGTTAGCAAAGCATAAAATTCGAAAATAAATAAAAACTAAACCCAGCATTGATTAAATGGAAAATCACCTCAATCCCAAAACTTGCTTAAGTGATACAAAACTGCTTACCACTTAGACCAACCAGATTAGTTGCATAATTCTATTTCATATAAAGTAGTTATCTCTATAATTAACATTTTATTCCAGCTATTGTTCATTTATCAA
This sequence comes from Hibiscus tridactylites, assembly GCA_958450335.1. Classification (NCBI taxonomy): domain Eukaryota; kingdom Viridiplantae; phylum Streptophyta; class Magnoliopsida; order Malvales; family Malvaceae; genus Hibiscus; species Hibiscus tridactylites. The sequence goes on from OY288265.1 coordinate 96,371,672, forward strand.
ATTACATAATTTTGCTCTATACCAACCTCTCAGGAAACTATCAATTACAGACAAATCAAACTAAAAAAGTAAATAATTAGAAACATTACCTGTCTATGAATCAAATCACCTCGCAAAGAGTAAATCAAAAGCAATCCTCTGGAGGTACCGACTGCAATCACTTTAATATCATCGAAAACCAGCCACTCGATGGCCGTGATGCTTTCTGCCTCGATAGGTGAGAGTTCGGGTCGGATCTTAACTCGATGTTTATCCGGTTCGGACCATCCGAGGATGAGAATAAGAGATCGGTTAGCGATTGCCAGGGAATGGTAGTCGATAGCACATAGGACGGTAGTGCCGGCATCAGGGGTTAGCCAACCTTCCTTTCCGGCTCCGAATTCCGTCAAATCTTCGCCGGCAATGCACCCGAGTTCCGTCAGGTGGTGGCTCCGCTTGGACATTGGCGATAGATTTCGGGGGGCTTTTTTTGTTCTTTTTCTTCTCTTTCACAGCTGAGTTTACGGAAGGAAGGAATTTTGAGTAAAGTATATAAATGGTCACTAAACTATTTAAAAATATAAAATGATCACCAAATTTTTAAAAGTTATATAATAAGTATTAAATTTTAATTTTTGTTATAAAATTATCACTGAGCCGTTAACTGTCATTCATTGAGTAACATTGACAATTAATTTTTTTTAATAATAACACATTTGATACTCTATATTTACACATTCAATTAATTTAGTCTTAATTTAAACTATATTCTTGATGCCTAAATTGATTGAATGTGTAAATATTAATGATTAAATATGCTGTTATACAAACTTCTATAATTATCATGTCACTTAGTTAACAATGGCTAACGGTTCAGTGACTACTTTGTAATAAAAACTAAAGTTTAATGTTTATTATGTAACTATTGAAAGTTTGGTGACCATTTTGTATTTTTTGAGATGTTTTAGTGATGGTTTGTAAATTTTACCCAAATATTTTGTATAGGGGCGAAAAGCACGTGATCTTCTCGGATTCACGTGTCCAGATGCTAATTATACACAGGAAAATAGGTAAACTACACTAGTGACCACCTAACTATAGGGTTGGTGTTGATTTGACCACTATATTTTCAATTTTGTTAAATATACCACTTAACTATTTAAATGGTTCCAATTAAGCCACTAGCCGTTAAAAAAATGGAAAAATTGACCGGACTGTTAAAAACTTGGTATAATTACATATTTGGTCCCCTATATTTATACAATCTATCAATTTGGTCCTAATTTTAATTTAATAAAATAAAATAATTATTCAATAAGGTAGTATTGTCACCACCTTATTGGAGGAATGAGAGGAACAAAATCTCCCCCATCAAGAATTGAACCCGGGACCTTAGATTACCCAAGGTGTATACTTACCATTGAACCAAGCACACTTTTGTGTTATGGGGTACAACACTTAATATATGTCTTTAATGATTGTTAATGCTCAGAAAAATGAAAGAGAAGAAAATGCACTTGGACGGATTCAAAACAAGAACATTGTGGTGCAAGGGGCATGTGCTTGTCACTGCACCAAGTGTATGCTTTTTCATATGAAGTACAACATTTAATATATGTCTTATATAGTTTTTAATGCTTGGAAAAAAGAAGGAAATGTGATTTTAGAAAACTCGAACATAATATTCTTATGATGCATAAAAACATCTAAACAAATTAAATGAATCTAATAATTAAATTAAAGTTAACAACATTAAATTATGTTTGTGAGTTTGAATTCGCTAAATGAATTTAATATAATTTTTTAATATAATTATATATATAATAATTTAATTAATTTTTAACAAATATTAAAATTATTAATTAAGTTAAAAAATCAATTCAATAATTATATACGTGAAATTATAAAAATAAATCTGGAACTGAAAAATATATTAAATTTAGTTTAAAATATAAAAAATTTAAAATGATTTTTATATTAAAAAAATAAAAAATAATATTAAAATTTTTATTTTAAATCGTGCACTAACTATAATTTAAAATATATACAAAATATTCTTAACTTTAATTTAGTTATTAGATTTATTTAATTGAGTTAGATGTTTTTATGCATCATAAAAATATTATATTCGAGTTTCCTAAAACCACATTTCCTTCCTTTTTCCAAGCATTAAAAACTATATAAGATATATACTAAATGTTGTACTTCATATTGAAAGCATACACTTGGTGCAATGGTAAGCACATGCCCCTTGCACCGCAGGGTCCTTGGTCTGAATCCGTCCAAGTGCATTTTCTTCTTTATCATTTTTCTGGGCATTAATAATCATTAAAGACATATATTAATTGTTGTACCCCAAAGCATAAAAGCGTGCTTGGTTTAGTGGCAAGTGCATGCCTTGGGTAATCCAAGGTCTTAGGTTCAATTCTTGATGGGGGTGATTTTCTTGCTTTCATTTTTTCACCTCCAATTGAGTGACACGTGTCACCACCTGATTGAAGGTGGAAAATTAATTAAATAAATTAAATAAAAATAATTAAAGTCCTCCAATAAGGTGGTGACACGTGTCACCACCTAATTAAATAATTATTTTATTTTATTTTATTAAATTAAAATTAGGACCAAATTGATAGATTGTATAAATATAGGGGACCAAATGTGTAATTATACCAAGTTTTTTAACAGTCCCGTCAATTTTTTCGTTTTTTAACGGCTACTGGCTTAATTGGAACCATTTAAATAGTTAAGTGGTAATTTGACAAAATTAAAAATATAGTGATCAAATCAATACCAACCATATAGTTAAGTGGCCACCGGTATAGTTTACCCTAAAAAATAGTTAACTGCAGTAAACGTCCCCCAAAGTTTAAGACATTCTAATTGAACCCTCCAACTATAAGCATCGTTTCAATTAAGTCTTTTCATCAATCTAGTCATTTGCTTGAGCAGTAAATGTCAACTCAAATTTGACGTATAACATATTTAAAATACAAGAACTAAAAAAATGTTTCGATAGAATTAATAGGGTTATTTCTTTTTTTAACACACTTGATCCTATTTATCAATGAAGTAGGTACCTTATGTTTAAATTTTGATTTTAGAGTATTAAATATGTTTCATGTCAGGTCTAACTAAGGTTTAATGCTCAAGTTGATGGTTAAACTTACACAAGGACTTGATTGAAAATTTACTGATAGTTTGAATACACAAATAAATATTTTAAACTGTATGGGCTAAATTAAGCCAAGACAAAACGGAGGATTCCCTAGTGATACTAAAGTCGCTAGACAACCCACACATGAGCAGTGTAAAGCTATTACAACTAGGAGTGGGAAACAACTGCAAGGGCCGGAGATGAAAGCCAAACCTATTGAGAAACCGACGCTAGATACACCTGCTGTTGCGTGTAAAAGTGTCTATCGCAATTGAGTGCAAGTGTACACGTCGCAAGTAATAAAGTGATACTAGAGTATCGGATATCGTCTCCACAGGGATTGGGCTAACCCTTTCCTTCGCTATCTGCACAAGGGGAAAAGAGGGGATTTAATAGATTGATTAAGTTGTCACAAAATAATAAAGAAGACTAAAAATAAAAGATGAAAATATTCAGGGTAAAGTGTAGGCCGGTATTGAATTGCTCAGTAGTGCAGGTATTGCACTGTTTAAGGACTTCTGTTCTGTGTCTGGCTCCTGTTACGGCAGCACCTGTCGTGGCAGCGGTCTGTTGTTGTCGCGGAAGCGATAAGCAACTCAGTTTCTTCAAGTTCGGCAAGAATCCCTGTTGTGACTCGTCCTATCCCTAGGTCCAAGTTCTATCGATGAACATGTCTTGGATGATACCTCCCGGCGTGAATCGAAGTATGAACACCGATGTTTGTGAATTCTTCCTTAGCCGCTTAACCTCGTCCTATCCCTAGGTCCGAGATAGTTCAACCATAAGCTGGAGAACCCGTACTTATTCCTTTCGTATACTTAACTTTCCCGATATTAAGTAAATAGTTAATCTCACAATGCTCTCCCAATACTCTTGCAAGATGTTGAAAACCAGAATAAGCAAACTTGAAGTTTTATTTCATTGAACAGAAAATTTCTAAGAACATAACAACCCTTACAATTACTTTACAATATCAACCCTTTGCCCTAGGGGAGGTTTAGAACATGGTGAAGAACGAGAAACGGCTAGGGTTTTTAGATGAGAGGTATGGAATGTGATGATTATTCTCTAGGTCGAATTACAAGCATATATATAGGCCTTGGGTACAAGTTTTCTTAATGACCAAGAATACTAGTTCGAATTAAAGTACAATTCATTAAAGACTAAATCTCTGAATAAACGTCCTTTAGTTCGCCCTATCTTCTTGCTTTGACTTTCTCCTCAAACTTTAGGCAATGCCTTTCTTGTGCTTCTAGGCTCCAAAAATTATGCAAGTGGTCTCTAAAAATTAGGCTTGAAATCCTCTATCAGTCGAACTCCACTTCGCATTTTCCATCTCTTCTTCTTCACTGTCGCCACCTTTGTCACGGCATATGTCACGGCAGCGAGTTATAAGGCAGTTTGCTTCAACACTGTCGCCACTTCTGTCACGACAACTGTCACAGCATCACTGTCATAGCATCACTGTCACGACATCACTGTTACGACATCTGCCACGGCATCTATCACGGCATCTGCCACGGCATCTGTCACGACAGTGATGTATGAGGCAATTTTCTTCTCTCCAGCTCTTTTGTTCCTTTGCTGCCCTGGATGCTGCCACGACTGCTGCCACGACAGTTATCTTCTATTCCTCTGCTACCCTGGATGCTGCCACAGCAGATACCTGCAAAAGTAACCAAATTTAGTAGTATCTGTGCAGTTTTATCTAAATGTGATGTTGATGCAAAACTTAACCTAAAATGCAGTTAAACATGCTTGAGTGCAGCAAAAATAAGGATAAATGGTGGGTAAAATATAGAACTTTTATGCACTGATCACACCCCCAAACTCGAATCTTTGCTTGTCCTCAAGCAAATGCAACCTAACTAACATGCATGCATGCATACATATATATATATATATATTATTTTTTTTCTTGGCTTAAGTCAGTGAACAATCCTTACCCACAACACCATCCCTATCATGTTTAACACATGTTCAAATATTTAAGGATCTACTTAGAGCAAAAGTATAGTTCTCGTGCATGTGTGTGCATTTATTGTGAACATACATGAATATAGACTTCCCTAGCAACTAGAATATTATACTTAGCTTGTTTAGAGTTTTCCTTCGAAACTTAATTCTTTTTTTAATACTAGAGCCAGTATCGGGCACCTCTAGTTGTTTTCCTTCTTTTTCTAAATTTTTCTCTTTTCTACTAGAGCCAGTATTTCAGGCACCTCTAGTTAACTATCTAGAGCCGGTGATAGGCACCTCTAGAAGTTTTTCTCTGGTTATTTTCCTAGAGCCAGTGATAGGCACCTCTAGGTTTCCTGAGTTTCTAGTCTCTTTCTACTCTAAGTTCTAAGTTTTCTATTCTAAGTATGCTAGAGAAAGTCTGTTATCAAGTAAGTCACAAAGTGTTTCAGTTTTTCAGAACTATACTAAGGCTCTACTTACTTCCTAAAATATTTTTAAGGGGCTGTCACTAGGGGTGTTCATTTCCGGGTACCCGAAATTTTCGGGTACTAAACGGTCGGCCCGATACCCGGCCCATAGGAATCGGGTACCCGCAAAACCCAGGTACCCGCTAATTCGGGTAATAGGGTACCCGTTTTTTGTTTTTTTTTTAATTTTTTTATTTTGTAAAAACAAATTAAAAAAATATAATCAAAATATAATCAAAATAAAATAAAATCAAAATCAAAGGTTTAAAACTTGAAAGCATACTGCAAGTTGCTTGCAGTGCAGTAGTGCGCCACTGCCCACTGTTGTGCAGTAGTGATGCTCAGCTCACCCACCAATATACTATTATGAACTATGATTTTTTAATTTCATTCCTATTATATTCTAATTTCTAATCCTATTTCATTTCTTACATAAATATTTACCGAATTACGTGTTTAGATATTATGGATTTATGATCCAACCGAACCTCCTATTTATTTATGTTATGCCCGTCATAAATTATACATACCAAACTTGTATCATACAAATTTGGTATGTAGTAATTAGGATAAAAAAACTCTAGACATAAAATAAAATAACAAATATTGTGTAGGAACATAATCCAAACAAAATGCAAATATAAAACACATAGTTCATACAAACCAAATTGTGTAGGAAGTACCGAAGTAGGAACATAATCCAAACAAAATGCAAATATAAAAGTTGATAGAGTCTAAAAATTCAAATTGCATAATTTGAATATAAAACTAAAAAGTTTGAAGAAAATGCAACTAAAGAAATATATTTCATTCTTCTGAAACTTCATTGGTCTCATCAATGATGATTGTTGGTTGCTCGGAAGTCAAATCTTGCATTTCTACATAAAGCATTTCAAATATATGTCAATAGCAAATTAACAATAATAAAAATAAATAACACAAAAAGAAAATAATAAATTTAAATTCGAAAACTTACCTTCTTCCATATTCTCTAATGCTAGCAAGCTCTCCTCTATCGCAATGGGGTCATGAGAAACACGTATCCAATCTTGAGTACAAATAAGAGCTTCCACCATCTTAGGAGTCAAAGAGGTGCGGAAAGAATCAAGAACGCGCCCTCCGGTGCTAAAATCGGACTCTGAAGCAACGGTAGAAACCGGAATTGCAAGTACATCACGTGCTATGCTCATAAGAATAGGATAGTTATTTGTTTGCACAGACCACCAAGCCAAGATATCAAAATTATCATTGTCGCGAACACATTTGTCTCCCAAATATCTTTCTAACTCAGTTGTTGTTTCAGAAGTATCATTCAATTCTATCTCGGTCTCATAGTCCTTTCTCAAATTTGTTCCTTTTAACTTCCTTATTTCTCCCTCACCATCACCACCATGACCACTAGAATAAGGATTGAAAGAGCATGATCTCATTTGAGTTGACGAAGGATGCGAAAAAGCATAAAAATCAAACAATGATGTCAAAGTACTTTTAATCCGTTGGCACAAGTCATAAGAGTCGCAAGAATCATAAGAACGACGAACGATCCACTCAACATATCGTAACTTATGCCTAGGATCAAGAACTAAAGCAATGAACATCAGCACATTCACACTATTAACATTCGTCCAATACTTGTCAAATTTCAACTTCATTTGACGTGCCATACTCTTAATCCCCTCATTCGGGTCATCAACAAAACAGTTAATTGTATACCCAATATCATATATTTCTTCAAAAAAAGTATTACCAGTCACATACCTTGATCCAGAGAAACTCAATGTAGTCTCATAAAAGATCTGAAGAAAAGGCAAAAAGGATGCAACTTTATCCCAATCTTCATCATCGGGTGCACCACCAACCTTTCGAAGCCCCTTTGTGTAAGGAAGATATTTAGTTTTCATGTTTTTGAATGCCTTCCTAAACACCAAAGCACTTTTAAGCATAGAAAATGTAGAATTCCACCTTGTTTCAATGTCCAAGCAAACAAGAGATTTAGAATTTATATTCTCCTCTTCAACACAAGCTTTAAACTTTTGAAGCCTTGCAGGAGAAGATCTCACATATTTCACTGCAGCACGAACTCTTATAACGGAGACATCAACATCTTTCAGTTCATGTTTAACAACCAAATTCAAAATATGTGCAGCACATCTCATATGTAAAAATTCAGCATTCAACACACAACTATCCCACAAATTAAGAATTTGCTTCAAATACTTGATCGCTAGATCATTAGAACCAGCATTATCAACAGTTATAGTCATTATCCTCTTAAGGCCCCATTCTAGTAGACATTTTTCAACAGCCCTGCCAATAAGCTCCCCAGAATGACCGACAATTGGACAAAAATTGATGATCATTTTACGCAATTTCCAATCATCATCTATAAAATGGGCAGTAAGACACATATATGACAAATTTTGACCAGATGTCCATGTATCAGTGGTAAGACATACCCTAGAAGATAAAGTGCTGAAATAGCTCTTCAATTTCTTCCTTTTTTCAATAAACAGAGCATAACAATCTCTAATAATGGTAGCATGCGAAGGAGGAACAAAACTAGGAACTGCAACCTTACAGAAATGACGAAATCCTTCACGTTCAACAAAACTAAATGGCAACTCATCAACAATCACCATCTTAGCAAGTGCTTTTCTAATCTCATCTTGATCAAAATGCCATAATCTAGGAACACTAACAGTTTCAATAGTGCCATCAGCATTGCACTTTGTCTTAGACTCAAAATCTAAGATTGTTTGTTTTGTATCTACATTAAAAGGAGCTTTCTTACACCGACTAGTGTGACGCTTCATGGCATTAGTTCCATTACTAGATGCACAAGATATCTTTTGAGAACAATAAATACACTCAGCATGATATTTATCACCCTCAATTTCTTTAAAGTGATCCCAAACAACATATTTTTTTCTTCTTTTACCTCTTTCACTCGAAGCTTCAGCAATCTTTTTCCCTTTCCTTTTGTTTTTTGCAATTGTTGGAGTCTCTACCACATTGTCAGCCTCAGGTTCGTTAGGAGACTCATTTGAGGAAGATATTCTCATTAAATCATCATCACAATTTTCCCCCGTCATTGACATTATCTGAAAAAAAATTATCAAATTAGTTTGAAAATTATGACAGCTCAAATATCATGGCGTTCAAAAAAGGAAGCTCTACAGCTCAAATTTAGTGTAAATTACCATAATTTTTAATATCTCTGCCAAAATTATCTTTTTCTTCTTTGGTAAAACCTATATGCAATTGCATGCTACCTTTTATACCAAGGGTAGAACCTAGTTCCATCGCCTTTATAAACTAAGAAATCTAGGATTGCTCATCTACTTATCTGCATTATTTGGCTACATAGCAATTCTTGGAAAATTACAATATATAAATAAAAAGAAGTATGGCGGCAGTCCTAGAGAAATCTATATTGTCACTTCTCTTTGTTTTGATTTTCATCTACTTATCTCCATTTCCTAACGCTAAAATCTTTACAATTAATGAATTAGTTGTCTTGATGCATAAATATGTATACTGATTTTGGTTTTCTGCAGATGTTGAAATGAATGTTTTGATTTTCATTTGTTCTGCAGATGTTGAAGTAAACTAAACATTACCGTGCATAGCAAATTAGCAATTGCCTCCAAGACTGAAATCAAAGGGAAATTAAGGAGACCAACTATTTAGAACTAAACTTTGAACGTCTAAGATATAACACTGCAGTGCATACATATTCAACAATAACATCACATTAACTTGATCTAAAATATGCTTTGATTTGAACTAAACTTTGAACTAAGATATAACACTGCATAGTGTTATTTTCGCACCTCTTCTCACCGGCAAAAAGACGAGCAGTGGGCACTGGGCAGTGGGAGACGGCCGAACAAAGTGAGAGGAGTGTGGCCGGCGATGGAGGCTTCTGTGCTGATCGGTGTAGACGAGGGAGACGACCGTCACGACTCACGGGATGACGGGAGTGAGAGGCGTGAGCGTCTGAGCGATGGGAAATTAGGAATTTAGGGCTGAGCGATTTGGGGAAATTTTTGTCTGAGTGTTGTCGAGGGAGAGGAGACGTGCAGGGGGGCAGAGAGCTCAGAGCAGTAACTAAAATTCTCACCTAAAACGGTGAGTTTTAGTTAAAATAAAAAAATAATAATAAACCGGGTATCGGGTAGTCGGGTACCCGATTTGTAGCTATTTTATGACCCGGGCCCGACCCGGATACCCGAAAAAAAAAACGGGCCGGGTACCCGACCCAAAAATTTGGGTGATTTTTTAAAAAATACCCTGAAAATTTAAATCGGGTATGCGGGTCAGCGGGTCGGGTCAATCGGGCCGGGTAATTTTGAACACCCATAGCTGTCACGACAGAGATGACAGCGGCAGATAATAAAAGTTCAATAAATTAAGCCATTTTTTTGCATAAAAATAAATGCGACACAATTAAAACTAAATACAATATTATATTAATAATTAGGAGGACTACCTACCCCCAAACTCAAGGGTTGCATTGTCCTCAATGCATGACACAAGACATAAAAATGAAAAACAGAAAATAAAAATGACAGAAAAGTGAAACATCACAAAAAGATAATATATACAACAGGCGACAGAGGAAAGGAAAAAAAGAAAACTTAAGTTGTGCGGCTGTCGTTGCTGCTGCTGGAGCTTTGGATGAGGAGCTGTCGGTGGGCAGTCTCCTTGAACTTTGTCGGAGGAGCTGTGGGTGCTGCCCTGAGAGTATGAGTGCTGCCGCGGAAGGGGTGGAGGCAGAGCTTCCTCGGGTTGCTTGTATCGTCATTGCAAGGGTTTTCTCTGTTTACCTAATAACACAAACAAACTAAAAACTAATATCAAATTTCTAATTCTTAAAACAATAAAGATAAAATAAGATAAAATTAAAATACAATAAAATAAGTTAAGTTAAATTAGGAGTGCCTTGAGGGGCATCTCCTAAAGTAACTGCTCCCTGTTCTATTGATGTTTGAGGGGTCGTTTCCGGTACTTCTTAAAGTCCATCTGTACCCTCCATATGGTGATTATTCTCATGGTGGGGGCTCCTTTCTTTCTCTTCCCTTTGTAGTCCATGAAGTCCTCCATTTTTGGTAAAGTTTCTGAGGGCATGAATATATGATTAGTAAAAATTAAATTGATATTCGACCACAAACTTACCTTGTTTTCGTTGAATGTTGTTGTGGTGGAATATAACCCTTGCTGTCGTGCCTGCTGCTGCGGCAGCCAGTTATTTTGACAGTCCATTGTCAGGTTACTTTGCAGGTCAATGGGACATTGGTAAGTGCCATCACTCTCTATTTCAAATTCGGTTGGCCACTCGTAGATCTCCATCAGTAGAGACTTCGATGATTCTGAGTCCACCGGTGTTGGTTCCTCTAATACCTGCAATGGAATTGGTGAGTTTTTAAGGAATTCAACATGTTCGTTTATTACCTGCTCATATTCCATTGGCGAGGCATTGTCATTGGGTAGCTCTTCTAGGTGGTCGTGCGAGTGCCATAACAGGGATGGATGTGTGCAATCTTGGTCGGGCATAACCGAGGTAGTGGTTTGAGAGTTTGCCTTGGATGTGGTTGCCGCAGTGACATTCTCTTGAATTTCACTCAGCGTTGTTGCGGTGTTGCTCCATTCCGGCTCCTCAATCATTGCCATGAAAAGTTGTTGCTCAGACTCATCATGTGTTGGGTATTCCTTCACATGGGCATCCTCGTCATCTTGCCTCAGGATTTCAGGTTCATCCGTGGCATGAATGAGGACCGGTCTGCTCAAGAGTGCATTCATCTTGGCGATACTTGCATCCGTAGAAGCCGACACTTTTTGCACGAGTGCCACGAAGGCTTGAAGTGAACCTTCTAAGGAATTCGTTTGCTCTTGAGGAGGACTACTTTCCCATGGCATGTAGGTTTCTGCAGCAAAACTGTTATGGTAGAAAAGATTTTGCGAGTTTTGGTCATACCATAAAGAATTTTTCTGCTGCGGCAGAGGTATCTGTTGTCCCTGTTGTTTCTGTGGTGGCATATCATGTCTTTGTTGGTTCCATCGTGGGTTGTCCATATATTCATTGAAAAGATGGGGATAACCTTCAAGTGCAATATTACCTTCACGGTAATTGTGAAAATTCTCCCACATCAACTCTCGAATAGTTTTTCCTGACATGTTGATGCCCTTGAACCTGTATTTTCACCTGAGTTTTTGTTAAAAAAATAAAAAAAGAAAAAGAAAAATAAAAAGAAAAGAAAAGTGCAGAAGCTAGGGTAAGAGTGTGTTGCCAGTCCCCGGCAACGGCGCCAAAAACTTGTTGCGTGTAAAAGTGTCTATCGCAATTGAGTGCAAGTGTACACGTCGCAAGTAATAAAGTGATACTAGAGTATCAGATATCGTCTCCACAGGGACTGGGCTAACCCTTTCCTTCGCTATCTGCACAAGGGGAAAAGAGGAGATTTAATAGATTGATTAAGTTGTCACGAAATAATAAAGAAGACTGAAAATAAAAGATGAAAATATTCAGGGTAAAGTGTAGGCCGGTATTGAATTGCTCAGTAGTACAGGTATTGCACTGTTCAAGGACTTATGTTCTGTGTCTGGATCCTGTCACGACAGCACCTGTCGTGGCAGCGGTTTGTTGTTGTCGCGGCAGCGATAAGCAACTCAGTTTCTTCAAGTTCGGCAAGAATCCCTGTTGTGACTCGTCCTATCCCTAGGTCCAAGTTCTGTCGATGAACATGTCTTGGATGATACCTCCCGGCGTGAATCGAAGTATGAACACCGATGTTTGTGAATTCTTCCTTAGCCGCTTAACCTCGTCCTATCCCTAGGTCTGAGATAGTTCAACCATAAGCTGGAGAACCCGTACTTATTCCTTTCGTATACTTAACTCTCCCGATATTAAGTAAATAGTTAATCTCACAATGCTCTCCCGATACTCTTGCAAGATGTTGAAAACCAGAATAAACAAACTTGAAGTTTTATTTCATTGAACAGAAAATTCCTAAGAACAGAATAACCCTTACAACTACTTTACAATTTCAACCCTTTTCCCTAAAGGAGGTTTAGAACATGGTGAAGAAAGAGAAACGGCTAGGGTTTTTAGATGAGAGGTATGGAATGTGATGATGTTTCTCTAGGTCGAATTACAAGCATATATATAGGCCTTGGGTACAAGTTTTCTTAATGGCCAAGAATACTAGTTCGAATTAAAGTACAATTCATTAAAGACTAAATCTCTGAATAAACGTCCTTTAGTTCGCCCTATCTTCTTGCTTTGACTTTCTCCTCAAACTTTGGGCAAGGCCTTTCTTGTGCTTCTAGGCTCCAAAAATTATGCAAGTGGTCTCTAAAAATTAGGCTTGAAATCCTCTATCAGTCGAACTCCACTTCGCATTTTCCATCTCTTCTTCTTCACTGTCGCCACCTCTGTCACGGCATATGTCACGATAGTGAGTTATAGGGCAGTTTGCTTCAACACTGTCGCCACTTCTATCACGACAACTGTCACGGCATCACTGTCACAACATCACTGTTACGACATCTGACACGGCATCTGTCACGGCATCTACCATGGCATCTGTCACGACAGTGATGTATGAGGCAGTTTTCTTCACTCCAGCTCTTCTGTTCCTCTGCTGCCCTGGATGTTGCCACGACTGCTGCCCTGGATGCTGCCACGACTATTGCCCTGGATGCTGCCACGACTGCTGCCCTGGATGCTGCCACGACTGCTGCCCTGGATGCTGCCACGACTCCTGCCCTGGATGCTGCCACGACAGTTATCTTCTATTCCTCTGCTGCCCTGGATGCTGCCACAACAGATACATGCAAAAGTAACCAAATTTAGCAGTATCTGTGCAATTTTATCTAAATGTGATGTTGATGCAAAACTTAACCTAAAATGCAGTTAAACATGCTTGAGTGGAGCAAAAATAAGGATAAATGATGGGTAAAATATAGAACTTTTATGCACTGATCACCTGCCGCGAACACTGCCCCGGCAGAATAGAAGGAACCTGCTGCCGACACACCTATCACGGCAACAGAAGAGACAGAGGAGCAGGAAAAGGATGATGAAGAAACTAAGTCTCCTCAGATCCGTATACCATGTGAAGGACGCTTGGAAGATTACCGTCCTCCACCTCCTTTTCCACAGCGGTTACAAAAGCAGAAACAAGTGTACCAGCTCAAAAAGATCTATGATATTTTTAAGCAGGTGCACATCAATATACCGCTGTTAGAAGCCATCAAGCAGATACTCAGTTATGCGAAATTTCTCAAGGATGCTATGTCAAAAAGGTCCAGACTTAGGGAATTTGAAATGGTAAAAATGACAGAGGGATGCATGACTATCTTGCACAAGCATCCACCCAGAAGAAGAAGGATCCTGAGAGTTTCATCATACCGTGCATAATTGGTGACAAATTCGTGGGTAAGGCACTTTGTGATCTAGGTGCTAGTATAAATTTAATGCCAAAATCTGTGTTTTAGAAATTAGGTATTGGACGAGCACGGCCCACGACAGTCATGCTGCAGCTGACAGACCGCTCTTACGTACAACAAGAAGGGAAGATCAAATATATTCTGGTAAGAGTGGATAAGTTCATTTTTCCTGCTGACTTTCTTGTGTTAGACTGTGAAGCAGATGAGAACGCACCAATCATCCTAGGGCGACCCTTCCTAGCCACAGGCAAATCACTGATTGATGTAGAGAAAAGAGAACTGACAATGAGAGTAATTGATCAAGAGATCAAACTCAATGTTCTCCAAGCAATCAAACATGCTGATGCAGAAGAAGAGTGCAAGGCCATCACTGAAGTAACCCTTGACCAACCCTGCATCAGGTCGGGCTGCCATGACATTAAATTTGGTCACTGCCACAGCAGTCATCTGGAAGACTGTCACGGCAACAACGATGACAACGACTCCTCCGATTCAGACATATCCGACACTGAAGGTCATGAGGAGGTAAATTGGATAGGCAATCGTCCAGGTAAGTTATTCGAGCCCCTGAACTATACCTCGAATGAACATATAATCCAAAAGCCTTCAACTATAGAACCACCTGTTTTAGATCTTAAGCCCCTGCCAAGGCAGCTTAAATATGTTTTCCTTGGTTTCAATGATATGTTTCCTGTAATCATCTCTTCCAAGTTAATGCAGGAACAGAAACAACAGTTGATTGGAATGCTGCAACAGCATAAAAAGGTTATTGGATGGACGATAGCTGATATCCAAGGCATCAGTCCGGCAATATGTATGCACAAAATTCTCCTAGAGGATGATCATAAGCCGATCATTGATGCTCAGAGACGCTTAAACGACGTTATGCGAGAAGTGGTGAGAAAAGAAATTATCAAATGGCTCGACGCCGGGATAATTTATGCCATCTCGGATAGTAAGTGGGTGAACCCGGTGCAGTACATACCTAAAATGGGAGGAATAACCGTGGTGACCAACGAAGAGAACGAACTAATCCCATCCAAGACTGTGACCGGTTGGAGGGTTTGTATGGATTACCGGAAGCTTAATAAAGCTACCCGGAAATACCATTTTCCCCTACCTTTTATTGATCAAATGCTTGATAGATTAGCGGGGAAACCTTATTATTGTTTTCTTGATGGTTACTCAGAGTACAACCAGATAGCTATCGCACCGGAGGATCAAGAGAAAACGACTTTCACTTGCCCATACGGCACTTATGCTTTTCGGAGAATGCCATTTGGACTCTGCAATGCACCATCAACCTTCCAAAGGTGCATGATGGTGATATTCTCTGACATGGTGGAGGACATCCTGAAAATATTCATGGACGATTTTTCTGTCTTTGGAGATAGTTTTGAAGGTTGTTTAGGCAACCTAAAGAAGGTACTTAAAAGATGCGAAAAAGCGAACTTGGTGTTAAATTGGGAAAAGTGCCACTTCATGGTGGATGAAGGGATAGTCCTAGGCCACAAGGTAAGCTGCCGCGGCATAGAGGTAAACAGAGCGAAAATAGAAGTCATTGAAAAGTTGCCGGATCCCACCACAGTAAAGGGGATTCGAAGTTTCTTAGGGCATGCTGGGTTTTATCGAAGATTTATTGCAAATTTTTCGAAGATTACCAAGCCTTTATGCCACTTATTGGAACAGAATCGTCCCTTTGACTTTAATACTGAATGTACTGAGGCATTCATAATTCTGAAGGAGAAGCTGGTAACAGCCCCAATTGTATAGCCATCAGACTGGAGTTTGCCATTTGAAATAATGTGTGATGCCAGTGACTACGCAGTAGGGGCAACACTAGGGCAGAGGAAGGATAAGCTCTTCTATGTGATTTACTACACCAGTAAAACATTGAATGATGCCCAAGTGAATTACACCACAACAGAAAAGGAACGGTTAGCAGTGGTGTTCTCAATCGACAAGTTTCGTCCGTACATACTTGGCACGAAGGTGGTGGTCTATACAGACCATTCAGCATTAAAGTATCTGTTCGCTAAAAAAGATGCAAAACCTAGACTGATACGTTTAATTCTGCTGCTGCAAGAGTTCGACATTGAAATCAAGGATAAAAAAGGGACAGAAAACCAAGTAGCAGACCACTTGTCGAGATGAGAGATGGGAAAGAGTCTACCGACAGACAAAACCAACATACTGGAGACCTTCCCTGACGAGCAGCTGTTTGCTGCCACAAGCATTGTCGCGACAACCATGGCGGCAGGTAAGTTTTCTAAACTTCCTTGGTACACTGATTTTGTTAATTACATTGTTAGCGGAATATTACCTCTTGAACTTAACTATCAAGCAAGGAAGAGGTTCCAAAATGATGCAAAACATTATTATTGGGACGAACCTCTTCTTTTCAAACATTGTGCAGATCAAATTATCAAGAGATGTGTACCACAGGATGAGATGGAAGCTGTACCTCACCACTGCCATGCTTCCCCATATGGAGGACACTTAGGTAGAAACAAAACCGCTGCCAAGGTTTTGCAATCTAGTCTCTATTGGCCCACACTGTTCAAGGATGCTCAAACCTTTTACAAGGGATGTGGCAAATGCCAAAGGACTGGGAACATCTCAATGAGACATGAGATGCCACTGTAGAACATTTTAGAAGTCGAAATCTTTGATGTGTGGGGGATCGATTTCATGGGACCGTTCCCAGCATCTTGTGGGAACCTCTACATCCTACTGGCAGTGGATTATGTGTCCAAGTGGGTTGAAGCGATCGCCACTCAGAAAAATGACACCAAGACTGTTCATCGATTTCTGCACAAGAATATTTTCTCCAGGTTTGGCGTACCTAAGGCGATCATCAGTGACAAAGGGAGACATTTTGATAATAGGGTAATAGCTACTGCCTTGAGAAAATACGGAGTAAAGCACCGGATTGCAACAGCGTACCACCCTCAAACCAATGGACATGCCAAAATATCCAACCGAGAAATAAAGAACATCCTTGAGAAGATGGTTAAACCCACTCGAAAAGATTGGTCTTTACACCTCAATGATGCACTTTGGGCCTATAGAACAACATACAAAACACCATTGGGAATGTCACCCTATAGGCTTATCTATGGGAAAACAAGCCACTTACCTGTTGAGAAAGAGCACAGAGCTTACTGGGCTATCAAGGCTGTAAACATGGACTTAGATAAGGTAGGACAAAAGAGGTTACTTGACTTGAATGAAATTGAAGAAATTCGAGCAATGGCCTACGACAACGCAAAGATCTACAAAGATAAAACGAAAAGATGGCATGACAAGAAGTTGCTGCCACGACAGTTCTGCCCAGGGCAGCTTGTGTTGTTGTTTAACTCTAGGTTAAAAATCTTCCCAGGAAAGCTTAAATCTAAATGGTCCGGCCCCTTTCAAGTTGTCCAGGTTTTTCCCTATGGTGCCATCACGATCAAATCCTTAAAAGATGGGCACCAATTCAAAGTCAACGAGACTAAAGCATTATCAAGGGACTGAAGCCCCAAGGATGCAGGAAGTAGTTACTTTAGGAGATGCCCCTCAAGGCATCCCTAATTTAACTTAGTTATTTCATTTTATTTTATTTAATTATTAGGAATCAAGAATTATTTTATTTTATTTTATTTTTACGAACTAATGTTTTATTTGAATTATTTTTAGGAAATAAGGGAAACAAGGAGAGGAGAAGAAGTGAACCAGCCCACCATATCAACATCAGCCCAGAAAGCCCAACGGATGAGTCTGTCGTCACAGCCTGTCATGAGCTGTCGCGACAGACGCGGAGAAGACATCCTATCACCAAGCTGTCGCGGCAGACACGCAAACGTGTAATAGACGCGCAGTAAACACGGAAACACGTGACAGACACGTCAGAAACCGCGTAATAGCTGGCCCTATTATTCGCACCTGCCGTTACAGCTCCAACGGGCAGAAAATCATCCATCTATATAAACCCCCATTCACTATTCATTTTGCACCTCACTTTTACTCTCTCAACTTGCTTCCTCTAGATCTCAAATTTCTCTTTATTTTCCATAGACCTTGCAACCATGACTAGCAGACAAACTCGCAGAAGTGCTGCCTCCAGCTCTGCCGCAACAGTGAGTACACCCAGCCATAGTGCCATCCCGAACCGCTTCGCCTCCACCGACTCTGCCGTCAGATATTACCACTCCTTCTAGAAGAGGGAGATGTGGGAAGAAAGGGGTTTTCTCTACACCAAGCCCACGGGAAACCTAGGGCTTGAACCCTTCATCGCAAGAAAGATCCATGCCTTGAAGTGGCAGCGGTTTGCTGCCCAGCCGAAAGAAATGAACGTCACGCTGGTCCGGGAATTTTATGTTGTCGTTGACAGCAAGGATACTACGACTATGACGATACGAGGTAAAGAACTTTATTTTGAGCCTTCTTACATCAACACCCTCTGTGGCCTCCATGTCAGTAGAAAGAAGGATGCCCACAAGAGGTTCGTCGAAAGTCTGTCGCCGGCAGACTATGATGCGGTGATGGCAAAAGTGACGGAGGAGGAGACAGAATGGAACACCGACCCAAAGCATCGGTGGACGGTGAAAAGAACTCAACTAACTCCCGAGGCCAAATTATGGAACCACTTCGTAAAGAAGAGAATCATGCCATCCTCCCATAACAATACGGTCGACCGACCCAGGTTAGCACTTGTCCATTCAGTTCTAAATGAAAGACCCATTAACTTCAGTCAATACATTAGGGATGGAATTTTGGAATGTGCTCTCCGACCATCGGGGCCTCTTGTCTTCCCGTACCTTATCACCAAAATCTACCGAGGCCATAACGTTCTAAAAATTGCCGAAGACTTTAAAGTCCGAGGGAAAGGGTGGACGGAGCGTAACATATTCAGCCTCATAGAGCTGAAAGCAGCCACCCCACTGTCCTTCTTCAACCCTTCTGCCACAGCAGAGCAGCCGATAGAGCCCAGTCAAACAGAACCTGCCGCAACAGAACAGCAGCAGCCAACGGCAGCAACCCCTTCACAAGACGCCTCCACTCAGATTCTGGCCATACTAAAAAATATGGAGGAAAGGCAGCTCGGTCTGATGAGCTTCATACGGGGCTTCACGGCAGCGACGATACATTTTATTCATAATGATTTAAATTTTGCAAATGTACCATTCCCTACCTTTCCAGAACAATATTTTGCTGCCCCCACACCTACTCCTGCTGCCACACTGAGGACTCCATATGCTGCCTCTACTCCTACACCGGCCGCGACAGCTGAAGGCAGCAGCCACACTGCCACTGCCACTGCCAGAGGCGAGAAGAGAAAGGAGCCGCTGCCAGAACTCAACGACGACTACTTCGAAGGGTTCTCCTCATCATCTGTCGGGCAGGACTCTGACGGGGAGCCCTCTGTTGCTCGAAACCTCTCCAATGAGTTCACTCAAATGAAGAGGTAGAAGACCAACAAAGCTGGTGAAGGACCCTCCGGCCAGGGCAAGTCTGCCAGCAGCAGCAACAGCTCCGAAGATGAGGTACAAGTGCTGGACAAGCCACCCCAAATCTCACCCACCCGTATCCACCCGCCAAGGGAGGCCAAAAAGAAGACAACCTCCGCCTCTCCTAGCACTCTGCCGGCCCCCACAATGAAGGTCACTACCCGTCGGCAGCTACAGATCAGCAGTAGCATCGATGATAGCTCCTCATATTAAGTTTCTATCTTATTTTTGCTGCCCTGCTGTTTTATTTATCTTGTGATGTGTTTTATTTTTCTCTTTTTTATCTATGTCATCATGCATTGAGGACAATGCAACCCTCGAGTTTGGGGGTGGCATCCCTCTAGTAATGAAGTGTCTTTTGTGTCTTTAAATTGAGTCTAAGTATTAGTTATTATTTAGTTTATTTTGTCAAAAAAAGTATTTTGGCTTAAGTATTTGAACTGAACTTACCTGCCGCGACATACTCTGTCGTGGCAGTGCCTTTAGGATATTTTTAGGAACAGCTTAGGGCCTTGCTATAGTTCTGATCTTTAAACACCCTTTGTGACTTATATGTTGTCTAGGCTACTGTTAGTGAACTAGAGTAGAAAAAGCTTAACCACTTGAGTTGCCCCTAGAGGTGCCTAACACTGGCTCTAGGAAAAGAAAAGAAAAATTTAGATTCAATACCCCTAGAGGTGCCTAATACCGGCTCTAGGAAGTTAGCTAGAGGTGCCAAAAAATGGGCTCTAGTCAAACTTAAAATAAGAAAACACCGAGTCTACTTCATAAAAAACTAAAGGAGCCTAAGAATTGCCTCCAAAAAAATGAAATATGGCATAAAAATTCAAGTGAGTAGCTTAACTATTCTAGTAAATTAAAGGATTCTAGGCACATATTTGTTCACAAAACATGCACACACTACACGAGACCTATAGCATGGTTCTGAATAGATCCAGAAATGTCCGACAAGGTGTTGTTCGTGATAGAGCATGTGTGGTAGGTAATGAAAAGTTCACTGAATTAAGCCAAACAAATTTTTTTTTAGTTAGGTCATAATTGCTTGAGGGCAAGCAAGAACTTGAGTTTGGGGGTGTGTTGAGTGTGCAAATGTTCTATATTTTACCCCATATTTAACCCATATTTCTGCTGCATTCAAGCATAATTCATTGCATTTAGGTAAAGTTTCACATATACATCACAATTAGATAAAATGACACAATTTCTACTGATTTCCGCTGCTATTGCAGGTAGCTGCTGTGGCAGACTCATGATAGCGAAGGAGCAGAGCTGGAACACATGGCTGGAGTCGAGAAAGAGGACGCTGCCGTGGCCGCTGCTGTGGCAGCCATGACGACAATGTTGGTGAAGGGAAAAAAGTGAAGTGGAGCTCGACAGATAGATGAATTCAAGCCGGTTTGTCGTGGACCACTCCTATATTTTTCTGAGCCCTAGAGCAGAATGAAGGCTAAGCCCAAAGTTCAAGGAAGAAACCCAAAGCAAGAAAAGAGGACGGATTAAAGGCATCTACTCAGAAGATTTAATCTTAATTAGAGTTGTACTTTAGTTTGAACTTATATTCTTACCTTATTAGAAAACTTGAACCTAAGGCCTATATAAAGGCATGTAATTCGACCTAGGGAAGGATATCTCATCTCTAGCCGTCTTCCCCAAAACCCTTGTCGTTTCCCCCTTCTCGTCATGTTCTAAATTCCCCCTAGGGCTAAGGGTTGATTCTGTAAAGTAGTTGCAAGGATTGTACTGTTTTAGGAATTTTCTATTCAATAAAATAAACTTCAAGTTTGCTTATTCTGGTTTCAACATCTTGCAAGAGTATCGAGAGAGCATTGTGAGATTATCTATTTACTTAATATCAGGAGAGTTAAGTATACGAAAGGAATAAGTACGGGTTCTCCAGCTTATGGTTGAACTATCTCAGACCTAATGATAGGACGAGGTTAAGTGGCTAAGGAAGAATTCAACAACATTGGTGTTCACCCTTCAATTCACGCCGGGAGGTATCATCCAAGAAGTGTTCATCAACAGTACTTGGACCTAGGGATAGGACAAGTAACAACAGGGATTCTTGCCAAGCTTGAAGTACAATGTTGTGTGATCGCTGCCGCGACAACAACAGACTGCTGTCGCGACAGGGACGACGACAGAACATGAATTCTTATACAGTGCAACACCTGCACTACCGAGCAAATCAATACCGGCATATCTCTAAACCCTGAATCTCTACTCTTTTATATTCAATATTCTTCAATATTATTTCCCAAACAATTTAAACTATTTTTCTCTCTTGTGCAGCAATTCGAGGATAAAGTTATTTCTAGTCCTTGTGGATTCGACATCCGATACTTCAAGTATCACTTTACTACTTGTGTCGTGTACACTTGCACTACATTGCGATAGGACTTTTGACACGCAACAGAGACCATGAAGAAAGAAAGAGAAGAAGAAAAGAAGAGAGAAGAAGAAGGTGGAGGAGAAGAAGCAAGGAATTGCTCTTAAATCTTCACACGAAGAGAGCGATTCTAGCTTAGATAAGGAAGAAGAAGAATTGGCTATGATAGCCAAGAAATTCGCTCGGTTCATGAAGTCCAACCGGGGAAGGAAGCTCCAAAGAAAAAGAGACTACAAGAACAAAAGTAAAGAAGAAGTTAAGGATCAACTCATTTTCTATGAGTGCAACAAGCCGGGCCACATAAGATTTGAGTTCCCTCAACTCAAGAAGAAACGACTCGATAAGAAGAAGTTAAAAGCCCACGTTGTTACTTGGAGTGATGAGGAGTCATCCGAAGAGGAGCAAGAAGTTGCCAACCTTTGTCTCATGGCGTTTGAGCAGTATCCAAAGGTAACCTCTAACTCATCATCATTTGATTTTACTTTTGATGAACTTCAAGATGCATATGATGAGTTACAAGAGGTATATGACGAGTTGGTGGTTAAGTTCAAAGAATCAATTTTGAAAAACAAGAAAATCATCTCCAATTTGAAAAATAAAAACGATTCTTTAACTAAAGCCAACTTCGAACTTGAAAAGAAGGTGAATGATCTACTTGATGAACAAAAGTTTTTAAAAAGAAAATGTAGATTTGAACAACCTTCTTTCCTGAGTTTCATGATTCTCATCACAAGGAAGTGAGTGAGCTTAAAGCTTCTCTAAACACTATGAGGAAAAATACTTTTAAAAAAGGAAGTTCTTCAAAATCCTAATATGTGAAGAGAAACTTCAATGGTCACAAAAAAGAGGCTTCCAAAGGGCCTCTAGAGGTAAGAGGATTAGGAGTGTATGGGTTCCTAAAGAACTTGTAGCTTCTAAAAATATTAGTGCTCTGTCTCCTTGGATTCCAAAGGGAACCAAGGTTTTGGGAGCTAACACTCATGGAGCCAAAATGATTTGGGTACCAAAAATCAAGACTTAACTCTTTGTTTGTAGGGGGAGCATTGCTACAAGGCCAGAGCTTCAAGTCAAAATACATGGTACCTTGATAGTGGATGCTCAAGACACATGACTGGTGACAAGAGTAGATTCTTGGAACTAAAGCCTAAAAGTGGTGGAGTGGTGACTTTCGGTGACAACTCCAAAGGCCATATTGAAAGAATAGGCTCCATTGGTAATCACTCTTCAATCTTTATTGAAAATGTTCTTTATGTCAACGGTCTAAAACATAATTTGTTGAGCATTAGTCATTTTTGTGATAAGGGTTTTAATGTTCTCTTTGATGCTAATGGTTGCAAGATAATGAACATTGAAACTAATAAGAGTATGCTCATAGGTCATCGCATAGGTAATATATATATATATATATATATATATATATATATATATATATTGCATCTAGATGACATAAACATTTCAAATGCATGTTTTTGTAGCTAAAGATGAACATGATGCATGCTTATGACATAGGAAACTAGAACATGCTAGCATGAGTGTCTTAGAGAAATTGGTTTCCCAAGATCTAGTTAGAGGTTTACCAAAGATAAAATTTTCATTAAATAAAATTTGTGATGCATGTGCCAAGGGTAAACATAAAAGAACCTCATTTAAACAAAGTAATGATGTTTCTACAAGTAGGGTATTACAATTGATCCATATGGATCTCTTTGGGCCAATTAGCACAATTAAATTGGGTGGAAAATCATATGCATTTATGCTTTTTGATGATTTCTCTAGATACACTTGGGTTCTCTTTTTAAGTACTAAAGATGAGGCTTTAGAAAAAGTTCATCACGTTTTCAAAAGTCACTCAAAATGATCTTGGTCAACAAATTTCACACATTAGAAGTGACTATGGAATCAAATTTCAAAACTTAGGATTTGAGGATTTTTGTAATTCTAATGGTATAAGCCACAATTTTTCAGCACCTCGCACTCCTAAACAAAATGGGGTAGTTGAGAGGAAAAATCGAACTTTAAAGGAAATGGCTAGAACCATACTTTGTGAAAATAATTTACCTAAGTATTTTTGGGTGGAAGCCACAAACACTTCTTGCTATATTATTAATAGAGTAATAATTAGACCACATTTGAAGAAAACTCCCTATGAGATTTTAAAATATAAGAAGCCTATCATTAGCTATTTTTCATCCTTTTGGATGCAAGTGTTTTGTTTTAAACAATAGAAAAAATAAATTGGGTAAATTTGATGTAAAAAATGATGAAGCTATTTTCATAGGATATTCTTTAAACTCTAAAGCCTATCGAGTCCTTAACGAAAGAACCTTAGTTGTAGAAGAGTCAATTCATGTAGTTTTCGATGATAACCTCCTTCCGAGGAAGGATTCTTGTGATGGTGACGATGTAGGGTTCATTGAAGCCAATGATGGTGGACAATCATCAAAGGTGGGTGAGGATCTAACCAAAGAAGAAGAAGTACAATATCCTCCCATAGAATCCTTGAAGGATATGACTCTTGGTGAAAAGGAAGTGAACTACCCAAGGGAACTCAACTATGTCAAAGATGGTGAAATCTTGGATGATCCATCCAAGAGGCTAACCATTAGATCCTCTCTTAGACTTATGAATAACATTGCATTCATCTCATGCATAGAGCCTAAAAATATCGAAGAAGCATTAAATGATGAATTTTGGATATTGGCTATGTAAGAGAAATTGAATCAATTTGAGAGGAGTATTGTTTGGACATTAGTTGATAGGCCTAGTAATAAATCTACTATAGGGACTAAATGGATATTTAGAAATAAACTAGATGAGAGTGGTAACATAGTGAAGAACAAGGCTACACTTGTTGCTCAAGGTTACACTCAAGAAGAGGGAATCGATTTTGATTAGACCTATGCACTCGTATCTAGGATGGAAGCAATTAGGATTCTTCTTGCATTTGCATGCTTTAATGAATTCAAGTTTTTTCAAATGGATGTCAATAGTGCCTTTTTAAATAGTTTTATAAATGAAGAAGTGTATGTAGAACAACCACCCGGTTTTGAAGATCCAAACTTTCCAAACCATGTTTTTAAATTAACAAAAGCCTTATATGGTTTGAAACAAGCTCCTAGAGCTTGGTATGAAAGGCTTTCAAACTTTTTGGTTGAAAAAAGTTTTGAAAAAGGGAAGGTGGATATTACACTTTTCATTGAAAGAAATGGCAATAACATATTAGTAGTTCAAATTTACGCTAATGACATTATATTGGGTTCTACTGATGAGTTTTATTGCCAAGAATTTTCTAAGCTAATGCAAGGTGAATTTGAGATGAGTATGATGAGGGAGCTCTCATTCTTCTTGGAACTCCAAATCAAGCAAAGGAAGGATGACATCTTTATCAATCAAGCTAAGTACATCAAGGATATGCTCAAGAAGTTCGGCTTGGAGAATGTAAAGCCTCAAGTCACTCCTATGAGCTCATCAATTAAGCTTGACAAGGATGAAGGAGGTAAGTGTGTTGATTCTAAGCTTTATCGTTCTATGGTTTGATCTTTGCTTTACCTTACCACAATTAGACTCGATATCATGTTTAGTGTTTGCTTGTGTGCTAGGTTTCAAGCTAGTCCTAGAGAATCACACCTTATAGCCATTAAGAGAATCTTTAGATACCTTAGAGACACACCGTGTTTAGGTCTTTGGTATCCTAGAGACTCTTCCTTTGACCTTCATGCCTTCTCCGATGAGGATTATGGGGATGTAAAATAGATAGAAAAAGTACCTCCAGGACATGTCAGTTCCTAGGTAGTATGCTCATATATTGGTTCTCTAGGAAACAAAATAGTGTAGCCTTATCTACCACCGAAGCAAAATACATATCAGCCGAGAGTTGTTTTGCTCAAGTCCTTTGGATGAAGCAACAACTCTTAGATTATGGAGTTGATGTAGGTAAAATACCTCTTAAGTGTGACAACACTAGTGCTATATGTCTCACTAAGAATCCCATCTAACATTCTAGAACCAAACACATAGAAATAAGACATCATTTCATTAGGGATCATGTCTTAAAGAAAGATGTAGTTCTAGAGTATGTTGACACCTTAAAACCAATTAGCGGACATTTTGCCAAACCTCTAGACAAAGAGCGTTTTTGGACTCTTAGGAGAGAGTTAGGTCTAATCAACATTCTTTGACCCTTTAGAGCCTTCTTAAGGTCTAAAACATGCTTGAATTTGTTTGAATAGTATGCTTATATGATTTTGCTCCTCAATGCATCCATGCTTATTGATAGGGGGAGTATGTGTTTGTTTTAGCCTATACATGTTGCTCATACATCATTCATATGCATTACGATTCGATTGAAATCGAATTTTTGAGGTCCTTGTTGGCCAAAATGCAATTTTTTGCTTAATATTATCGAAACGTCTAAGTGCGTTTTGATACAGGCTTGCTTTGATTGCCTAAATTGCATATTTCGGCACAAGGGTATCGAAACAGCTAAACGCGTTTCGATACAGGGTCAAGAACATGTTTCGATACGAAGAAACCTGTATCGGTACGGTCTCGTGTTTCGGTATAGCTTAAAGTCGTACCGATAAACCTGTATCGATACGCCAAGTGGTGTATCAGTACGTGAGGATGCAGATTCTTAAATGAGCCATTAAAACGAGTTTTTCAATACAAATCACTTTTTATTAAAACTCTTTCCATATTCAAACTCTCTCAAAAAGCCTAAATTTTTTCCTACAACTACCCATCAAATCTCTTGGTTTCTTCAAACAATTTTTAGGGCTTTTGATCTTCAACTCAATTCTAAGCAAGTTCATCAATTTCGTGCATTATTATCCATCAATTCATCCAAAATCCTAACTCAAGGTATAAACTCTTTTTTTTTCAAATTCGTTTTGATTTCTATACTGTTTTTTACATAAAACATATACATATAGTATGGGTTTTCATGTTTTACAAAAATTCTTTAAAATCTAGAAAAAAATTATTCGAATATAAAAATATACCGTATATTTTTCTAATATGCTTTTCAAAAAATTCTTTTTCCAAAAATTTCATTTTATACTTATATACTTTTATACTTTTTAAACTATATTGTATAGTTTTTTATCAATACCTTGAATGTTGGATTGTTTATTGGATTGGGTTTGGTTAATTATGCATACATATGCTTTTTATGCCTTGCTTTGTTTTTTAGTTTTGATACATGGCACCTAGAAAGAGACTGCGAACTAGTGAGGAAGAAGAAGGCTCCAATAATGCCAATGATGGAGTTACTCGTCCAAATCTCGCAGTTATCTTTCTGAGATGTTTTCGCTCTGCTTCCAAACACGAATACTTCCGTCAATTCCAAAAACATACCATCAAACGTGAGTGTGTCGTCTCTATTCCCTTTTTGGATTCCAAACGTTTTATGTTTTAAATATTTTCCTTTGTTGAGGTGATGGAGTTTTATGGCTTTCTTATCTCTACTCGGGGTCTTTTACTGTAACCTTGTGCTTATCTTCTATGTTGATTCCAAGTGTATCGTTGGTCCCGAAAGAAAAACCGTCGTCACCCTTGAATCTTATCTTATGGGAAAGAAGATTTGGATTGATGTCGAAACCCTTGTTACCCATCTTGGACTTGAAGATGAGGGTATCTTAGATGAAGACTCTTTAGGATATGTATTGAATGGTTCCGTGACCGTCCTTGATGTTCATGACCAGTTCCTTCACCTTATTGTTACTTGGTGGATTTGTCCATCCAATGGGAAGTTCTCCACGATCCGTCAAGTAGATGACTTTTGGATTCGTTGCTTCTGTGAAGGTACTCAACCCAACTTGCCTCAAATCATGTTTGCCGATATGGTTTATCAAGTTCAACATCGTCATACTCCTAGTGTCTCATCTTTCTCATATGGTTGTGCTTTGAGCTACTTATTCACTAAGTTGGAGGTTGATTGCTCTTACTATCTTCCCAAGTCTCTCAAGCATCCTCTTAACGAGCGCTCTCTCAACTGTAACACCCCAAAAATTACGCCCAAATTGTAAACCCTAGATTCAAAAAATCCCTAATTTAGAAACATAATTTCAAAATCCCTAATTCTTAAAACCCTAATGATTTGGGAATTCAAAACCCTAATTTTCTATGATGGACTAAATATGAATTTTTATTAAACTTGGAAGTTAATATGAAATTTCTTGAAAATTTAAGGACTGACTCCGTAAATAACCCTTTTATCAAATTGAATTTCAATTCAATTGGTTTCTTCCATACGTTTTTTTTAATTATTTATTATATATTTTTTTAACGCAATTTCTTTTTAAATTGAATTCCAATTCCCCTTTTTCCCACAGTTAAACTTGCTCTCATTTTTCAACTTAAATTGTTGTTGTTGTTGTTGTTGTTGTTATTATTATATTCTAAACCTAATTTTTTTAGATTATCACTACTCAACTATATATATATATATATAGTCATAGTTATTACATACAGAAATAAACCTAAGCCTTAAGTTTTAAAGTGCTGCCTCTTAGTTATTCCCATATTTTATAACTTCCTCTCGGATTGACGTTGTCATCGCCTTACAACAAAGCCACAACCGCCCTTTGTCGTCGTTAGAGCTATTGTTTGCTTAAGGTGTGTTTTCTTCCGGTGATATGAATAAATTATATGATATTTTTTTCTATGTGTTGGTGCTTTACACCTTGTGTGATTATTATATGTATTATGGCTTGTATGGTTGACATCATGTGCATACGATTTTCAAAACGTGTTTTAATTATGATTTATGAAACATCAGATTTACGAATATATGATTTATGGATTTATGGACTATGTTTTATGAAGTATGTTTATGGAATATCAGATTTATGGAACTTTGTTTATGAAATATGATTTTTAATCATCATGTATGTATGAGCATGGGTTGAGATTTGTATGGAGGAAGTTCAGTGGTTTCATCCTTCGGTCTGAATTCCACTTCGGATCAGTGGTTCCACCCTTCCGGCTGAGTTCCACTTCGGATGGTGACGATGTAGTGAGTGGTTCTGGGGAACCTACCTCTTTTTATGGCGGTTGTAGTTGGGTGCATTGCATTGTGAATGTGATATTTGTGTTATGATTTTTTTAAAAGATTTTAAGAAAATAATACTATAATTTATAATTATGGTTTTCTTGCACTTTAGAGACACTAAGCTCTTTAGCTTACTCCCTCATAGATTCCTCTTACAAATATCTTCGAACTTAGGCGACATGGTACTTGAAAGATCTCAGATTTTATCCGGTTATTTTATTATTCAATACGAAACTATTTGAGTTTAATCAGACTTCTATTTATTATTTTGGGACATGGATGTAATTTTAGACTATTTATGTTTTAGGATTATTTTTAGCATTTACTGTTATTTTAATTCAGAGATTTTTTTTTGAATAAGTGGGAGGCCGAAGCCTATACATCAAGCCCCCGTAAGGCGAGGATAGGGAGGGCCATGGACATCTCTATGCAGGAGATTCAAAAGGTCTTGAGAAGGAACCAAAGATATCGCAAGAGTACCATCCACAGGGGAAGCTGATTTAGCCAAAAATTCAGCGGCCATGTTTGCCTCTCAACGAATATGAACAAACTCAACAGTCCATGGCAGAGCAAGTAGAGAAGAGATAGCCCGAATTAAGGCGTGAGGACTCAAGGGATCAGAAGACAAAAGGAGCCGGTGCGCATCCGGCTATCTGTTTGCACAGTGACATGGTCATAGTTCTGACTTGCCACGAAATGCAGCCCCTCCAAAACACCCCATAGCTCGGCATATAACACAGACGATATACCAATATCCTTGGAATACGAGGCGAGAAAAATACCACCATGATCCCAGATTACACCGCCAATATTACCAAGACCAGTTGTAGAAGATACAACACCGTCGGAGTTGATACAAATCCACCCCGGATTAGGAGCTTGCCACTTGATCGTATCAAGACCAACTTGATAAGCAGGGAAACGAAACATGGAACTGCCAAATCTTCGATAAAGCTCTCCAAAAAGTAGAGCAATTAGATTTTGCAATGGAAACAGGACAATGACAAGTAATTCTATATTTCTCGGGCAACAACCTAATCCACATAACATCCGAGTTGTGAACTTAGGCATCACAAGTCTTCATCAAGAAGGCGGAGTTACTTGTCTTAATTCGCCTAATGTCGAGACCACCTCTATCAAGCGGTTGACATAGAGTGTCCCATCTATTAAGAGACAACGACTTAGCAGTAGCGGAAGTTCCCCAAATGAAGCGGCGCACTATTTTCTCAATAGTCGAGCCTACAGAAGATGGTAATGCAATTGTTTGCATCAAGTAGGAAGGAATACTAAGCAAGACTAATTTCGCCAAAGTGACTCTGCCCATAGAAGACACATGTTTGGTCGACCAGCCCTCAAGGCGGGATTGAATTTTATCAATAAGGAAATCAAATCTATCATTGGAAGCTCCAACATGTCGGACAGGGGTACCTAGGTACTTACCGAAGCTTGTAACTACCTGGAAACCAAGGCGATCACTAATAGCTTGCTGGAGACCCGCATCAGTGTTGGGGGAGAAAAAATTGTAGTCTTTTGCTTATTGACACAATGACCAGAGAACTTGCCAAAACATTCCAGAATACGCTCAATATTGATTGCGTTGTCGATGTCTGCCTTAGCATATAAAATTAAATCGTCGATAAAAAATAGATGGGAGATTGGCGAGCCATGTCTAGCCAATTTAAAGGGAGACCAAATTCCTGAATCAACGGAATGAGAAATGCTATGCCCAAGTCTTTCCATTGTCAAATTGAACATATATGGCGATAGAGGGTCGCCTTGTCGGATGCCCCGTTGAGGGCTAAAAGAACGGCTTAAAGAACCATTCCACTGAACACACATTGTGGGAGAGGTGATGCACATAGATATGATTCGAGTCAAGAGAGGCGGCATCCCAATGTCGGATAGTGTATCCAGAATAAAGGACCAAAAAAGGCGATCAAAGGCTTTTTGAAGGTCAACTTTGATGGCCATCCAGCCCGTACGCCCCTTTTTAGATTCCATAGAGTGAATGATTTCTTGATTAATTATAATATTCTCCGCAATGTTGCGACCCTTAATGAAACTTGTTTGAAATGGTCCAATAAGAGAAAACATCAGAGGCTGAAGGTGTCGCACAATAAGCTTGGTAATTATCTTGTAGATGACCGAGCAAAGACTTATTGGATGAAAATCAGCAAAAGTTTCAAGAGAGGGCAACTTTGGGATGAGAACAATAGCGGTTTTATTGAACTTTAGGTCCAAAACTTCTCCATTAAAAAGACCTTGAATCATTGTACAAATGGAAGAACCAATAACATTCCAATTATTCTGGAAGAAATGAGCATGGATCCCGTCGATACCTAGCGATTTAAGGGGAGCCATCGAGAAAATAGCATCTTCAATCTCCACCGGGGAGGGAATGCGATTTAGAGTAGACCAGATTTCTTGAGGAAGCGGAGGAAAGCAATGTGCATGCAGGAATGAATCTTGAGGCACGTCTCTAACTTCAAAAAATTTGTCAAAATAAGAAGCAGCCTCCTCACGTAAAATCTCATAATCAGAACACCATTCTACACCATCGATCTTGAGCATAGAAATCATGACACGTCTCTTCCTTCCCATGGCTAAGGAATGAAAATACTTGGTGTTTCTATCACCAAATTGGACCCAATCAGAACAAGACTTTTGTTTCCATAAAATTTCTTCTTGTTCAAGGACAGTTTCAAGTTCTTCTAGTAGTTTAGCTTCAAGTTTAATCATGTTAGACGTGCGCCTTTGGTCAAGACAACGTTGTACACCACGAAGGCGGGCCATAATAGATTTTTTCCTTCGGTCGAGACTCCCAAAGACTGTAGTTTTCCATTGGACAGCAGCAGTGGAAAAAAAGCAATTGTCTCTTTAAGGGACAAAGAAGGGTGCCAAATTTTTTGAACAAAGTGATTGAAATCATCATGCAACGCCCAACCAGCAAAATAACGAAAAGGCATATTGCGGGTAGAGTTGGTAGGCGGATTTGGACAAAGTAATAATGGACGATGATCTGACTTCATACGGAGCATGTGATGCACAAAAGATGTAAGAAATTTGTCAAGCCAAAGATCATTGCAAAAGGCTCGACCAAGACGGACAACAATAGTCCCTTTATACCAAGTTAACTCAGGCCCTTGAAAACCGAGGTCATTGAGGCCACAGTCGAAAACAAAATCTTGAAAGTCAGGGCCAGGTCGAGATGAGGTGGCACAACCCTTACGATCACCAGCAGCAAGAGTGGCATTAAAATCACCAACGATAACCCATGGTTCAGGGATTTGATCGTGAATGTCGCGTAGATAAGTCCATAGAGTGCGTCGACTCCTGTAGTTAGGACTAGCGTATACAAAGGTAGCAAGACAAGAAGAAGATGTACGCGGATCAGTGATTCAACACAAAATGAACTGAAAATGACATGAAATAATGTCAATAGAGATGTTATCGAACCAACATAGCCAAATCCCTCCAGAAAAACCAGCTGGCTCTACACGAAAAGAACTAGAAAACCCAAGAGCCTCAATCGCCTTAGAAGCATATTCTCCACACACGAGTTTCAACAAAAACAAAGATGTCATGACGATAATCACGTAGGTATTGTTTAGCGAATCGAATACACTTAGCACTTCCACATCCCTGAGCATTCCACACAATGATTTGGGCATTCATCATTAAATATATCTATGATCGGTGAAAAAATCATTCAACCATATCCGACCGATCATCGGAAGGCCGAGGAAGAGCTGGCAGAGCACTGGAAGTACTTGTAGTTGACATTCCAAGGGCCATTGAAGAGCTGCGTTTAATGGCATGATTAAAACTAGCAAGAGCAGTGTTGCTAGAAGATTTCCCTGCTACATTAGATAAAGGCGGACGCGAGACAACAATAATGGGCAGAGTCGGACTAGAGTAAGCTGCCAAAGTAACCGATGTATGCGTGTTTGTAAGAGGCAAAGCTTGTGCTTCCTTAGTCTTTGACAATCGACTAGAACTAGCCACAGAACTACCAGAAAGCCGCAAAGAAGGAATATTCACATTACGAGGATTAAGCACCAAAGCCATAGACTTTTTGATGGTCGATGGCTGCTCGGATTTCGACTTAGCTTTGTCTACGCCACGTGGTATATTCTCCTTGCCCAAAGGCTGGACCATACGAGGAGGGTCTTGGTTGACGTCATCCTTAGGTGCAACATTGTGGTCGTTAGGAGTAGCCAAAGCGGGATGGACCTGGGGGGCAAGGGCATCATCCTCATCCACATTATAAATGGGATTGAAACATGAAGAATTACCTGGAAAACTAAAGTAGGGCTTAGGAGGAGGAGGATTGGATTTAGGAGAGCGGCGACTCCTCTTTTCAACAATCATCCACAAGCCAAAGGGTTCTTGAGGAGGAGCGTGAGCAACTGGAGAAGTGACCAGGATATCCGCAGGCTGTGTACCAAAAGAAGAGTGCAGCTTTGGGCATATTTCCTGTGTATGACCGTATGTACCACATCCGTAACAAACCACGGGCAATGACTCATACTCAACAACTTTTACTCTGCCATTGACCATGATTTTAGAGACGAGGGGATGTCGAAGATTGATCTTAACGGCCAGTCTGGCAAAACGTCCACGATTACCATTATCAGTTTGAAAATCATTTTTAACCACTGATCTAATTCGAGATCCGATGGCTTCCAAAAAGCTCTGTTTATAACAGGTAATTGGCAATCCAGGGAGGAGGATCCAAGCCATGATACGGCTGGGATGGGATTGATTAGTATTGAAATCTGGAGACCATGGCTCAACAGTGAGATAGTGACCGAAGATTGTCCATGGCCCATCACTGAGAACATTGAGATAATCACTCCGAGCGGCAAATTTGACAAGGAAATAGTCATTTTCGATATCAATTAGCTTCAAGGGGTGGGCTGGTTTCCAGAGGCTAAAGATCCTATTGTAGAGCATATTGAAGCCAATTCTACGACCAAGGACTTTGAAAACCAATGTGAGATCCATGCTTTTAAGTGTCAGGTTTTGCACACGGTCAGAGAAATCAATTGCCGGAATGCCATCAACAACACTTAGGCGAACGTCCTCCTCAAGGAGTTCGATATCGTCATCTTCAATTGGAAATAAATCTTCATCACAAGCATCACCATGAGAGCCAATTACCTTATCTTTGTAAGAGACAGGAGCTGGGATAGATGAGGTGCCATCGGAGGCTATAGACTGCCCTGGTGGTTGAGGGGAGGCTCCCAGCGGATCCCCATCACGCCGCCGTGGTTTTTTCGATAAATGAGAGGTTTCTGAGTTTTCAGGAGAGTTTCCAGGTGAGGACATGATTTCGCAATTCAGAGATTTTATATAAATATTAGAATATTTATTATGATATTATAATTTTATTTATTATTAAATTTATGTTATTTTATTTTAATTAAAGTATAATTTTTAAAATTGGATTTATTGAGGAAAAAGTTTTCAAACGTAACTTCCTAAATTCGGTCTATTCTCCTAGGACGGGTTTAGAGGGTTACATCAACCGTGCTCACTTTCACTTCATTAATGGTGAATGGATGCATCTTGATGAGCTACCTCCCAATGTAATGGCCGAACCGCAAGCGGCTTCTCAAGCTCAAGTTGCTCAACCTAACAATGATACTCTCATGGCTTTCCTCACCGAGCAATTTACTTTTTTGCGCACCAGAATCGATACTCGCTTCACTTCCTTGGAGACAACTATGAATTCCAGTTTTGCGGCCATTGACACTCGTTTCACTTCATTGGATGAGAGACTTGGTGTTGTTGAGAATCGAGTTAACCAAATCGAAACTCGACAAACCTCTATGGATATCTCTCTTTCTGCTTTTCATAATGAGTGGAGACAATCTAAGAACAACATTGCCGGTGATGAGGATGAAGACGATGAACCATGAAGTCTTGCATATCATTGCATATCATCTTAGGATTTCTTTTTTATGCACCTATCTATGTTATTTTATTTAGGACCTATGCTTTGAATATTTGTTTTTGAATAATGTTTTAAGTTTGGTTTATGTTTGCTTTGAACAATGTTTTGCTTATGCTTAATGAAATGTTAGTTGTTTGCTTTATATTGCTTCTCTTGTTATCTCACTTAATTATTAAGATTTTGATCTAACAAAAAGTGGGGGAAGGGCTAAAGCTAAAAATTTTAACAAACTTTTTCAAAACCTAGCTTAAACTAAGGGGGTTAACTTAAAAATTTACTTTGGTTTTGTTATATCAAAAAGGGGAGATTGTAAAACTAAAGTTTGATTTTGATATAACAAATAGTCTAAGGACTAATTTGAAAAGTAAATAAATTTTGAAGTACTCAAATTGCTCACAATTGACAAGCATATTTTGCACTTAAAGTATTTCGAAGTCAAAACTTAAACCCCATAAATTTTTCTAAGTTTTTCAAAGTTAATTTAAACAAAAACGCCCACGCGTATCGATACACCCCTTGGTGTTTCGATACCCCTTGATTTTATGTCGCCACTACGAGTTTCCGTTTTGATACGGAAACAACGTGTTTCAATACATGCATTTCGATACGATTCCCCCCGTATCGATATGACCTTCATCTGGGCTTGAGTTCTTTTTTACTTAGGCGTTTCGATATGGCTACCACCGTATCGATATGTGTAATCCCCTCATCCCGGTCTGGACGACTGACCGGTCCGAGTAGGCTACACAGGGAAAACCGAAGTGAAACCCGTTAAGGCTCCCCTTCGGTTAGCAACCCTAGAAAATTTCTTTTAATTATTATCTTGTCTAAATGCTTTAACACATCCTATGTGACATACGACAGCGGAGAACATCGAACGAGGCAAGCATACAACACAAGCAACTTAAAACTGCCCATTTTATTTATTACAACAAGTCGTATCGGTACACTAGGAGAGGGTATCGATACGCCTTGACCAGGTCAACTGCCCATAGTCAACCTAAGGAGATTGTATCGGTACACTGGTTGACCGTACCGATACGCCCTCAACGGTCAAGTTCTCACGGTCAACGATATAAGACCGTACCGATACACCCAAGACCCGTACCGATACACCAAAATCTCGTCAATATCTCAGATTTCCAGAGAGCTTTTGGCGTATCGATACACCCCCGTGCACCGGTACGCTAGGCTTAAACTGAGCCCCAAAGTGTAGGACCGTATCAATATGGCCCTTGGGCGTACCGATACGCCCTGCACTGCAAGACTCAAATTAGCTACTAAACAACCTAAGACTCAACTCTAGATGCATTTTACGACTCGTCTAGCAACATATCAACACTCATAAATAATTTAGCAACCAAAACACATCATGCAATTCAACACAACCGGACAAACATAACATCCAACACAAGATAGGCAATTAGGTAGGAACTTGCATAGAACATACATGACTTCACCATTTCATTCAAAGGCAATAAACATCTCACATAGGCATTTCATAGCAATGTTTCACATGCTCTTTAGACAACACATAACCAACGTCATAACCAAGGAATTCAAGTCACATCAAAGGCATTAACATCAAACCACACATACGATTCTAACAATGCTCATGCATCCACATGGCATCAACAACCAAACATGCTAGGACATCAAAAGTCAACAAAAGAGTTCGAACTCCAACTACATATGAGTCTAAATACCCCCAATGTTTAGGCATTATTACAAATATTGAAATCATACATGAGCTACTCGAGAACTCCAAAAAGCTCCTCCTTGCCCACTTGCCTTCCGAACTCTAATGATCTGCATGTTAGAAAAAGGAGAGCGTAAGCTTGATAGCTTAGTGAGTGAAGCTCTAAAAACTCATCAATCATGCAGTTTTCAAAACACATTTCTTAAATGATAAGTAAACCAATGAATGCACAAAACAACACAACTACATGGTTTGCACTTGCACAACCAAAACACACACGGTGGGACCACACATCACCGTTCGACTAGTAGTTTTCTGATGGGACCACTCATCACCTTACTCTACTACTAGTCACTACCGGTGGGACCACTCATCACCGAAGTTATGACAACCATCACGTGAGGCTCGACACCAACATCGACTACACAACAACAATGGATGTAAAGGCAATCCACAATGCATATGATAACACAACAAATACTCATACATCATCACTTAACCATCAAGGTAGGAGTAGTAAACTTACACTTGGGTTTAGGTTAGCCCTCAAGGCTCCACCCAAACCCCCGAGAATCCCTTTTTGTAATCGAATCAAGTTCAAAGTATTTTCACTCACTGTTGCAACCCAAACGGAAGCCGAACACCGATCTCAAGTCTCCAAATTCCCCAGATTCGTGCCCGAAGCCTCTCCAATAGTTTCCCTTGATTCTAGCCAATCAAAAACAATACATTGCTCAGCCAATACATCACAAATCACCGCCACAATCCCAAACTACAACTACAAGTCAAATTCTCACAATTTCAACCCAAAGCCAAAATCCAAATTCCTATTTTCGTAATCCCCAACAACCCAACAGAAAATCTTTGATTCCAACACCCAAAACACCTTTAAATACCTCCAAACCAACCTTCTAGCATCACTATAACCCCAACCCAACTCCCTTTCACATAATCTCACCAAAAACACAAGTTTTTACTCTTTAAAACACCCATGAAAAACCCATTTCGAGATTCTTGTTAAAACCTTTCTAAATTAAGATATATTAAACCTAAGGACTAGATTGAAACATAGATAAACTCATAAAATCAAGAGAAAATAAAAACCCTTAAAGTCTCCCCCTTTTCCTCTTAAAACTTGAAAACTTAAAAACTTGGACAATGAGATTTAAGAGAATTAGAACCATGAAAATGCTTGAAATAAAGAGGATAAGTCAAATATGTGATTACCTTGAGGAGAGCTCTTGAAAAGATGAGGAAGTTTGATGGAATAGTGTTTTAGGGGTAAAGAGGGTTTTTCAACGTGAAAAGAAAGAACAAGAGGAAGAAGATGATGGATAGCCAATTTCAAAACCCCTTTCTCATATTTTATTCCCCTTCACTTTAAAATTACCAAAATGCCATTAATGAACTCAACTCTTTTTAATTAAAATAAAAACCCAATTTAATTTAAAACGAGTCCACGACTCAACCCGATTTACCCGAGTAACTCCCTACCCCTAAACTCGGGGCGTTATAATACGGGGTTAAGAATTTTCAAATCTCAGACTTAAATGATATAACTGTTGCTTGTCAGTTATTGGGAATCGACAATTTCAAAAAGTTGTTGAACCCATATCGATACGCCCCTTGGGTGTTTCGATACCAATTTTGACAATTTCACAAGTGAGAAAAAAGGTATCGATACGGCCTCTGCCGTTTCGATACACCCTTGTATATCGTACCGATACGCCTTCCCGCGTATCGATACCTCCCTTTATTATAATGCAATGACTCTTTCTATTTTGAGACAAATATCAAAACGGGCTTTCGTGTACCGATACAGGTTGTTGCAGAAGTGCATTTAT
Source organism: Hibiscus tridactylites (assembly GCA_958450335.1). Classification (NCBI taxonomy): domain Eukaryota; kingdom Viridiplantae; phylum Streptophyta; class Magnoliopsida; order Malvales; family Malvaceae; genus Hibiscus; species Hibiscus tridactylites. The sequence goes on from OY288265.1 coordinate 96,410,116, forward strand.
GGTGGGAAGAATGTAGCTCAACGGCTATATTGATGACTTCAACCACCCAAACGGTTAGAAATCAATGTGAATGTATAAAAGCAAGCTCCAAAAGTATCAGCAACGACAATTGAACATTTAAAGCATAATCAAGCAGTCATCCAAACCCTTTGAGCTACATAGAGTCAAATTTGTGTACCCAACTTGTAAAATTTATTAGTCTTGTGAGAGGTAAATTTCAGATTGCCTTTCTTTCTTTGTACTTCGAGTGAATTTTGATTAAGCTTTGGAGTGTGTGTGTGTGTAATTGAGCAATTCATTAGTCTTGTGAGAGATAAATTTCATATTGCCTTTCTTTCTTTGTACTTCGAGTGAATTTTGATTAAGCTTTGGTAGAAAGCTTAATCGGTTTGTAAGGTTTCCTCTTAATTCGAGAAAAGGGGAAGAATCAATAGTGAATTGGTTGAAAATCCTTAGTGGAAGCTAAGGTAGTGGATATAGAGCTTGTTCTAAGCTTGCACCACTCTAAATCTTCTTGTCTCAATTTTTTAATTATTCATTTCACTCCTTTTCAAATTTTAATTGCCAATCCACCCACTTTTTAGTCATTTGCAAGTGTTTGATCAACTCAACAATATATATATATATATATAATTGGTCTCAGTTTTTTAAAGTATTATTAATGTATCAATTATCAAATTCTTTGATCTACCTAGCCATGGAACATGTTTAAAAGATGTAGGTCAAAATCTAAACATATGAGTACCAACCACATGGGTAACTTTATATCTTGCATGTTAAAAAATAGTGTTCTTAAATTTTTATTGACACGTCTTTTTTAATATATACTACAGATCCAAATTATTTATACAATACATGTTTACGATTTGAATCTCATGTTTTAAATATGATCCATGTTAAATTAAAACTAACAATTACCACTTTATAAATAATTGGTAGTCATCGTTAGATATGTCAATTGAGTGGGGGTGTATGAACATGGGCGGATCCAGATGAAGAATTAGGTTGTCTATGACACCCAACTTTTATATATATATATATATATATATATATATATATATATATATATGGATAAGATCAAATTACATTTTGTAAAACTCTCTAAGTTATACACGTTTTTTGGATCGTTGGATGAGTAAAACGGATGGATGAGATTAACAGTAAAATATGTGAAGATTATCACTTGGGAATTAAAAACTCGGAGTTAATCTCAACCACCCATTCCCTCTATCCAACGATCCAAAAAAACGTGTAAAACTTAAGAGTTTTACACAGTGTAAGTTGTTGACACCCTCCTCTCTCCTCTAGATTGTGGGTTCGAAACCTATTAGGAGAAAATTTTCCTTTCCCCTAGGTTATGGGTACTCTTCACATTCATCACCGTCAAGAATCTTCATCCTCATCCATGTCCTGCAACCCACCGCGAGTACAAAATTTAAAATCATCCCCGCTCCGCGACCCGCAAGACTAGAACTATCTCCGCTCCACTATCCACGTGGGTATTAAAACCTACTTAATCCCCGTTATACTCATCCTGCAATCATTTCATATAATATATGTACAACTAACAGTTAAATTAATATAAACTATTTTTCTTATGAAAAAATGTGAAATATCTTTCTTTCAGACTCCACTATACATGAGACATTATTCAACTGTTATTATTTTAAAATAATAATAATTTGTCACAATCCTTTAAATGGTGAGAATCGAGAAACTATGACTATGTAATTGCTATTTAAAATAATAATAATGAATTTTGAGTTGAGTATTATGAAAATTATTATTCTTTAAATATTTTTTAAATATGTTTATTATGTAGATTGACAGACGAGGATAAAACAGGTGCTAAATGAGAATGGGTACAATGTTATATTTATACCTTTCCCACCACCCATAATATGTCCAATTTTTTGTCTTTATTCTCGCCCTACAACACGCGAAACTTATACTCATCCATTCTAATTCAGTTGAGTACGAAGTGAGGTGAATCCTATAAAACCTATCTACTGACATAGTACAATAAAGGATTATGTGACATTTTGTCCAGGTGCCTATTAATATACAGAAAAAATTACATATTTAGTATTTTAATTATCTTCGTGTTACTGTTTTAGTACAATAAAATTACATATTTAGATTGACAGACGATGATAAAACAGGTGCTAAATGAGAATGGGTACAAAGTTATATTTATACCTTTCCCACCACCCATAATATTTCTAATTTTTTTCTTTTATTCTCGCCCTACAACATGCGAAACTTATACTGATCCATTCTAATTCAATTCAGTACGAAGTGAGGTGAATCCTATAAAACCTATCAACTGACATAGTACAATAAAGGATTATGTGACATTTTGCCCATGTGCCTATTAATATACATTAAAAATTACATATTTAAGTATTTTAACTATGTTCGTGTTACTGTTTTAGTACCTAAGTTATTATTTTTGATAAAATGATACCTAACGTTACGTTTTTGTTTTGTTTTGGTATTTTCGCCATTTAAAATTAATAGAAATTGTGACGTAGCTTGGGTTAATAACAATTTTAGTCTAAAAATTTATACAATCTATCAATTTAGTCTAAAATTCTATCAATTTAAGCATTATTTTAATTGTTGTATTAAAATTGTAAATTCCTCATTTTTCTTCTTCTTCCAGTCGAACATTTTTTGGGTTTTGGAGTTTATAAAACATGCTAGGGACAACCAAAATTTTAGGATTTGAGGATCAATGAGGGGCTAATGCGGGGTCTATTGGAGGACCCAAACTCCACGATCGGAATATCGACGAGAATACGAGGGAGTCGGAAAGAGATGAGACAAAATTCTATCAAAATTAAAATGATGTTTACCCCAAAATTAAGATGATGTTTTAAATTGATGCATTTTGAACTAAATTGATAATATATAAGTGTTTTGGACTAAAAATGTGATTATACCAAGTCACGTCATCATCTCCGTTAGTTTTTAATGGTCGGGGTAACAAAACAAAAACCTAACGTTAGGTACCATTTTACCAAAAATAATAGTTGGGGTACCAAAATAATAACGCGGGCATAGTTGTGGTATTTATAGTTTTCCCTAATATATATTATGCTATATATTTTTAGGATAAAGTACACAAATGGTCACTAAACTATCACAAAAGATACAAAATGGTCACCAAACTTTCAAAAGTTACATAATGGACACTAAAATTTAGTTTTTGTTAAAAAATGATCACTGAATCGTTAATTATCGTTAAGTGAATGACGTGACAGTTAAGAAAATTTGAATAATAACACATTTAATCCTTCATATTTACACATTCAATCAATTTAGTCATAATTTAACCCTTATTATTGATGTCTAAACTGATGTGTAAATATTGAGGATTAAATGTAGTGTTATACAAATTTTTGTAACTGTCATGTTACCCAGTTAGCAATAGTTAACATACCAGTGATCATATTGTAACAAAAACTAAAGTTTAATGCTCACTATGTAATTTTTGAAAGTTTGATAACCATTTTATATATTTTTAAGATAATTCAATGACCATTTGTGTACTTTACCCTAATCTTTAACATCATTTCGTTTTTTTTTCTCACTACACCAAAGTTCCATTCTTTTTATAAGCTACAAGTGGAATTTGGTTAATGACATCCCTGCTGAATACTAGTGAATATAAAATTATTAGTCAAAGTCGGGCATAAATTTTCTGAATTGGTTAATGTGGGGCACATGAAAGTTCTGGGAAAATCAAAGAATGGGGAATTGAAAGGGTCAACAAAAGAATTCAAAATAGAATAATATTTGTGTAAACATCGTATAAGATTTTATCCATGTAGATGTTGATTGGAATTATTGTTTTTGAATTTATAAATGTCAGTTTAATTTCCACGAAGACAGCAATGGGGAAGCAAGTCGAACGACTTTGATTTTAGTTGCCGCATAAAGGCTCGTTATGGTAAGTTAGAAAATTTAACTGTAAGCAAACGACGGTTTGGACGAAAAATATGATAGACAAACACCTGTTGAATGCATAATTGGCACGTGTTTAACCGTAGAGAAACTAGGATGAAAATCATCTGTCCCAAAGTATGCCCTCATTTGTGCCCCACTTTAAAATAGTGGGTTTAGGGTTTAGGTTTTGGGGTTTAAGGTTGGGGCTTAGGGTTTGGGGTTTGGGGTTTAGGATATGAAAATTAGGGTTATGAGGCAAGATTTAATTTTTAAGTATTTTTAGGCGAGGGGCATAGAAAGAGGCATGATTAGGGGCAGGAGATTTTTACTCGAGAAACTACGGCATAAGGCGTTGAGGCTGAAAACTCAACCCTCAAGCTTATAAATTACATTAATCGATTCCATTTAGCATCTCTCAAGCTTTAAAGCCCTCATCCATAGCACAGTTTGAAGTTCATTTCCCTACAACTTTGCCTCCTTCCATCGTTGTTTCTTAGTTGGTAGGCATGGGGAACTTTCTCTGGTTGCCTCAATTCCATTATCTCATCTTACAAAAGTTGTTGGTTTTCGGAGTCTTTTGCTCTCCGAGTTTGTCTTCTTCTCATAATCCAACTCCATTATGTCTGTCGGACGATAAATCATCTTTGCTACAATTCAAGAAAACCATGTCTATTTCTGGAAATTCATTTTGTGGTGACCCTTATCCAAAAACAAAGTCGTGGAATGAAAGCAGCAGCTGCTGTTCATGGGAGGGAGTGAGTTGTGATACGACAACTGGTCAGGTGATTGGCCTCGACCTCAGTTGCTCTATGCTATATGGCTCTTTTCCTCAAAACACCACCCTTTTCCATCTTCAAGGACTCAAGCAACTCAATCTTGCCTACAACGATTTCAATGGTTCTTCAATTCCGTATGGGTTTAGTCAGTTGGTAAGTTTGGAATATCTCAATCTTTCTGGTTCTTCCTTATCCGGCTTAGTCCCATCAGATGTTTCTTTTCTGACAAAACTGACTTCACTTGATCTTTCTCACAATTTCTACGACCAAAGCTTTGACAGACACACTTTTGAGATGCTTACACGCAACTTGTCTGAACTAGAAACTCTTTTTCTTGACGGTGTAAATATGTCTGAAGTGGTGCTTACATTCATAAACTTGTCTTCGCCTCTAAAGCGTTTGAGTCTCCATGGTTGTGGTTTAGAGGGGGAATTTGCCAGTGAAATATTCCAGCTTGAGAACCTAGAGTATCTTGATCTAAGCACGAACTCCTTTAGAGGGTCAACTTTAGACTTGAAAAACTTGTCATCGTCTCTAAAGTATTTGGATCTCTATAATTGCTATTTACAAGGGGAATTGCCTAGTGAGATATTCCAGCTTCCATACCTAGAGTATCTTGATCTAGGCTGGAACTCTTTTACAGCTCATCTCCCCATATCCGATTGGAGTAGTCCCCTCGAGTTCCTTAACCTTAACAGTAATCATTTTAGAGGGTCAATTCCTGAATCACTTGGAAACCTCACAAAAATTACCTCTCTTGATTTTTCTTTTAACCTGTTTGAGGGTCGAATTCCAGATGTCTTCGAAAACCTTAACAAACTTACTACTTTTGGTTTCTCCGGTTGTAATTTGAGTGGTCAACTTCCCCCAACGATGTTTAACCTCAATTAGACTTATCATCCAATAGGTTAACCGGAGGTATTCCGTCTTGGCTTTTTAGTTTGCCATCTTTAGAATATTTAGACCTCAGCATTAACGGTCTCACCGGTCCAATCGATGAGATTCGAAAGCCAAATTCTGTTCAAGTGGTTTACTTGGGGAATAATGACATACATGGTGAAATACCAACTTCTTTCTTTGGTCTTGTAGAGCTTATCCATCTTGATCTTTCATCAAACAACTTGAGTTGGGTGGTTGATTCAGATATGCTTTCGAAGCTACAGAGTCTCGAGAAACTCGATCTTTCATCAAACAATTTGAGTGGTGTGGTGAAGCTAGATGTGCTTTCCAATCTGAAGAATGTTACAGAAGTTGATCTTTCAAACAACAAGTTGCTATCATTGAGTAGTGGCAGCGGTGTTATCTCTACCTTTCAAGCGCTCCAGAGCTTATACTTGTCTTCTTGCAATGTAAGGCAATTCCCCAACTTTTTACGATCAGTCAAAAGCTTGACGTATCTTGATCTTTCTAACAACGCAATCCGGGGTTCAATTCTCAAGTGGGAATCAGAAGACTGGGAACAATTGACCCATTTAAATCTTTCTCGCAACTTTTTGACCAGTATAGAGCAAATTCCAGGGATGAATCTGTTTACCCTTGATCTTCGATCCAACCTTCTGCGAGGTTCTCTTCCAGCTCCACCACCTTCACTAGGCAAATTCTTGATTTCAGAAAACAAATTGACAGGAGAAATCCCCCCTTCCATTTGTAATTTGGCTTCACTTCAAATTCTTGATCTCTCAAGCAATTACTTGCGAGGAATTATTCCGGCTTGTCTCGGAAATTTTAGCAATGCTATATCAACCATAAACCTACAAAGGAATAACTTTCGTGGCAAAATCCCTGAATTTTGTGTTGATGACAATCTTTTGACTTCACTGGCTCTTAACGACAACCAATTAGAAGGGTTATTGCCACCATCCTTGGTTAATTGTACTTCTTTGAGATTTTTAAACCTAGCCAACAACTCCTTAAATGGTCTCTTTCCTCGTCACCTCAGTGTACTTCCGCACCTGCAAGTTCTTATCCTACGCTCTAATGGATTCTATGGTCGCCTTCACGCTGCCTCTGCCTTTTTAAGCTTGCAAGTAATTGATCTCTCTCAAAATGGCTTCACTGGCCCCTTGCCAGCAAAATTCTTTCAAAGTTTAAGAGCTATGAAAGTTGTTGTATATGATCAAAATGCAAACTGCGGTACTTATACTCGCTCTTGCAGAGCCGGAGCGGACAACTATAAAAATGTTATAGAAATAACCATGAAAAGGTTGGAGCTGGAGCTGGATCTGGAGAAATCATTAACTGGTTTCACACTCATTGATTTTTCGGGCAATCGATTTGATGGTCAAATCCCCAAGGTACTTGGTGAACTTCATTCTCTTCTAGTGCTCAACCTGTCGCACAACAGCCTGACAGGTCCCCTTCCATCAGCAATGGCAAGTATGGCAGCACTTGAATCATTAGATCTCTCATCAAACAAGCTTGGTGGCAGAATTCCTTCCGAGTTGACGACACTAACATTTCTGGAAGTGTTAAGTTTGTCGCAAAATGATTTTGTCGGGCCAATTCCAGTTGGGAATCAATTTAATACTTTTGAGAATGATTCCTATGCTGGAAACTTGGATTTGTGCGGCGTCCCACTGTCAAAGAAATGTAGGAATGAGGAGGAACCAGAGCCAACAACATCAAAGCTTGTGGAAGACGATGACTCCGCAATACCCTTCATTTGGAAGCTTGTAATGATGGGGTATGGCTGTGGAGTGGTGTTGGGGCTGAGTACGGGATACATTGTATTCACCACCGGAAGACCATGGTGGTTCGTAAGAATAGTTGAGAGAGATTGGCAGAGGAATTTTACAAGATGGGTCAGCAGGATCCGAAGAAGGCGAAACTAGCACTTCAGTTGGTATAGTTTGGAATAGAGTTTGTATTTAGTTTCACTTTCTCATTGATTTATGTATATATTTTTAAGGGTAAAGTACATCAATATGGTCAACGAACTTTGATGATGCTTTCATTTTGGTCATTGAATTTTTAAAATTTTTATTGGGGTCACCCAACTTTTATTTCGCTTTCATTTTAGTCCCTTCCATTACCTTCCGTTAAAAAAATTGACGTGGTCTGTTAGCTTTCCTTCTCTTCAAGGGTAAACTATATAAATGGTCACCGAACTTTTAAAACACTTTCATTTTGGTCACTGAAATTTTAAAACTTTCAATGGAGCCACCTAACACAAAGGCATCTATCAAAACAATACTGAACATGATGGCGAACAAGGACGAAGGGATGTATGGGTTGCCTCTCCCAATTTTAGGTATAATAATATTTTAGGTCCTTGTTAGTTTAAATACTAATCAAATAAGATTTTTGTCCCTCTCGATTTTTATATTTAGAGGTTTAATAGACTCTTTCCACTCCTAATGTTTGATCCTAACCCCGTCTCTAATGGAAAAATAAATTAATGTTTGAACTTAAACATGGGGTGCATCAATTTTGCTTCAATATTCTAGGAAATTTGTGATACAACTCTTGGTCAATAATTAACCTTAATATTTTTTTATCACGCTTGTACTTATTAACCTTGAAGTATCTTGAAGATGAGTTTGCATAAAATGTGATCAATAGTTCAAAATAATGGGTTTACATTAGAGACGATATTCAAGAACATGATGTATAAAAATATTTTTATGTTGGTAAATACATCAATCTACACAACTTTAAATATTGTTCATCGATAATCATAAGGTAAAATCTACTTCTTAATTTTATTTTTTTATACATTAAAAGAGTTTTTTCTTAAATCAATGAGGTTGCTTTAAAGCAAAACAAAAGTTAGGTGACTCAAATGAAAGTTTTAAAATTTCGGTGACAAAAATGAAAGCGTTTTAAAAGTTCGGTGACTATTTATATAGTTTACCCTTGAAGAAAAGGAAAACTAACGGACCACGTCAGATTTTTTAATCGAAGGTAACATAAGAGACCAAAATGAAAGCGAAATAAAAGTTGGGTGACCCTTGTAACCCCCTCGGCCCGGCCTAGTCGCAAGACCGAATTGGGAGAGATACACGGGGATAACCGAAGAAAAATCCGAGAATTTCCCTCCGATTAACAACCCTAGATTAAAATTTATCTTGTCTAAATGCAATTTAACGGTCCTATGGTGTTAAGGGTCACAACGGACGAACAACGGCTCAATCGAACATCAATTGGATGTCCAATTAGAGCCAAACAGTCATGAAGGACCATTTTGCAAAACCACACCAAAATAGGGGCAAAAAGGTAATTTAACCTTACCAAATAGTTTATTAGTCAGGTTTCAAGCACACGAGGCAAAACCAACACCAACGAGACATAAAAACTCATTTAAGAAACATACAAGCATTAGGGACTAAAACGTAACATTTGGGAACCTTCAAAGATGCATCTTAACCACTTTAACTGCATGTGTTTTGAAACATGGTTGCCCGTTTCGAAACGCGGGCTCTAAGCAAAAAGTAAAAACTAGGTTGTTCCAAAACGTCCCTCTTGGTTTCGAAATAGGAGCCTCTTGTAACACTCGGGTTTAGGGATCGGGAGTTGAGTGTGTGAATCGGGTTCGAGTCGTTGGGCTCATTTTAATTAAGATGGGCTTTGCTTTTAAATTAAAAAGGCGTGTGGTTCATTAAGGGCATTTTGATAATTTTTAAAATAGGGGGAAAAGGATGAGTAAAAAGTGCCTTTACAAAATAATATCACCATTTTCTTCTTCCTTTCAAATTTCCAAGACACAAAAATCTCCCCTCAACCCCAATCACTAATCCATCAAATTTCTTCATCATTTCAAGTGCTTTCAACAAGGTAATTGCATTTTTTACTTCTCCTCATCATTCCTAACATTTCCACTGACTACGGGGAATGACGGCCGCCCGCCGCGATGGAGCGCACAAGCTAAGATCCCAACCCAGAACAACCGCAGATTTGTCCACAGTCAGGCGAACTGGACCCAGTCCTTCACCATGGCCCACTTCCCGCACACAAAGTAGAACAATATGAGCTTTTCATATTCAAACTTCACATACTAAGATTCCCCTCCTCGGACTGTCAGCTTCTTTCGACGCTTCAAAGGCTTCCTTGTATCGAAAGACACACGAATCCTCATGATTCCTTTATATCCCAACAAAACAACAGCAGTATCGTATTCCAGAAACGAACCAATAAAATCACCAATCTAGCGAGCCACAATTTTCGATATAAACCCATGAGGAACCCCGTGAACTAAAACCCAGAGATAGTCATAAACAATGGAACTAACATCAGTTTCTCATCAGGCAATAGTCGATGTAAAATTAACAAGTGATTATTAAAGTTTCATGGACCCTCACTCTTAATACGATCCATATCAACCTCATGATAAAGACGAAAGAGGAAACGCAATTCACCCAAATCAAAAATTGCAATCCCTCCCAAGGGTCGCCAAACATTCGCCAAAGTCGCCTTCATTGATTGAAAATGGATAACACTAGTGGTGAGGAATTTCCCCACTGTAACAACGGAGGAGTCGCCACCAATCTTTTGTTTTTTCTTGCGGTGCGATTGGAACACCTGAAAAACCCGGTTATTTTAATAAAACTTGTTTTTATTAAAACAACGAGTTTTGGTCTGCGAAACCAGAAGATAGGTTCGGGAGTCGGTTACGTGTGGGGAAGGGTGAGCACCCCCACAACGCCCAAAAATTGGTACCTGTCGATTACGTGATGTCTTAATAATGGAATTATGAATTCGAATTTAAATTTAGAAATTATGATCCCTTAATTTAAAATAATATTTAAAAATGTATGTTTATGAAAGGAAAGGTACACTCCAACGCCCGGAGCATAATTTCCGTTAGACTCCCGACTGAAGGAAGTCTATTTTGAAAATTAAGATTTAGAATAAAAATATTTTTTAATAGAGACTATCGAAAAGTTGCACCCTAACGCTCAGGGTACGTTTTTCACAATAATCCCTACTAAAAATTTTTAATTTAAAAATCAATCAAACACCATAAATAAATATATTTTATTCAAATATGGCATACAAAATAAAATATACAAACATGACATATAAAATAAAAAAAATACCAACAAATATAAAAACATCTTATATTTCATACAAAGATATTTATTACAAAAGGACAACATTAAAATAGACGAGGATCAAAATTTACCCTACTAGAAGCTCGAAATAAGAACTTCACCTGACCCCTAGCAGGATCTCCGCACCACCTCGCTATTACTTAAAAATTTTCGAACGAACCTCGACAGGGCCTCCGATCGAACCAACTGTTCGAACCATTAAAAGGGCACTGCCCATAAGGTTCGAAAGGGGCACTGCCCCATTCTTGCGCCATTTCTATGGCTTCATTTCTGTTCCCAATTCAATTGTTTTGCCTCCCTATTTATAGTGATGGGGAGGGGGGATGAGTCATGCAATTAGGGTGTGTGGATGCCTTGCATGGCATCTACGGTAGTTTAGGTTTTCTTTCTTTTTTTTCTTTTTCATTTTTTATAATAATAAGGTTTTTTATTTATTTATTATTGGTTATTGGTTATGATAATTTCAGACCCAAAAATGGGTTATTACAGCTGCCCCTCTTTGTTCATTGTTATATAATAGCAATAGAGCAAGGACCAAAAGAACCCATTTTCGGGTCAGGTTAGACTCATCTCTTCTTGTCACACTCTTTTCTGCTTCGCTGATCCGCTCAACCGCCCTAGTAAACAAAATTTTCAAGACGAGGGGATCTGTTGGAGAAGCTCATAACTTTAGCTTGCCACGACTCTAATGGTGAAGCAACACTTGCAGAAAACTTGACCTAGCTGCAACACTAACAGAGCGGTGAGGTCTACAAAACTTGATCCATTTGTAATATAGAACACTTAACAAGGTAGCTTGATCTGGAGGAGAAAGATTGATCCACTGCAACTCTATAAATGCGAGAAGATCTGAAGAAGGCTCGATCATCTGCAACTCCATTGATGCGAGAAGATCTGAGGAAGGGTCGATCATCTGCAACTCTATCGATGCGAGAAGATTTGAAGAAGGGTCGATCTACTGCAACTCCATTGATACGAGAAGATCTAAAGAAGGGTCGATCTACTGCAACTCCATTGATGCGAGAAGATCTGAAAATAGGCGATCTACTGTAACTCTATTGATGCGAGAAGATCTGATGAAGGGTCGATCTACTGCAACTCCATTGATGCGAGAAGATCTGAAAAGGGGCGATCTACTGCAACTCTATTGATGCGAGAAGATCTAAAGAAGGGTCGATCTACTGCAACTCCATTGATGCGAGAAGATCTAAAAAGGGGCGATCTACTGCAACTCCATTGATGCGAGAAGATCTAAATAATGGTCGATCTACTGCAACTCCATTGATGCGAGAAGATCTGAAAAGGGGCGATCTACTGCAACTCCATTGATGCGAGAAGATCTGAAGAAGGGGTCGATCTACTGCAACTCCATTGATGCGAGAAGATCTGAAAAAGGGTCGATCTACTGCAACTCCATTGATGCGAGAAGATCTGATTAGTACTAGAATCCCTTCAACGAGACAAGGAAGAGTGTCATTGGTTTACACTTCTTTTGCATTTTTCCCAAATGCACAGGGATGAACGGATTTGATTTGCCTTTACCGGTAGTCGTTTGCTCTGGGCTAGTTGTACCATTCCCCTGGGTACAATCAGTTTGGACCAATCATGAGATTGGATTTTTCCCAAGGATTTATTTTCCTTGGACCATTCGTGACAATGGATTTTCGATGGACATCTGAATTGTCCATTCTCTTAAACTTAACCGTGTTTAAGCACGTTATGCCTACATTTCTGTCGGCTTTCAGATTTGCATTTTTCCCAAATGCACAGGGATCAACGGTTTTGATTTGCCTTTACCGGTAGCCATTTGCTCCGGGCTAGTTGTACCATTCCCCTGGGTACAATCAGTTTCTACCAATCATGAGATTGGATTTTTCCAAAGGATTTATTTTCCTTCGACCATTCACGAAAATGGATTTTCGATGGATATTTGAATTATCCATTGTCTTAAACTTGACCGTGTTTAAGCATGTTGTGCCGATTTTTCTGTTGGACTTTCCAAAATAGCTTTGATCCTCACGAGAGGACGAAGTTGAGAAATTCACATTTTTAAGACTGTCCTTAAGAAAGGACGGAATTAAGAAAACCCAATTTTTGAGAAAAAAGTATCCTTAAGAAATAACGAAATTTAAGAAAATGTGTCCTTAAGAAAGGGCAGAGTTAAAAAAACTCGTGTTTTGAGAAAATGTGTCCTTAAGAAAGGACGAAGTTAAGAAATTCCTGGTTTGAAAAAAGTTATCCTCGAGAAAGAACGGAGTTAAGAAACTCCAATTTTGGGAAAATGTGTCCTTAAGAAAGGACGAAGTTAAGAAACTCGTGTTTTCGAGAAAAGATGCCCTTAAGAAAGCACGGAGTTAAGAAACTCGTGTTTTCGAGAAAATATGCCCTTAAGAAAGGACGGAGTTAAGAAACTCTTGTTTTTGAGAAAAAAAAAGTGCCTTTAAGAAAGGACGGAGTTGAGAAACTCCAATTTTGGTAAAAGGTGTCCTTAAGAAAGGACGGAGTTAAGAAACTCGTGTTTTCGAGAAAAGGTGCCCTTAAGAAAGGACGGAGTTAAGAAACTCTTGTTTTTGAGAAAAAGTGCCCTTAAGAAAGGACGGAGTTAAGAAACTCAAATTCTGAAGAAAAAAAAGTGTCCTTAAGAAAGGACAGTGTTTAGAAAAATCTTTAAGTAACAAGTTCCAAGTTAGCTCCTGATAGTATTTATGCAGATGATGTTCATGTGCTTGCTTTTATGATGATGCAAAGATGCATGAAACCTTTATTGGAACCTTCGAGTTATAACCTTTTCACAACAACTATTATGTATGAAATTTGATGATATAATGATGTATATGCTTTTATAGATGCATGGAATACTTACAGAAGTCCTCTTTTGGCTGAATTCAATTCTCTGATCTTGTTCAAAAATTTTGCCCCAACAAAAATTTGCCTATCAAATTTTGCTGACCTCGTTCTCTTGCGAACTTGAAATCATTTCTTTTCTTCTTTTCAAGGAGAATATTCTGTCATTGGTCATGTCCTTTGAATGCCCCACTCATTTTCAGGCTTGGATATCATCGTCATTGAGTATCTTTGAAGGTTCCACCCTTGGATCTAAATAGACACCTGTCTCGATTCTCGGTAGTTTAAATCTTTAAAAGAGTAATATCTGAACGAATGATTTTTCAAAAAGTGGGGGCCCATGTGCAGGAGCGTCTTTGAACTCATTTGCCGAGGGTCATCTTGAGCATAACTTGTGTCTAGCGGACCTCAAATGTTGATGTCTGAAGATGTGAAGTATCTTCCAAACCATTAAGCTTTTGAAAAGGTCATTTCCCATATGCCTAATTTCTACCCAATTTGGGTGTCTCTCGTTGACTCACAAACTCCGCCAATTTTATCATTCCTTTTTTCAGATCTCAGTCAAGCATTAGGATTTTCAAATCTTTGAATAAAGGATAACCCCATAAGGTGGAATATCTTTAAAGATGTGATGTGGGCCAGGGCTTATAATCACGAAAGAGGTGGTGTTTCTTTCGTGCTTGGTTTTTTGCAGTGAAGAGTATCATGTTATACATAGACAACGATGTTTGAGAGGAAAAAATTCATTCAAGATTTGTGTTCAAGATCTTTCCATCGCTCCATGGCTCACTCAAATGTCCTTCTGTAGGCCTAAATGGATCGGAAGATATGTCACATCTCTGCCATCTTCACACTTTCAATTTCGTCTAGACACAGGGTTGCTCAGAATCAACTATCGAATTAGAATCAATGTTGCTCCTGAAAAATGTATATACATGTATGCAAAAATGCATGAATAAATTTGAAGAAAATATTTTCCAAAGTGTGTGGTTTATTAAAACATGCCCTTACAAAAGATTCCATTTTGCCCTTTGGGCTTAGGCAAAAGGTACGTTCTAAGCATTACTCAAAAAGAGATTTAAACTACAAAGATGCCTTGAAAAGGTGTCTATGCCCCAAACAGATATAACATTATTCTCTCATCGGTTCATCTCTAGGATTCCGTTGTTGAATTTCAAAGTGCCATTTTCAATCAGATTTTGAACATTGTTCCTCAATGCTCCGCAATTCTCGGTAGTGTGGCCCGTGCTTCCCAAATGATAATCGCATACAACATCAATATCATAACTCTCTAGGTAATGAGGCTTTTTCGGCTTTGACTGAACAGGAGCCAACATGTTTTTCTCAACAAGCATCGGAAGCAACTCTGTATAAGTCATTGGAATTGGGTAGACCACTCTCTGAGACACGATAGGTCGACGTGAGTACGATTGACCTGAGAATTGATTGGATGGATAAAATCCCACCATATGAACTTTTGATCTTCCTTCTTCTCCGGTGATCGTATTATTAGAATCTATGATTTTTCCTTGTTAAATGGCTTCTTCTATGAGCTCGCCTGACATTACAAGGTCCTCAAAATTCTTGGTTGCATTTCCCAACATATGTTCTAAGAACGGGTCTTCTAGAGTTCCAATGAAAATAGATGTTATCTCTCTTTCAAGTAGTGGTGGTTGTACTTGCGCAGCAACATCCCTCCACCTTTGTGCATATTGTCTAAAGCTCTCGTTGGACCTTTTCTTCATATTTTGTAGCGTTAAACGGTTTGGCTCAATGTCCGCTACGTGTTTGTATTGCTCTGTAAAGGCTTTAGCCAGATCCTTCCATGATTTTATCTTGTCTCGGCTAAGTTGATTGTACCACCTAGCAGCAGACCCTTTTAGACTGTCTTGAAAGCAGTGAATTAAAAGGTCATCATTATCAACGTGCCCCGTCATCTTTCGGTAGAACATAGTGACGTGGGCAAGCGGGGAGGTCGTTCCATCGAACTTTTCAAACTCGGGCATTTTGAATTTGGGAGGTAACACCAGGTCAGGGACTAAGCTTAATTTTCTTGCATCTACCTCGTAGAATGAATTTGCCCCCTTCTGCAACTTTAAGTCGATTCTCAAGCCGCTGGCACCAGTCTTCAAGTTGCTTGGGTAGTCCAACCACAACTTTATCCACTTCATCAGAGATGGGGAATGCATGCTTGCTAGCATTATTTATTTCTTGATGCAACGAAGACCCGGCCAGAGGACCTTCTTTCTTTGGATCGAAGACGATACTTGCGGAGAAGCTCCTAAATTTTGTAAAGCATTGGGGTCTATGACCAATCCTTTTCCCTCTTTACCTGTCAACATCGAAGCCATCTTGGCCAATAAATTCGCTTGTGCCTGTGAAATGTGGTCGCGAGTTTCTTGTTGTGCTTTTTCCAAGTTCTGCTCCATGTCGTTCTTCATATCTTCGCGTGCCTTCTCAACTCTCTCTAAACGAGCATCCATTATCTTTGCGAGAAGTTGATGCTGAATCGACTGACTCGAATGCCCCAAAATCACTATGATCGAAGTTCTCTTGAAATCAAAAGCTTGACCAAAAAATGATTAAGCAATGTATGCAAAATGATGCTTATGCATGACTTTAAATATAGACATGAATGCAATGAGGTATTGGTTCGGAAATGATCATCAAAAGACAACTTTATTAGGTAAGGGGTGTTGCGTGTAAAATAGTCTATCGCAATGGTAGTGCAAGTGTACACGTCGCAAGTAATAAAGTGATACTAGAGTATCGGATATCGTCTCCACAGGGACTGGGCTAACCCTTTCCTTCGCTATCTGCACAAGGGGAAAAGAATAGATTAAGATATTTGTCACGAAAATAATGAAGTAAACGTAAATAAAAGAATAAAGATATCAAGATAGAGAGAATGGGCTGGTATTGAATTGCTCAGTAGTGCAGGTATTGCGGATTTTAGGAAATCCAGTTCTGTCGTCGCGCCCGTCGCGGACAGCACCTGTCGCGGCAGCAGTCCGTTGATTGTCGCGGCAACAAACACTCAACTCAGTACTTTCAAGTTTGGCAAGAATCCCAGATCTGCCTTGGCCTATCCCTAGGTCCAAGTCTGTCGATGATCACGTCTTGATGATACCTCCCGGCGTGAATCGAATGATGAACACCGATGTGTATGAATTCTTCTTTAGCCACTTAACCTCGCCCTATCCCTAGGCACGAGATAGTTCAACTATAAACTAGAGAACTTGCTCTTATTTCTTTCGTATACTTAACTCTCCCGATGCTAAGTAAATAGATAACCTCACAATGCTCTCCCGATGCTCTTGCAAGATATTAATAACAAAAATAAGAGAACTTGAAGTTTATTTTATTGAACTGAAAATACCTAAAACAAAAAACCCTTGCAACTACTATACATATCAACCCGTGGCCCTATGGGGAATTTAGAACATGTCAGCAGCGGGAAAATGGCTAGGGGTTTTGGTTATCGGTTATGGGGGTATTCGTTATGCCCTAGGTTAAAATACATGCCCTTATATAAGCTTTGGGCTCAAGTTATCTAATTTAACAAGGATTACAACTTTAATTAAAAGTATGATTCTAATAAAGACTAAATCTTCAAGGAATCTACTTTCCAGCCATTTTCCTTGTTTCTTGGGATTTTCTCTCCTTGAACTTTGGGCTTGAATATCTTTTGATCTGGGGCTTGGAAAAATATATGGTTTTCACACGACAGACGGGCTGAATTTTCTCTATCTGTCGAGGTCCACTTTGCTTTTTCTCCAAAAAACTACTGTCGTCCTCTGCTATCACGGCGGCAACCATGGCAGCAACGTCTTCCTTGACTGCTCATTTCAGATTTTTTGCATCGCTGCCTAGCGCCTGCCACGATTGCTGCCCTGGGTGCTGCCACAGATGCTGCCCTGGGTGCTGTCACGGCTGCTGCCTTGGGTGCTGTCGCGGCTGCTGCCCTCGGTGTTGTCACGACTGCTGCCCTGGATGCTGTCACGACTGTTGCCACGACAGATACCTGCAAAAGTAACCAAATTTAACAGTATCTGTGCAATTTTATCTAAATGTGATGTTTATGCAAAACTTAACCTAAAATGCAGTTAAACATGCTTGAGTGCAGCAAAAATAAGGATAAATGATGGGTAAAATATAGAACTTTTAAGCACTGATCACACCCCCAAACTCGAATCTTTGCTTGTCCTCAAGCAATTCAGACCTAAAAGGAAAAAAATACTTTTGTTTTGGCTTTCAAACAATGACCTTTCCCTTACCCGTCGTTCGTTCCTTGTGGCGGCAGCACTCTGTCGGATAATCTAGGATCTGTCTGGAATCTCTCTATAGTCCTCGTGCAGTGTGTGCATGCTTGTGAACAGTTATATGCCAAGACTCTCTTAGTTTCACTAGAATATTATACTTTAGCTTGTTTAGAGTTTTTCTTACGAGACCGATTTCTTTCTTCTTTTTTTTACTAGAGCCAGAATCGGGCACCTCTAGTTATTTTCTTTTTTTCTAATTTCTTCTATTTTCTACTAGAGCCAGTATTTTAGGCACCTCTAGTTAACTCTCTAGAGCCGGTGATAGGCACCTCTAGAAGTTTTTCTATGGTTATCTGCCTAGAGCCAGTGGTAGGCACCTCTAGGTTTCCTGAGATTCTAGTCTATTTTCTACTTTAAGTGCTAAGTTTTCTATTCTAGTTTGGCTAAAAGAAGTCTAAGCAGTATAACAGTCACAATGGTGTTTAAGTTTTCAGAACTATAGAAAGGTTCTAAAACTTCTCCTAAAGACTATCCTAAAGTTGCTGCCACGACAGGGATGTCACGGCAGGTAAGTTCAAGTCACAGTTTTCAGCCAAAGTTTTCAATATTTTCAGTTTTTTTTTCATAGGATAAATGCGACATAATTAAAACTAAATGCAATGTTATATTAATAATTAGGAGGACTTCCTACCCCCAAACTCAAGGGTTGCATTGTCCTCAATGCATGACACAAAAGATGAAAAACAGAAAGAAAAAAATGACAGAAAAGTTAAACATCACAAAAAGATAATATATATAGCAGGCGACAGAGAAGAAGAAAAAGAAAACTTAAGTTGTGCAGCTGTCGTCGCTGCTGCTGGAGCTTTGGATGAGGAGCTGTCGGCGGGCAGTCTCTTTGAACTTTGTCGGAGGAGCTGTGGGTGCTTCCCTGAGAGTATGAGTGCTGTCGTGGTAGGTGTGGCGGCAGAGCTTCCTCGGGTTGTTTGTATCGTCATTGCAAGGGTTTTCTCTAATAACAAAAACAAACTAAAAACTAATATCAAATTTCTAATTCCTAAACCAATAAAGATAAAATAAAAAATAAAATAAGTTAAATTAGGAGTGCCTTGAGGGGCATCTCCTAAAGTAACTACTCTCTGTTCTATTGATGCTTGAGGGGTCGTTTCCGGTACTTCTTGAAGTCCATCCGCACCCTCCATCTGGTGATTATTCTCATGGTGGGGGCTCCTTTCTTTCTCTTCCCTTTGTAGTTCATGAAGTCCTCCCTTCTTGGTAATGTTTATGAGGGCATGAATATATGATTAGAAAAAATCAAATTGACATTCGGCCACAAACTTACCTTGTTTTCGTTGAATAGTGTTGTGGTTGAATGTAGCCCTTGCTGTCGTGTCTGCTGCTGTGGCAGCCAGCTATTTTGACAGTCCGTTGTTAGGTTACTTTGCAGGTCAATGGGACATTGGTAAGTGCCATCACTCTCTATACTAAATTCTGTTGACCACTCGTAGATCTCCATCAATAGAGACTTTGATGATTTTCTGTCCACTGGCTTTGGTTCCTCAAATACCTGCAATGGAATTGGTGAGTTTTCATATAATTCAAAAGGTTCGTTTATTACCTGCTCATATTCCATCGGCGAGGCATTGTCATTGTGTAGCTCTTCTAGGTGGTCGTGCGAGTGCCATGATAGGGATGGATGTGTGCAATCTTGGTCAGGCATAATCGAGGTAGTGGGTTGAGAATTTGCCTCTGATGTGGTTGCTACTTCAGCATCAGTTGCTGTCGAGGCGGCAGTTTCTGCCGAGGCGGCAGTTTCCGCTTTGACTGGGGTTTCTGCCTCAGAAGTGGTTGCTGCCGTGACATTCTCTTGGATTTCACTCAGCGTTGTCGCGGTGTTGCTCCATTTCGGCTCCTCGATCATTGCCATGGCAAGTTGTTGCTCAGGCTCATCATATGTTGGGTATTCCTTCACATGGGCGTCCTCGTCATCTTGCCTTAGGATTTCAGGTTCATCTGTGGCATGAATGAGGACTGGTCTGCTCAAGAGTTCATCCATCTTGGTGATACTTGCGTTCGTAGAAGCTGACACTTTTTGCGTGAGTGCCAAGAAGGCTTGCAGTGTGTCTTCTAAGGATTTTGACTCCTCTTGAGGGTGATGACATTGCCAGGGCATGTCGGGTTCTACAGCGAAACTGTTATGGTATAAAAAATTTTGCGGGTTTTGATCGTACCATAAAAAATTTTACTGCTGCAGCATCGGCAGTTGCTGCCCCTGTTGCTGTTGTGGCAGCATATCTTGTTCTTGTTGGTTCCCTCGTTGGTTGTCCATGTATTCACCGAAAAAATAGGGACGACTTTCGAATGCATGATTACCTTTACGGTAATTGCAAGAACTTTCCCACATCAGCTCTCGAATGGTTTTTCCTGGCATGTTGATGCTCCTTAAACCTGTATTTCACCTGAGTTTTTTTTTTGATAAAAATAGAAAAAGAAAAAAAAGAAAAAGAAAAGAAAAGTGCAGAAGCTAGGGTAAGAGTGTGTTGCCAGTCCCCGGCAACGGCGCCAAAAACTTGTTGCGTGTAAATTAGTCTATCGCAATGGTAGTGCAAGTGTACACGTCGCAAGTAATAAAGTGATACTAGAGTATCGGATATCGTCTCCACAGGGACTGGGCTAACCCTTTCCTTCGCTATCTGCACAAGGGGAAAAGAATAGATTAAGATATTTGTCACGAAAATAATGAAGTAAACGTAAATAAAAGAATAAAGATATCAAGATAGAGAGAATGGGATGGTATTGAATTGCTCAGTAGTGCAGGTATTGCGGATTTTAGGAAATCCAGTTCTGTCGTCGCGCCCGTCGCGGGCAGCACCTATCGCGGCAGCAGTCCGTTGATTGTCGCGGCAGCAAACACTCAACTCAGTACTTTCAAGTTTGGCAAGAATCCCAGATCTGCCTTGGCCTATCCCTAGGTCCTAGTCTGTCGATGATCACGTCTTGATGATACCTCCCGGCGTGAATCGAAGGATGAACACCGATGTGTATGAATTCTTCTTTAGCCACTTAACCTCGCCCTATCCCTAGGCACAAGATAGTTCAACTATAAACTAGAGAACTTGCTCTTATTTCTTTCGTATACTTAACTCTCCCGATGCTAAGTAAATAGATAACCTCACAATGCTCTACCAATGCTCTTGCAAGATATTAATAACAAAAATAAGAGAACTTGAAGTTTATTTTATTGAACTGAAAATACCTAAAACAAAACAACCCTTGCAACTACTTTACAAATCAACCTGTGGCCCTAGGGAGAATTTAGAACATATCGGCGGCAGGAAAACGGCTAGAGGTTTTGGTTATCGGTTATGGGGGTATTCGTTATGCCCTAGGTTAAAATACATGCCCTTATATAAGCTTTGGGCTCAAGTTATCTAATTTAACAAGGATTACAACTTTAATTAAAAGTATGATTCTAATAAAGACTAAATCTTCAAGGAATCTACTTTCCAGCCGTCTTCCTTGTTTCTTGGGATTTTCTCTCATTGAACTTTGGGCTTGAATATCTTTTGATCTGGGGCTTGGAAAAATATATGATTTTCACATGACAGACGGGCTGAATTTTCTCTATCTGTCGAGGTCCACTTTGCTTTTTCTCCACAAAACTGCTGTCGTCCTCTGCTGTCACGGCGGCAACCATGGCAGCAACGTCTTCCTTGACTGCTCATTTCAAATTTTCTGCATCGCTGCCTAGCGCCTTCCACGATTGCTGCCCTGGGTGCTGCCACAGCTGTTGCCCTGGGTGTTGTTACGGCTGCTGCCTTGGGTGCTGCCGCGGCTGCTGCCCTGGGTGCTGTCACGACTGCTGCCCTGGATGCTGTCACGACTGCTGCCACGACAGATACCTGCAAAAGTAACCAAATTTAGCAGTATCTGCGCAATTTTATCTAAATGTGATGTTTATGCAAAACTTAACCTAAAATGCAGTTAAACATGCTTGAGTGCAGCAAAAATAAGGATAAATGATGGGTAAAATATAGAACTTTTAAGCACTGATCAAGGGGCTCGTTACATCATATGTCAAAATTTACAGATAACATTGAGCCGTAGAAGCCCACTTGTTGGTCCTTCTTGAAGGCCTTTGCTAGGAAATATCTTTAGGGCGGGCTCATATTCGTAACATTTCTGATCTGATCACGTGTCCTTTTATCCATGGTGAAAGTTTTCTAAATTAAAGTTCATTCTTGAATCAATACCTTTTATGTCATGCATGTGCGATGCATAATGGAAGAAAATATAAACAACAGAAAAAAGAAAAATAGTTAGTACACGAAAATAATCAAGGAAAATAAAGAAAATGAATATATACAGCCTACCCAAGCATACTTTTCTACCCAACATGCTTTGAGAAGAAAAAAAAATCCTACCCAAACATAATATCTACCCGCATGCTTATTTTGCATAAATATAGACATGTCGTTAGCATAATATATCACAAGGAGAATAAATAAATAAATAAATAAATAGATAAATAAATAAAACTGAAAATTAAAGTGCGTTACTAGAAATAACCCTCCACTTTCTCTAGCATGCACCTACAAGGTGACTCTCTAGACGGGCAGAGATTTGGCATGATTTTTTTACAAGGTAGGCTCTTACGGTTCATTATATGGGGCTCGGTTCTACGAAGGGTACCCGAATCATCAATTCAGCGGGATACGAGTCTCTAGGTCTGCACGGAGACGAGAGTCTCACGAAGACAAAGGGACCAATATCCCGGAAGCGATTCACCATCCTACACGGAGGCGATACCTCACGAAGGCGTGGTTTCTCGCTCCCACTCAAAGGACGGAGCCCGGGTCGAGAGCTCATGATATGAAACCCTAAAAAAAGATCAACTTATAAAAAATTTATATATATATATATATATATCTTAAAATGGGATCACAAAATTAAATTAAACCGAATTAATATTTTCTACTCAATAAAGCAAAGGGTAACCGACTTGTGGCTTAACTCTCGAAAAAATTCCCCAGCGGAGTCGCCAAGCTGTAACAACGGTTGAGTCGCCACCAATCTTTTGTTTTTTCTTGCGGTGCGATTGGAACACCTGAAAAACCCGATTATTTTAATAAAACTTGTTTTTATTAAAACAACGAGTTTTAGTCTGCGAAACCAGAAGATAGGTTCGGGAGTCGGTTACGTGTGGGGAAGGGTGAGCACCCCCACAACGCCCAAAAATTGGTACCTGTCGATTACGTGATGTCTTAATAATGGAATTATGAATTCAAATTTAAATTTAGAAATTATGATCCCTTAATTTAAAATAATATTTAAAAATGTATGTTTATGAAAGGAAAGGTACACTCTAACGCCCGGAGCATAATTTCCGTTAGACTCCCGACTGAAGGAAGTCTATTTTGAAAATTAAGATTTAGAATAAAAATATTTTTTAATAGAGACTATCGAAAAGTGGCACCCTAACGCTCAGGGTACGTTTTTCACAATAATCCTTACTAAAAAAATTTAATTTAAAATTCAATCAAACACCATAAATAAATATATTTTATTCAAATATGGCATACAAAATAAAATATACAAACATGACATATAAAATAAAAAAATACCAACAAATATAAAAACATCTTATATTTCATACAAAGATATTTATTACAAAAGGACAACATTAAAATAGACGAGGATCAAAATTTATCCTACTAGAAGCTCGAAATAAGAACTTACCTGACCCCTAGCAGGATCTCCGCACCACCTCGCTATAACTCAAAAATTGATTCGAACGAACCTCGACAGAGCCTCCGATCGAACTAACTGTTCGAACCATTAAAAGGGCACTGCCCCTAAGGTTCGAAAGGGGCACTGCCCCATTCTTGCGCCATTTCTATGGCTTCATTTCTGTTCCCAATTCAATTGCTTTGCCTCCACAATTAGGGTGCGTGGATGCCTTGCATGGCATCCACGGTAGTTTAAGTTTTTTTTTTCATTTTTTATAATAATAAGGTTTTTATTTATTTATTATTGGTTATTGGTTATCATAATTTTAGACCTAAAAATAGGTTATTACACCCACAAAACAATGTTTGAACGAGATTTCGTCGGACACCTCAGCCGGTACAATCTGGATCTCAGAATCCTTATCATCTTCCAAAGAAAGATCAGCCAGAGAATCATCAACAGCAGAACCCATTAAAGAAAAAACCTAGAAAAGTTTGCAAAAGAACAAAAAGCTTGCTAAAAAGCAGATAGAACGAGTTTAAAATAATTTTTTTCTTCAAATGTGGTTGTAGATTTTTATTTTTACCCACCCTAAATTAAAACAAATTTAACACTAATCCCCCCCCCCCCCCCTATATTGAGGTGCAAATGCTCTTCTCGTGGGCCATGTGGCTCCGCCGCGGGTTGTTTGGATCTTTGTAGCAAGCAAGTTAGCCATGCACCACACGATACGATACAAGTATAAAGTTTCATAATCTATTAAATTTGTCGGCATTAGTGTAATTTTCCACTATGAAAGCAATCGACCAATATGTATCCTATAATACAAGACGATTTGTATGGTTGAAAAAGCCGGTAGTTCCCGTCGTGCATGGCAATGCACAAGTATTGATTTTCCAAGTCTTGCTTACTCTCATGACTTAGTTATAGCCACAAAACCAAATCTCTTTTGTCCTAACTTTGATTATAAATAATTTAAACATTGAAATAGAATGTTGTGGTCTGGTCCCTACGTCCATGGGTTATATGGCTGACGAAGACTAGGGTCAAAATCAAGCTATTTGTTATTACTCAATTGTTTTTTTATCATTTCACTGTCTTAATTTAGTAGGGACAAATCTATGTTAGGGTTCTGAAGTGCTGTTGTCCCTCCTAATTGTTTTGGGATAATAATATTTTAGATCCTTTCTATTTAAACAATAATGAAATTTGGGGTAAGATTTTGAGGGATCACCTTATTATTAAAAAAAATAGAGGTTTAAACTAAAAATTTTCAAAAAAAAAATAGGGCTTAAATTGAGAGATTTAATGAAAACTTTTAAAATTTATGAGAAGGAATTAATTAAAAATAATCAAAATTTCGAAGCTTAACATATGAATTTTTTAAAATCTTGAGGGCCCAAATTATTTTTTTTTAATTTTAGGGGCTAAATTTTAATTTTTCAAAATTTGGGGTCATGGTCCCCTAGTCTCTTAAAGCTTCCGCAATTGAGTTTAACTATTAGTCAACTAAAGTTTTCGTCCTTATAACTTTTAAATTGAAGGGTTTAATAGATTCTTGCCCCTCCTAATTTACTTTGGTGGTAAGTAGGGACGAAATTATATGAGGATTTGGAAGGGTTGTTGCCCCTCCTATTTTTTTGGTATAATAGTTTTTTATGTCATTTCTAGTTTAAATATTAATGAAATTGTATTTCTATACTTACGATTTTAAAATTTAAGAGTTTAATAAACTTTTATCCTTCTCAATGTTTGATCTTAATTTCGCATCGAATTGTCAGGTTGATATGTGATAGACTCAGTGGAGTGATTGAAGTGGGTGTTGTGGCAACTCATATCTAAAATATGTTAAATGGAATCTTTCTATGCAACAAGTTTTCCAAGTAATGGAAAAGACAATTAGACAATTAGATTGGATGGGAAAGTGGGTAATTCTAATATTAGGCCTTAAATTTTGGTTAAAATTAGGCCAATTTTTTTAGCTACAAAATTTCTTACCATTTTGGTAAGGAATTTTGTAGGTTGGATAAGAAATTTTGTAATTACCTAATTATTATGTAGTTATAAAATTATTTGTGTAAGAAATTGTGTAACTACTTAATTTTTTATTATTTTTACAAGAAATTTTATAACTATCTAATTATTGTGTAAGAAATGGATGAGTCTACCACGTGCGACGAACATCGATGAACACCACTAATGATAAACACCGATGAACACCATTAAATTAATTAATAAAGATGTAAAATTTCAAGGACCCATCATACAATTAATAATTATTTTAAAAAATTCAATTAAAATATTTTTTATATATTAAAATTTTATTTTTTTAATAAGGGTAAACTATATATTTAGTACCTCACCTATTTCCGTATTTCTATTGAACCCTTATTATTTAAATATTATTTCAATTTGACCCTATTTTTTATAAAAATAATTTAACCCTCAACCTAAAACCCTAAACTATTAAACCTTAAACCCTTAAACTCTTAAACATATACCCTAAATCATATACCATTAAAAATAATGGTAATTAAATGGTGGTGTTAATTACTATACGAGTCCTGTCCTACTTCGTTAGCCGCATGGCCATATTCATTCACCATCTCCCTCTATATAACCAACTCTCAAAGCATGCTAATTGGGGACAACAAAGGAAGAGTCCTACCGTATGGTTTGAAGGCAGAGTGTTTAGCTTAAGTAGAAACTGATTTTTATTTTTCGGTTTAATTTTTGTTTTTGGAATTCCTTTTCTTTCCATTAATGGTATGAACAGGGTTTTTCAGTTAGATGGCTTGCAGAGTTCTGTACATAATATATATATCAAATGGTGAGAGGTTGGACCAAGTAAGTTTCTGTATCATAAATCCCACTTGTATTCAAATAAATTTGGGAACTCAAGTTTCTTTTAATTCTCCCTTAAATCTCCATTATTTTTAATGGTATATGGTTTAGGGTATATGTTTAAGAGTTTAAGGGTTTAAGATTTAATAGTTTAGAGTTTTAGGTTGAGGGTTAAGGGTTAAATTATTTTTATAAAGAATAGGGTCAAATTGAAATAATATTTAAATAATGAAGGTTTAATAGAAATACGGAAATAGGTGGGGTACTAAATATATAGTTTACCCTTATTAAAAATATAAAATTTTAATATATATAAAAAATAATTTAATTGAATTTTTTAAAATAATTGTTAATTGTATGATGGTCCTTAAAATTTTACATCTTTATTAATTAATTTAATGGTGTTCATCGGTGTTCATCATTAGTGGTGTTCATCGGTGTTCGTCGCACGTTGTAGAATTTTCCGTAAGAAATTGTGTAACTCGTATCATTGTAAAAAATTGTGTAACTACAAAATTTCCTATTATTTTTATAAGAAATTTTGTAAAGTCGCGAATTTTGTAACTTTCTAAATCCTTACTATTTTTATAAAAAATTTTGTAACCGGGCCTAATTTAACCTAACGGTAAGGGTGGGTAATGGTAGAAATTCTGGGAAAGTCTGCAATTGGACCCCGCAAGTAGACAACTTCATTGGTTTTTTTTATATGTTATTAAATTCCCCCTATCAAGTTCCACTTCCACAGAACTTGATGGGAAACACTCGGTTCATTATGGCTCTTATGGTGGCCGTGTTGTGGCTTAATCTTGTGGTTTCATTCTCTACCCGAACAAGAACCAATATCGACACTGATGAATCGGCTCTTCTCGCACTGAAAGCCCATGTCGTTAGCGATCCTTACAATCTCTTAACCAATTGGTCTTCCTCTACATCGGTTTGTAATTGGATCGGTGTCACTTGCGGATCTCGACACCGACGAGTCACGGCTCTCAATCTTACTGACATGAATCTCTCTGGTACCGTGCCACCTCACATGGGAAATTTATCTTTTCTTTCTTGGCTCGACATCACGAATAACAATTTTCATGGTTTGTTACCTGTTCAGTTGTCTAATTTGCATCGACTGAAATTCATGAGCATGTTTAATAATGGTTTCTACGGAGAAATCTCATCATGGTTTGGTTACTTTCCAAAACTTCAGTACTTGTATTTGAGCTATAACAATTTTACTGGTCATATTCCAATGGGTTTATCAAATTGCAAAGAGATAGAGGT
Organism: Hibiscus tridactylites; assembly: GCA_958450335.1. Classification (NCBI taxonomy): domain Eukaryota; kingdom Viridiplantae; phylum Streptophyta; class Magnoliopsida; order Malvales; family Malvaceae; genus Hibiscus; species Hibiscus tridactylites. The sequence goes on from OY288265.1 coordinate 96,437,845, forward strand.
TATACTCTTGGCTTTCAATGCTATAGAGGGGATTTTACCAAAAGAAATAGGCAACTTAACAAAGCTTCAGTTTCTGGATCTCCGCCACAACCTGATCCAAGGTAAGAGAAAAGGCATTATCACGATGCAGTTTTAGCTTCTTTCTTTTGGTCTTTGTCCGAGTGCAATATCGGCTTTGTTTCGTAGGAAAGCCACGACTCTTATGCATGTCTTTTACTAAGTAGTTAGATTAATACACAAATTGTCTACTAATGTTTACCCTTTTTCCCAATTTGGTACCTAATGTTTTTTTAGTCACAAATACTTAGAGATGGACATTTTACCTGATCTAATTAGGTTCAAACACAACCCGATCCAATCGAGTTGGGTTTTTTCAAGAATGGGGTCGGTTCGTGTTTAGAGTGATTATTTTCGGGTCGAGTAAGGGTTGGTCAAAACCTAACTCGTGCCCATCCCTACAAGTTTCTCTTAACGTTTTCACTCGTTATCCATTTTGTCTCATGCCGTTAAAGTACTGTTAAAAAAACTTCTAGGTAATAATATCGTGCCACGTCAGTGCCACTTTGACCAAGTCAACCCGCCTGATTTAACTAAAAGAGTAAATGACATGTCAAATCTCTCAGGTTTTCTTTTTGTTCAATTTAGTCACTAAAAAATCTACTTGTGTCTAAAATTGACCACTTTTTGTTTTTAAATGTTGGACTAAATTATAAAATTTAGAAATAAATGTGGGTCAATTTAGACACAAATAATTTTTTTAGTGACTAAACTGAATAAAAAACCCTCAAAGACTTCACATGTCATTTTCCCTTTCAATAAAATTAGGTGGGTTGACTTGGTTTTACCATGATATAGAGTAGGGATGGCCATGTGTCGGGTTAGGTCGGATTTTTGGTCAATCCGCACCCGACCCAAAAATTTAATGCCTCCATCCAAACCCGACCCGACCCAAAAATTTAATGCCTCCATCCAAACCCGACCCGACCCCGTATTTTATGTTGTTCCACCCGACCCGAACCTGAATTTTAGAGTAAAAACCTGACCCGACCCGACATAAATAAAAATGACCAATTTTCATTATTATTTGATAAAAATAAAGAGCTAATTGTAAAAATACAAATAGAGAAGGAGCATCATAATAATTATTTTACTTTTATTAGACAAAATAGGGAGATAATTGATATATATATATATATAAAGAGATGGGTATTTTAGTAATTATACCTAAATATTTATAATAAAATTTGACTATTTTCTCGGGTCGGGTCGGGTATGGTAGGGTATTTTCACCTTAAACCCAAACCCGACCCAACCTCATCATCAAAAAATCAAACTCGAACCCAAAATTTTCTTTAAAAAACCCGACCCTATAGGATCAGGTCGGAACCCATTGGGTATGAGTCAAATGGTCATCCCTAATATAGAGTTTAATTTTTTTTGAACAATTTCTACGGTAGGGGAGGAAGAATTTGCTCCTAACGACTTAATGAGTTCTGAACCCACAATCTAAAAAAGAAGAGGGTGTCAACTGAAAGCTTTAATTACTTGCTCTAGAGATTGTTGACATAGAGATAAGTTCTTAATTGTTCTATTTTTTTAACAATCTAAGTGTTATGTCTTTGAACTATACAAATTGTACAGGTCAGATCCCAGCCGATATGTTTGATCGTCTACCTAGATTGCAAGGGCTTTACTTGGAAATGAACGGGATTTCTGGAAAAATTCCAATGACTCTGTTTAAGTGCAAAGAGATACAATATTTATTATTGGGTTATAATAGTTTGGAGGGGATTTTACCAAAAGAAATAGGAAACTTGACAATGCTTAGGATTCTAGGTCTCGGCCACAACCTGATCCAAGGTAAACGAAACGCATTCTGGATGCAATTTTTGCTTGCTTTGTTTGATAGGGAAGCTTCAAATCTTAAAGCATTTCATATTTGTATTGTTTAGGTGTAATCCCAGAAGAAATTGGAGATCTTGTCAACTTGGAAATATTAAGCATTTTTAGCAATACTATGCTAAGAGGGCCACTTCTTCCGTCCATAAGTAATCTAACAAATTTGAGAATTATGGAATTATCCAATAATAGCCTAACAGGTACAACATTTCTTCACTATTTTTGTCTAGGAATTCCAATTCCTTAAACTTCAATATTTGTCTTGGAACTATAACACACTTCACAGGTCAGATCCCATCCTATATGTTTGATGGTCTACCTAGACTGCAAGAGATCTACTTGGACATGAACAGTTTTCATGGCGGAATCCCAATGAGTTTGTTCAAGTGTAAAGAGTTACGGAATTTGTCCTTGTCTTCTAATCGTCTCCAGGGGAACTTACCAAAAGAAATAGGAAACTTAACAATGCTCGGGACTCTAAGCTTGGATTACAACTTGATTGAAGGTGAACGGAAAACATTTGGATGTAGATTGTAATCTGCCTTTTCTTCGAATTACTCTAAAATAAGTATAAGTTGATTAACGGTTTTTATATTTATGGTGCAGGTGAAATCCCACGACAAATTGGAGATCTTCAGAACTTGGAATTACTAAGCATTCGAAGCAATATGCTAAAAGGGCAACTTCTTCCATCCATCACCAATCTACCACGTTTGATATTTCTTGATTTATCCAATAATAGCCTCACAGGTAATTAGATATTTCTTAATTTTTTATGTTTCGTTTGTTGACTGTTCCTAGGGGTGAGCAACAAAACCGAAAAACCGACTCGAACCGGGAAATTCGATTCGGGTTTGCATATTGAGGTTCGGTTTAAAAACTAAGCTTCTCAATTCGGTTCGGTTTCGGGTTTTTCATATGAAACCTGTTTATTCCATATCAACCCGAATTAAAAATAAAATACTATGACCCATATCAAATATATTTTAAAGATAGTCTCTTGAAATATTTGGATTTGTTTTTTAAGATAGTCTCTTGAAATATTTGAATATGCTTTTATAATATTTACTATTGAAGGGTTATTTTATGAGGTTGAATATTTGATTTTGGCTTTAATCAAACAATATATTAGACTAGATATTTGTGTTCTAAGTTAGTGATGTGGAATCATTGAGTGGATATTAATTAAATGAACATTTTCTGTGATTTATTTTTTAGATAGGTTGTTTGTTTTGTAATCATCGTTATTTTTTAATTCATTCTTATTTGAAATCTTAGATTTTTCAAGAGCTCAATACACGCGTTTTCTAGTTCTTAATTTCAAAATAAATTGATATTGGAGTGTCTAATGGTAAATTAAACTATGTTATGTGTTTTGCTTACAATTTTTGGATTTGAAAAAAAACTGCTAAAACCGCGATTTTTAACCGAACCGAACCACAAAATTTGGTTTATGATATTTTAGTTTTTTACCCATTCGGTTTCGGTTTTCTTTTTAAAAACCGCAAACTACAGTTCGGTTCATATTTTATTAAAAAACCGAACCAAATACACCATGTTCCTTCTCTTTTCTTAAATTATTCATTTTAGCCCCGACAAAATAGAATTATATTAATAAAAAAAACTTCCTTCTTTTTTTTTGCTCGGCAAATTATGATTTTATTAATTAATCATAAAACGTCTAAGACCGAATTGTGTGCCTCACTAAAAATCTCCCTAAATCTATATGGGGAAAAAGTACACACAATCAGATAATCTTTAAAAACAACATGATTCATCACTCGAAATAACAAAACAACTACAAATTCGTCTTTCCATGCTGATACATCGTACAACAAGACATGAATACAAAGACATCAACCGAAATAAAAAGCAAACAAAAGCTCCCTAATTCACATAACAAACTACCACCATGCTTTGAATAAATCTTGTCTTTGAAGTCCCGCTTTAGCCAGATGATCCGACATTGCATTAGCTTCCCTCGGAACAAAAACAAATTATACTCGCCCAATCCGATCCACAAGTTTATCGATGACTTCGAAAGTGCTCCACCATCTCCAATGACGAAGAGTAATTGTCGAAATCCTGAACTAAGGCTCTTTTTAGGGTCATTTTCTTTGTCGAGATTATCTTGGTTGATTTTTGTATGTATTGTCGTGTGTACTTTTTTTCTCCGAATAAGTTTAGGGGAAATTTTTAATGAGACACACAATAGCATTCTCTTATTTATTGAAAAAATAAAAAGAAAGTTCCTCCAAGACAATACAAGAAACGAACACCCCTACAAATTTATGTTCTTTCTTAGATTAATGGAGTGGCTGTTTGGACATGTGTAATTGATTTTAATACCGGATAAATTACGTGAATCATCACTAAATTTTACTCTTAAACCTATTTTGATTACAAAAGTTTCAAAGCGTTCAATTTACTCACTAAGATTAGACATTGAACGTTTTTCGTCACTAAAGTTTAGACATTGGACGTTTTTTTGTCACTCTTAAACCTCAGACGGTCGTAAATGATGGCCGTTCAGTCTCAAATTTCACCACGCACTTCGTCTTGGCCTCCTAAGTTTAAATCCGACCTCCATTTTGTCGGAAAGTGCTTGGAAATTCACAAAGCAGCCAAAAACCTTATGGTTTCTCTCTCGTCGATCTCACTCCTCTACCGTCGGATGGAACCAATATTTTAGTATGTTGCTTCTCTCGCGCCGATAAAGTTTCCAATTGTTCGGATCTTGAAGAAGTTCCTTCCTTCGTGTGTTCGTCAGTGAGTAAATTGAACGTTTTGAACCTTTAGTGACCAAAATAGATTTGAGAGTAAAGTTAAGTGATGATTTACGTAATTTACCCTTTAATATTTGGGTAACTATTATAATTAATGGGTTTAACTAAATTAAGTTTATTGAAACACACTAATTATATTCTTCAATTTTTGGAGGAGATCAAAAAATGAAAGAATTACACAGAACCAGCAACTAGTTGTTCTAGTGGGATAAGGCGCTAGGTCATTAAGCAATATCAGAAGTTCAAATCCTGATGTTGTGAAAAAATTGGGTTGAGAGGATCGCCTTTATAATAGATCTAGATTAGTTGACCAAAGAACCATATATCATTGGTTATACCAAAAACGAATTCCACGAAAAATCAAATTTAATGGCTTCAAATATTTTTTTATTATCTTTTAGTTAGTATATCCTAAGGGTGAGCGTTCGATCAAGTCGAGTCAAAAGATTTCAAGTTAGTCAAGTTTACGAGACATATTTTCTAACTCAAATTTTATTTAAATTTTTTATACGAGTTGAGATACAGCTCCAAATCCATTGTCTCCACTTAAAACCAAATCTCATTCTAATGAGAATCATCTCCAAAAAATCCCATCTGACAGTGTCATATGCCTTTGAAAAGTCCAGCTTTACAATTACCCCTCGTTTATCCTCCTTGTTAATCTGCATGGTATGTAGAACCTCATTTGCTATTAGAATCCCATCAAAGATCTAGCGACCTCCCACAAAGGCATACTGAGTTTCACTAATTGAGCCTTCCATCACTCTTTTCAATCTTCTGGATAAAGCCTTTGCAATAATTTTATATATTGAACTAATAAGGCTTATAAGGCGAAATTCTGAAATTTTAGTGGGATTAGAAACTTTCGGTATAAGAGCAATAAAGGAACAACTAACCTTATTTGGAAGCTTACTGGATTTGTGAAATTCATCGAACATTAACTGCATATCACTCTTTACAGTCCCAACACTGTTTAAAAAATTTTAAACTGAATCCAACATGTTCTAGGGACTTATTTTCATCACAGCTCCAAACTGTCTCATATATCTCTTCAATGGAGAATGGTTCTTCTAGTTTGTCAACTTCTACTTTCAACAGTTTCTTGAAGTTCAAGTTAAACATACTCTCCCACCTTCTTTCTTTAGAATCAAAATGGTCTTTAAAATGTTCAAAGATCTGCAACCTCAACTTACTAGGTTCTCGACACCATTTATTTCCCATTTTCAGTCCACTAATAAGTTTCTTCTTCACTCTTATTTTAACAACTTTGTGATAGAAAGTTATATTTATATCACCTTTAGAAAATCAATTCATACGAGCTTTTTATCTCCAGCAATCTTCTTGTTGTAGCTTCAAAGTTTCCGAAAGTTCCAATCTATACTTCTTAATTTTCTCTTCTTTCTCCTCTTGAGATAAGATCCCACTATCATCTTCTTCAAGATCATCTATCATTTGCTCTAGATCTTTCACCTTCATATCAAAATTATTGGAGGATTCTTGGTTCCATTTTTTCAAAGCTCCATTAATCCTTCTAAGTTTAACTGTTAAATCTGACATGTTTGAAACCTCTTCCCCAAAAACCTTCTTTATAATCTCCTTGCAGCCTTCTTGTTGGAGCCAAGCATTAATAAGCTTAAAGGGTTTTGGACCTCAATCCACTTCTTCATGAATCAATATAACAGGAGCATGGTCTGAAACAAAACGTGGGAGACCCAATTGAGCAGTGTCACCAAATGCAACTATCCACCTATCATCCAACAAAAATATGTCTAGCCTACTCTTCCTATTACTTGGTCCAAACCAGGTAATTTTTTCCCCGCAGATCAATTAGACAACAATTTTCTATAAATTGATTGAATTCATTAGCTCCTGCCAATAGACTTAAACACTCGCTCCTTTCTTCTTTTTTCTCACCGCATTAAAATATCCTCCTATTATCCATTTTAAATTCTCATTCCCTGACAACTTTCTCATCATTAAATCATTCCATAAAACAGTTTGATCCTCAACAGAACATAGAGCATACACATTGACTACTACAACATTCAGTTCTTCAACAACCCATTTTCCCTCCAATAAAATAAAATTCAAGTCAACTAAGGAACTCACCAGTGTGAATTTTGGTTTGTCTCATATTGTTACAAGACCTCCCGATCTTCCCTCTGCATTAGCCACTCTATAATCCCCCTCATCATCGTACCATAGTTTGTTGATGTCTTCCTTCTCTAAGGATTATTTTTTCGTTTCCTGAAGCATAACTATATCCACTTTTTTTTCTTTGAATAGCCATATCCACCTTTTGAGTCACCACCAATTTTCTCACCTTATTCATTTTAGAGAACGATCCAAGACCTCGAATATTCCAAGTCATCACCCTCATACTGTTTGATTTATTCCTAATTTAGCAATATCTCTAAATGCATGTTTTTAGTCCCCAATAATTTGAATGCTCAATCTCTTCCCCGCTTTCAAAGCCTTCCTCGCTTCTCTTGTTGCAGATTCCCAATCGCGTCACCATATCTGAATCGGACAAAGAGTGTCCTGACAGTTATGATTCCTCATTAGGCTTGCCATTCTTCTTTTCCCTTCTAATTGCACGATCTTTCTTCCTTCTCTCTATATCTGTTAGGGCTTTGTCCTAGAAATCACCTAGGGAGCTGTATCTTTTCCCCTTTTGTTTCTTCTTTCCCAAATTCGAAAAAAAGCCCTAGGTTCCACTCCCTCCTCAAGAGCCACAACAATAACCGATTTGTTCCATGTATCCACTTTGTCGAAATCTCTTTTTTTCATTTTGATTGTCTACTAAAGTTTCCCACACTGACTTATGCATAATGGGTTCAACTGTCTGTATCTGTGAAAACTCCATTGGGCCCAGACTCATATTACAAATATCCTCAAAGGTCCGTTTTGACATCATACTCTATTTCAATTGCCCCAAACCGGCTATATTCTTTTTTTCTCTCTTTTTTGTCGATTGTCAGATTTTGTAGGTTTTGGTTCCACCTCATCCTTCTTTTGTCTATCAGCGGTAATTTCCTGCCTTAATGTAATATCAGGCTGAATTATCTCCTTGACTTTAATAGCCTCTCCCTTCATGTCACTTTCCCCAAAGTGTCTGTTGGATTCAAGAGAATCCAAGCTATTTTTACAACTGTTGTATTTTTCGGGGAAAATTGCATTTAATTCTTCTCCTTCCTTCTCTTGGTGACTCTCTGATTCCAACTCTGGTGACCTGCTCCGGTTCAATTCCGATGAAGATTCAGAGCTACTATCACAGTCCATTTGCTTGTGGATATCCTATTCACCGAATCTCTTTAAACCCAACTTTCGTGACTCATTGGATTACATTCTCCACTTCTATTTCTACTTGCTCCTGGATTCTCCTTTCTCGATTTGTAGTGATTAACACCGAGACACTCTCACAATCCACTGCTTGATTTGCATTTTTCCCTACAGCTTCGAAAGAACCCCACAGTTCTGCAATTTTTTTAGTCGTTTTACTTGCCAAAATAAAATAAAATAAACATCTTCAAAATAAAATAAAAAAATTAAAGTAGAATAGAGGAAGAGGGTCGATCCACAAGGAATTCTGTTGAAATCGCTGACTGAGCCTTGTCGTGATTTAGATCCCAGAAGTAGCTAAAACAAATAAATAAAAAAGGGAGTTTGGCGTGATTGAAGTGACGAGAGAATAATGAACAATCAAATAAAATTGCAGTAAATAGAGTGAGGAATGAAGTAGAAAAATCACAAATATGAAAGCAGCCTCGAGCTAGTTTCGCCAATTTCTACGATCATTGAAAATAGATTTTCTCTCCTGGATTCATGTCGGTTACAGTCTACGAGGCCCAACTCATCGTAACTTGCTTTTCTCTCATGTAACCAATCTTCCCAAGTCTATCTCTGAAAGTCGGTTCTTAAATAGTTCAACCACGTCTATCGCCATTGAAATACTTAGTTTAAAAATAGGAAAAACTCGACTCAGAAGTTGTCTCATTGAGAATCATTTCTGGTTTCATCTTTCCTTAGCGGACCGCCGCTAAGAGTGTTCACAGGAAGTCGAAATGCCACAGGCTGATCCTTCCTCCCAACTGTATAATTAAACGATTCCAGTTCAATGGATCCTTTTTTATTTGAAAAACGTTTCAAAGTTTTAGTAAGGCCGGTTGTCAAACTATCTAAACAGAAAGATGAAAATGTATCCTGAAAGGATTTAAGCAATATTCAATTCTCACGCGTGGAATTGATTTGTACTAGCTCTCGGCTTTGGGAAAATTAGCCAAGCATGATATTGATTATCATACTTAACATGTTTTTGACAAAATGTTTAAGAATCATAAAATAAATATGAAGTAAAGATGAAACAAGAAAATACTTCTATTAAAATGAAGGCAAGTAGCAACAAGAACTGAAAACAAGAGATGATCTTAAGCCTTACCCAAGGAAGGTATTTATATGCTTAGATTTACTAAAGATAACAAAAAGATAACATAATTTAAAATGTTTGGTTTTAAAATTTAGAAATTAAAAACCCTAAGTTCGGATTGCGCTGACTAGATCTTCCAGACTCTACCAGAATTTTTTCTTGCGCTGACTATATCTTCTAGAAACTGTCACGTCAGACGCGCCGTGCCCATGATGCCAGCCACGGCCAGAAAAATAAAAAAACTGCAGAAATGCACCTTTTTGCTGTCAATTCCAGAATTGAGCCCCTGCACAGAAAATGAAGTAAACGCAATCAATTAAGTAGTGAAAAGTCCTCAAGACAAAGAAAATAACAAGCAAAAAGTGGCATCTATAAGAGCTTATCAGTGTCTCGATTCCAACAGTGCAAAGGTATCCCATAAATCTTTATCCAGGTAGCTCTGTCACCAATCCTCTCATTTTTAGACCAAGGATGAACCTCTGTGAATATCTCCTTTAGGTAGGACCAATTAACATCCTCCAACCTCATAAACGTTTCATCATCTTCGAAAGATAAGATGTGGGTTTTTCCACTCATTCTTTTAACTTTTATACTGGTTAAACCCCATTCATGTAGTCTTAGCATTATACTACTCACACTGCACACTGTTGACATCGATCCAACCAAGCAATGTTTAAACTTCTATAATACTTTCAACTTCCACCTTGTTCGTTATTCTTTTGCACTTTACAAGGTTTTTGAGTTGTTCTCCCTCTTTCTTCTTTCTCTTCTTCCTTTTTTCCATATGAACTTCTCTCGCTATCACCATCTACTGTTGCATTCCCCCTTTGATCCCTACTCACTTTGGTATCCATAACCGATGACCTAACCTTTCTCCAAAAAACTTGTCTTGGCTTGAATCTCGCCATCTAAACTCTAATCGTACTCCAAGAACAAACCCATTTAACTTTTCGATTGCTCTTTCCGCGTCTATTCTTTTTCCATATCTCACAAAACCAAATCTTATGCCTCTTCTATCCCTCTTCCTTGCTATGAAAGCATCAGAAACATCGACGTGTCTCCCAGAGGCATGCCAGAATCCTTACCAATGAAGCTTCTTCGAGAGATTCTAATTGAACAAGATGAAGATTTGTTGTCGCCGATCTCGATCATTCCTCTTCCAATTGCTGTTTCTTCTCATCGCCATAGTTGTCGCTCGGTCATCACAAACTCTTTTCACTTTTTACTATACTTTTGGGGCTTTGTCATGGTGTCTTCGGTTAAGATCATGTTTTTTTTCTTGTTTAACTTTGTTCTGTATTATGGACCTTTTCCTTTTAAATTATCTTAATAAAATGCATGCTGCTTAGCTAAAAAAATAATTATAATTTATATTACTATTCAATTCATATATCAGATAAAAAATGATGATGTTGATATTTTTTTTGCTCGGCAAAATATGATTGATTATTAATATAATCATATACGCCAAACGTGCTTGAAAGCCTCGTTAAAAACCTTTTTAAACCTAAGTGTGGGAAAAGAGTACTCATCAACCGGGGGATACAATTCAGAACATCACCAGTCTCGAAAAAATAATAACCAACAGCCTCTCAACACTACAGATTATATCACCTAGACATAACATTACAAAATCATCACCCACTTGAAAACAATAGCTATTGACAAACCCAGATTCCCATAATCTGTAAACTAACCAGGCTAATATACCTTGTACTCCTCATTAAACAATTAAAATTCAGAAGCTAACTCCACCAAGCCTTAAAGATTTCAGACATGTTCATTCCAGCTTTAGCTAAAAAAATCTTCCATCCCATTTTTCTCTCTTGGAGTGTATGCAAAATCCACATGCTTCATGGTTTGCATAAAGATGAGTTCATGTTGTTTCATAAAGATGAGTTCTAGGAATTGTTATACAAAGAGCAACATTTACAGATCAGATAAATACGACTTCTTTGAATTGTTCTGTACAAACACGACTTTTGATTTATCTGAACATATAATTTATGTTTTTTTTGTTTCGCAAGACTAGATTTATGTATTAGGGCGACTATTGTTTGACTATTTGGGGATTGACATGGTTTTTTAGTCGAAGGTTTTTTTTTTTTGTTTCGGTTATGGTATTCCTATTTTATTTTTGGCTTTTTCTTTTGGGCAGTTTAGTTCCGTAGCCTTGGATTGTTTGGTTGTCTTGCCAAGAAAAATAATTTATATAATTATGTAATTACAATTTTATAGGTCGGATCCCATCAGATATGTGCGATGGTCTGCCTAGATTGCAAGGGCTTTATTTGGATATGAACAAGTTTTCTGGCAAAATCCCAACGGAATTATTCCAGTGCCAAGAGTTGCAGAATATTTCCTTGGCTTATAATAGTTTGGAGGGGATTTCACCAAAAGAAATAGGAAACTTGACAATACTTAGGGTTCTAAATCTCGACTCCAACTTGATCCAAGGTAAACACAAAATATTTGGTTGCAATTTTTTGTTGTTCTCTATGACGTTATCTTGACTAATTCGGACCGATCCACATCACACACATGACTTTGATAATTTTTGTATGCTCGTATGTGTTGTACTCTTTTTCTTCATTTAGAGTTAGAGTTTTTTTTTAATGAGGCACGCATATAGACTAAGGTGTTTTATGTTTCAATAAATAAAAACTTGTCGAGCAAAAAAAATGTCTACTTTAAACGGATATAAATTTAAAACTGATTTTTCATTATGCAGGTCCAATCCCAAAACAAATTGGAGATCTTTTGAATTTGGAACTCTTAAGTCTTCGAAACAATAGCCTGACGGGGCCTATTCTTCCTTTTATTGGTAATCTAACGAGTTTGAGAATGCTGGATTTGTCCGATAACTATTTAATAGGTACTATTATCACATTTCTAATTTACTATAATCTTTTCGTCCAGTTTTCGTTTCATCTGATTGGTCCGGTTTGACTTTTACATCATTAATTTATTTTTTTAGGTTTAATCCCAAGTGAAATTGGGGGTCTTCTCAACTTGAAAGCATTAATCCTTGCTGGAAATCGTCTAACGAGGCCGATTCTCCCCTCTATTTGTAATCTAACCCAATTGATGTCACTTTATTTATCTGATAATAACTTCACAGGTATGCTATCACACCTTTTCACCATCCACATTCTAGTTTAGGTTAAAATGACTCTTCCATGAATAAAAACTGTCAGACTACAAACGATAAATATCTTGAAATAATGTGACAAACATACATGACAATACAGGCTGACTAACAGTCTTATATAAACAAAAGTGTTGATTTGTGTTAGTAAAAAATAATTTTATAAAAGGGTAAATTACGTAAATCGTCACTGAATTTTACTCCCAAACATATTTTGGTCACTCAAGTTTCAAAACGTTCAATGTCCAAAACATTCAATTTACTCACTAAAGTTTAGACATTGAACGTTTTTTGTCACTTTTCCGTTAACTTTTTCATGGCATCCATTTATCGAAAAAGGAAAAAATTCCCCAAGATTCGATCTATGGAAAGCTTCATCGGCACGGAAAAAACAATATACCGAGAAATGTGTAAACAAGCATAGTTGAGCTCGACTCAGCTCGTTAAGATTTAGAGTCGAGTTCGAGCTCGAGGCATTTTTAACGAGCCTGAGAAATCTGAGCTCGACTCGGCTCATTAAGAACTCGAGTCGAGTTCGAGCTTGTTTCAAGTCCAATCGAGTCAAGTGTTGACCGATCTTTGACCGTGTCAAACTCGATTGGCTCGCGATCTGTCGCGTCTCATTTAAAGTCATATTAGGGGAAAATGTTGATACACAAGTTGTGTAAACTCAAGCTTGTTAATTTTAGGGTTTAGGGTGCTAGTTTAGGGTTTAGAGGCTTAGGTTGTTGGGTTTAGAATTTAAGATTTAAATTTCAGGGTTTAAGACTTATGTTTAAGGTTTATGTTTCAAAGGTTTAGGTTTAGGAATTTAAATTTTAAATTTTAAAAAATAAAAAAATTAGTATATTATATTTTCGAGTAGCTCGCGAGCTTTTCGAGTTGAGTATTAAGTAGTTCGGCTCATTAAGAACTCGAGCCGAGTTCGAGCTCGAGTTGAACTTTAACTGAGCTTTGACCGAGTCGAACTCGAGTAGCTCACGATTTGTCTCGTCTCATTTATTGCCCTACTAAGAAACATGTTCCATCTGACGGAGACGGAAGGAGATTAGTAAGAGAAAAACCGGAAATTTTTATCCTATTCATGAATTTTGGGATGCTTTCTGGTGCAATGGAGGCTGGATTCGGACTCAGGGGCGAGACAAAATGAGTATCAAACGACGACGACAACGAATGATGGAGTGACAAAAAATTTAATGTCTAAACTTTAATGGAAAAAAAACGTTCAATGTTTAAACTTTATTTAGTAAATTGAACATTTTGAAATTTGAGAGACCAAAATAGGTTTGGGAGTAAAGCTCACTAATGATTTACGTAATTTACTCTTTATAAAATTATTTCTTGCTGACGCGTTATAGTGTCAAGTTATTTTAAGTTGTTTATCGTTAATTGACTAACAATTCTCATCAACATAAAGACTATTTTAACCAAAAAAAAACATTGAAGGTTAAAATACTTCAAAAAAAGAACGAAAGTGAATACTTAATTAAATATTAGGGGACAATTTTTTATTATGCATAAAAATTTTCCCTATATGACTGTCCAGTTTTCAATTCAGCGGATTGAGCTGATTGCTCCGGTTTGACTTTTACTTTGCTAATTTAATTTTTTGCAGGTTTAATCCCAAGTGAAATCGGATGTCTTCTCAACTTGAAAGCACTAATCCTTGGAGGCAATAGTCTAACCGGGCCGATTCTCCCCTCTATTGCTAATCTAACACAGTTGATGACACTTGATTTGTCTAATAATAAATTAACAGGTACATCTTTTCACTATCATTTTTATGTTTAGGCAACCAACATTTTTATGACTTTTCTTTTTCCTTAATTGGAAATTTTTGTTCACTTTCACTATATGCAACCAACCTAGAGATATACGTATATACGTAATTCATTTTGCAGGATATATTCCAGTTGGTTTAGGCAATCTAAGAGATCTACAATCGCTGGACCTAAGTAATAATAGTCTCACTGGACAGATCCCCACCACAATTGGAAGTTTAACAAACTTGCGAGTTATCGATGTTTCGTACAATATGCTGGTAAAGAATATCCCATCCGAGTTATGCCGATTGCGGAGTTTGCTATTCTTGGATTTCAGTCGCAACAAGTTGGCAGGAGGAATACCTGCATGCATGGGTGATCTGGTTTCTCTTATATCTCTACGTTTGGCCTCCAACAGTTTCTCCAACTCGATACCCTCAACCTTAACAAGGCTTAAACATATCCAGCAGTTGGATTTGTCTGCAAATCGTTTTTCGGGTGCAATCCCGGTATCTTTGGTTAACTGCACTGAGCTGGTAGTTCTGAATGTTGCAGACAACGAGTTAAATGATACATTTCCCCATTGGTTAGGGACACTTCCGAATCTTCGAGTTCTTGTGCTGAGATCTAATAGATTTCATGGTTGCATTCAAGAGGCCGTGACCAAGTCTTCCTTCTCCAAACTGCAAATACTTGATCTCTCTCGTAATGACTTCACTGGCCTATTGCCAACCAAGTTCTTCCGAAATCTCAAAGCTCTGAAAGAAGCAGTTGAATACAGAAAATATGAATATTATCGGTACTCCGTTAGTATAACAATAAAAGGGTTGGAGCGAGAGTTTACAATAGCAGTACTTGTACCCATTTTTTCAAGCATAGATTTGTCTGTCAATGGATTCCATGGAGCAATTCCTGAGGCCGTTGGAGAGCTTCGCGTGCTTCTAGCACTCAATCTCTCTCATAACACTCTAACCGGTCCTATCCCTCCATCGTTCGGGAATTTGGCAGCACTCGAATCATTGGATCTCTCGTTCAACAAGCTCAGTGGCAGAATCCCATCCGAATTGACGAATTTGACATTTCTTGAGGTGCTGGTGTTTCAATACAACAACTTTTTCGGGCCTATTCCCCGTGGCAAGCAATTTGAAACATTTGAGAACGATTCTTACAGAGGGAACTCGGGTTTGTGCGGATTCCCATTGTCAAAGGAATGTGACCATGAAGAGAGGCAGAGACCAGAACCAGCGCAAGATGAAGGGAATGGGAATGGAATAGCCTTTGTTTGGGAAGTTGTAATGACGGGGTACGGATGTGGCCTGGTGTTGGGAATAAGCATGGCATACATTGTATTCACAACAGGAAGACCATGGTGGTTAGTCCGAATGATCGAGAGAGATTTGCGAGAGAAGATTACAAGCTGGATTCCGAAGAACAGAAGGAAGAAAAGAAACTAGTCCTGCAAATCCATCATCCATGTGAGTTCTAACTTCTAACTACATGTACCATTGAAATAAATCTCTTACCATGCTAAATTAAATAAACCACTTTTTTGTCCTCATCCACCACAACAGGTGAAATTGGAAACAAGTCCGAGGGAAGATGAAGTTCCTCAGCTTCTATAAGAGCAAGCTGACATGTATGTTCTGCACGCATAGCTGCTTGTCCTCCACGGAATGTCTATTCTGATGGGAGTTCTTAGTTGGTAGCTTGCTTCAGTTTTTAAGCTTTTATGTATTGTTTGTCTAGGAAACTTTCATGGTCTGCAAGCATAGCTTTCAGCTTTCATGGAAAATCCTTCTTGTTTTAGAGTTAGAAATGAATTGATACACCCAGTACTGTAAATAGTTCTCTGTTTCTGAAGGAAATCCTTCTGGTTTCAGCTTCCATGGGATGAACATGGATATTGAGAAATCATAATTAAGTTCAATGTGGCATCTGCATTAAAATATACCATGTAAATACTTGCATTCCAGGCTAATCTTAGGACAGCAGAACAAAGAGGTTTACCCCTACACTTCATGAAACCCCGATTTGTGATGGCGTTGTACAATGCACTAAACTCACACCACAAGCATGCAATAGAGTCATCCAGAGCTGCTGCAAATATGAACACACTGCAAACAAATGATCCCTGGAGGACTCCATCCCCTCGTTGCAGAGCAGTCAGATCCATTTGCTGACTCCATCAGAAAATGTGATCCTTTGTTAGCAATCGATTAATGAAAACTAGCCCTAAAATAATTTCAAAAGTACATTTCAATCTAATGATAAAATGTTAAGATTTGTAGTTTTGTGTTTGAGAATGGCTTTTGAATAGAAAATTACATTTTTACTTTTTGTTCATTATTGGCACAATTTCGTCCGGCTTTGTGACACAGTTTTAAAGGTAGTCTAGTATGGTTAGATCACTATTTGTTAATGCAATCAAACTACTAGTAAAGTAATATGCAAGATTGATTTTCCCAGTTCACTCCTACATCAATATAATTTTTTTTAACAATTTCTACCTAGGAGGAAGAGGAGGGTCTCAACTATAAGCTTTAACCACTTGCCCTAGAGATTGTTGGCACATAAAAATTAATATAACTTATTTTTTATGAAACAGTGAAATTTGATGATTTTGGTTGGATTTTTCTAGGGATGATGTATTCAAAGGAAATTTTAGCTTTGTTTTTGTTCTTGTTCAAAAAATAATAATTAAAATATCATTTGAATGCATTTTCTCTCTTGTAAAAAATATATATATTATGTCTATATTTTATTTTTAGAGAAATTTTTATTATACATATATATTACCATAATTTAATATAGGCTAAAGGGGTACATTTGCCCCCAGTTCGACCCAAATATGCAATGTCGCCCTTCGCCGAAAAACGCACTCAATGTGCCCCTTATGTTTGAAAAATCGATCAATTCCGACCCTTGACTAACGTTGACTAACGTTCCCGTCAATTCCTGGGTGACGGGCCGTTAACTCCTGCACGGTCAGCTATCCTTGCCAGCTGGCTTGCCGTGTCACGCGCTGACGTGGAAAAAAAGCTTACGTGGCAATTTTTTTAAAAAAATAATAAAAATAATATATTATTATATTAATTTAAAAACTGAGGTTAATTAAAAAAAATCGGAGCATAATGAGTGCTCTTCGAAAACTGAAAGGGCTTAGAACGAATCCAATCGATTATCTGAAAAAAATTGGGAAAAAAATCAAACCTTCAGAGAAAAGAACTCTCCGAAAACTGAAACCTTTTCTTTACCATTTTCGTTGATTTTTCGCTTATTGAAGCTGTTGGCAGAGAAGAATTTTGTCGATTGAAAACCCCATTCTTGTCGCTTCATCCGTAATCGGTAAGTTGGTAAATAGAAAAATATTTGGGTTTGTAAAATTTTTAGGGTTTGTAATTTTTGCTTGGTTTTTTAACTTCATTCGTGGTTTTTTATTTTGCAGAAGTTTTGGGTTTCAAACTGGAGAAGAACATTTGGGGATTAAAAGAGTTGGTGAAGTTGGTGAATAGGGAAAAGGTAAGAAACAAATTTTTTTTTTCTAATTTTAAAAGTTGCAAAGGTAAGAATATTTAGGGTTTAGAACCCGAAAAAGACAACACAAAGTGATCCCATGTGATATGAAATGTTTATATATTCTAATTCTTAATATTTTAAGATTCTGTTTGTATTGAATATTGAATACTTACTGGAAAATTGACACTGACTTAGTTTGTATTGGGATGCATTGAATTTTAACATTGGCTGACTGGAAATTTAACATTGGCTGACTGAGTTTGACTGAATTTTAACATTGGCTGAATTTGTATGAGTTTGACTGAAAATTTTACATTGGCTGAGTTTGTATTGGGATTGAATGAGTTTATGTTTTTAGACTGAATCTGAACATGAGTTTTTTTTTTGTACTGGGATTGAATGAGTTTGACTGAAAATTTTACATTGGTTGAGTTTATGTTTTGTACTGGGTTTATTGTATTGAATCTGAACATGAGTTTTTTTTTGTATAGGATGGAGAGTAACAAAGACTTCTCTGTGTTAGAGTATTTTCATGGGGGAAAATTTGTAAAGTCACCTAAGTTTGAGTATGTCAATTACAAAACTGAAAAATTTCAAGTTGACCCCGATAGACTATGTTATTGGGATATAATTAGTAACGTAAAAGACTTAGGGTATGACAAGCATGCATGGGTGTATTACAGGGTTCCAAGGGTTTCTTTTAGTTCAGATGCATTGGTGCTTGTATTAGATGATGATGCAGTTAGTCAGTGTGTGGGATTTTTAAACACTAGAGGTATTGTACAACTTTGTGTGGACCATACAGATAAATATGAAAAAAATTCAGAGGGTAATAAATTAGATAGGAACATTAATGTGGTTGCTGATGAAATTACATTAAGTGTTGAAGGTGTACAAATAGATGAAAACATTAATGAGGTTGGTGTTGCTGAAGAAATTAATGAGGTTGGTGCTGGTAATACACCAAACATTGAAGGTGTAGAAGATGTGGATAATTGTGGTGCTGGTATTACTGTTGAGTTGCCACACATTGAAGATTTAGGCCATACAACACATGACGTTGAAGTTCAGGTAGGTGAGGAAGAAATTTTCCAAGACTCAGCAAATTTCGTAGCTAATGTTGAAGTTGCTTCTGATGTGGATGATGAGGTTGAAGGTATTAGAGGAAAGTTGAGGGTTGATACAGATAAAAATTCAACAAATGTTTCTGAAAGTGAAGACAACAGTAATTCTGAATGTGGGGGTCAAGCAAATGTGGAAAATGATTTAGTGGATGATGATGAATATATACCAGAACTTGAAGCCAAATTAGAAGATCATGAAAGTGACTACATAGAGTCTGATGACCCAGGAGAGTATGGGGACAGTGATGAGGAGTACAAGGATCAAATCTGTGGAGCTTATAGAGGCAGAGGCAAAAAAATCAACAGGGCATAAATATGATCCCCAATGTGCATTTTCTTTGTGGGAACTAGGACTTAGGTTTGAGGATCACAAGCAGTTCAAGGAGGCTGTGAGAAAATATGCCATTTCCAAGGGTGTTGCTTTGAGGTTCAAAAAGAGTGAACCTAAAAGAGTGAGGGTGTGTTGTAAGGTCGGTTATCCTTGGACTTTATTTGCAAGCATATATAAAAGGTATGACTGCTTTGTTGTAAAAACATATTACCCTGTTCACAAATGTGTTAGAACTAACAAGAATCCAGCACTGAATAGTAAGCATATTGAGAAGGTATTTAGAGATAGAATCTTAGAAGACCCAAGTATGAGAGTTGAAACCTTGAAGCAACAATGCAGACAACAATTAGGGGTTTATGCTAGTTTTAGCAAGTGTCAAAGAGCTAAGTTCAATGTGTTAAAGGAGAAAAGAGGTTCTTATATTGATGAGTATGCCAATCTTTGGGGGTATGCTGCTGAGTTGCTTCATAGCAATCCTGGAAGCACTGTCTCAATTCAAGTTCATAGAGACACCAATAACAAAGCTATTTTTCACAGAATGTACATTTGCTTTGCTGCTCTAAAAAAGGTATATTTTCTATAAACTGTTCACATTATTTGGGTAGTTTACTGTTGAATACTAACTAAAATTTTATTTACAGGCTGGAAGGAGGGGTGTAGACTTTTTATTGGAGTTGATGGTTGTTTTCTAAAATCTGTCACCCAAAGAAAATTTTTAGTTGCAATTGGAAGAGATGGAAACAATCAAATGTTTCCTGTAGCGTGGGCAGTTGTAGAAGGAGAAGGAAAAGAGTCTTGGAACTGGTTTCTAAGCAAGTTGATGCAAGATTTAAATCATCCAGAAGGTCAAGGGATGACATTAATGTCAGACCAACAGAAGGTATTCTTTTTTACTTATTTTAATTACTAATACATTTGTGACTTATATTGACATTTAGTAATGCATGTATGTCTGACCTTAAGTTATATTTTTGTCAGGGACTAATGCCAATTATCAATCAGTTTTTTTTATTATTGGATCATAGGATGTGTGCAAGGCACATCTACTCAAATTGGCACAAAAAATGGAAAGAGATGCACAGAAAGATTCAATTTTGGAACTGTGTAAGATCAATCTTTGTAGAAGATTTTGATGATCAGCTTAAATTATTAGAAGCAATGGGAGCCACCTCTACAAATGATCTGCTTGCAATTCCTCCACATCATTGGAGTCGTGCGTATTTCTCAGGAGCTTCTAAATGTGATGTGGTTGATAACAACTTAGCTGAGGCCTTTAATGGGTGGATTGTAGATGCAAGATGTAATCCTATTATAAGCATGCTGGAAGAAATAAGGAAAATGGTAATGCAAAGAATGCATGTTAAGAGAAGTTGGGTAAGTAAGTGGAAAACTAACATCACACCAAGGGCTCAACAAAAGTTGGAGAAAAATGTGGAACTTTCCACTCATTGTAGGCTAGTTTGGAATGGTGATGGAGGATTTGAGGTGACTCATGGTGAAAATCAACACACTGTTAATTTGAAGAGCCTGCAATGTACTTGTCGAGAGTGGGAGTTAACTGGAATACCTTGTTGTCATGCAATATGTGCAATGTACCATGATTCAAAGGAGCCTGAGACATATATTTCAGAATGGTACACAAAAAAAAGGTATCTTGCAAGCTACAATCAAGTCCTACAACCAGTTAGGGGGAAAAATTTTGGCCAAAAAGAGATGATGATCCAATTGGACCCCCTAAAGTGCAAGTAATGCCAGGGAGGCCTAAAAAGAAGAGGAGAAAAGATAAGGATGAGCATGTGAAACAAAAATATGGCAAGCTTAGTACATCAGGGTTTAAAATCACATGCAATAAATGTAAGCAAGTAGGGCACCGAAAAAACAAATGCACCAACCTCGGACAGGTATATATTTTTATATTTGTGTTTAATTGATATCTTAGGAATCTATCACTAATTGTATATTAATCAGTATCTAACATATTTTTTTAAAATTAGGCATCTGCCACTGATGTATCAAATTTAGCTACAACTGCAAGTACCAATGTTAAAAAACCAAAGTCTGATGTTACAAGTCATGAGGTATAATATAAATTGCTTTAGTTGTTATGGTTGGTTAACATTAATACTCATTAATTTACAATTAACATTATAGATACAATTTCTTTTATGCATCTCAGATTGATAACACTATGAGAACTACAAGAAGCATGAAGAAGAGATCCAATGAGACAGAAACATCAGCTACTAGACCTTCAACAATTGGTTCTGCAACCAACAAAAAGAGGCAAGTTGATATTGGCATATATACAAACTTGAGAACAGGAGAACAAACATTAAATGTGAGTATGTGTTACAAATTTTCTACTTTGTTTGACATGTAGACTCTGTTAACTATCACCACTTATACTTTATTATGTTTATCTTCTTCAGCCTGATTTTCCTAATGAAATGGTTCTTAGAAGCGGTGCAAAAAGAAAAATTAGGGCTGATACTTCACAATACAATCATGCATGGAAAGGACCTGGTCTGAAGTGGAAACAAAAGCATGCTGTTATTACAAGGCAACTCAAGCAGCAACAATCTGATGAGCAGAGAAAAAAAAAAGACAAGGACTGAACAGAATCATCTGGGTACACAATCAAGCCAGATAGAGGCTGCTAACAATTAGTGTGATGTTGCAAGTGTTACTAGGAAGATGGTTTATTTTGTGTTACTAGGAAGATGGTGAAGATGATTTATTTTGTGTTACTAGGAAGATGGTGAAGATGGTTTATTTTGGGTTATTAGGAAGATGGTGAAGATGGTTTATTTTGTGTTACTAGGAAGATGGTTTATTTTGTGTTACTAGGAAGATGTTTCAAGTACTCAAACTAATGCTACATGTTATGTAATGTCTTTATATTATGAAAGACTTGATCTCGTTCACTATTGTGTTATGGAAATTTGTCATACTGAATTTTTTTGTGTTATGGAAATTTGCAAGAACATTAAATGAAAAACTTGAACACTAATTGTAAGACAAAATAAAATTTATTCCATTAAACATACTTCATTACATATATGATCCAACTATCATCAACAAGCATATTATCCAAGCTATTACCATCCATTTGAAGAATATATATATTTTTCTTTTATGCAAGGCAACAGTCTCAATTGCTATAGAAATCTGCTTCTGCATTTCAATCATCTTTGCCTTTATTTCTTCCATTGCATCATCTTCCTTACTTTTATCTAATTGCTTCAACTCATCATTCTCTTTTTTCAGCTGATAAACGAGAAATCGAACCCTTTCTGACAGTGGTTCATCAATCCATCTTAAAAAGTTACATTTCTTCTTGCGCCTATAATTTGGACAGCTGAAAAATCTTCTCCCAATGTTTTCAGTATTCTTCCAACATTGGACATTTCACGCCACAATCACAAAATATTTCTTCTCCATCGTAATCCCAGTTCACCCCTGACCAAGTTTTACCCTGACTATTTGTAAATGATGCGCAAGATGATGATGATGCCATCTTCAACCTGCAAAACCACTAAACCCCAAATTACAGTAACCCTAAAATTTGAAGTAAACAAAAAAAGAAAATAGATCAAATATACTCAAAAATAAGTTTAGGGCTGTTAACTAATGAGAAGAACGATTGATTAATTTGAAGGAAAAAAAGAAAATGAAAGATTGATTAATTTGAAGGAAAAAAAGAAAATGAATCAAACATTACCTAGCAATATGAAACAGCAATGGAAGAAGAACTTGAAGACGTGAAAATAGGTTTAGGGTTCATATATATAAAGAAAATATTAATATTATATAATAATATAATATTTTTATTATTTTTTTTTAAAAAAATTGCCACGTAAGCTTTTTTTCCACGTCAGCGCGTGACACGGCAAGCCAGCTGGCAAGCATAGCTGACCGTGCAGGAGTTAACGGCCCGTCACCCAGGAATTGACGGGAACGTTAGTCAACGTTAGTCAAGGGTCGGACTTGATCGATTTTTCAAACATAAGGGGCACATTGAGTGCGTTTTTCGGCGATGGACGACATTGCATATTTGGGTCGAACTTGGGGGCAAAAGTACCCATTTAGCCTTTAATATATTATAGTATGAAATAATATAAATATCATTTGAGTGGTTTTTGGCAAGAGGTTTTGGTCGAATTTAGGGAACCAATTTACATTTTACCTAAGTTTTAGGGGTCAAAATAATATTTCTTTTAAAGTTTAGGAGTTAAATTAGTATTCTAGCTAAAATTCAGAGGAAAAATTAAAAATTTATTTATTTTACTAACGTATAGCGTTATCAAAATAAAATATCGGTAATATAATTGATCAAAATATAATAAATTAATAATATCAAAATGTATTGTTTTAAAAAAATTTGACCAAAAGTGAATATTTATAAAACAGAAAGGCTTAAGTGGTAAGTTTGTTTCTGAAGTAAATCCGAATAAACAATTTTACCTTACTTTTTAATTACAACAATTTTATCTTCGAAATCATTTGATTGAATCAGTTTTGCCCTTGAAATCATTTAACTTTGGTGATTTGAGCTTACTTCAGAGACAAATTTAATACAATTAATTTACTTTGAAAGTAAAATTGATGCAATTATTAATTTTGAGGATAAAATTGATGCAATTAAAAAAGTAAGAATAATATTACTGATTTGAATTTATTTCATGTGCAAACATACTTCTTAAGCCAAATAAAAATGATTGTTTTTGTAAGGGTTCGAACCTTGTATTGTAAATAGAAAAATTAAATTAATTACTCTTATAATGGGTCAGTGGAAAATACAATATAAAATTAACCAATCAATGCTTGAATAATAATAATAATAATGAAAAAAAAGTGTACTCTATTTCGCCTTTTGAAAATTTTTATAATAAATGACATACATTGATATACACCATTATTTTTTATTTTTTATTTTTAAATAAATTTTTTTAAATAAATATGTGAGACCCATCAATTGTTTTTTTTACTTTTATTTCTTATTTATTTAATTTATGTCAATATAAAATTATGACATAAAGATAATTTTAACCCCTAACGTTTATAATTTTTATAATTTTGGTCATTATTTTTTAAGGATAAATTTGGCCCCCTAACCTATATCATTTTGTCAAACTACTTATTTTTTAACTAACATCTCGATTAAACTGTTAAAAGTTTAAACAGTGATGACATGTCAATATTCTCACTTAAAAAATATATTTCTCAACTATTTAGAAAAAAACCTAACAAAAAATAAGTATAAACAAACAACTAAGTTATTACGGAAAATCCAACACCTAAGCACAAAGCTAATAAATGAATTCCTAAACCTAATTCAAATTTCTTAAACCCTAATTTAAGTTTTCATATCAATTCAAAACCTATATTTTTTTATTTATGTCATTTTTTAGTGTTTCCGTGATTCTTAAATTTTCATAAAAATTTCATTTGATATTATTTTTAAATTCATTTTCAAATATTAATACCAAAATCAAAACCTCAAACCATCCGTATTAAATTAAACATTAAAAATTTTAAAAGCCTAAACTAAAGAAATAAAAACCCAATTGATTAGTATCAAAAGTGTTCTTTGATTAAATAATAAGTGATTTCTACAAGTTTTTTTTTAATAATTGCGTCAAATTTCTCTGTAATATTTTATTTATTGGTTCAAAGTGCTTCAAATTTTAAAGAACAATATTTGATTCAAAGTGAATTCAAATTTGATGGCAAAATCTTATTTGTTTGTATGGTATGTACTGTTGGATTTTAGAATGAATTTACTTTGAAAATTATAGACTGGTTTCATGAATCTTAGCTAGGATTTTAAATCCAACACAATTTATGATTAACTCCATTCTTTTCAAGGTTTTTATTTTTTCTTTGATTTTAATTATCTTTAATAGTTTAAATTAGGCTTAATGGCTCGTGAAGCCCTTAAACTTTTCAAAAAAATCAATTAAGCCCTTAAAGATTTTTCGCACTCAATGTCACCTTCAAACCCCAAAAATTAATCGATTCAACCCTTTGACTGACGGAAACCGTTGTTGACCGTGACAGTGCTGACATGGCGGTCCATGTTAAAAGAAACTGATGACGTGGAAGAGGGCTTAATTGATTTTTTTTAAGTTTGAGGGTTTAAATGATTTTTAATAAAGTTTGAGGGCTTATTTAATCTTTAAGTAAAAATATATAAAAATAAAAAATGTTAAAATATTCTAAAATAAATATTCAAATTACTAAAAATAAGAACAATATAAAAAAACATATGACCATTGTGTAGAAATATATGTTTTGATATAATAATTGAAAATGTTTTGGACTTAATTGAAAAGAATTTAAAATATTCACTAAGTCAAAAATAACTTGAAAATAAGTTTGAGGATGTTTAAAAAGGTTTTGACAATGCTTGAAATGTTTTTAAATAGCCAAACCAGTGTTTTTAAGGTACTCGTTTCGATACAGGGTCAATCTGTATCGATACGATTTGAAACTGCCAAAACGCGTACCGAAACAGGGTTTGCCCATTTCGATACGGTATAGTTCTGTTTCGAAACACCCTTTTGTGTTTCGATACGGAAAACGGTCAAAACATCCCCAACGGTCATATTTTCCCAACGGTCTTTTAAATGCAGCTCAACGGTCACTCATACCGAAACGGTTTGTAACCGTTTCGATACATCTCAATACCGTTCTGATACGGCCATAGGAGTTTCGATACGACTTGCTGAATTAGACTTCAACGACTAGTTCTGAAGAAGTTCGTTCCGATACGGGTTCGTGTGTTCTGATACGGACATCACCAGAATTGCATTTATGGTTGGAAATAAAGTCTCCAACGGCTCCAATCCAATCCCAACGGTCCTCAACGGCTACAAACTCAATTGGGAGTATAAAAGGGACCTCCAAGCATCAAGGAAAGGCTAATGCTTCAATTGTCAACAACATTATGATGAAGAAATTGTCTTAGAGCTTAAATTGTACATTTCTTGTATAGACAACACTTATGAGCCCAAATTGTCAAATTTGCTCAAGTGTTTCGGATTGGGTGAGTGAGCTTAAAAGTGCAAATTATCTACCTAGTGAGGGATTTCAAGTTTGCTCAAATTTCTCTTGTAAAGAGGGTTTACTCAAGCTTTGAGTTAGAAAACTTTGAGTGTGTAAAGGTTGACTCCTTAGCCTATAAAAGGGGAAAAAGTTCAAGAGTGAATTTGGTGAAATCCTTAGTGGGAAGCTAAGGTAGTGGATGTAGGTTCTTGTTAGAAGTCCGAACAACTAGAATTCCTTATGTCCAGTGTCCAATTTTTACCTCCCACAAAATCGCCCAAAATCCAACTTCTCCACCACTTGGCTACCTAAATCGGTTGAAGTAAATCGAGCCTATCAAGACTAACAATTGGTATCAGAGTGAGGCTCAATCGAAGGGGATTAAGATCCTATTGAGGCAATCCGGGAAGCTTGATACAACATTCAATCAACCGGACAAATGGCGCAATCCATCGACAAGCCACCATTCTTCGACGGAACCAACTATGCCTATTGGAAGACAAGAATGATGTTCTTCATCAAATCTAAGGATTACAAGTTTTGGGACATAGTTGAAGATGATTCGTTCATGCCACAACGAAGTAAGGTGAATTAGAGTGCGGATGATCGCAAGAAGATGGAGCTAAATTGCAAGGCCTTGCATATCCTCTTTTGTGCATTTGGCCCCAACATCTATGAGAAGATGTCCTCTTACGAAGATGCCAAGGAAGTATGAGACAAGCTTGAAGTCACATACGAAGGAACCAACGAAGTAAAGGAGACCAAGATCGGTCTTCTAAACCACAAGTATCAGAACTTCAAGAAGGAACCAGATGAAGACATCACAAAGATGTTCAATAAATTCTCCACCATCATAAATGGACTCAAAGGCTATGGAGAAGTCATTCCTAAAGACAAGCTTGTTTGAAAGCTTCTGATACAGATGAGCCTCGTATACGCAAACGTTGAGCTTGCGGAAGCGGATAAAAATAATGGCGCGAATGTTGATGGAGAATGTTGGATCAGTGAAAAGATGGCTGAAGATAGGCGATGACGATGTAGATGGATAAATTATTCTCGACACCCTCTTGATCGCAATTAACCAAGCAACCAACCTTAAGCGGCTCTAACCCACCCTCCTAGACGCAGTTACCTAGGCAAGCATGAGTGTGAAGATCAACAACAAATTATGACGAACTTGACAAATCGCTTCTAAAATAAAGAACACAAGTTATACTTCTTGCAAGTTTGAACTCAAAAGAGAACTTTTTTTAACCATTCAAATCTGAATTACAATGTGATTGAAACCTCCTTATATAAGCCTTGGAGAAATTCTAATCCTAGTAAACTTAAGGAATTAAATACAATAAATAAATATTGAAATCTAATCTCCTAATTACATAAGTACCTTATAATAATAAATAAATATTGAAAATAAAATCCTAATTAGATAAATTTGATCCTAATAGATATTGTAGAATTCTATATTTATTTAAATTACAAATAATCAAATAAAATTTTGAAAATTCGTAATTATCCAAAAATCTCGTATTAATATCTCGTATAGGAATTTCTGCATGCGTTGGCTTTGCTAAAATAGACGTATCTTGAGTTCCAGATGTTCGATTGAGGCATTTCAAGATCCGTTGAAAAGCTAATTGACAATCGAACAAGTTTCAAGCAGATGTGTCAACCCATAAATGCCTAGATCCCATCCAAAAAGGGTTCTCAAGTTGACTGACGGTTCTAACTTGCAAAACAGTTTTAACTTCTTTTCCAAGATGATTAGTTTCACCCCTCTCATGCATGTATCATTCCCCCACTCCTTAAAAGATTCGCCCTCGAATCTAAACCGGTAAATGGAGGAAGTTTATCAAAGTACCAGGAAAAAGAAGATGTCTTGAAGGATCCTTGTGCATAGTCTCTTTTTGAAATGTAATTTACAAGTTCCTTCTCATTGAGATCATCACTATTGTTCTCTCGGTTGCAAAGTGACTCATTCTCATCTTCAAAATTGTTATTAATGCTAGGCGAGAAATAAGCATAAATAGAATTTTGAAAACAATCAATGGTACCTTTTGATTGTAGCGTACCTTCGTCGGCGTTTGTCGTTTGATGATCACCTTGAATTGGAATAGTAGGTTTGTCACTAGAAACAAACACACTACTTACAATTTTTTCCTCATCAATAGGCAAGGTTAAATTCTCGATGGTATCGACTTCCTAATGTTCTTTAGGAGAACAAATTTCTCCATCATGCTCCGAATCACAGATTTCAATATCATTAGAAGACATGAATTCAGACAACATATCTCTCAAAAAAATTTCTTGAAAATAAGACTTATCTGGACAATCTTACCCTGAATGATCTAGTTGACAACAATAATGACATCGAGTCCCCAAAAGAGTAAAGTCCAATATGTTGCTCAATGACATACTCAAGAACGACCTAAATCTGAACCAAATGATACGGACACAGCCCCGTATACGCGGACGTTAAGCTTGCGGAAGCGGATAAGGATGTTGGCACGAATGTTGATGGAGAATGCTGGATCGGTGAAAAGATGGTTGAAGATAGGCGATGACGATGTAGATGAAATATATATGGATAAATTGTCCTCGACACCCTCTTGATCATAATTAACCAAGCAAGCAACCTCAAGCGGCTCTAACCCACCCTCCTAGACGCAGTTACCTAGGCAAGCAGGAGTGTGAAGATCAACAACAAATTGTGACGAACTTGAAGAATCGCTTCTAAAATAAAGAACACAAGTTATACTTCTTGCAAGTATGAACTCAAAAGAGAACTTTTTTAACCATTCAAATCTGAATTACAATGTGGTTGAAGCATCCTTATATAAGCCTTGGAGAAATTCTAATCCTAGTAAACTTAAGGAATTAAATACAATAAATAAATATTGAAATCTAATCTCCTAATTAGATAAGTAACTTCTAATAATAAATAAATATTGAAAATAAAATCCTAATTAAATAAATCTGATCCTAATAGATATTGCAGAATCCTATATTGATTTAAATTACAAATAATCAAATAAAATCTTGAAAATTCGTAATCATCCAAAAATCTCGTATTAATATCCCGTATAGGAATTTTTACATGTGTTGTCTTTGCTAAAATAGATGTATCTTGAGTTTCAGATGTCCGATTAAGGCATTTCAAGATCCGTTGGAAAGCTAATTGACAGCCGGACAAGTTTTAAGAAGACATGTTGACCCATAAATGCCTAGATCCCATCCAAAAGTGGTCTCAAGTTGACTGACGTTTCTGACTTGCAAAATAGTTTTAACTTCTTTTCCAAGATGATTAGTTTCACCCCTCTCATGCATGTATCAGCTTCTCTATTCTCTTCCCGATTCATGGGACTCAAAGAAGACCGCCATCATCTAAGCCAAGAATCTCAAAACTTTAAAGCTTGATGAACTCATGGGGTCTCTTCTCACTCATGAAATTATGAAGAAAGGAAAAGAAAAGGAGAAGAAGACATAAGAGATAAAGAAGATAGGGAAGAAGAAAATCTTGGAGCTTGGCATCAACACTAATGCCATGGCTCTCAAGTCCTCCAAGTGCAACCATGTTGAATCAAGTGAGAAGGAAAGTTCGGAAGAATAGATGACCTATATCTTTGAAAAGTT
This sequence comes from Hibiscus tridactylites, assembly GCA_958450335.1. NCBI lineage: Eukaryota > Viridiplantae > Streptophyta > Magnoliopsida > Malvales > Malvaceae > Hibiscus > Hibiscus tridactylites. The sequence goes on from OY288265.1 coordinate 96,467,518, forward strand.
TGTCTGATTCATAAAGAGAGAGATGGCTAAATCCAAGCATGAATTGAAAAAGAAGATGAATGATTCCTACAAGTCCAACAAAAATGGATCATCTTCAAAGAAAGCATACGTGGCGACATGGAGTGATGAAGACTCCACCGATGATGAGGTAGCCCACCTATGCTTCATGGCCCTTAATGAGGGAGAGGTAACTTCTAACTCATCTAGATCAAATTCACATTCTTTTGATGAGTTACAAGAAGCCTATGATGAATTGATGTTTGAATTCAAGGCTTCATTTTAGAAAAATAAGAAATTGATTTCAAAGTTAAAAACCGAAAATGATTTGCTTTCTAAAATCAATTTAGCGTTTGAAGCAAAAATCAAATATTTTGAACTTAAAGTCTTAAGTTTACAAGAATTGCTTCAAACAATTGAAAAGGATCATCAAAAGAAGATTGACGATCTTAAGAAAGAAAAAGATTTGATTTCCAAAGAGCTTGGAAAGAAAAATAGTTTTGAAAAATCAAAATTTTATGTAAAATAATCTAGTGCCCCTAGATTTGTGAATGGTAAAATTTTTAAAAGTATTTGGGTCCCAAAAGGACTAAGTACTTCAACTAATAAGGATGAAATTGAAAAATGAAATCCTAAGGGGACTAAATTTTGTGCCACTAACGTCTATGGATCTAAAGCAATTTGGATACTAAAAATTACTTGATTGTCTTATGATAGGTGTGATGGAGATTGATCAACAAGTCTAAATTTGAGGGGGAGCTTCATACACACAAGGAAGAACACTTGAAGAATGAATGTTTCACATCCTCCCTTGAAGTTCAAGTGTTGGAAAATTTTCTAGTTGTTTTTATTTTAATTAGTTTATTTTACTTTACAACTAGATTATCATATTGTTGGACTAACAATATTTGATGTTTTGAGTATGGGGGAGCCACTTTTCACAAACAAAATTTTAATTGTGTCAGTTTTTTTTAACCTCTTAAGTTATTTTTGAGCTTAATGTTTTTAAATTCTTTTTTGATATAACAACAAGGGGAGAAATGGTTTGAAAAATTGATTTTTTAAGATAATAAGGGGAACTTTAATCTCATTCTATTTTTAAAATATCTTGTTCAAAATTTTAAAATACTAAGGGGGAGAATTCCAAACAATTTTTAAGTTGGTTTTATTATCTCAAAAAGGGGAGATTGTAGAAATATATGTTTTGATATAATAATTGAAAAATGTTTTGGACTTAATTGAAAAGAATTTAAAATATTCACTAAGTCAAAACAACTTGAAAATAAGTTTGAGGATGTTTAAAAAGGTTTTTCAATGCTTGAAATGTTTTTAAATAGCCAAACCAGTGTTTTTAAGGTTCCCGTTTCGTTATAGGGCCAATCTGTATCGATACGATTTGAAACTGACAAAACACGTACCGAAATAGGGCTTTCCTGTTTCGATACGGTGTAGTTCTGTTCGAAACACCCTTTTGTGTTTCGATACGGCTAACGGTAAAAACCTCCCCAACGGTCATATTTTCCCAAATGTCTTTTAAATGCAGCTCAACGGTCGCTCGTACAGAAACAATTTGTAACATTTTCGATACAGCTCAATACCGTTTCGATACAGCCAAAGGCATTTTGATACGGCTTGCTGCATCAAGCTTTAACGGCTAGTTCTAAAGAAGATCATTTCGATACATGCTCGTGTGTTCCGATATGGACATCACTAGAACTACATTTATGGTGGGAAATAAAGGCTCCAACGGCTCCAATTCAATCCCAACGGTCCTCAACGGCTACAAACTCAAATGAGAGTATAAAAGGGACCTCCAAGCATCAAGGAAAGGCTAATGCTTCAATTGTCTACAACATTATGATGAAGAAATTGTCTTAGAGCTTAAATTGTACATTTCTTGTATAGACAACACTTGTGAGTCAAAATTATCAAATTTACTCAAGTGTTTAGGATTGGGTGAGTGGGCTTAAGAGTGCAAACTATCTACCTAGTGAGAGATTTCAAGTTTGCTCAAATTTCTCTTGTAAAGAGGGTTTACTCAAGCTTTGGGTTACAAAGCTTTGAGTGTGTAAAGGTTGCCTCATTATCCTAGAAAATGGGAAGAAATTCAAGAGTGAATTTGGTGAAATCCTTAGTGGGAAGCTAAGGTAGTGGATGTAAGTGCTTGTTATAAGGTCGAACCACTAGAAATCCTTGTGTCCATTGTCCAATTTTTACCTCTCACAAAATCGCCAAAAATATAACTTCTCCACCACTTGGCTACCTAAATCGGTTGAAGTAAATCGAGCCTATCAAGACTAACACATTGTAATATCAAAATAAGATTAAAATTATGTTCTAACCTAATAAGTTGTGTAAAATCTTAAGTACATTCTAATACATATGATGCAAACCCATATCGCAATATAGTTACATACATTTTATTTGATTAAATCAGCTTTCATGGAATTCAAGTTAGAAAATAAGAGAAATTAAGAAACACTTTTTCAGTATATAAGGATTATATGGTACTTGACTTTACTAAAAGTTTTTTCCATCCGATCAAACAATATACTTCATCTTGTTCGATGCATCCAAGCAGTAATATCATAGGAAAATCCAACATCTTTTATAGTGAGATCACTTCGATGGTCAAAGAAGAATTCTTTTTATATTAAAAATGCAACTTTATATCTCTAAAAGTTTATTGATATTTTTAATATTAAAAATATTAAAAATATTATAATATTTTTTTTATTTTTAGTATTTCAATTTAATTCAAATAATTTCTTAATTTTATTTTTTTATTAAAAATTAAATAAGCCCTCAGACTTTCTAAAAAAATCAATTAAGCCCTCAAATTTTCTAACAAAATCCATTAAGCCTCTCTAGACATGTCATCGTTCACATGTGGACTGCCATGTTAGTACTGTGAACCGTCACGCCAGCATCGTAAACTGCCACATCAACTTCGTAACAGTCAACGACGGAAACCATTAGTCAAAGGGTCATATTGGTTAATTTTTTGGGTTTGAGGGTGACATTGGGTGCAAAAAGAATATTAATGGCTTATTGATTTTTTTGAAAGTTTAGGGTGTTCTTTAGCCCTTAAGCCTTAAGTTTAAATAAAATTTTATTATACATGTAAGTATGTAACAAGTTATATTACATTTCATTTAAAATGTATTATCACATGTATATATCATATTATCGCTGTTAAATTTTTAACGGTCTAATCAACATGATAATTAAAAAATGAGTAATTTGACAAAAATATATAACTTAAGGGCCAAATTTATCCTAAAAAATGAGGGCCAAAATGTCAATAATTATAACAAAGTTAAAAGGTTGAGGGTTAAAATATAAAAAAGTTTAAAATTTTAAAAAATAAATAAGAGAAAAAAATTAAAATTTAAAAAAAAGAGAAAAATAGTGGTGATGAAGATGATGGCTAAATTATAACAAAGTTTAAAAAGTTAAAGGGTTAAATTTTTGTTATGACAATTTAAAAAACAATTTTAACATTATTTTTAAATTAAGATTAAATCTTGTGGTGCATCCAAAAATTTATGCAAGAGAATTTATTTAAAATAAAAAAATAAAAACATAATATTTTATATCGATACATAATATTAATAGTGTATATCAATGTATGACATTTATTATAGATTCTCGCTTTTCCCCCCTATGTTTTACCCTTTTCTAGGAAATTCTAATTACCAACGGCTTAATAAACAACTAAAAAACAGCGGACTAATATTAACCGTTGGATGAAGCCGATTGGAGCTGAAGAAATAACAACCGTTGGATTTAAAGAAAAAAAGGGTGGGTGACTTGGTTAACCGGTTATACTAAAATTGGGGGAGATTAAAACCCATAGTAAAGCGGGAAAATAGGAAAAGTTTTTCATTTGTCATCCAAAAAAAAGATGCGAAGCTTTCCTTCTTTCGTTCCTAAATGCGCGAAGCTTGGTAGAGGTGTAGGAATTGTGTGTTCTTACACAAATACTGTATTTAGAGGAAAAGGTTTCCATTTATCATGTAAGTAAGGAATTTTTGGAGTATTCTGTGTTTTTAGGGTTTTGTGGCATCATGAATGATTTGAGTTTTTCATTCCGTATTTTTAAGGTTTTGTGGAATTTTTCGGTTGGGATTTGAAGTACTTCTCGACACACATATAAAACAGGGGAAAATATTGTTTTGTGTTTATTAGATATGTTCCTTGTTAATGGTATAAGTTTGGTTGTTACATACATAACGTTAACATAATCTTGCAGATTGAAGTTGGTAGCAATGGAGAAAGTTTGTAAAGCTGAGGTAAATGGTGAACATGGTACAAGAAGAAAATTGTCAGCATATATGTTGTTCTAGTAAGTTATAGTTGAATGATGGTAGCATTGTTCAAATTCTAAGTTGAAAAGCATAATTTAATTTGTACTCTAACAACGAAATGAATTTTGTACAATTTCAGTGAATGTAGAAGACTTAAGGGTGGTAAAAAGAAAATGAACAATATTGCAAGTAAGATGACAAAATAGTTATTGTGTTTTGGTATTAGTTTGTAATGTGTTCATGTTATTCAAATTTAATAAGTGTGTGAATTGTACAGGCGAAGAAAGCACTAGGGAAGAGATGGTCGGAGATGACTGATGAAGAAAAGAAGCCGTACTTGGATAGGTACAAGGAGTTGAAGAAACTGAAATGGAAAGCAATAGGAAAGGGAAGTCAAAGAAATTAGTGGAAAAGGGAGAAGTTAAAAAGGCAAGTGTATGTTTATATTTATTTTTACTGAAAGTGGTTATTGTATGAATCATGTGCTGGATATATTTAAGCGTAACATAATGGGAAAAATTGTTGTACTAAATGTTGTAGGAGTTGTCATCGAGGTGCAGTATGAAGAAGGTATCAAGCTTGTTTAAAGAGATGGAGAAGATGAAAATTGATGGTGTTCTTAACGACATTGGGTTAGGAGCATTACGGGGAATAATTTCGTGAGAAATTAAGCGGGACCTTTGTCGGGAGTTAGAGGAGAAGTTTGATCTTGAAACGTCCACGATGGAATTTAGTGGACACAAGATATATGTTTCGGTAGAAGATGTTGAAGCAATTTTGGGTTTAAAGAATGAAGGTTTAGATGTGGAAGTGGCGTGCGAAATGTAAGTGGAAAGAAACTAGCAAAGAAGTACAAAATCAGCACGAAGATTGCATATAAAGAACTTTTAGAGGAGATACTAAGTGGAGGTTTTGAGGCTGAGGAGTTGAAAGCGTGTGTACTGTTGTATGTTGTTGGTTTGTTCCTAAGTCCGAATGCCAACCTTGTGCCTTCCATGGAACATTTCAAGTTGTTGTGCGAACCCGATTTGAGGGGGAAGTTAAATTGGTGTAAATATGCGTACGATAGGTTACTTGATGGAGTAGCCAAAGTTAAAGCTTGAGATGGGTTGGCATGTATGACGAGCTGCATTCCTATCCTAAAGGTAATGTATTATTAAGATTGAGTATTGTTTGAATGTAATAGTTGATTGAGGCAAGATTTACCTTTATAGTAATCGTATGTTTTTTTTATTGTTAAATGTAGGTGAGGCTATTCGATTACTGGAATGGAGTTGCAAGTAGAGCGTTAGCGTTTGCTGATGGGCGCGGTCGCATACATGCGTGGGGGCAAAAGAATGTCAGCAAGATTGTTGGCCGCTTAAAGGAAGAGCGACCTGACAAAAAATTGAAAGTAAGTGTCAAAAACAAGTTTGTATTGTATTGGGTTAAGGGTTGTAATGACATAAAAGGAATTAATTAGTAATGTTTGTAGGTATTTGCTTCTAATGATGAATGGTGCGAAGAGGGAGAAGATGGTGGAAGCAACAATGGTAGTAATGATGTTATAATGGAGATGTTGTAGAAGGAAATTTCAGAGTTGGGGGAAATAAAAAAGAGTCTCCAAGCTCGCGTTGAGAAGGAAAATAATATAGAAGAAACTTTGAAGACTTTGAAAGAAGAATCTAAGAATGTTGTGGAAAAGGTTGATGGTTTGTGTGTGGATATGATGTATATGAGGAAGGCTCTGCACAAAGCTGATGCAAAATTTGGAATAGGTCTTGACGCAGACGAAGCAATGTCGGACAAACCTGAAGTACAAGAGGCTGAGGAGAATGATGGTCATAGTAGTGACCCTAACTCGTTGATGATAGAGGATCTGACGTTGGTTAAAGAAGACAACGCAACAAGCTCGCAGAGAAAGAAAAAGGTACGATGAGTATAAATTTAAGAGTTGTGGTTAATGTTGCATTAATTGAGTGTACGAAGTAGTTGTTGTTGATATATTTGCGGTCAACTTGTAGGAAAACCCAATTGTCGAAGCAAAGTCAAAGGTTAGTGGGAAAGCGAGTCGAGTAGGGGTGAAAATGAGAAATATGAAATAAGTGCGCGTTTGAACACAAGGGCGATTTCGAGCCTCGATTGGTTTTAGTAGGCACATGAAAATAACTTGAAATTCAGTTATTTGTAATATGAATTGAATGCTTTAGTTTGGTTTTTAAACGGATGGATGATTTGGGTTACGTTCGTTTAGAACGTTAATCATTTGTAGTATTTTTTAATAAAGGTTTGTTAAATAACGCACGTTAAGATAATATATGAATTGGGTAGAAATTGTAGTACATTAGAACTTATTAAATATTGCATGCTTTAATGTTATTTAATAGTGAGGAACAAATGTTGAAGTGTTGCAGATGTTGACGTATGTTGAAATAGTTGATGGAGTTGAGCCGTCAGCGAAAGCAACATGTGACTATATATGGAATACATGCTTGACAGAAGGGTAAGCAATCCATATGGCTTATAGAATATAGTTCGTTTCAATTTAACATGCAATTTTTATGTGTATGTACAGGAAAATCATGGTAGATTTTGGTCACCTTTATTTGACTGTATTTGACGCTGATACGTTACGACCAAATTGCTGGGTTGGTTCAAGGGTCAGTAAAGAACCCATTTTGTACTAATAAATGAAGTCATTTTTAAGGCAGTGTATAATGACAGTTGATTTATGTTATTGGTAACATTTAAGTCATTGATGTTGTTGGTTGGTGGATTGTTGATGAAGATAGTAGGACAAATTGTAAAGCAATGAGAGGGTACATATCTTGCTCATTAAGTGTACGTAAAATTTGTTTTAATGTTATTGTTGAATAACAAAGGACTTATGCGTTTGTGAAACATTGAGAATAATAATGGTTATCTTGTAGGATCAACCATCAAACATAATTTCTGATCCCCCAATGATGGTGGCTAAATGCAAACATCAAGGCAATGGGTATTTTGTACTTGAAAAAGTTTAAATGTATTTTTTGATAGAATTTGATATGTTTGTTAATAATTTTATGTTTAAAGCATTATTTCTTTGAACATCGATGATTGTGGGGTTTATTGCATTCAGTGGATGCTATTATGGCACACGAAACGTGCTGAGGAAGTGGTATGTTATGTTGTTTCTGCATACATGTTAATAAGTGTTCCATTGAACAAATTATATAATCCAAATTAATCCATCTATTGTTAACATTTGTGTTGCTAGATGGTCGGGGTATGGGACATAATGCATATTTTGTATGATCTTGTGAATCATGATAAGAATAAAAGAAGGTGGGAAATTGTAGTTGAAACGAAAGCACATGTTGCTCAGCTTCAGTCACGACAATATGTCAACCGTGTTAGCATTTGTCGGCATCAATGGTGAGGGAGTTACTGCTATGTGTGTTGTTCCTTAATCGTTAACTGTCCTTTAAACATTTCAGCTAACGTTCATATCTTTGCGATATATGTTGTGGTTATGAACAGATTGAAGTTGGAGCGAAGTTGCATTTATTTGGAAGGGAATATGTTTTGTATGTATGAAAAGCACATGAGATAGAAAATGACCTTTTTTTTATAAGGTTGGCAGAGGTTTGCAGATAATTTTTGAATTGGACACAAAGAAGTCGGGCAGCATATGGTTGTATAGGATAATTTCCTATATTTGTACATGTACAATATATGGGCTACAAGGTTTAAGAATCGAAAATAGGTTATGCTTGTGTAACCCCCTTAGCCCGGCCTAGACGGTTGACCCAAACTACAAAGATTACACGGGAAAAACCAAAGTCAACCCGAAAGTCAACCTTGATTAACGACCCTTTTTTTCTTTTTAAACTTGTCTAGATGCACATTAACCCTAAGCGTACTCTTGAGAAACACATACGTGGAAAGCACGACGATCAAATTATAAAAAGTGACTCAACTGCACAAATCACAAATATTAGGGACCAAAAAGTAAATTTTGGAAATTTGAAGGTCTTAACTGATTTTTAAGTTACCAACATTAAATTAGTCTATTACATGCTTCCCTGTCAAATTTCACCTTAATCGGACATCTCGAACTCATGCAATTGCAAATACAAATTTCAGGACTAAAACGTAAAGCTTACAAACCTCAAAACCATTCAAATCAGTGCCCAACGGTCACCTGTTTCGAAATGGGGTTGACCGTTCCGAAACACGGGTTCGTTTCGAGACTTGTTTCGAAACAAGGCCTTCCAGTGGCCAAACCGTTTCGATACGGTCACCCGCCGTTTCGAAACACCAAGACCATTACAGGCCCCCGTTTCGAAACGCATGTGAGTGTATCGATACGGGTTGCCCAGAAACTGCAAAATTTGCTGGTTTAAAATGCAATTAACCACCCAAACACATCCTAATGACTTCCTAATCATGCCAGCAAGTCATCATACATATAATGTACATGTTTGCAACATCAAAAACATGTTCATGGCAACAATCAAGGAATTCCACAAGTCTATAGGCATGCATCCAAGAATCCAAAACCAAGCAACTAACAAAACACCAAATCAAGCATCATAATGGCCATTTAAAATTCCAAATCATCAAAGGCATCATGCCACAATTGGGGAGTCCAAAACATCTCCCAAAACACAACCTAGGTTCCCATTGCCAAATATCAAAAACCAATAGTGTTGTGAAACATCACCATACATGAGCTTAGCTTTCCCTTGGATTCTTAGCCTCCTTGTTTCCCTCAAACACTTCAATTATCTGCATTATTGGTTCAAGAGAGAGAGCGTAAGCACAATTGCTTAGTGAGGCATGCTCTAAAGAAACAACACAATAATGCATTTTATAAAACACTTTTCACAAAGCTTTCCATCACATAATCATCATTATTCATGCAACCTTGCATACATAACAAGCATCTCATGCTTCATTAAAATCAACATGTCATATTGGCTTCCAAGTGATAATCCATAACCATTTACAACCTAAAACACAATCGGATACGCGGATTACAAGCGTTGTCCCATACGCTTCATACACACTACTGAACACACAAGGTGGAGTTTACCGGTACAATCACAACCCCTCAACACCCGTGATGGAGTTTAACGGTACAATCACAACCCCTCAACATCACTCATCGGTAGTTGTATAACATCACTAACGAGAACACGAGACACACAACACAAGATTCACACATGGACTTTTAACCACCATTGTGATCTTACCTTTCTCGTTAGTGTACTTGGATGGAGTTTACGGTACAATTACAACCCCTCAACATCCAAGGCGACTTTATTCACGGTGCACCCAATCCTATAGCCATCTAACTATATTCGATTCAAGTACTTTAAAACCATCACATCACTTGCCAATATACATCATTTATCAACAACAATTCACTGTTTTAAAGCAATTAATCAAAGCCATTCATCAACATGCATCACTATGCATCAAATCCACATATACAACATATCAAAAACAAGGATCTCTTACCTTGAGCATCCTTCAACATATGGCTTTCAAAACCAGCATTAACCATGTCAAAATATGCTTTCAAAACAGAATTTAAACATGCAATTTATCAACAAATGCATCGAACCGCTCCATGGCTCATACAAGAGAGTTTTCCTGAAAACTTACTCTTGAGCTTAGTTAAGTTGCTTAGACTTAAACTAAGCTCCCAAAACCTTCAAACATTCGTTACAAAGCTGGAAATCCAACTTCACTCACCAATTCCATTTCGCAAGCTTGCCGAAACGCCGATCAAGCCTCCGGATCAACACCACAAGTATCCGAAGATGTCTCCCCTGTTTTAAACACATCAAAACAGAGGATTAATGCATCATCATGCATTAAAATCTTCAGCCATCACACCTAAACTCGATGCTCTAACCAATTCTAACATTTCAGCTACCAAACACAACCGAAATCACCTCCAAACTCTTCCAAAACATAACCCATCCAAGATCCATCACTTCTAACCATTTCTAAACATCAATTAACATCCAAAATGAACCTAAACTCGTCCTTATACCTCCAGCTATAACAGAACACCAAGATCACCCCAAAAACCACCATTTTCATAAGAAAAAACTTAGGAAACACAACCTATTCGGGATTGCATTGATCAAACCACATTTACACATCATTAGACATCCAAAATACATTTAATAACCATCTCAAAACAGAGCCCAAACAATCACCACGAATTTCTTCAAGATTTCTTCCAAATCTTGAGTTTTAAGCCAAAATCAAGTTCATATCATTAATATCATTTATAAAACTTAAATTAAGGATTGATAACTTGGGAACTTCAGTAAAGAACTGAGTATTTAGAGGAGAAGAACAACCTTACCTCTAAATGTAGATTTCTCCTTGATTAGAGCCAATTTTCTTGAAAATCTAATGAGCAAATCAAAAGGATTTGATGTAGAATGGATTATGAATTAATTGTTGATTAAATCCTCATCAATTGAATTGAAAACCAATGGAAAAGATGATGGAGAAAATGTTTGGATGATGGAATTTTGAGAGAAAAAGAGATGAGAAAGTTTTAAGAAAAGTTAGTTATGAAAATCTAAAAATTGGTTTTCTCTTTTTCACTTAATTAATTAAACATTAATTAAATCATTTAAATCTAAGAAAAATCTGGAGAAATCATTCTTGGGTAAATTAGCTCTTTAAAGATTCAAAGTTTCAATCCTTACAAAATAGTCACCACTGAACTTTTCAAAAATCGCATTTTAGTCACTATTTCAAAATGTTGCACTTCCAAATCTTATTTTGTAAAATTGATTTCACCACTCTCTTATATATATTAAAAGATGATTTTTAGATATTTTTGCATATTTTTAAAGCATCACGAACTAGGCTTTCCCTAAAACCCCCTTTTATATTCGAACCAAAAATCAGACCGGTCCGATTCAGACCCTAAACTTCTAAGCCCAAAATTGGGGTGTTACAACTCTCCCCCCTTAAGAAATTTCGTCCTCGAAATTTACCTGAAGGAAAGAGATACGGAAACTACTTCTTCATGTCATCCTTTCGTTCCCACGTGGCTTCTACAACACCACGATGCCTCCACAACACCTTTACCAACTCAATTGTCTTGCCTCGAAGAACTTTACTATCCGAATCCAGAATTTCAACCGGTTCCTCATCATAGGTCAAGTCTGGATTCAACTCCACTTCCTCCACATGCATAACATGCGAAGGATCCGATCTATACCTCCGAAGCATAGAGACATGAAACACATCATGAATCTTTTCCAATTCTTGCGGCAACCTCAGCTTGTATGCAACAGGACCCACACGTTCAATCACCTTGTATGGTCCAATGTACCTAGGGCTCAACTTACCCTTTCGGCCAAACCTTATCACCTTCTTCCAAGGCGAAACCTTCAAAAACACACGGTCACCTACCGCAAACTCAATCTCCTTACGCTTCAAATCCGCGTAAGACTTTTGTCGATCAGAAGCTGCCTTCAATCGCTCACAAATGAGCTTCACCTTCTTGGTGGTTCCTTTCAACAAAGCTGGCATTGAAACCAACTTCTGACCTGTTTCAACCCAACAAAGAGGAGTTCTGCATTTCCTCCCGTACAAGGCTTCATAAGGTGCCATTTGAATACTTTCCTGGTAGCTATTGTTATAAGCAAACTCCACCAACGGCAAATGCTTCTCCCAAGAGCCTTGAAACTCAATCACACAACACTGCAACATGTCTTCCAGCACTTGGATGACACGCTCAGACTGTCCATCCGTCTGTGGATGATAAGAAGTACTGAAATTCAACTGTGTACCCAAAGCTTGATGCAAGCATTCCCAGAAACGCGATGTAAACCTTGAATCTCTATCTGACACAATAGAATTTGGCACACCATGCACCCGCACAATCTCAGCAATGTACAACTCTGCAAGCTTATCCAAGGTGTACGTAGTATGCACAGGTAAGAAATAAGCACACTTCGTAAGGCGATCCACAATCACCCACACCGAATTCTTCTTCGATGGCGACAAAGGCAAACCGGACACAAAGTCCATGGTAATCCTTTCCCACTTCCACTCAGGAATCCTCAACGGTTGCAACAACCCGAAAGGAAATTGATGCTCAGCCTTAACTCGCTGATAAACCATGCACTTACTCACATACTCAGCAACATCTTTCTTTAATCCCACCCAATAGTACTCATCTCTAAGATCACGATACATCTTAGTACTACCAGGGTGCATAGAAAAAGGACTACTATGAGCTTCAGTCAGAATAGAATGCCTCAACTCAGCATCTTTGGGCACTACTATCCGACTCCCAAAACATAGAACTCCATCATCATTAAAACAGAAATCCGACGGTCTATCCTCAGCAATATCCTGAACATGTGGCACCAAGGAATCATCCAACAGCTGCTTATCCTTTATCAATTGAACCAAAGATGATTTTACTTGTAACTCAGCCACAAGACCCCCATCTCGTGAAATACTCAAACTGGCAAACATAACCCTCAAATCCACTGCCACCTTCCTACTCAAGGCATCCGCTACAACATTAGCTTTTCCCGGATGGTACTCGATCGTCAGATCGTAATCTTTAAGCAACTCCACCCAACGTCGTTGCCTAAGATTCAACTCTTTCTAGGACATCAGATACTTCAAACTTTTATGATCCGTATACACAATACACTTCTCACCATACAAGTAATGTCTCCAAATTTTCAAAGCAAAGACCACCACGGCTAAATCAATATCATACGTAGGATAGTTGCGGTCATGCACCTTCAACTGGCGCGATGCATAAGCCACCACCTTACCCTCTTGCATCAACACACACCCAAAACCAACATAGGATGCGTCACTGTACACTACAAACTCTTTCCCTGATTCAGGTTAAACCAAGATAGGAGCTTGCGTCAAAGCTGACTTAAGCTTCTCAAAAGCCTGTTGTCTCACATCTGTCCACTCATACTTGACATCCTTCTGCAACAACTTCGTCAAAGGTGCAGCAATTTTTGAAAATCCATCCACGAACCTCCGGTAGTATCCCGCCAAACCAAGGAAACTACGGACTTCATGAAAAGACTTAGGGGGCTTCCAATTCATCATTGCCTCAATCTTCTGAGGATCAACACGAATCCCCTCAGCAGAAACCACATGACCAAGGAAAACAACTTCCCTAAGCTAGAATTCACACTTGCTCAGCTTAGCATAAAGCTGATTCTCCAACAAAGCATGCAACACAATCCTCAAATGCCCTTCATGCTCCTCCTCAGTACGAGAGTACACAAGGATATCATCAATGAACACCACAACAAACTTGTCCAAATTCTCATGGAACACTCTATTCATCATGTCCATAAAAGTGGCAGGAGCATTTGTCAAACCAAACGGCATCACAAGGAACTCATAATGCCCATATCTCGTTCTGAAGGCTATTTTTGGCACATCCACATCCTTCACCTTCAGCTGGTAATAACCTGACCTTAAGTCAATCTTTAAGAACACAGCCGCTCCTCGAAACTGATCAAAAAGATCATCAATCCTTGGCAATGGATACCGATTCTTGATAGTCAACTTATTCAGCTGACGGTAATCGATGCACATTTTCATAGTGCCATCCTTTTTCTTCACAAACAAGACCAGTGCACCCCAAGGTGACACACTCGGCCGAATGAAACCATAGTCAAGCAACTCCTGAAGTTGCGTCTTCAGCTCCTACAACTCCTTAGGTGCCATTTGATAAGGAGTAATGGACACTGGAGTTGTGTTTTCATACAGCTCAATTCCAAACTCCACCTCTCGATTAGGAGGCAAACCAGGTAACTCCTCCGGAAACACACTAGGAAACTCTCGCACAGTCCAGATATCTTGAACTCGCAACTCCTTAGAGCTAGGATTCATGATAAAGGCTAGGTAGGCCTCACAACCTTGCCTCAGCATTCGGCTCGCTTTCAATGTAGACACCACATTGGCAAGAAACTTCACATTCTCACCAACCACCACTACCTCATAATCATCAGCAAGCTTCAACGAAACTCGCTTGTTCTCAAAATCCACCACAGCTCGATGTTCAACAAGCCAATCCATACCAAGGATTACATCAAAACCATAGAATGGCAATTCCATGAGATCAAAAAGAAAAACATGGTTTTGCACTACTAAAGGACATCTTCTATATAACTTCCGTGTCACAGCGGTCTCACCAAAAGAACTAGTTACACGCATACCAACATCCAAAGACTCAACAGGTAAACCAAGCAATTGAGCATGTTCACGTAATATGTATGAGTGTGTAGATCCAGAATCAATCAAGGAAAGTAATGACAAGGATTGAAAAGTAAAGGTACCTGCGATCACATACGTGTCATTTCTCCCCTCTCGCTGAGCATACACTCGAGCCTGGCCACCACCCTCAGGTTGAACAGCCACCACATGTGCCACATTCCTCCCACCATCATCTCTGCACTGGAAGTTACCACGGTCGCGCCCACGACCTCTCTGTGATGCAACAACTCCAGGAGCACGTCCCTGACCACCACCGGCCAACAAAGGACACTCCTTCCTCATGTGGTCTGTCAAACCACAATTCCAGCATGAGTTACCGGTCACTGCCACATGAGCCTGAACCTCTCTCGCTGCTCGAGGACAGTCACGCCTCAAATGACCACGCGATCCAAACGTCCAGCACGTGTTCTGATCAGCTCTCATCCTGTCTCCCTGAACAGGCGCACCATACCCTCCACTACCACGCCTAGCAGAAGACTGATACCTCTTATCTCGTCCTCTCTTGTTCCGTCCACGACCGGAACTATACTCAGCAGCTCTTTTGCCCAAGCCAGAACTAACACCTATGGAGGACAAACCCAGGTTCTGCTCAATATCCTTTTCCTTACTTACCAGCACATCAAAATCCGTGTACTCAGCTGCAAGCATAAAGGTCTTCACGTCCGTCACCAAACCATATCAGAAACGCTCACACCTCTCCCGCTCATCAATGATAAGCTCAGGTGCGTACTAACTAAGACGGACAAATTGGATCTCATACTCAGCAACCGTCATGCTTCCTTGCACAAGAGACATGAATTCTCTTTTCTTCTCATCCGGGTATCGCATACCTAGATACTTTCGCTTGAACGCATTCAGAAAGAACGTCCAAGTCACATCAACTTCCTCCATTCCGGAGATAGTGGTCGTCCACCAATTATATGCATCATCATGTAACAGTGATACTACACAACCTAACTTCTGCACATCATTGCAATTCATTTGTCTCAATATTCTCTTGGTGCTTTCCAACCAAGATTCGGAACCCTCAGCAGATAAACCTCTGAACTCAGTCCCTCTCATACTGCGAAGACGTTCCAAAGGTAATCTCACGTTAGCATCACCCCTGATGCACAGCTCTGTGAGCTCCAGCTACTGCTGCCTGAAAGGCTCCAGCAATAGCATGTATCAATACAGTCATGTCAGGAGTAGCTTGCCCCTGCACTGCTTCAGGTCCAGCGACCCCAACACCAGCACCAACACCAGCATTTTCACCTCCAGCACCACCACCTCCGGGTGGTCCACCACCAGGAGGAGGAGGTATATCTACAACGTTCTCAATGTTTTCCTCGTTCCCATTCTGAGCCATAGCTCTCGTATTCATCCTCATCTCTCTACGAGGTCCCATTTTACTAGAAAAACAATGCACTGACACAAATGCAATAAACATAATTAGGCTCAGTAAGGTAAGTAATCCAATTACTCAAGCTCATTTTCCAAAAACAATTCCTTTCATTAGTTTTGATATGGCAATGGGTTCCTCTAACATGCTTCAACATGGCATAACATCACAATTGCAACAAACTTTACAATTCATACATCACCCTTTCATTTCAAAGACATATCATGCAATCACGCATACATCACCCACATAACCATTCTCATTTACACGAGAACTCAGCTCTGATACCACCAATTGTAACCCCCTTAGCCCGGCCTAGACGGTTGACCCACAGACAATCGGCCGATCTACCCAGAATGACACAACTCTAAGCTCTGATACCACTAAATGTAACCCCCTAGACCCGCCTATACGTTACAACAGATCCTAGGAAGTCACATTAGGGTCACAAGAGCGACCCACGGTAAAATACACATGAAAACATTTTTTTTCTTTCTCAAAACACTTATTTAACTGTAAAATCAACTTCTGTTTAAAATACTATTTCAGAAAATCATTTAAACACATAACAAGACATTTCAGAAAGTACTTTACAGACTCAATCACAAAACCATACGTGACATACATGACATACATGCCCACTAACTATACAATACCGTACTCTAGAGGCAACGCCGAGGGAACTCCGAACACTGATGTCAAACATTAGGTCATGTTATATTCTTTGAACCTGCGATGGTAAAAACAACGTGAGCTTGGAACAACTCAGTAATACAGAACTACCAAAAGATGCTATAAGCTCATGCATATATATGGTAGGCATAACATTTTTATGATGTTCCAGATAATACTTGTCTCCATTTATGTTTCGCTAATTTAGTGAAGCACTATTCTTGAGGACAACAAGGTTTGTTCTTTCTATGTTACAGAGTATTAAAAGAGGGCTTATTGTTCAGAGAATCAACAGAGTGTCGGGTTGGAGAAGTTAAACCACGAAGCCTAGTGTGTTTTATTAAGTTGCAGATCGAACATACACAAGTATTTAACATCATATCATATGAGCACATAACAGATTAAAAGCAAATGTTCAATGTTCATACAGAAGTTTACAAGAACTCCCTCCAACCTTACACCAATATGCAGTCCCCCAGAACTGCATCCATAAGGACTTACCCTAGGCCCGATGGGCATAGGTGCCACCTAAGGGAATGCCTTAGGTCCATAAGGACTTACCCTAGGCCCGATGGGCATAGGTGCCACTCAAGGGGAGACCTTGAGTCCATAAGGATTTACCAGCTTGATCAGGGTTGTACCAACAGAGACTTCATAACATAACCCAACAGTATACCCCAGATGATAATCGGTATTCAGATTTCAGACATAAGTAACAGAATATATGTGACAGACGTATTCTATTCAGAGTATCAGAAACAGAATATTCATGATTTTGACAGATAAATGGGCATACCATTGAGTAGAACAGACATTTTCATCATTCATCATGCAAACATATTATACCATCATAGGTCAAGCTAACAGATCATACTGTCAAGTTCATCAGACAATCAGTCAATATCATTATAGATCAAGCCATCACATAACAAGTATGCATATTGAGCAGACATACATCAAGTAGGCAGAAATGTAATCATATATCCAGTTCATCAAACATAATATTATTCATGATTAAATCATTATACAATCCATTCAACAGAATACATCGCACATGGAACACACTAGGTGGAACAAATCATTTCTTGGAGATACTAGGCATTTACAGAAGGGGACATATTAAACTTTTGATAATTTGAACGAATTTCTGAAACATGTCCCCTATTAAAAGGGGTTCATACTAACGGTTTAACCCAGGTATTCAGGAGGTGATACATTAAGATCTTTGAGAGTTTAGACGCATCATGAGTTATTTAGTCATATAAGCCTACGAGGGCATTATGGTAATTTTATCATATATGGACATTTTGGTAATTTATACCAACATTGAATAAGCAATGGTTCATAGAACTCTGGTATCCTATTTGCTCATTAGTTTTCTAACCGGACATTCAAGAATTTCTAAATTAAAGTCTTTTAAGTTATCGGATATTTTCAGTGATGTTCCGATTATTTAGGCTACCATGGCTTTTTGGTTATTTGACTGACATGACAAATTTTATACTATGGCACAATCATATCAGAACGAAAATTTAAAATTCTCAGGGGCTCTAACAATTTATCATACCTCCAGAATTTGTTTAATGCGACATAACCCAACCTGACAGTACTTACCAACATTCAGATGTGAGTAATTTGCGTGCATCAGAACTTAACACTGAATGTATTGTATGTCTGAACAGTCGCCCTCATACTTTACTATACGGTTTAACTTTGAGCAATCGAACATACAATTTATGTGGATCTTCCTACCTTACATCGATATGGTGAGCGATGAGCATACACGTGTCGTATTTCTCAACACTTAGGGGAACCTTAGCTATTTAAGTCTTATTAACAAATCCAGAATTTCGTCACATGCATAGTTATCGATTAACTCATAAGGGTATTTCGGTTATTTTGAACTAAGATAAATCTACCATTTCTTTCTGAATTACCATTTGGTACCTCCATCATTCACGTACTCAAACGAGATTAAGTCGTCCTAACTCTTCGGCCCTTTACATACGATTCAATCATTACAGAACTTGAGGGTATAACATCATTCAAATTAATCAGACATTTCGGTGCTCGAGGGCACTACCGTCTTTTTGGTCATTACGATCATTCTCATTTAATTCACGTATTACTGTCATAAGGATCGACTTAGAATTTCAACAATATTTCCAGAAAATTCTCATTCATGTGTTATACAGAGTTTGAGGGATTATCCAAGTTTGTATCTGTTGAGTGGATCGAAAGATCGATATTTACCAAGAGGGGGGTGAATTGGAAATTTAAAGGATTGTAGTGGAAATTGGAAAATTAAAAATGATGAACAAGGAATTTAGAGTGGTTCAAGTTCCAAATGAACTCTACATCCACTACCTTAGTCTCACTAAGGATTTGCAACAATTTCACTAAATTGATCTTCCCCTTTTCTAGGACAAGGAGGCAACCCTTTACAATTTCGGTTGATTTTTCTACCCAAAAATCAACCCAACCCTCACACAAGAGAACAAAGAAATTTGTAAGCTAATTAGGTATCTCTCAATACAAATGATATCCCCAATACAAGCACTCAACCCAATTTTACAAAGTATGAATGAAGAACACAAATTGGGATTTTACACAAATTGGGATTTTTGCTCAAATGCTTGAATTTGATGTTTGGATGTTTGCTTTAGGATCAATAGTTGTTGTTGATGCTTTTGGATGTCTCTTTTATACCTTCTCATTGATTTCTAGCCGTTTGGGTGGTTGGGAACATAAATGGAGCCGTTGGAACCCTCTCTTGCCACCATTAATGCTGTCTGCACCAACCCGTTTCGGAACACGGGGAACCTGTTTCGGAACGGACTAAAATAGAAAGAGCCGTTGGGGTGCATTTAAGAGCCCGTTTCGAAACGCCTTAGGGCCGTTTCGGAACGATTTTGCCACTGTCAAGGGTCGTTTCGGAACGATCTTAGCCCGTTTCGAAACGCCTTAACTACTTTCAAAAAATCAGTTAAAAACTTATAACGGTCATAATTTTGAATTTATCTTAAGCCCTGTTTCGAAACGTTTTGGATCCGTTTCGAAACGAAATTACAACTGTCAAGGGTCGTTTCGGAACGGCCTTGATCCGTTTCGAAACACCCCTTTTATATTTAAAAATATAGCTTATTTTTGAACCGTTGAAGCCTTTTTAAAACAAATATGAAGAACAGTTTCGAAACGAGTGCTACCGTTTCGAAACGAGTTAAAGTGTTTCGATACGCGTTTCGGAACGATGGTCGACAGTGATGAAAACGTTTCGAAACGCCTGATGGCCGTTTCGGAACGGGTGCTTAAAAATCATTGTTTCTTGTTTGAAACACTTAGAAAAAATATGTGAAAGGCTTGTTTTTAACTTGGGCATAATATTAAAACTATATGGGGATATTTTGAGGACTTAAAATTCGTTTTGACTTTTTCAATTTAGTCCTTAGGTTTTTAGTTATATCAAAATTAAAATACTTGTTTCACAATCTCCCCCTTTTTGATATAACAAAACCAAAGTTAGAATTTTTGGGAATTTTGAAAGTTTTGAAAATATTCTAACTCCCCTTAATTTAAGATAGGTTTTTAAAGTTAAAATAAATTTTTGATTTAAAATCCAAGTTGTAAACCTTTAAAAACCTTTTAACATTTTAAAACGAATTTTAGTTTAAAGTGTGGCTCTTAAATTTCTTCTCCCCCTTTTTGTTAGATCAAAAAGAACAATAAAAGCTCATAGAGAAGATAAAGGATTAGTACCAATAAGCAATAATAAGCAACCATATTATAAATTCATAATCAAAATATCCAAAACATAATTCAAACATTTAGTTCAAACATAAAATCCCAAATAAAATAGCCATAAGCATAGGTCCTAAAAACATGAGAAAACATAAAGATGCAATCTTAATCCTAAAAGCATAAATAATGTGATATGATATGAAGATTCTAGGCCTCGTCATCATCATCCTCGTCATCATCATCATCGCTCTTGGCTTGAGAACGGTGAAACTTCGTCCATTGCCCATAAAGAGTGGAGAAGGAAAGGTCCAAGTTGGAATGAGAAGTCTCAAGAGAAAGAAGGCGATCCTTGACATTCTTCAAACGATTGCCCATTGTTTCAAAGCCCGAAGCAATGCTAGTGTCCAAAGCATTCATCCGAGTGTCCAAAGCATTGAACCGCTCGGTGAGGAAAGCCGTGAGGGCTTCATTGTTTGCAACTGAAACTTGCGGTG
This sequence comes from Hibiscus tridactylites, assembly GCA_958450335.1. Taxonomy (NCBI): domain Eukaryota; kingdom Viridiplantae; phylum Streptophyta; class Magnoliopsida; order Malvales; family Malvaceae; genus Hibiscus; species Hibiscus tridactylites. Next base: position 96,488,382 of record OY288265.1, read on the forward strand.
GAGGAGCAACGGGAGCAGGATCCACTTCTCTATCAACTCTTTCCCAAACACCATTCACATATTGGAACCCGGACTTTCGAAGGGATGACTCACCAATCTTGGTTTTGCGAGGGATCGGAGAGTCGTAGGTACAATCAATGCCAAGATTATCAAATAGGGCGCTCAAGACAATACCATATGTGAAAGACTTCAACTCATTCGTGTCAATAAGCTTGATATTATTGACTATCTCGGCAAAAATTATCTTAGGCACATTTGGGCGCTCACCCTTACGGAAACACTCTAGCCAAAAATGATCAGTGTGACGGATATGAGAGTATTTGCCTCCGGAAGGAAGAATAAACCAAGACACCATCAAGTGAAGAACTCGATCGTGCACATCCAAATAAAGTGCCTTACCGGTGAAAGAGCCAAAGTGGCGTTCATCCTCAAGACCCTCATCCTTAAGCTTAAGAGCAGACTCTAAAAGTGCAACATTTACAACAAACTTTCTGCCTAATAAGGATGATTCAATTCCTATGATTTCGGTTTTGGTCTCATCATAAAGAAAACGAGCATTTGAGTAAAAGAGGAGTACCATGTTTTTGTAGCAAACATCCGGAAGGCTCAAGAAATCCATGAGATTCCACTCATCCAAACGAGAGAGATAACGAAAAAGGAATCGCTCGGAATTGAGGAACTCAAGATCAATGACACGTTCCTTACGAACCGTGAAATCCTTGACATAACGAAAAAGGAATCGTCCGGATTTTTAAGAGATTTCTGAAAAAGCATAGTGATATTCGGACGAATGCTCGAATCACCGGATTGAACGGCCTTGCGCTTTTTGTTCGATTGATCTGCCATCTAAAAACATTAAGCAAGTGTTTTAAAATTAAGTGTATGCATTGATAATTAAAATCAATCCAATAATAAATCCCACTTAGGTTTTTGAAAACAAAATTAAAATAAAAACAGTTTAAAAAAATACGATTGAAAAATTATATATTCGAATCAAAAATTTTGAGATTTGAAAAAAAATTTACAAGATTTTGAAAACCCACAACAAAAACATATAATTTATACAAAAATAAAATTTTCTAACCTAAGATTCGAACAAAAATTGAAAGAAAAAGAAAAAATAGAAAAATTACCTTAGTTTGGGATTTTGGATGATTTTGAAGAAATCCTTGCACAAGATTGATGAAACTTGCTTAGACTTGAGTTGAAGAGTAAAACCCCTCACAATTTTGTGAAAATCAAAGAGTTTTAGAGGGTATTTATAGAGAGGGAGGCAGTTTAGGGTTTTAGAGTTTTATAGAAAGTAAACTTTATCATTAAAAGCCCTAATTTAAAGCAGTCCGCGATGCCGTTTCGGAACGGTCAAGACCGTTTCGGAACGGGCGGCTAGGGTTTTGACCAGTTGAAAACCATAAACAGATCGTTTCGATACGGTGTTGACTGTATCGAAACTCCCTTTGACCCGTATCGGAACGCGTTCCGATACACCCCTTGGCAGAATCAAAAACGTTTCGGAACGCTTTTGAGGCGTTTCGAAACGCCCTTCTCTCAGAGCTGGATTTAAGGTATCCGTATCGAAACAGGTTCACCCGTTTCGATACACCTGGGCCTGGAAGTGCAGATGAGGCTCTAAAAATGCAGAAAAATGATCTTTTAAGAGGCTTAACATGCATAAATGTCATGAATGAGCAGGCAAAACATATTTAAGCATAAACATACTCCCCCTAACTATAGGCATGGATGAAATTAGGAGTTTAAACACATCAACATGGCATTTCACAAAATCAAGCATATTTAAGCACAAACGAGGTCTTAAAAGGTCAAGATAGGCTAGCTAGACCTAACTCTCTCCTAAGGGACCAAAAACGCTCTTTGTCTAAGGGTTTTGTAAAAATGTCCGCTAATTGATTCAAGGTGTCTACATACTCTATAACCACATCTTCCTTAAGGACATGATCTCTAATGAAATGATGCCTTATTTCTATATGTTTGGTTCTAGAGTGTTGGATGGGATTTTTAGTTAAGCATATTGCACTAGTGTTGTCACATTTTAGGGGTATGGTTCCAACTTTAATTCCATAATCTAAGAGTTGTTGCTTCATCCAAAGGACTTGAGCACAACAACTCCCTAAGGATATGTACTCGGCTTCGGTGGTAGATAAGGCTACACTATTTTGTTTCTTAGAGAACCAAGATATGAGCATACTACCTAAAAATTGGCAAGTTCCCGAAGTACTTTTCCTATCAATTTTGCAACCCCCATAATCCGCATCCGAGTAAGCATGAAGGTTGAAGGTAGAGTCTCTAGGGTACCAAAGACCTAAACAAGGAGTGTCTCTAAGATACCTAAAGATTCTCTTAACGGCTATAAGGTGAGACTCTCTAGGACTAGCTTGAAACCTAGCACACAAGCAAACACTAAACAAGATATCCGGTCTACTTGCGGTAAGGTAAAGCAAAGATCCAATCATAGAACGATAAAGCTTAGAGTCAACACACTTACCTCCTTCATCTTTGTCAAGCTTTGTAGATGAGCTCATAGGAGTGGCATGAGGCTTTGCATTCTCCAAGCCAAACTTCTTGAGCATATCCTTTATGTATTTTGCTTGGTTGATGAAGGTGCCATCCTTCTTTTGCTTGATTTGGAGTCCCAAAAAGAACGAGAGCTCCCCCATCATGCTCATCTCAAATTCACCTTGCATTAACTTAGCAAACTCTTGACAATGACATTCATTAGTAGAACCAAAAATAATATCATCTACATAAATTTGAACTACTAAGATGTCATTTTTATACATTTTTATAAAGAGTGTAGTGTCCACCTTACCTTTTTCAAATCCTTTTTCAATCAAAAAATTTGAAAGCCTTTCATACCAAGCTCTAGGAGCTTGTTTTAAACCATAAAGGGCTTTGGTAAGTTTAAAAACATGATTTGGAAATTTTGAATCTTCAAAACCCGGTGGTTGTTCCACATACACTTCTTCATTTATAAAACCATTTAAAAATGCGCTTTTAACATCCATTTGAAAAAGCTTGAAATTATGATAACATGCATATGCAAGCAACATCCTAATGGCTTCCATTCTAGCTACGGGTGCATAGGTTTCATCAAAATCTATTCCCTCTTCTTGAGTGTAACCTTGTGCTACAAGTCTAGCTTTATTTCTCACAATGTTACCACTCTCATCTAGTTTGTTCCTAAAGACCCATTTAGTTCCTATTGTAGATTGATTACTAGGCCTATCAACTAATGTCCATACATTACTTCTCTCAAATTGATTTAACTCTTCTTGCATAGCCATAATCCAAAAATCATCTTTCAAAGCTTCTTTTATATTTTTAGGCTCTATGCATGAGATAAATGCTACATGTTTCATTAATTTAAGAGAAGAACGAGTGGTTACCCCCTTGGATGGATCACCCAAGATTTCACCATCTTTGACATAGTTCAACTCCCTTGGGTATCTCACTTCCTTTTCCTCAATAGCCAAGTCCTTCAAGGCTTCAAGAGGTGGATCTTGTGTGTCTTCTTCTTTTGGTTGAATCTCATCCTCCTTTGAAGTTTGACCTCCATCAAAGGCATTTATGATTCCTACATCATCATCATCACAAGAATCCTTCCTAGGAAGGAGGTTATCATCGAATACAACATGAATGGATTCTTCTACTACTAAAGTTCTTTTGTTAAATACTCGATAGGCTTTAGAGGTTAAAGAGTAACCTATAAAAATGGCTTCATCACTTTTTGCATCAAATTTACCTAAGTTATCTTTTCCATTATTTAAAACAAAACACTTGCACCCAAAAGGGTGAAAATAGCTAATGTTAGGCTTTTTAGATTTTAAAATCTCATAAGGTGTTTTCTTTAAAATTGGCCTAATCATAACTTGATTTACAATATAACAAGCGGTGTTTGTGGCTTCTGCCCAAAAATATTTAGGTAAATTATTTTCACAAAGCATAGTTCTAGTCATTTCTTGTAAAGTTCTATTTTTCCTCTCAACTACCCCATTTTGTTGAGGAGTTCGAGGAGCCGAAAAATTATGGCTAATACCATTTTCATTTAAAAATTCTTCAAACCTTAAATTTTGAAACTCGATTCCATGATCACTCCTAATATGAGAAATTTTAAGCTCAAGATCATTTTGGGTTAATTTTGAAAATGTGATGAATTTTTCCAAAGCCTCATCTTTAGTACTTAAAAAGAGAACCCAAGTAAATCTAGAAAAATCATCAACTAGCACAAAAGCATACGATTTACCACCCAAGCTCATAGTCCTAATTGGCCCAAATAAATCCATGTGAATTAATTGTAAGCATCTACTAGTAGAAACATCATTAATGGATTTAAAGGAAGACCTATGTTGTTTACCCTTTGAGCATGCATCACAAATTTTATCATTTGAAAATTTTATTTTGGGCAAACCTCTAACTAGATTTAGAGAGACTAGTTTTTCCAAAACACTAATGCTAGCATGTCCTAACTTCCTATGCCACAACCATGCATCATTTTCATTTTGAGCAACTAAACATGCATGAGATGTATGAATGTCATCTAAATGCACCATGTATATGTTTCCTATGCGATGACCTATGAGCATAATACTATTAGATTTAATGTCTACAATTTTGCATCCATTTTTATCAAAAAGAACATTAAATCCCTTATCACATAATTGACTTATGCTCAATAAATTGTGTTTAAGACCATCGACATATAAGACATTTTCAATGAGAATGGTAGAGTGATTACCTATGGAGCCAATACCTTTAATGTGGCCTTTGGAGTTGTCAGCAAATGTTACTACTCCTCCACTTTTTGGCTTTAAATCCATGAATCGACTCTTGTCTCCGGTCATGTGTCTCGAGCATCCACTATCAAGGTACCATGAGTTTTGACTTTGTGCTTTGGCCTTGAAGCAATGCTCCCCCTACAAACAAAGGTATTAAACCTTGGTTTTTGGTACCCAAATCATTTTGGGTCCATGAGTGTTAGCTCCCAAAACCTTGGTTCCCTTAGGAATCCAAGATGACATAGCAACAATATTATTAGATTTTACAAGTTCCTTAGGAACCCATACACTTCTAATTCTTTTAGCTCTACTATGTCTAGGGTAGCTACCTTGTTTGTAGTAATTAGTCCTTTTCTTAGGTTGGTGTGTTTTAGAGGATTCTCCTACTTCATGCTTGACACTACCAACATTTTTTAAGGACTCTTTGAGCTCATTTAGCTCACCCAACACCTTTTGGTGTTCACTATTACATTGAGCCAAAAGATTATTAAGATCAACATTTTCATCTTGAAAAAATTTAAGTTCATCTTTTAATCCTAAAATCTTTTTCTCAAATTTAGAATTAGCTTGAGTGAGTGAGTCATTTTTCTCATTTAGCTCTAAGATGATTTTCTTGTTTTTAATGACCGACTCTTTAAACTTCTCAACTAATTCATCATATACCTCTTGTAACTCATCATATGCATCATTTAACTCTTCATATGAAAAATCTAAAGTAGATGAGTTAGAGGTTACCAAGGAGGAATCTTCCTCAAGTGCCATGAGACAAAGATTAGCCACTTCTTGTTCGTCATCCTCCGATGACTCCTCATCACTCCAAGTAGCAAGCTTGGCTTTGAGTTTCTTCTTCTTCTCAAAGCCCTTCTTCTTGAGTTGAGGGCACTCCGAACGGATGTGGCCGGGTTGTTTGCACTCATAGCAAATGATGGGATCCTTTCCTTCTTCTTTGTTCTTGCTTTTGAAGTCCATTTTTCTTTAGATTTTTCTACCCCAGTTGGACCTCATGAAGCGTGAGAACCGTTTGGCTATCATAGCCAATTCTTCAAGTTCATCCTCATCACTAGATGAGCTCTCATCAAGTTGAGAAGCTTTAGCCTTGAGAGCTATACCCATCTTCTTCTTCTTCTCAACCTCAAGCTTCTCTACCCTTTTCTCTTCTTTCTTCTTCTCATCTTCCCTTCCTTGCTTCATGATCTCATGAGTAAGGAGAGAACCCACAAGCTCATCAAGCTTTAATGTCTTCAAATTCTTTGCTTCGATGATAGCGGTTCTCTTCCCATCCCAAGATTCGGGAAGTGAATAGAGTAGCTTCCGGACAAGCTTGTCTTCCGGTATGATCTCTCCATATCCCTTTAGACCGTTGACGATTGTGGAGAATCGATCAAACATCTTTGACACCGTCTCATCGGGCTCCATCTTGAAGTTTTCATAACTAAGATTGAGAAGTCCAATCTTAGTTTCTTTGACATCATTGGTGCCTTCATAAGTGGTCTCAAGAGTGTCCCACACTTCCTTGGCACTTTCAATTGATGAGACCTTCGAGTAGATGTCCGGACCGAAAGAACAAAATAGCATGTGGAGAGCTTTATCGTTGACTTGAATCTTCTTCCTCTCCTCTTCACTCATTTCGGCTTTCTTCTTCAACACCATCTTGCCTTCACCATCTTGCTTCAATGGAATGTATGGCCCATCCTCAATGACATCACATACAAGATAGTCACTTGACTTGATGAATAGCCTCATTTTATTCTTCCAAAAGGAGTAGTTGTCACCATTGAAGAAAGGAGGCTTGGTGGTTGATTGTGACTCGTACATGCCGGAACCGGAGGTTGAAGCCATCTCTTGATAATTTGATGATCACACTCTTCCAAGGATCTCCTCTTGTGGTTGTTAATCCTCAAAGAGTTAATCTCTGATACCAATTGTTGAGTGGATCGAAAGATCGATATTTACCAAGAGGGGGGTGAACTGGAAATTTAAAGGATTGTAGTGGAAATTGGCAAATTAAAAATGATGAACAAGGAATTTAGAGTGGTTCAAGTTCCAAATGAACTCTACATCCACTACCTTAGTCTCACTAAGGATTTGCAACAATTTCACTAAATTGATCTTCCCCTTTTCTAGGACAATGAGGCAACCCTTTACAATTTCGGTTGATTTTTCTACCCAAAAATCAACCCAACCCTCACACAAGAGAACAAAGAAATTTGTAGGCTAATTAGGTATCTCTCAATACAAATGATAGCCCCAATACAAGCACTCAACCCAATTTTACAAAGTATGAATGAAGAACACAAATTGGGATTTTACACAAATTGGGATTTTTGCTCAAATGCTTGAATTTGATGTTTGGATGTTTGCTTTAGGATCAATAGTTGTTGCTGATGCTTTTGGATGTCTCTTTTATACCTTCTCATTGATTTCTAGCCGTTTGGGTGGTTGGGAACATAAATGGAGCCGTTGGAACCCTCTCTTGCCACCATTAATGCTGTCTGCACCAACCCGTTTCGGAACACGGGGAACCTGTTTCGGAATGGACTAAAATAGAAAGAGCCGTTGGGGTGCATTTAAGAGCCCGTTTTGAAACGCCTTAGGGCCGTTTCGGAACGATTTTGCCACTGTCAAGGGTCGTTCCGGAACGGTCTTAGCCCGTTTCGAAACGCCTTAACTACTTTCAAAAAATCAGTTAAAAACTTATAACGGTCATAATTTTGAATTTATCTTAAGCCCTGTTTCGAAACGTTTTGGATTCGTTTCGAAACGAAATTACAACTGTCAAGGGTCATTTCGGAACGGCCTTGATCCATTTCGAAACACCCCTTTTATATTTAAAAATATAGCTTATTTTTGAACCGTTGAAGTCTTTTTAAAACAAATATGAAGAACAGTTTCGAAACGAGTGCTACCATTTCGAAACGAGTTAAAGTGTTTCGATACGCGTTTCGGAACGATGGTCGACAGTGATGAAAACGTTTCGAAACGCCTGATGGCCGTTTCGAAACGGGTGCTTAAAAATCACTGTTTCTTGTTTGAAACACTTAGAAAAAATATGTGAAAGGCTTGTTTTTAACTTGGGCATAATATTAAAACTATATGGGGATATTTTGAGGACTTAAAATTCGTTTTGACTTTTTCAATTTAGTCCTTAGGTTTTTAGTTATATCAAAATTAAAATACTTGTTTCACCGTATCACACGTATTGCATAATGATATCGAAGTCTTTCCATTAAAACATACATCTTGGGTAGTGTAAATTGCATAATCAGGTCGAATGCAGATTTTAGGTCATTTCCTTTATTAAACGGGTAGTTTAGTCATACTTATGCTCTAAGGGCATTTTTGTAATTTCATAATTAATATCTCTCACTCTGTGTCCTGGGCCTCGATCCTTACACATTGTTGATTGAGTTGCGGATTAACTAAATTTAACTATTAGAACTTATGATACTATTAGCCCATTAGTAATCTTATTCGGATAATTTGGTCTTATTAATATTCGTACTTATTGCTCGAATTCGATTCAATTTAAGCAGAATTTACAGTATACGTCATCATAAGCATGCATGCGTTAACCAGATATCGACATGTACATAAAGCATACAAGGGGTAGTAGTGTATTACCTTGGCTCCAAGCTACATCGATCGATTCGTGGACGAAGTTCGAACGCACTTGAACTCGAATTCAACATCCCACAACCACACAGATATGAAGATATGTGAATGCCTTCAATTAAACAAAATCCACAGTAAATCCTTAATCACATTGCTTTTAAACTGAACAAGAAACGCATAAGCATTTTTGGGTTCAAGATCAGATTCAGAAGCTTTCGGGTAAGAATTTTACAAAACGGGCTTTGAAAACGGACTCAAGACATCGAAAAACATAAAATATGACTTTTCGGAAAATTTGACTTTTTGGTCAACGGTCAAAGTCAACGCTGACGTCAGCAGGTCAACGGTCAACATGGTCAGTGTCAACTGGTCAAAGTCAACACTGATGTCAGCAGTCAACAGGGGTCAACTGAGTTGACTCGGTAGGTTAACTCATTGAGCTGACTCGAACTAAGTTGACTCGATAGACGAGTTGACTCGAACCGGGTCAGGACAGACGGGTCGGGTCAAAGGGTTGGGTCAATGGGTCGGGTCAATGGGTCAAGGCTCGATTCAGGTTTGGGCTCAAACTAAGTTAGGCCGGTTCACTTACCCTAACAGATCTCGCCGGAAAAACTCGTTGGAAAGCCGCCGGTGGTGTCGTCGAAAGCTCAAAAGCCTCGTTTTCGCCGGAAAACAAAGAGAACATCATTGTTAGATCAACCCAAACATCAACAACACGAAAATAGGTCGGAATACGTACCGGAATCACCTAAAAAATCCGAGAAAGGTCGGAAGCGGCGTAGCTCCGATGACGCCCTTGTCGGTGTCGGTAAGCCGATCGGTCGGTTTGGTTTTTCTCATCGTGGTGCGGAGAGCTCAGATCTGGCAGCCTCGTGAAGATCCAACGGTGGGATCGGTCGGAAAAGCTAAAAAAAGAGGAGAAAGTTCTCACTTCTCGACAAATTTTGCAACGGAGTTTTACGACTAACGGATGGGTATCTCCGCGAGTGGTGGTCGGGGTCATGTCGGGGGTACGACGATGCTCCTAATGGCACCGACGGTGAAGACCACGGCAGAACGGTGGAGGAGATCGGATATGGTGGCTGAAAACGGGGTACAAGGGGTCGAGAGAGAGAGAGGCTTGTCGGGGATAGATTCTTTCTTTTTGATTAAGGAAGGTGAAGGATTGGGTTATAAAATTTGACTTAATTATGTATATTTTTTTACGCTTAACGCTAAAAGTAAAACAAGGCAACCCTTAACACAAAAGAGCCATTGGCTCAACGGTTTAAGCAAAGGGCAAGGGAAGGTGACGTCGTGGGTTCAAATCCCACCAGCCTCACTTGTTCTTTCTTTTTTTTTACCATAAAAATTTCATAGTGTTATACTCTCCCCCTCTTAAAAGAAATTTCATCCTCGAAATTTACCAAAGTCAGAGGAAAAGAGAGACTACTCCTTCATCCAATTTTGCACTAAAACCTTTCCATCAGAGCATCATTGTTTCTCGGAACTCACAGACAATCACGGATCAATCTGGCAGTGTCTAGAGTTACTCAAATTGATTTTGGACCCATAGTCATTCCATCATACATTTTAGACCAACTAGTCAGAATATAACATTTGAATCTATAACGAACTTCATATAATGCAAAACAACATTTGTCTCATAATTTTATTATAAACGGTCTTAGTCAAGGATATGAGACATTCCGATCTACTACATAAGTTAATCATACCACCCAAAGGTATATCTTCCAGAGTCTGAATTACTTTTCTAGGTTGACCATCGATTCTCGGATGAAGAACTGTCCCTAAAATCCAGACGAGTACTCGAGGCTTCCAACAAAGCCCTCCAAAATCAAGACGTAACACCGAATGTCAGTCAGGGATGATATGTATAACTACACAACATGCCACACTTCCAGTGAATTCTACCTCCAAACCAAACCAACATAACCAAGGTTTTAAATGTTTTGCACTTACCTTCAGCGTAAAGGTCATACAATTGTTTTCTTTGTGTATAATGGAGTAACTACCGAGTTTACTCTTTCTCCGGGTTCATAGACACCTCTCTTTTAGATTCATACTGCATTTACCAATTTTTTTTCATCAGGATATTTTTTAACATATCATTATCACCGAGCTACATTACATGTAGTCTTATATCGGTTACCTCATATGATCAAACATTTATTCTTAACCTGATTCAGATCTTCGATTTCACATGCATAAACCATCTCAAGTTCTCTATCCAGATTCAAATCCATTATGTTAATCCCATTCACAGACGAATGTTACAATCATTCATTGTCATTACGATTCGAGATATAGCGGACATAAAGCTTACATTCAGTTATTTCAGAAAAAGTTTTCGACATCAGAGTCCCGGTTTGGTGGAGTACGGCCAGGATCTAGGGGCATGCACATACCAGACACCCTGTGACATACGATCGGCCGATCTACCTAGAATGACGCAACTCTAAGCTCTGATACCACTAAATGTAACCCCCTAGACCCGCCTATGCGTTACAACGGATCCTAGGAAGTCACATTAGGGTCACAAGAGCGACCCACAGTAAAATACACATGAAAACATTTTTTTTCTTTCTCAAAACACTTATTTAACTGTAAAATCAACTTCTGTTTAAAATACTATTTCAGAAAATCATTTAAACATATAACAAGAAATTTCAAAAAGTACTTTACAGACTCAATCACAAAACCATACGTGACATACATGACATACATGCCCACTAACTATACAATACCGTACTCCAGAGGCAACACCGAGGGAACTCCGAACACTGATGTCAAACATTAGGTCATGCTATATTCTTTGAACCTGCGATGGTAAAAACAGCGTGAGCTTGGAAAAGCTCAGTAATACAGAACTACCAAAAGATGCTATAAGCTCATGCAGATATATGGTAGGCATAACATTTTTATGATGTTCCAGATAATACTTGTCTCCATTTATGTTTCGCTAATTTAGTGAAGCACTATTCTTGAGGACAACAAGGTTTGTTCTTTCTATGTTACAGAGTATTAAAAGAGAGCTTATTATTCAGAGAATCAACAGAGTGTCGGGTTGGAGAAGTTAAACCACGAAGCCTAGTGTGTTTTATTAAGTTGCAGATCGAACATACACAAGTATTTAACATCATATCATATGAGCACATAACAGATTAAAAGCAAATGTTCAATGTTCATACAGAAGTTTACAAGAACTCCCTCCAACCTTACACCAATATGAAGTCCCCCAGAACTGCATCCATAAGGACTTACCCTAGGCCCGATGGGCATAAGTGCCACCTAAGGGAATGCCTTAGGTCCATAAGGACTTACCCTAGGCCCGATGGGCATAGGTGCCACTCAAGGGGAGACCTTGAGTCCATAAGGATTTACCAGCTTGATCAGGGTTGTACCAACAGAGACTTCATAACATAACCCAACAGTATACCCCAGATGACAATCGGTATTCAGATTTCAGACATAAGTAACAGAATATATGTGACAGACATATTCTATTCAGAGTATCAGAAACAGAATATTCATGATTTTGACAGATAAATGGGCATACCATTGAGCATAACAGACATTTTCATCATTCATCATGCAAACATATTATACCATCATAGGTCAAGCTAACAGATCATACTGTCAAGTTCATCAGTCAGTCAGTCAATATCATCATAGATCAAGCCATCACATAACAAGTATGCATATTGAGCAGACATACATCAAGTAGGCAGAAATGTAATCATATATCCAGTTCATCAAACATAATATTATTCATGATTAAATCATTATACAATCCATTCAACAGAATACATCGCACATGGAACACACTAGGTGGGACAGATCATTTCTTGGAGATACTAGGCATTTACAGAAGGGGACATATTAAACTTTTGATAATTTGAACGAATTTCTGAAACATGTCCCCTATTAAAAGGGGTTCATACTAACGGTTTAACCCAGGTATTCAGGAGGTGATACATTAAGATCTTTGAGAGTTTAGACGCATCATGAGTTATTTAGTCATATAAGCCTACAAGGGCATTATGGTCATTTTATCACATATTGACATTTTGGTAATTTATACCAACATTGAATAAGCAATGGTTCACAGAACTCTGGTATCCTATTTGCTCATTAGTTTTCTAACCGGACATTCAAGAATTTCTAAATTAAAGTCTTTTAAGTTATTGGATATTTTCAGTGATGTTCCGATTATTTAGGCTACCATGGCTTTTTAGTTATTTGACTGACATGACAAATTTTATACTATGGCACAATCATATCAGAACGAAAATTTTAAATTCTCAGAGGCTCTAACAATTTATCATACCTCCAGAATTTGTTTAATGCGACATAACCCAACTTGACAGTACTTACCAACGTTCAGATGTGAGTAATTTGCGTGCATCAGAACTTAACACTGAATGTATTGTATGTCTGAACAGTCGCCCTCATACTTTACTATACGGTTTAACTTTGAGAAATCGAGCATATAATTTATGTGGATCTTCCTACCTTACATCGATATGGTGAGCGATGGGCATACACGTGTCGTATTTCTCAACACTTAGGGGAACCTTAGCTATTTAAGTCTTATTAACAAATCCAGAATTCCGTCACATACATAGTTACCGATTAACTCATAAGGGTATTTCGGTTATTTTAAACTAAGATAAATCTACCATTTCTTTCTGAATTACCATTTGGTACCTCCATCATTCACGTACTCAAACGAGATTAAGTCGTCCTAACTTTTTGGCCCTTTACATACGATTCAATCATTACAGAACTTGAGGGTATAACGGCATTCAAATTAATCAGACATTTCGGTGCTCGAGGACACTACCGTCTTTTTGGTCATTACGATCATTCTCATTTAATTCACGTATTACTGTCATAAGGATCGACTTAGGATTTCAACAATATTTCCAGAAAATTCTCATTCATGTGTTATACAGAGTTTGAGGGATTATCCAAGTTTGTATCACATGTATTGCATAATGATGTCGAAGTCTTTCCATTAAAACATACATCTTGGGTAGTGTAAATTGCATAATCAGGTCGAATGTAGATTTTAGGTCATTTCCTTTATTAAAGGGGTAGTTTAGTCATACTTATGCTCTAAGGGCATTTTTGTAATTTCATAATTAATATCTCTCACTCTGTGTCCTGGGCCTCGATCCTTACACACTGTTGATTGAGTTGCGGATTAACTGAATTTAACTATTAGAACTTATGATACTGTTAGCCCATTAGTAATCTTATTCGGATAATTTGGTCTTATTAATATTCGTACTTATTGCTCGAATCTGATTCAATTTAAGCAGAATTTACAGTATACGTCATCATAAGCATGCATGCGTTAACCAGATATCGACATGTACATAAAGCATACAAGGGGTAGTAGTGTATTACCTTAGCTCCAAGCTACATCGATCGATTCGTGGACGAAGTTCGAACGCACTTGAACTCGGATTCAACATCCCACAACCACACGGATATGAAGATATGCGAGTGCCTTCAATTAAACAAAATCCACAGTAAATCCTTAATCACATTGCTTTTAAACTGAACAAGAAACGCATAAGCATTTTTGGGTTCAAGATCAGATTCAGAGGCTTTCGGGTCAAAATTTTACGAAACGGGCTTTGAAAACGGACTCAAGACGTCGAAAAACATAAAATATGACTTTTCAGAAAATTTGACTTTTTGGTCAACGGTCAAAGTCAACGTTGACGTTAGTAGGTCAACGGTCAACGGGGTCAGAGTCAACTGGTCAAAGTCAACACTAACATCAGCATGACGTCAGCAGTCAATAGGGGTCAAATGAGTTGACTCGGCAGGTTAACTCATTGAGCTGACTCGAACTGAGTTGACTCGGACCGGGTCAAGACAGACGGGTCGGGTCAACGGGTCGGACAGTCGGGTCAGACAGCCGGGTCGGACAAACGGGTCGGGTCAACGGGTCAAGGCTCGGTTCAGGTTTGGGCTCAAACCGAGTTGGGCCGGTTCACTTACCCTAACAGATCTCGTCGGAAAAACTCATCGGAAAGCCGTCGGAAAGCCGTCGGTGGTGTCGTCGAAAGCCCAAAAGCCTCGTTTTCGCTGGAAAAACAGAGATAACATCATTGTTAGATCAACCCAAACATCAACAACACGAAAATAGGCTGAAATACGTACCGGAATCACCTAAAACATCCGGGAACGGTCGGAAGCGACGTAGCTCCAATGACGCCCTTGTCGGTGTTGGTAAGCCGATCGGTCGGTTTGGTTTTTCTCATCGTGGTGCGGAGAGCTCAAATCTGGCAGCCTCGTGAAGATCTAACGGTGGGATCGGCCGGAAAAGCTAAAAAAAGAAGAGAAAGTTGTCACTTCTCGATGAATTTTGCAACGGAATTTTACGACGAACGGATGGGTATCTCCGCGAGTGGTGGCCGGGGTCATGTCGGGGGTACGATGGCGCTCCTAATGGCGCCGACGGTGAAGACCACGGAAGAACGGTGGAGGAGATCCGATATGGTGGCTGAAAACGGGGTACAAGGGGTCGAGAGAGAGAGGCTTGTCGGGGATAGATCTTTTTTTTATTAAGGAAGGTGAAGGGTTGGGTTATAAAATCTGACTTAATTATGTATATTTTTTTACGCTTAACGCTAAAAGTAAAACAAGGCAACCCTTAACACAAAAGAGCCATTGGCTCAATGGTTTAAGCAAAGGGCAAGGGAAGGTGACGTCGTGGGTTCAAATCCCACCAGCCTCACTTATTCTTTCTTTTTTTTACCATAGAAATTTCATAGTGTTACACTAAGCGTACTCTTGAGAAACACATACGTGGAAAGCACATCGATCAAATTATAAAAAGGGACTCAACTGCACAAATCACAAATATTAGGGACCAAAAAGTAAATTCTGGAAATTTGAAGGTCTTAACTGATTTTCAAGTTACCAACATTAAATTAGTCATATTACATGCTTCCCTGTCAAATTTCACCTTAATCGGACATCTCGAACTCATGCAATTGCAAATACAAATTTCATGACTAAAACGTAAAGCTTACAAACCTCAAAACTATTCAAATCAGTGCCCAACGATCACCTATTTCGAAACGGGGTTGACCGTTCCAAAACACGGGTTCGTTTCAAGACTTGTTTCAAAACAGGGCCTTCTAGTGGCCAAACCGTTTCGATACAGTCACCCGTCATTTCGAAACACCAAGACCATTACAAGCCCCCGTTTCGAAACGCTTGTGAGTGTATCGATACGGATTGCCTAGAAACTGCAGAATTTGCTGGTTTAACATGCAATTAACCACCCAAACACATCCTAATGACTTCCTAATCATGCCAACAAGTCATCATACATATAAGGTACATGTTTGCAACATCAAAACATGTGCATGGCAACAATCAAGGAATTCCACAAGTCTATAGGCATGCATCCTAGAATCCAAAACCAAGCAACTAACAAAACACCAAATCAAGCATCATAATGGCCATTTACAATTCCAAATCATCAAAGGCATCATGCCACAATTAGGGAGTCCAAAACATCTCCCAAAACACAATCTAGGTTCTCATTGCCAAATATCAAAAACGAATAGTGTTGTGAAACATCACCATACATGAGCTTCACTTTCCCTTGGATTCTTAGCCTCCTTGTTGCCCTCAAACACTTCAATTATCTGCATTATTGGTTCAAGAGAGAGAGCGTAAGCACAATTGCTTAGTGAGGCATGCTCTAAAGAAACAACACAATAATGCATTTTATAAAACACTTTTCACAAAGCATTCCATCACATAATCAGCATTATTCATGCAACCTTGCATACATAACAAGCATCTCATGCTTCATTAAAATCAACATGTCATATTGGCTTCCAAGTGATAATCCATAACCATTTACAACCTAAAACACAATCGGATACGCGGATTACAAGCGTTGTTCCATACGCTTCATACACACTACTAAACACACAAGGTGGAGTTTACCGGTAAAATCACAACCCCTCAACACCCGTGATGGAGTTTAACGGTACAATCACAACCCCTTAACATCACTCATCGGTAGTTGTATAACATCACTAACGAGAACACGGGACACACAACACAAGATCCACACATGGACTTTTAACCACCATTGTGATCTTACCTTTCTCGTTAGTGTACTTGGATGGAGTTTACGATATAATTACAACCCCTCAACATCCAAGGCGACTTTATTCACGGTGCACCCAATCTTATAGCCGGCTAACTATATCTGATTCAAGTACTTTAAAACCATCACATCACTTGCCAATATACATCATTTATCAACAACAATTCAATGTTTTAAAGCAATTAATCAAAGCCATTCATCAACATGCATCAAATCCACATATACAACATATCAAAAACAAGGATCTCTTACCTTGAGCATCCTTCAACATATGGCTTTCAAAACCAGCATTAACCATGCCAAAATATGTTTCCAAAACAGAATTTAAACATGAAATTTATCAACAAATACATCGAACCGCTTCATGGCTCATACAAGAGAGTTTTCCCGAAAACTTACTCTTGAGCTTAGTTAAGTTGCTTATACTTAAACTAAGCTCCCAAAACCTTCAAACATTCGTTACGAAGCTGGAAATCCAACTTCACTCACCAATTCCGTTTCGCAAGCTTGTCGAAACGCCGATCAAGCCTCCGGATCAACACCACAAGTATCCGAAGATGTCTCCCATGTTTTAAAATCTTCAGCCATCACACCTAAACTCGATGCTCTAACCAATTCTAACATTTCGGCTACCAAACACAACCGAAATCACCTCCAAACTCTTCCAAAACATAACCCAACCAAGATCCATCACTTCTAACCATTTCTAAACATCAATTAACTTCCAAAATGAACCTAAACTCGTCCTTATACCTCCAACTATAACAAAACACCAAGATCACCCCAAAAACCACCATTTTCATAAGAAAAAAAATTAGGAAACACAACCTATTTGGGATTGCATTGATCAAACCTCATTTACATATCATTAGCCATCCAAAATACATTTAATAACCATCTCAAAATAGAGCCCAAACAATCACCACGAATTTCTTCAAGATTTCTTCCAAATCTTGAGTTTTAAGCCAAAATCAAGTTCATATCATTAAAACCATTTATAAAACTTAAATTAAGGATTGATAACTTGGGAATTTCAGTAAATAACTGAGTATTTAGAGGAGAAGAACAACCTTACCTCTAAATGTAGATTTCTCCTTGATTAGAGCCAATTTTCTTAAAAATCCAATGAGCAAATCAAAAGGATTTGATGTAGAAAAGATTATGAATTAATTGTTGATTAAATCCTCATAAATTGAATTGAAAACCAATGGAAAAGATGCTGGAAAAAAGTGTTTGGATGAGGGAATTTTGAGAGAAAAAGAGATGAGAAAGTTTTAAGAAAAGTTAGTTATGAAAATCTAAAAATTGGTGTTCTCTTTTTCACTTAATTAATTAAACATTAATTAAATCATTTAAATCTAAGAAAAATCTGGAGAAATCATTCTTGGGTAAATTAGCTCCTTAAAGATTCAAAGTTTCAATCCTTACAAAACAGTCACCACTGAACTTTTCAAAAATCACATTTTAGTCACTATTTCAAAATGTTGCACTTCCAAACCTTATTTTGTAAAATTGATTTCACCACTCTATTATATATATATATATATATATATATATATATATATGTATTAAAAGATGATTTTTAGATATTTTTTCATATTTTTAAAGCATCCCGAACTAGGCTTTCCCTAAAACCCCCTTTTATATTCGAACTGAAAATCAGATCGGTCCAGTTCAAACCCTAAACTTATAAGCCCAAAATTGGGGTGTTACAGCTTGTAAAGGGTTTAGGGTATTGCAAAGATGCATTATGTGTTGAGAAATCATATATATATGTGTGTGTGTGTGTGTGTGTGTGTGTGTGTGTGTGTGTGTGTGTGTGTGTGTGTGTGTGTGTGTGTGTGTGTGTGTGTGTGTGTGTGTGTGGCTTTAAAGGATAGACATTTTACATGGTTGCACTTACATTTATGTACTGTCCATTTCATAGTCACTATTGTCTGAAGATGGTCTAGTTCCAAAAGGAGAATTCGTGCATCATATAAAGTTAATTACAATGGCGTTGATTGTAACAAGAATCGTGTAAAGATTTAGGAAGTTCCATAAAAGTGTACCATGTATGTTGTAGTTGGAGGGATACTAAAAAAACTTAATGTTGTCCTCGTTTGAAAGATGTTGGTCCTAACAGAAATGTGGATGCAAACAAGCGTTAATCTTCATATAAACGTTAATAATGTGTGGTTATAGTAAAAAGAATCATGCAAAGTAAGATTAAGTTGCATAAAATTGTACCATGGATGTTCCAGGTTGAGGGATATTAAAAAAAATTGCCATCCTCAATTGAAATTTTTTTGAGATTCGGTTAAGCTTCGAACATGTCGACGACATTTGAGATATTAATTTCCTCTTCGGAAAGGCCTGTTGTGTCCACAAATGTTGGGGTTGGAAGTTGAAGCTTAAGACGATGGCATGTGTTTCTATTGTGTCCCTCCAATTTGCAAAAGGAACAATGAAAGATCTGTGACTTTGCACGTTGATTTTTGACATTGGTTTTTCGTTTTGCTTCTTTTCGGCGCGGGTCCTTAACGGGTCGTTTGCCTTCTTTCTTTGATGAAGATTCAACAGTTAATCGAAGTATCTCATCTTTCGTGCTCTGAAACGTTTCGTTAGTCTGAGATGCAAAGTAGCACAACTGCGTGGAAAGTGCTCGTAGAGAAGTGAATCGAGCCATTTGTTTCATTTCCGGAGGCACGTTGAAGTCAACAAATGACGGCGCACCAATCTTTGCATCTTTCATCCACCGCGGATGTATTAAACATTTTGGGATATCAGAGAAGTCTTTTTTAAAGTAATTATGTTTTCGATTATGTTCATGTCTCAGGAGAACACCTACATATGTCCTAAATCCTACAAGAAACTAGATCAGACAACTGATAAAGCATTAGGTAAAACTTCTGAGCTCAAGCATCTTCATTATAAAGTTGGACCATTTTCTTAAACTCAAAGCTAATTATATAATTAATGTACTTGCATTTGATCTTAGAAAAAGGTGGTTTCATTCGGGTTTATATAGAAAACTTGGCCGCAACAAACAATGTTCAAGAGTATGTCAAGCATCATCCTTTTGCTGATTGAATGCATGTCATCCTGATCGTCGATTCTTCAAAAATTTTACCCATTCGAGTAATATGATTTGTATTATATGTTTTTTTAGTGTTCTTTAATTGTGTAAATACAACAAACACTGTTAAATATGTTCAAATCGCAATGTAAAAATTTGTTTCTTATTCGTAAACGTTTCAAATTGTACTTATGTCATTATATAGGTGGAATGAAACAAATTTTCCGAAACTGTGAAACCAGCACCGAAACCCCATATAGGTGGTTTCGATGCCACCTACTAGAATGAAACAAATTTTCTGAAAATGTGAAACCAACACTGAAACCCCATATAGGTGGTTTCGATACCACCTACTAGAATGAAACAAATTTTCCAAAACTGTGAAACCAGCACCGAAACCCTATATATGTGGTTTCGATGCCACCTACTGGAATGAATTTTTTTTAAGAGAAAACGGTATATACGTTTTTAACTACATTGTTTCACGAAGGTTCAAAATAGGTCATGTAGTTGTAAGGAATTTTGTACATACACAATTTCTTACCCAAAAGCATACTTTGGTACAATTTTTATAATGATTTGTGTATATACAAATATTAGTAGCATTTCTCAAACTTTCACCCATAGAAAATGATATATACCTTTTTTATTACACAATTTCTTCAACTTTCATTATGGCTCATGTACTTGTAAGGAAATGTGCACATACACATTTTGTTGCCAAAAAACATACTTTGGTACAAGTTTTGTAAGGGGCATCGAAACCACCTATATGAAGTTTCGGTGCTGGTTTAGCAAAATGGGAAAAAGTTAAAGTCATTTACGCGGCTTCGAAACCACCTATATTGGGTTTCGGTGCTGGTTGAGCAGAAATGAGGTGTATGTTTGCTTTTGTTAAGGTGATAATAGATCTTGTTCTAAGGAATTATATACATATATAATTTACTTACAAAATATACTTTGGTATAGGTATTATAACGATTTATGTATATACACAAATACAAAATGGGAAAATATTGATTACATTGAAGGCGGCATCGAAACCACCATATTGTGGTTTCGGTGCTGGTTTGGCAGATACATAAATATTTCGACTTCAAGAAACCCCTTATTAGTTGAAAATTAACATTTGAAGTAAGACAGAATGATCATATTAAATTTAAGGATGAAGTATATTTATAAAACAAAAAAAAACTGAAGTCTCAAGTGCTTCGATTACATATTGAAATAAAAAAATGAAACTAAAAGAATGGAGTCTCCTTAATCCTCATCCCTGGCCAGGGAAACGACCTCCATGCCCTCTACCACCCATGGCACTTGTCCCAATCTCTCGTTGTGAACTGTGCTGACCAACCATCTCTACATATGATTGCATCTCAAACTTGACCCTATAGTTGCCTAATGAACAAAACATGTATGCATAAGTATGAGCAGAAATGCATCTTGTATAAAATAAGAAAATGATAGAGAAAACCTTAAGACTGGCGGTTACGGTTGTCGATGCCTTTTTTGGTAGCCATATAACCACAAAGTTGGCGTTGTCTGGCTGGACCATACAAGAAGGCCTGACAACGTTGCCAAGCCTCTCTATCGAAACCTTGGGCAGCAAATTGGGTATGCAGACGTTGAGCATCGAAATAACCTCTTGTCGTGCTCTCAAAAATTAGAAGGCTCATCCCACGATGGCCTTGAGGACGGTAAGAATGGCGAGCCTTAACAACAATATCATAGGACCTGAAATAGTCAAGAAGCTCTTGGTTTCCCATACCAAGCCACTGAAGCAGAAAATTAAAGACATTAGAAGTTAAGGAATTGTAATATTCATGAAAACATAATTCAAAAGTTATATAACTACCTTCCCATTTGCATCTTGATAAAGCCTTGTGTTCATTATCATCACCATGGGTGGCAGAGTATTTGGTGATCCGCTTCCTCATTGTTTGAAGGCGGGGGGCAGACAATAGCAGCATCATTCTGATTATCTCTCAAACCACTCCATTCCCCATAAGCTTGACCTTGAGGAACAGCCGAAGTACCCCTACGCAATTCCTCGTTCAATAGCTGAGCAAGTTGACGATAGAGTTTGAGCTTTGGTCCGCCTTTGGTTTTGGCATGTGTCACTAGGGACTGAAGGCCGCGAAACCTGTGAGTGGCACTAGGACCTCCTTCACATGCTGTACACTGCCATTGAGTAGAAGGGTCATTGATTGTGTTCATTCTATCGAAGGTCTCGAAAAACTTGTTGAACCATCTGCTTGTTTTCAGTGTCTCGTGGCTTTGTTCCTCCTCTTCATCAGAATCAAAATAGACATCATCATCGTTGTTTGATTTTGAGTCGAAATCAAGTTTTCTCTTTGCACATGGCTGAAGATTGTGACTAGAAGCTCTGCTCGAACTCATTCTATCTGAAGATATTGAATAGAATATGGTGAAGGAGAACTGATTATAGAACTAAACGAAGGGTTGGGTATATTAAGTTGAAGATGTTGTAAAGAGTAAACAGAAGAGTTGTTAATTTATAGGGAATTTTAGTTGGGAGGAAATTGAAAACTATGAATGCAAAGTGAGAAGGCACAATGCATGTTCATCAAAGGTACATGAACATAAAATGATGCATCTGATACAAGTGAAAAGACATGAAACTGAAAAGGCAAATTCGTTCTGGGGGTATCGAAACCAGCTTTATACAGGATGACCATTAAACAGTATTGTGTACACTTAGTAGTAGCAAATGTACACAAATTGGACCATAGCCACTCTTGAAGCATTGGGTATATATCTAATTTAGTTAAAAAGGCAAGTGGATGTTTATATTTTGGTTTCGATGCCACCTAATCGAATGAATTTTTTTTCCCATACTTCCAAAGCAGCACCGAAACCCCATATAGGTGGTTTTGATGCTACCTAGTGGAATGAAAATTTTGCCCATACTATCAAAACAGCACCTAAACCTCATATAGGTGGTTTCGATGCTACATAGTGGAATGAAAATTTTGCCCATACTGTTAAACCAACACCAAAACCCTATATAGGTGATTTCGATGCCACCTACTCGAATGAAATGTTTTACATTGTTGTAAGGAATTGTGTTTGTACACAATTTCTTACAAAGGGTGGAGCAAATTTACCCCAACAAAAAAATTCATATAGAATTGAGTATATATCTAATTTCTTATAATTTCAGTAAGAAACTAGGTATATTGGGTATGAAATTGTGTACAAATACAACTCCTTACTTATTTTGTACCAAAATGTGCATTCTTGTAAGCAATTGAGTACAAACACAATTTCTTACAAAGGTTAGAGCAACTTTACCACAACTAAAAAATTCGTAAGGAATTGGGTATATACTTAATTTCTTATAATTTTAGTAAGAAACTAGGTATATCGAGTAAGAAATTGTGTACAAACACAACTCCTTACCTATTTTGTACCAAATTGTGCATTCTTGTAAGAAATTGAGTACAAACACAATTTCTTACAAAGGTTTGAGCAACTTTACCCCAACAAAAATTTTTGTAAAGAATTTGGTATATACCTAATTTCTTATAATTTTAGTAAGAAATTAGGTATATCAGGTAAGAAATTGTGTACAAACACAACTCTTTACCTATTTTGTACCAAATTGTGTATTCTTGTAAGAAATTGAGTATAAACACAATTTCTTACAAAAGGTTTGACCAACTTTACCCAACTAAAAAATTCGTAAGGAATTACGTATATACCTAATTTCTTACAATTTCAGTAAGAAATTAGGTATATTTAGTAAGAATTGTGTAGAAACACAAATCCTTACCTATTTTGTACCAAATTGCGCATTCTTGTAAGAAGTTGAGTACAAACACAATTTCTTACAAAGGTTAGAGCAACTTTACCCCAACTAAAAAATTCGTAAGGAATTGGTATATACTTAATTTCCTATAATTTTAGTAAGAAACTAGGTATATCGGGTAAGAAATTGTGTACAAACACAACTCCTTACTTATTTTGTACCATATTGTGCATTCTTGTAAGAAATTGAGTACAAACACAATTTCTTACAAAGTTTTGAGCAACTTTACCCTAACTAAAAAAATCGTAAGGAATTGGGTATATACCTAATTTCTTATAATTTTAGTAAGAAATTAGGTATATCAGGTAAGAAATTGTGTACAAACACAACTTCTTACCTATTTTGTACCAAATTGTGCATTCTTGTAAGAAATTGAGTACAAACACAATTTCTTACAAAGTTTTGAGCAACTTTACCCCAACTAAAAAAATTGTAAGGAATTGGATATATACTTAATTTTTTATAATTTTAATAAGAAATTAGATATATCGGGTAAGAAATTGTGTACAAACACAACTCCTTATTTATTTTGTACCAAATTGTGCATTATGGTAAGAAATTAAGTATATACCTAATTTCTTACAGTTATTGTAAATAATTCGATTTTGGACTTAATTTGTTACTTTATAAGAAATTTATATATACCGTTATTCTTACAATTTTTGTAACAAATTAGGTACAAACTTTATAAAAAATTATGTTCAAAAAATGACCAAATTAACCAATTTACCGTTTTTACTGTCATTTAAGTGTCGTTTTTCAGAATCTCCCCTTTCTCCTGCCCTCCAACCAGAAGAATTTTACGCAATTAAAATATTTTTCTATCATAAAATTCCAATAAACAAAGGAAAACCCGAAAAAAAATATACTCCTACTTGTCCTAACTCCTAATGAATCCATATAACGAGAGAAGGCTGAGAGACGAAGTGATCTACTTACACTCTCTCTGGCACCAAGGTCCCCCTCAGAGCACTAACCAAACCCCCCGGAAAAGACCCGGACCTTCAACCCTAAACCCCATCAACAGAAGAAAGTTTGCTCATTCGGGATCCTACCCACCACCCAAACCCGACCCAGGACTCGACTGGTCTGCCCTTATGAAACCCTCATCGCCTTCGTCTCCTGGATGGCCACAACCCAAGTCTAAACCTGACCCCACCGTCAGCCCTGTTTCAATTGAAGACAAAGCCATGTTCGCCTCCATGCAAATGCAAAACAGGGTCGTCGAAAGTTGCAAAGGGTTTTTCAATAAAAGGGTTAATAATGAAGAAAACAGTGATGGTGATGATGAAGAAGAAAAGAATGAGCTTGACATGTTTTTTATGAGTACTTTTGTGGATAACAGTGAGCTGAGGGGTTACTATGAGGAGAATCATGAGAAAGGTGAGTTCTTTTGCTTGGTTTGTGGAGGCATTGGTGAGAATTTAGGCAAGAAATTCAAGGGATGTGTTGGACTTGTGCAGCATTGTATGTCGATTTCGAAAACAAAGTGTAAGACAGGCCATAGGGCTTTTGGATTGGTTGTTTGTAAAGTTCTTGGTTGGGACTGTGATAGGTTGCCTGTGATTTTGTTGAAGGGGGAACCTTTGAGTTGTAGTTTGGCAAATCCAAGGGAATCCCAGGTAAAACTTCTTATGTTTACCTCATCTTGTTTGTTGTGTTTAATTGCATGCTAATTGTCTCAATCATGGAGCTGAATGAGTGTAGGTTACAAGTGAACTCTGTATATTTGCATGCTATAGATGGTTTGAATCGAATAATTTGTAGTAGAATTGATATTGAGAATAATCATTCCTGATGTGAACTGCTGCCAATGGTAAGGGATTTTGTGTAGTATGAGTTTAGGAATTGAATTGAAGTTAAATAAGGAATTGTATTCTAATTGTGTTAAGTGCAGAACACTTTAAATGGAGATGATTCCAATAAAAATGTGGGCAATCTTGAAACCGGAAATTCAGATGACGAAGTCCAGAAAGAAGTGTCTAACTCTCTGGTAAGAGTTCATCTATTGACGCTTCTTAATGTCCTATAAGTATTTATTCTCATAAGTATTTATTCTCATGGCTAATTCAAAGAAAGAAGGTCAATATTATTGAGGGTATGTGAAAAGCTGGTGAAAAGCCTAGAGTTTCTCTTAGAATATTTTGAAACTAAGCCTTTTCCATAAAGTACTAAAGCCAACCTCATTTATTCATTTCGGTCAGAGCATGTTTTGTCTGATTTTTGTCATATTGTTGTGGCTTTTTCAAATGTTTATTATCCTGATATTGCTCGTGCATTAGTTAAATTTGTTTTTCCAAGCTCATAGGTTAGCTTATGGCAACTTTTGCAGGATAAGAGGGATGGTTTGAATGTAATTTTGGGTAATGTGGAGTCTGTGAATGCTGATGGTAATAAATCAGTTGAAAGAGAGGTTTCTGGTACCGGTCCGAGAAATGGTGAACTGATGGTCTGTGAGGTGAGTAACGAGTAATGTGAGTGTATGACTATTTGCTTTATCATTCATGGAATCTTGGGTAAACAAGGAATTTTCTTGGTTCTTTTGAGTTGCAGAATTCTTTAAAGGGGGATGATGCCAATAAAAATGTTGAAAGCCTCAAGATTTCAGATGCTGGACCAAGCAAAGCAGTTAATGATATGGTGAGATAACTATTTTCTAGCAGTGTATGCAAGTCGCATAAATCACCCACAATTACTTTACCAGCAACCTCAACCTTGTTCTTCATTGCATACTACAATGAGCTATGAAAATGCTTCTCCATGATCCACAAGTATAAAAACACATTGTTATTAAGTGAAAAAGGGGAATATGATAGTATTTAGATCCCCTAGTTGTACCTCTGCTACACAACAATTCGTACAAAGCATTATCCAAGTAGTTGCTTCTGCAAGTGCTTCTTTCAGATCCCCTCACTTGCACCCTTTCTTTTGAATGTTAAACTGGAAAAAGTCGGTTATTGATTTTCTGGTATCATCAAAATCTATATCTGTTTTGGAATGTGTATGATGCAGGGATTAGACTCCTCTCAGATCACTACCAGTGAATGGCCCTGCATGGAACCTGTTAATGAGTCCACTTCAACAACTCCGGAATGGCCCAGCTTTAATCCTTGTACTGCTCCTGTCACACACGTGGTTTCTGCTGAAGAACAGAAAAGAATCGACATGGTGCAGTTCCAGCAGAATGTCTTTGAAGCTTGCACAAAATTCTTATCTACAACAGTTGAATCAGACAGTAGCGAAGATGAGAATAAATTTGATGAAGATGAAAATGAAGATGATTTAATGGATGAAGATGGGTCTAAAGACAGTGAGGAGTTCAATTTCTTTCTGAGGCTTTTCACCGAGAACAATGGACTCCAAAGTTACTACAAGACTAACTGTAGAGATGGAGATTTCTTTTGTTTGGTCTGTCGCGGTATCAAGGAAAAAGCTTGGAGGACTTTTAAAGACTGTGGGGGGCTTATTCAGCATTCAACTGCGATATCAAAGACAAAAAGGAAACGAGCTCATAGAGCTTTTGGGCAGGTTATTTGTAAGGTTCTTAATTGGGACATTGACCATCTTCCGTCGATCATGTTAAAGAGTGAGCCCCAGAGCCATTCATTGGAGGACTCGTCACAGGTACCATCGATATGCAACTGAGCATTATAATTATGCATGTCAGAGATGCAAACTTTTGATATAATGAAAATTAGTTACCAAAATACTAAAGTTACCACTTACCAATATCCCTTTGCTGGTAATACTCGATATCATCATCTTTGTTTCATTTGTAAGAGCACTATAATGATGCTTCTTAACGTTCTATGAGTATTTAATCCCATGATGTGTTTACATAAAGAATGACAATAGGTAATTTTAAGGATATGCCAACAGGTTGTGAAAAGCCCAGAGTTTCTCCTATAATATTTTGAAACTAGCATTTTCCATAAAGTACTAAACTTCATTGGTTCAAATCAGAGCTTGCTTTTGTTTAATTTTATCCCATGTTGTGGCTTTTTTTAGATGCTCCTCACCCTGACATTGTTCGCAGTAGTTAATTTTGGTTTTCCAAGTTCAACGGTTGGCTTATGTTTAATTTCCCTCGATAAGGGGATGATTTGAATGTTGTTTTGGGTTATGTGGAGTCTGCAAATGCTGATGGTAGTGAACCAATTGAAAGAGAGGTTTCTACTATTGATCAAAAGTAATGTTAAATTGATGGCCTGTAACACAAGTAACGTGAGTGTAGGTTTTTTCACTTCATTCATGTGCACTCATGGAATCTGGGCTAAATACGGAATTGTCTCGTTGTTTGTGAATTTTGCAGAATTCCTTGAAGGGGGGTGATGCCAAAGAAAATGTAGAAAGTCTTGGGATTTCAGATGGTGAACCAAGCAAAGGAACACTTAATGATCTGGTGAGATAATTTTTTTTCTTGCACTGTATCCATGACATATAAATCACCCACAAATCCTTTACCAGCGGCCTCATCCTTTTTTCTTGGTATACCACAAGGAGCTATAATAAAGCTTCTCCATGATCCACAAGCATATAAAAACTCATTGTTATTTGGTGAAAGAAAAATTAAAAATGCTATTATTAAGATGTTCTAGGGAGAAAAGCCCGGGTAGGTTCGAGGCTACGTTACCTAACCTACCTCGGCTACGCAACAATTCTTACAAAGCATTATCCAACTTGTGGCTTCAGCAAGTATTTCTTTCAGATTCCCTCACTTGCACCCTTTGTTTTGAATGTTATAGTAATGAAAGTTGATTGATGGTTTTGGTACCAACAAAATTGTTATATATTTTCGAATGTCTATAATGCAGGGATTAGACTCGTTTCATATCACTACCAGTGAATGGCCTTGCACAGAGCCTGTTGACGAGTCCACTTCAACAACTCTGGAATGGCCCAGCTTTTGTACCGCTCCTGTCACACATGTGGTTTCTGCTGAAGAACAGAGAAGAATCGATATGGTGCAGTTCCAGCAGAATGTCTTTGAAGCTTGCACACAATTCTTCTCTTCAACAGCTGAATCAGACAGTGACGAAAATGATACTGAATTTGATGGAGATGAAAATGAAGATGATTTAATGGATGAAGATGGGTCTAAAGACAGTGAGGAGTTCAATTTCTTTCTGAGGCTTTTCACTGAGAACAATGGACTCCGATGTTATTACGAGACTAACTGTAGAGATGGGGATTTCTTTTGTTTGGTCTGTCGCGGTATCAGGGAAAAAGCTTGGAGGACTTTTAAAGACTGTGTGGGGCTTATTCAGCATTCGACTGCGATATCAAAGACAAAAAGGAAACAAGCTCATAGAGCTTTTGGGCAGGTTATTTGTAAGGTTCTTAATTGGGATATTAACCATCTTCCATCGACCATATTAAAGAGTGATCCTCCGAGCCATTCATCGGAGGACTTGTCACAGGTAACCACCGAACTACAATTCCTTGTAAATGTAGTGTCACAGTCCACAAATGTTTTGAGTTAAATAATTGCAGTTTCAGAATGATGGAAAAGCTGATTCCGAGCCGAGTTCAAAGGAGGATGTTGATGCACATCAAAACAATAACATGTTGATGAGTAGTGAGGTCAGTAATGCACCCCTATTGAACTAAACACTATCCCTTACTTTTTTCTCTCCTTGAAAAGCTTCCATTGCAGAATACCTTGAACAGAGAACCCAGCAAATGAAGATGAACCAGTAAATTCCCCGGTGAGTTGGTATTTTCCGAATGTTGATGTTATCCTCGTTCTTTACGCCTTTCAACGTGGTTAAATATGCTATTCTCTATTCACGGTTATCTATAATCGAATTCTCTTCTTTAACCTCGAGAAGCAATTCGCATAACCATGTTGAAATTTTACAATGCTGAAACTGAAGTTCCCATTGTCAACAGAAGAATTCTTCAGAGCAAAAGAAGATACAACCTAAAGCAGACAATGATGAGATGGAGAATTCAAGTTTTCAAAGATCCGGGTGAAGATGCTCACAATCTCAAGTAGAAGGAATATGTTAAAATCAATGAACTTTGTAGCTACCTACTGAAAGTCTACGTTTAACTATTTCATGGTTTACCATATGAATGAACTCGGATAGACGTGTTATCTATTCTGCAAAAATTTGGATCAATTTAGAATGTTTAAATATTATTATACTATACACACGCGGTGGAAATTAAACGCCTTAATTTTAGGGTTGTAGTGTAAGGGTTTAGAATTTAGGGTTTATGGTTAAAAGTTAGGGTTTAAATTGTAGGGTAAATATGGTTAGGAATTTAGGTTTTAACTTATAAATTTTAAATTTTAATCTTAAACCTAAAATTTTATTAACAACCCTAAAATTATGGGCTTGTGCAAAGAATAATAACCCTTCTAATTTAATCATTCTTAATCCATGATTTTTAAAGTGAAATTTTGGTCTTAATTAAATTTAATCTAAAAATTAATTAAATCTATAGTAATAAATGAATTGATAATAAGATAATGATAGTTTTTTTTAAATATGCTGGTGTGATGGAAGTATAGCATCTATTTAACTTTCGTAGTCTTTTAAAAAGGCGGCATACACCACATGCATTACTGGTGCTCGAACTAGGGTCCCAATAAATAATAAATATTTACATTTATCACCAGGACACAAAAGGATGAACAATAATAGATTTTTTTAATATTTAATCCATCACATGATAATATACGGCCATTTCTATTAATTTTTGATGTAACACACATCTCGAATCATTTAAAATAACAATATTTTTGTCACTTAGATTACGAGATCACTCGACGAGTTAGATAGTGATAATCTTTTTTAATTATAATTAATATTTATTTTTGTTCAGATTATTAATACTACCTATAAATACAGGAAGCAGCTAGATATTTTTGTTGCAGTCTTTTTCTATCCAAAAGAAATTCTCTCTCTTTTATTCCTTACTTTCCCTTTGCCTTTCCTTTCATCCGATCAAAGAATTCAGTAGTTTGCAAAAATGGCCGGAGTCGGACCTTTAACTCAAGACTGGGAGCCCATCGTTATCAGGAAGAAAGCCCCTAACGCCGCCACCAAAAAGGATGAGAAAGTCGTCAACGCCGCCCGTCGAGCCGGTGCCGAGATCGAATCCGTCAAAAAATGTAACTTTTTTCTCCCTTTTTTATCCCCTTCTTTTGTAAAAAAAAACAGAAATTCCTGATATAATTAGATTTTCTTTTATCTCAATTAGGGTTACTTTTTATTGATGATAAAGAATAATAAAAATCTGTTTTCTTTGTTAATGGGGATTTGCAGCAAATGCTGGGACGAACAAGGCAGCTTCAAGTGGTACCACTTTGAATACAAGGAAGCTTGATGAAGAAACTGAAAATCTTGCTCGTAAGAAATACTTTATCCCCTTTCGTTCTTTTTTTATTTAATCCAATTATAACTGAATTAGTCTGAATAATAGTTGATTTGGTTTTATGTATGAAATCAATTTGTTGCTTACAAGAGAATAATATTTTCTAAAGTGAATTTATTGGTAATGGTTTTTTTTTGGGGTGTAAAATAGTAATGTAAGTAATTTCTTTTTGAATCTATGTATTAGGGTGGATTTTTTTAATTACAATACTTAAACTATTTATAATCCCTAAAACCCTATATCGAAGCAATTGCGAACCCACAGCCCTCAGGAAGTGCCAACTGAGCTAAGATGGTGTGGATTTTAATTTTTGTATGGTAAGTGTTTGTTGATTTAAAGTATGTTTCGAGATATGTTATCTTCTGTAATTGGAAATTTTATCAACTTCCGAGTCTAAGCGATTTACAAATGAGTTTTTTCTTCATCTATATAATCTTTGTTAAGAAAAATTGAGATGTAAATGGGTGGTTTTCTAGTTGATGGGTACAGTAGCAGTACATCCTTGCATTCCTCGGAATGGTGTTTCTATCATGTGCAAGTTGAATTACTTGCTCAATGTATCCATTGCTTTGAAATTTCAATTATGATTTTATTTACATGAACTCGGTGAGTTACCTGATTACATGTTTTGGTAATCTCATTCAATATCTTTCATAACAAACAAGATGCTTTTTCGTTTACATGATTGACTGTTATGATATGACCCGAAGCCTAGCCTCCAATTGTTTGTTTAACTTATGTTCATCATAAGCTCCATATGTTTTCACTAGTTTCAAACATTTATACACCTTTGGGTTTGATCTGTGTTTAAACTAATGAACAGATGAACGAGTGCCAACGGAACTGAAGAAAGCCATCATGCAGGCTCGAATGGATAAGAAACTCACCCAGGCTCAACTTGCTCAGGTCTCTCTCCATCTATGTATATGCTGATGCATATTCCCTAAGAGTTTTACAATTTCATATTTTATTGTTATGTTCTTTCATTGAATCTTTGTTGACGTCCTACAGATGATCAACGAAAAGCCTCAGATCATACAAGAGTACGAATCTGGAAAAGCTATTCCTAACCAGCAGATAATCGGTAAACTTGAGAGGGCACTCGGTGCGAAGCTGCGAGGGAAGAAGTGAGGAGGGTCTTATCATAACATAAAATAGAACTCGAATATATGGTATCCAGTGTCTTTGAATCCTAAAACTTTGTGATGTAAATAAATGTTCTCGACCGGGAATAACAGTGTCTGATGACTATGTCTATGACTATTAAGTTTGTGTTGTTGAATGTTACAAGGAATTCTCTTTGCTGTTTATCGGTTTATTTTTTGCTTTTGTCAATTTAGAATGATTTACTCCTTTGATTAACACAGATGATGGTTTTAGCAAATAGAAACAGCAATAACTATGTCTATGGGATATGATTTGTTATACCCAAAAAGAAAGTAAAAACATTCAAGTGAACATAGCTTATATCTAAATAACCTTTGAGGAGTTAGACTTACTAGATTTTTTTAATAGAAGTCACTAGTTCTATTAAAAAAATAAAATATCTAAAATTACTACGACAGTTATTGTAACAAGAAATTGGTCATTTAAAATCATAAAAGGATTATATTAGGAGGAAAGGTAAAAACTCAATCAAAAGACTCGATAAAAGAGATATACGAACATCACTACTCGACGATGAATAATCAAAAACCATCAATACTAACATAAAGATGCATACGATAGGGTACGTTGACAAAACAGTCAATACTATAACTCATCGCTAATAAAAATAAAGATTATGAGCGCGTATTCAAATTCAACTCGAGGATCCAAAACATGGCAGATCAACGCCATTTTCGGCCAATGCAAGTCAAATCCAACACTGAAAAATATAAAATAAAAGACCTACCGAAAAAGAAGACAAAAAACGTGCCACAAAACAGAGAAAACATGTTAAAAGATAGAATTATTGTTAATAAAAACTAGAGAAGAATAAAGAAAAAATAAAAATGAGAATAAAGTAAACAAAAAGTAAGGATTACCGATGATGGACAACCAACGCTAATACTTGTGTTGTCATCGACAAAATCTTTTAAACAAAGTTAAGAGTTCTAATTCTGACGTTTGGATACAGTAATCGCGTAAACTAGATTGACATGATTCTTGTAATAAATTTGTGTCGTATCTTATTCGAATAAATATACTTAAATTGAATTAAAATAAGTATTTTCATTTGTAGGATTTCAACAGAAACTGGTCATTTAGGAAACATCTTTGCCAAATGCTTCTAATTTTGCCTAACTGGTCCAGAAAAATGGCGGCTAGAATGTCATGTTCAACTCTTCCAATGCAAAAGACCAAAGTGAAGAGTTAACAATAACGAACATTTAGAGCTAATCACATGCTTTTGTCGCCAATTTTCCCTAGAAAGTAGAAACGCTATTTCCAAAGTAAGCAAGGATTCATGTGCTATTTTAACTAAATACTCAAACCCCGACCTCAAAATATCAAGGCATGATAAACTGCAGAAAGTACTTGCAAATTGATGTTTGCTGCCAATAATTTCAGTAACTGTTATTAGATACACGATAAACATGCACATCATTTGCTTTTGTCTCGTTAAGGTTGTCTAGAAGTTTTGAAAGTGACATTTTAAAAAAAAACATTATATATTAAACATTTAGCACAACTTGTTCATATATATATATATATATATAAAGTACATCAACATAAAATCACTCACAAGCCAGTTTTGTACCAAAGCTTGTAAGGCAGATGGCAAAAGCAAGAAAAGCTGACAAGGGCTGCCTATAATCCATCGTGAATGTATCATCGCCTACTTTACCGAACTGGAGAACAGTTTCTTCCTCTTCTTTCCCTCCCGATTGGCTCTGCTCCACAGTTGCAGCCAGCTGAAAGTTTTTCACAGATGCTACGGTTACCCTACCGTGGAAATTCAAGCACCAGCACTGTAAATGTTCATGCCATCTTGGAGCTTTGTTCCTCAAAGTTGTATGACCGGATGCAGCATGTTCTGGCATTTTCATCTTCGTGTTATCTAGATGCTTGTCATCAACCATATCTTCTAGAAAAGGACACTGTATCGAGCAAACCATCCTCCTGGGACCTCTTGATTTCAACAGATTGAACTTGTAAGACACTTGCCCGACTTCAAAATTGCCAGCTGGAACTTGGGGGCAGATTTGCTTGCTAGCAAATCTGCGACTTGATCTGCTGCTCGAGGGCTTTGCACCACTGTGTGGTGGCTGACTATCATAGATTTTAAAGTTGGTACCTAGAAAATCCGAACTACAAAGATTTTGAATTTGTGTGTCAGCTAAAAAGTATAAACTGAACCATAAAGATTTGATTTTTATTGCAACAAGACAAGATAGTAGTGGCATCATAACTAATGTTCCTTAAAGATCCTGAAAAAATTTAACGGCCAACAAAGGGAAGTTTTTGTTCCTTAAAAGTATACAGTAAAACATAAATTGTACTTCAATAAAAACCATATCCACCAAGCAGATCCTGTAAACAGGGTTGCAGCAAGAGATATTGCAAGATATGAGTCTTGTACCTTAACTTCCCAACATAGGCATTACTGCCTTGAGATAGTTCATTTGGATCAAGGGATATAATATACTCAATATGAGCACCATGTCGATATCTTTGTGCTGCCAATAGAAACTTCCCCTTGTCGGTGAATGCTGCCAAAACATCAAGAAAATATTAAACACATACGGATCAGATGTACTTTTAGTCAATAAAAACAGAAGATGAGAACTTTTAAGAACCAAGCATGGGAGATGTCTCCACACTCTTCAAAGACTGGATAAAAGACAGTGTGGACCAGTTCTAGTAAAACAACAGTAGCAAGTTAGCAACAACCACCATATATTGTTTTCAAAGAATATGGTGGGCAGCCTGATATCATCACATTAAGCCCCGATCTAAGATGATAAGTTCCATGTATAGAATAGAGACAAGTCCAGAGGAAATCTCATTGCTCTTTTGAAGTCCATGGATGTGTAAGACCATTAAACAAATTGATAATCATTGTCTAAACAATTATAAAGATTTTGAAAGGTAACCAATCAAACTGACCTAGTCAAAGGTATTAGGTTAAAAGTCCACAGTTTTGCACCTACCTAGATGGAAGTCAAAAGTCAATTTAAAAGCTTTGACAAAGCGGATCATGTCCCTTTTAACCCTTTTTCAGCATGTATTCAGCATATCAGTCTTAATTAACGTGTTCTCGACATGTTGTGCTTGTGAAAAAGAAAAAAAATACTTACATGGTGAAAGAGCAAGATAAAGGAAGAACATTGAGTTTTTTTTGTTCCGCTTTATAATACACTGGTTTGGAAACTCCCATGGACCAGGCTGCATTAGCAAAAGGGAATAAAACCATCAGCGCCAGAACTTACTAACTTGTTCATGGATCAACAACTCTAAATCTTAAATGCATTTTACATACATAACCAGCAATCACAAAGCAGCTCAAATTCTGAAAACACTTCAAACTAATAGCAATAAGCAAACACGCTTGAAGATGACAAAAGACAAATTCTACTTTTTTATGTGTTCTCAATTTGTGTCATTTGAAACAAGTTATTTTCTGATTATTATCAGTTCAGAAAAACAGACTTAACCCTCAAAGGATAACTTCCAATCACCAAAATACGTTAAAAATGTCATTTGATTCGAATTTTGAATCTCTATACCCAGTATAGTTCTCCAAAATAACCCAATATAAGAGAAGAACAAAATAATTCCCTAAAACAAATAACAAGAACAAAATGCATCAATCAATAAGATCTATCGGTACAGAACATTACCATAAATTAGAAAAGAAACAAACAAACCAAAAGAAATAACTAATTTTACACCAATTCCCCCACAAGTTACCCCAATTAGAAAACATTAAAAATCCTAAAAAAAATAAATTGCCCTAAACTACAAATATTTCAAACCTTAATGGAATTTATAAATACTACCTTAAAACAATAGTACCAGGTTATGAAATTTTATCTCAATTTCAATGAAAAAAATGAAAGGAAAGTTATTTTTGAATTACCTGCTTAAGACAAGAAGGGAAAGTGATTTTGCCGCTATTTTGAGAAGAAGCTTTAACGATCTCTCTCGTAACTTCTCTCCACTTCTTACACACGCAAGCGCACGCAACAACGTTTTTCCTTTCGGGCCACAATTCATCACTCGCCTCCACGCGCTCCATGATCTCAACTAACAGCTCCGGAAGCAACGTCGACCACGAATCCCCTCCATCCTCCGGCGAAGACGACGACGAATCAGAAGACTCCGGCTGATTCTCCCTGGTCGAGACCGCCGCCGTTTTGGCCGATAGTCTTAATGACCTCGAGAATCTCCGTGAAAGGCACGAGGTTTTCCTAAACGACGAAGAAGACGACATCGTTTCAAAGGCTTCAAAAAAAAAACAATTCTTTTCGGTGAAATTTGCTTTTTTAGAAAAGTGATTCAGAGAGATGGGATTTTATGCGAAGAAAATGTACAAAAAAAAAGAAGGGAAAAATAACGGTTGGAAGAATGACAGAGCGGTGAGGGAAAACGGAGAAGGCCAAATAAGAACGGGAGTTACTGAGACGTGGCAATAAATGATTGGTGGTGATGAAATAGGGTTGGGTGGGAGTTGGGATCTGTTTTAGTACTTGACTCGGTCGCGTTGAATAGATAATCCTAAACTGTCTGTTTTTATGTTCCGTCATTCTTCTGAATTTTTTAGGGTTTTTTTTCATTTATTTATATTTTTATTTGATTTTTAAAAAAAATTTCAAAACAAATATATCAAATTTATTTTAAAAATTCGAAAATTTTACTGTAATATCGTTTGGTTTATGTTTTTTTCTTTCTTTTGAAAAACAAAAACAAAATCTTTTATAAACAAAAGTTTTCACAAGCGCCTTAGTTTTAGGTATAAGGAGTTAGTTTAGGGTATCGGGTTTAGGAGTTTAGGTGTAGGGAGTTAGAATTTAGGGATAGTTGTTTCAATTTAAGGTTTATGGTTATAATTTAGGGTTTATAGGTTAAAACCTAAATCCTCACTATATTACCCTAAAAACTAAACCCTAACCTATAAACCCCAAATTATAACCCTAAACTTTAAATTGAAACAATTATCCTTAAATTTTAAACCCCTACACCTAAACCCCTATACCCTAAACTAAGTTCATATACCCTAAAATTAAGGCGCTTGAAAGTTTCCACCGCTTGTGCATACAATATTAGTCCTTTATTAAATCAAATCATATTCCCGAATTTTAATATTTATATATCATTTATAAAATAAAACTACACTTATTTTGAATATATAAACTACACTTTTTAACTTACTTGGAGGACAATAGTTAAAAGTGAAATTATTTCACTTGGCAGTGTATTTTTTTACAAGCATGATTAATTTTACTTTAAAAATTAAAATCTAAACTCTTCCCCAAGACACTAAATTTTAAACACAACTCTTAATTCATAAAATCTAAATTAAAATTATAATTATAAATTATAGATTTTAAACACAACAACATAAACTCCTAAATCATATACTATATCCACGTCAGTGCATTAAATATATTTTTTGTAGTTTGTAAGGGTGGCATCGTAATCTCGTTGATGGAACTCATTGGCTCCATCACTTCGCACAACCGTCGTTATTAGGGATGAAGTCTGTGTGAGTATTGGAGTCAAAACATAAATGTTGAAAAGTGAGAGTAAAATCATAATTAATTCAATTTTCTTAAAAAGTTTATATAATTAAAAAAAAAGTGCAAGGGACAAGAGCCCCTTTCAAGATACACATGTATTAATATAACAATAACTTCAATCATAACAACAATTGGAAAAGGATGACATTGCTAGCCAAATAGACTATGAAAAGATCATCTTGTAAGATGGTTTTAAGCTTTATTGATGGCAAGAAGAAATCCAACCTCAAATATATTAATATAACAATAACTTCAATCATAACATAGATTAACAGATAAAACGAAGTCGTTCGAACGTATTTAAACAAACAAATTTAAGTTCAAGCAGCCGTCATAGTGAAAGCCTTTTATTTCAACAACATACATATTTATGGATATAAAAGTAAAATTATCTTATTGAAATCAATAGCCATTTATTCACTTCAGCAGCTGATGGAATGGCTCGCTTGAGTCCTGCATTGAAGAAAAATAAACAGAAATGGAACGTAGTGAATCAGTATTAATCTTGTTAGTCTAGGTAAAGGTATTGTACATGTCCTCCTACAATACTCCAGAGTGCATTTTGATTTTGTACTTTTGAAGTAAATACACAAGTTAATTTACGTTAGAAAACGGGTAAAACGATCAAATTTTTATAATAATTAAGAAATTATGTTAATGTTATGTGACAGTAATTTGAGAGATATGACATGATATGTTTATCAGATTAACAATAGCTTAAAAAGTAGATAAACACTATTCTTTATCCTGTTGATAGATTCATTTATATAGTCTCTCTAAGTCTGTAAATTGTAATAATATCGAATATTCAAGAATACAATGCAGTATCTCTTATTTCTACCAAATCGTTGTATTTAACATGTGAATATTATGTAAAAGCATGCCAAATTTCATACAACGATTTGTTTTTTTAAGCTACAATAAAACTAAGGAACATGCCATGTTATGTCTTCAACATAATTGAAGTCCAAATCAATGTGTATATGTTTATAAAACTACTTACATCATTGAGCTTAGGTTGATTATCAGTCTCCAACATCAATCCAAAATGAATGTGAGGGAAGCGAGCCCACTGTAGTTGAGGACCCATGTCACACAAAAACAAATGTTAGTCATTAGTTCAATGTAATCTAAATTAGATTATATGTCTAAACTATCCGTAATCCTCCTAAATCTCTAAATCGGAGATAATTACATACTTAAATGCGTTCGAACAAGTTAAGAATATACTATCCATATTTTGTTTGGAAGGAAAGGAATCATAGAATCTTTCGTAATTCATGTTTGCAGACACATGATATTGTAGAGCTGGTTAAGATCATATTGTACAGATTAGGTTGCTTGGGAAGCATATTAATAGGCCTGATATGGTTAATATGCTGCTGTGTACAGCTTGGGTGTATAGAAACTGTTAGGAGTTCTGGGGTTCGAACTCACAATTTTCATTACATTACAAACTTATAATATCAACGATGCCAATCGAATAAAGACACGCGTCACGATATATTTAGTTAATCATTTGGTTTTTGATGATGAAGAATAATGTTTCAACTTACATTCTTAGCAGCAGTGCTGAATGCCTCCCTGTGAGTGATATCAGGATTGTTCAGCTTGATCCTTTGAATCTCCTCTCTATCAAGATACCCCATTTTTTCAGTTTATAATCATATATTAATCATACCAAAATCAGACTAATTAGTAATCAAATTACTTGATGAACTGATTGTACAATGAAGGAGCCCTATGCCTCTTGTCGGGAGCTGAAACAAAGAAGGGAAATCACAGTTCATGTAAATGTACATAAAAAACCCTAAAACAAGAATCCTAGAGTTAATAAAATGAACTAAACACAAACAATACTTACGTCGATTAACAACCCTTTCTGGAGTGGTAGTACTTAAAGCTGTTGGTCGCTTTGGTAGCTGCTTGTTCTTGCATCTGGAGGAAGAGCCTAGGTCAATTCTGTACTCCGATGAGGTGTAGCTAGGCACCTAAACACGTTCAATAAGTCGATATCGATTGATGAAAAGAACTACAACTGTGAAATAATAATCCTAACCTACGTATGTATTCACCGTTTAATCTGTAAAATCTAAGATAGACATGTGGATGGTATAAAATTAAGACCCATCATCATAACTAGGGGTAAAAATCCTCTGCCCCTAATCGTACCTTCTTCTATGTCTCACACTAAAAATTATTTAAAAATTAAATTTTAAACCCTAACCTTAATTTTTACATCCTAAACCCTATACCCTAAAAATACACTTTACCCCTAATTCTCTAAACTTTAACCACAACCACTAATCTTAAACCCTAAACCCGTTATTTTAAAATAGAGATATAAATGAGGGCATGATAAGAGAGCAGACGATTTACATCCCATAACTAGAGGCCACTAGCATGTTTATTGGATTCTTTGAAGCAATTTTCTCCGCGGGGTGGTGAATTTAAAGAACGACATGTTTAAAACACGCAATCGAAAATGCATCAAAAGGTTAACATTTCTTGTTGTGCGTGGGCAACCTTTTAAGTTTGTGCGACAGAAAATATTATTAAAATATTTAACATTTTAAATTGTGTGTGTAACATTTTAAGTTCTATGTTTTAATATTTTAGGCAACAACCTAAAATATTATCGAAACCAACCTAACATATTATATGTTTTTGTAACATTTTAAGTTAACCGTGTTTTGAACTGCGTAGAGCAGAATCACACATTTTCTCTAGTAATAATTTTAAAAATGAATAAATACTTTAAAATTTTAACCTGAATTTAGAATTTTTAATGTTGATTAATAGCAAGGAAATGACCTTAGTCACATCTCGAAGTTTACTAGGTTCCACTGTAAGTACTAGGTTGGGGGATCTATCTTTTTGATTGGACAAGCAAAATTAAAGTACTGTTTTTTTTTGTAAAAAGAAAAGTTGTCTGCAAAAACATAGCTTTATCCGTTTGCTTCTTCACAACTTTATTTAGATTTAGTTTCCAGACCAAAAGAGAAGGCAAACAAAGGGGGGGGGGGGGGGGGGGGGAACAAGACTGAAGTGACAAAATCAATAAAAAATCCACTACTGCAAATTATATTATGTACTATAACAATACACATTGAAATATTGTATTATATAAAATACATATCTTCAAAGTAATTATATCATGCACTGGCATTAAAAATATTTTTGTTTTTATAAGCGCTCTAATTTTAGGGGTTATAGATTCAGTTTAGGGCCGGATTTAAGTTTATGCGCTTAAAATTTAGGGACTATAGTTTGAATTTAGAGTTTAAAGTTAGAATTTAGGAATTATAGGTAAAAACTTAAATCCTACCATATTACCCTGAAAACCTAAACCCTAACATTAAACCCTAAAATTTAACCACCAACACTAAATTTTAAACTCCTAAACTAGATCCATAACCCCTAAAGTTAGAGCGCTTGTTGAATCGTATATTTTCCCTATAATTAAGGGTAATTAAGTAAAATTAATCCATATATGTAATTTGAGATTAACAAGTTTAAGGTCATTACTTTCATACCAACACATATTCAATTAATTTCTATCAACAAACAGTTATATAATTAAGTGAAATTAATCAATATTCTAATGTGTACGGTGTACCATTATATATCATAAGTTAACATGTAAGTGATTATGCTATAATATAACATGAATATTATTTATTTAAATAATAATAATATGTGTAATAAATTTTTTGTTAATTAGATATTATTTATTAGATAAATTATATAATATAATATAATTGTATTATATAGTTTATATATAATTAATAAAATTACAATGTATATAAAATTCAAGAAATAAAAAGTAGAAATAAATATTGAAATAGGAAAAAGGATATAGTCTATAGAGATCCACTAACTGACCTAATGGTCATTAATGCTCATCCACCTCACTTCTTGGGTGGGTTCAAATCCTAGTATTTACCTTAAAAATATTATTGTAACACTATTTAATAAAAAATATAGTCCATAAAAAGGGGGAAATAGAGATTTTTTAGGGTAAATTATACTATGCATTGGTGAATTTTTTTGTTTTCACAAGCACCTTAGTTTTAGGGTTTAGGGATTTAGTTTAGAATTTATGGTTCATGGATTTAAGTTTATGTGCTTAAAATTTAGGGACCGTGGTAGAATTTAGTGTTTATAGGTTAACCTAAACTCTAACCTCTAAACCCTATGCTATAACCACAATTCCTAAATTATAAACTCCTAACGAGATCCCTAAACCCTAAATTATGACATAATGAAGTCTATAAACATGATTTACACGATCAATGAGATTTCAGATTGTTGGAAATATATATCACATATGAGAAAGAATGGTTCCGTTAACATAATATAAAATTTAAGGGATTTATACCTTTTTTATCATCGGATTAGTGAAAATCTATGACTCAGATTAACCGTAGCTAATGAGAAGATTTTTACATGAAAAAGTTAAAGAATTATCTTTGATTTAAACGTTTTAGTCTCAATTATTTAAAGTTATATATTATGTAAGTGGATCCTAAATCGAGAAAGAATATGTACACGAGAAAGAAGTGTGTTTTTAAATTTCAAATCAAAACCACTAGATAACAAAAACTCACATCTCAGCTTCAACAAGATTTTGATGCTAGACAGATTTATACATGCTGTTGGGTATTTCTTTCTCAAAGAAAGAAAGATTCAGGTTCGGTTCAAAGATTTTGGGCCCTGTGCAATATATTAAAATTAGACCCTTAATTTATAATCAATAATAGATATAAGTTGTTTTTTTTCAAAAAAAAAATACAAAAAATTAACTTATATACACACATAATTATATATATATATACACATAATTATATATATCTATAATTTTTTTTACAAATATTTAATTTAATTTCTCTATTTTGGGCCCCTCTCTATTGGAGCCCTGTGCGGTCGCTCCTATCGCCTGTCTAGAACCCCACTGGAAAGCTTCATTGGGATCTAAAAACAAGGTGATTTCTGATTTGGTACAATAGAAGACAAAACCGAAGAAAGAGGATAAAACAGTGTAGTGATCAAAACCTACAAACCCTAATTTTCATATCAGTCAAAATCAAAGAGAAGACATTTTAGAGTTGAGGCAAAATTAATGAAGAAATGGGGAACCCTACAACCTTGCTTTGCCCTAATTAGCCAAACTATAGCCTGACCCCTAAACCAAAACATTTTAGAATTAGGTTTTAATCATGGGTTCGTAGAGAAGCTCCTAGGATTTTTTCAGTGATCTGATAAAAAAGATCCTTTGAAAATCAACTACTTTGCCAGAGAGAAATGAGGGGTTGGAACTTGGAAACCCTAGGTTCCCAAGGCCCCAAGGAAATTTTCCTTGGAAAGAGATAAAATCCCAGAAACCCTGGATCTGCAAGGGAAATAAAAATTGAAAAACAAAAATCAGGATCCAAACCTGGATGTCTTTTCCAGCCCTGGTTTGAAAGGAAGCTGCCATGTTTACTGAGCACAGATTGGAGCACTGCCCACATCGGACTGTTATCGTTTCAAACAAGCTGCTGCATGGAACATTCACCTGCTCAAAAATCATGTAAAACATTTTAGATTATGAAACCCTTTTACACGAAAATCATCTGCTTAAAATGATTTAGGATTTTCTTTTAAATCTAAAAAAATGAACAACAGAAGAAGATAAAGGGTTTTTGGAAGTATGTGAAGCTTTCTTTTTCCCCCAAAAAATACCAGTCAGTACAAAATCTAGGGCTTTGTTTGATGCTTTGATTCTTTTTCATTTTCTACATGAAAATGGGGGTTTTGAGGAAGACAAGAGAGCTAGTCCCTTTCATTTTCCATTATATTAAAAGGAAAAGAAAAAAGAAGCTTTTCAGCTTTGCAAAAAGAAAAACAAAAACCTAGGGGGTGCAGTATTCTAATAAGGAAAAAATTAAGGTAATTTGGAGAGAAAATATGAAGGAAGGAAATGTCATCTTCTTCTTTTTTGAAAAAATGAATTTAAAGATCCATAGTTTCAATAACTTGTCTGAGATCAGAGGGTAAGATCTGCAAAAGAGAGGAAAATCAAGAGAATTTATGACTTTTCTGCAAAAGAATGAGAAAAGAAGTCTGGGGATGGTGACCTGACTTCATCACAAGAAAACCCTAAAATAATCATACAAAAGAAAACCCCCAACAAATTGATGTTCTCTTGTGATGCTTATAATCACAGAAAATGAAAGAAACTTGGTTTTGAAAGTTTGGGTCTTTGATTAAATACTGGAAAAGCAACTTTGGCTTATTCATTTATATAGGCTGAACGACTGTAGACCTAGCATTCTTCTGCAACTATACAAAAGCATTACGTTTGCAGTAACAGAAACTGACATGATGATGATGATGATGTGTATTAGATTATATATATATATATATACATTAAATAAGAAGAGAAAAAAGGTGTATAG
This sequence comes from Hibiscus tridactylites, assembly GCA_958450335.1. Taxonomy (NCBI): domain Eukaryota; kingdom Viridiplantae; phylum Streptophyta; class Magnoliopsida; order Malvales; family Malvaceae; genus Hibiscus; species Hibiscus tridactylites. Next base: position 96,532,383 of record OY288265.1, read on the forward strand.
GATCAAAATTAAATACCGCAAGAATTATGTTGCAAAGGTTGCAAGGGATGTAGCAGAGTTGTTCTGGTGCAGAATTGTTGGAGCTTGACATCTTTTTATCTTCTCTGATATCAAACAGTATTTTTTTTAATTATCTTTGCTTTGAACTAAATTTAAGACAGAACAGAAAGAGAAGCGTGATGAATAGAACAACAAACCAAACACACAGACAATAACTTCTTTAATAAACACAAAGTACGTATTTTTAATTATGATGAATACACCAAACAAACACAAAAAGTACTATATCAACAAGAAAGAAGAAAAGGGAAAACATGAAATTGAAGAAACTATGAGCAAGGAAGGTAAAGGCAGGCTGAGAAAAACGTGGGATTTGTAGTGCCATGGCAGGCAGCAGCACAGAAAAAGAGTACACTCGCCAACTCACTCGTTCATATTTTCAAACACATCACAGTCAGTCACTCACACACTCACTCACTCTGAAGAAAGAGAAATGGAGGATGGGGCCATGGGAAAAGCAGACAAAAGAATATGGGGTTAGGGTTAGAAATAAGGAAAGGGAAAAGGGTAGATTCAACTTACAATCCAAAGGTGTTTGCTGGGTTTGGTTTGTTTTTGGCTAAAACAAACTGCAACCTTTCACCTTTCTTCTTCTGCAAAAACTACAATGGAAATAACATAGTTGAATGAGAAACCATGGGGAATGCTTTTCTTGTTTATAATGAAAGAAATGATGTGAATTATTCTTGACCAAAATTGTGGGGGCTTTGGGTTTGATTCAGAAGACATATTCACAAAACACATGCAAATGTTGTAATATTTAGGGGACATGGTTACTTTATTCGAGAATATAAAGTGTTTCAAAGTGTCCTATACAAGGTATTGATGGAATACCAATGGACCCTGTTTTAGTTGCCTCCATATGAATATAGTTTAGTTCAACTCATAAGCATCAATGATGCATGAGTTGGAGGGAAAACGAATGGCAGATAAGGTTTGTTATTTATTTATTATTATCATGTATTTTTTTTAGTTCAGGTTAAACTCTTTATTTGTAACGTATTTGAAGGGTAATCACAATTCATAAGTATCGTTATTATGGATGGTTCTTTGACTCGGACCCGACATGTTCAGATCTAACTCTATGGGGTTGGGATTTTTTAAATTTTCAAGTTTAGTTTAAGTCGGTTATTTTTATGATATAGTCGGATTTAGGTTTGATTTGGGTCGATTTTGTGAGGATGAAGTTGGGTTCATGTTTAGGGTGAAAATACTCAACTCGAGATAATAGTATAATTTTACTCTAAATATTTAGGGATAATATTATAATGCACCTCTCTATATTTTTTCAATTATCTTCCTATTTTTTGAATAAAAATGAAATAATTATTATAATACTCTCATCTGTATATTTTTTCAATTAACTCCCTATTTTATTGAATAAAATTAATAAAAAGGATTTTTTTATTTATGCGGTGTCAAAGGCGTTTTTTTACTCCAAAATTCAGGTCAGATAGATTATCATCAAACGTCGAACTGAATTCGGGTGAAAACTTTAAATTTTCAAATCAAGTGTGAGTTGACAAAAACTCATCTATGATCATCTCTAATTGTTGTTGCTAATTACAAATTAATTAGAGAATTGTATTCTCGCTGATTTATTAAACTTGAAAATTTGAGATTTTTCTTAAATAATTCCACATCAATCAAGATTTGAGTCTCGTCAAAATTAGATTAACTTTTCACAGTTTAACATACTTTCTTTATATTTTTTTTCTGGATTTGCATCAGATTTTGACCAAAAGACTCCAAGAATCATTGCACTGCAAATGCAAATGAACCAAACAACTTTTGTAATACAAAGAATTAATTAATTGAAAATGTGGGTTTCATCTGTCATTTTCGATCCCAATGTTTATACAGTTCAGCGATTCACTCTGAACTGTAAAAGAAAAAGGGGTTTAGGGTCTCAACGGGGAATCCTGAGAGAGATGAACAGCTGACAAACGTACAAATCTACATACTTAGAAAATATTTGATTAATAATAAATTTATATAATGTTAAAAAAATATTTTTTGTATTAACGGTGTAAAATTTATTGTCCACTTGTGATTCTAATTTAAGGTTTAAGGATTTAATTTATGGTTTAAGATTTATGTTCAGATTTTTAGAGCTTTAAATTTATAGGTTAAGGTTAGAGTATATGGTTTAGTTGTTAGAATTTAAGATTTTTGGTTTAAGGGAAGTATTTTATATTGTATAGTTAAAACATACATGCTTATGTAAAAGAATTACACTATTTGTGCATCAAATACTTGCACAATATTGATATATTTAATTTAATTTAAAAGACATTTATTAAATAGTAATTTTGATGTTATTGTATCAGCAACTAGTTGGTCTAGTGAGATAATATATTAAATCTTAAATATTAAATCCTATTTTATGAATAGAACAAATTAGATTGAGAGAGTTGTCTCATAATGAACATATGCAATAAAAAATCTGAATTAATTAATTAATAGATTAGATATCGATGATAATAAAAAATTGATGTTATTGTATTTTTCTAAAATTACGGATTCGAATGATTTAAACTACCCATGTGTAGTGATGGCAATGGTGGCGATGGATTTCAGAGTTCTCAAGAAACAAACAAGAAGGATGAAAATCAACAGTTTGAATGGTAGATAGAGAGATGCAAGATTGCCAACAAGTATAGATAAAACTTGAATTATATAATGATATTTTTATGAAAAAGAAAAGAAGTAATGAATGCATACACAAATAACTTAAAAAAGTTGGTCCAAGATCTATTAATTGATCGAGTGGTTAAAAATATTTATGTTATTCATTTTTATATGAATTCAAATCTCGACATTTCCATTGAAAATGTATATCTTTCTGTTTAATAAAAAATTAGTTGGTCTAACTAAGTCCCTTAAGAAAGATTAGAGTTCAAATTTTAAGGGTGTTTATAAATGTTAAAAATTAAGTTGAGAGGTCTTCCCACATCAAAATTATAAAATTCGATCTGAAATGGTCCACTAATGATCATATACTAATGGTTAAGAAAGGAAACAGAAAAGAATAATGGAATCGTATGTGATATCTATCAATGGGAATTGAGAATTAGGTCAGACCTCACCTCATGAAAAGAAATCACTCAACCTATTAAATCTACGCCATCAACTCAACACAACTAAATATTTGGAAAGATATTGTAATGGAAGCTCACGAGCTACGAATATATTTTTAATTAAATAGAGATGTTATATTTTTATATAAAAATTTAAATTTATACAAGATAAAATAAAATAAATATTTTTAACCACTAAATTAATTAGTGAATCTTCACGAGCTACATATATTTAATAAAAGAACATCAACAATAATAAACACTTTCAAAAAAACATAGTTAAAAGTTAGGTCAAAACTCAAAATAAAAAGACTAATTTTTTTCTTAAAAAATAATATACAAATAAGTGTTTAAATTACACATCTTATTGATTTGGCAAAATGACAAAAGATGCTCCCAACGTTTGCAAGTTTTGTCATTTGGCCCCTTATTCTTTTTTTTGGTCAAAATATACCCCCAACGTTTGCTTGTTTTGTCATTTGGCCCCCTATTCTTTCTTTTGGTCCAAATATGCCCCCAACGTTTCATTCATAGTCCAAATATGCCCCTATTGGATGTAAACTGTCAATCAACTGACGATCAACGGCTTATAAATTTTTTTTTGACGTGGCATTAGCAGATCTTAATACGTGGCAAGTCCAGTCAGCATCAGCTGTTGAACGTCAGTTAACTGACAGTTTCCATCTAACGGGGGCATATTTGGACCAAATTGAAACGTTGAGGGCATATTTGGACTACGAATGAAACGTTGGGGGCATATTTGGACCAAAAGAAAGAATAGGGGGCCAAATGACAAAACAAACAAACGTTGGGAGCATATTTGGACCAAAAAAAAGAATAGGTGGCTAAATGACAAAACATGCAAACGTTGGGGGCATCTTTTGTCATTTTGCCTATTGATTTTAGGTTTAATAACAAAATAAGTATACAAACTATCTCGTTTTTCTATTTTAAGTGCCTAAACTTTTTTCGTTCCTTTTATGTAATCAAACTATCATTTTTCCCTTTTAAGATCAACCGAGACACCTACTTTGGTCAAAATGATAGTCTGGAATCTGGAGTCTGGACATTTAAAAGGGGGAAATTAGGCACCTAAAAGGGAAAAACGGAGTTTGGGCACTTATTTGATATTAAGCCTTAAATTTAAGTGTTTAAACTATTTTTTTGGAGAAAAAAGTAACTAATGTTTATACCATTATAATTTTAGGTGTCTGGTTGTTAGAAGTTGTTTACAAAAAATTATTATCCAATCAATGTTTGATGCGTGCCAATAATTTTAATTTTAAAACCCTAAATTTTCAATTTTTCAGAAAATCCCGAAATGCTCCAAATTTTAAAAAATAGTATCCAAATACCTAAAATATCTCAAACTCCAAAATCGCAGCCATTTTTACTGTCGATCTTCGCTCATGAGCCTAGCCCTTCGATCGCCAGATCTAACTGGTCATTTTTTCTAACATGACGTCGTCAGAAAACAACGAATGACGTAACAACTGAATGCCGATTTTGTGTTCTTCGTTCGATTGACACGTCGCTCGTTATTTTTTACGACGCCATATTTAAGAAAAATGATAAATTAGGTTTGATGACAGAAAGAGTGGGCTTAGGAACGACAATCGGCTCCGAAAATGGTGACAAATAGGGGATTTGAGATATTTTAATATTTGGAGACTGTTTTTGTAACAATTTGAAAATTTTCAGAATTTTCTAAAAAATTGAAAATTTTGTGTAAAAATCATTTTATTTTAACTTTTTTAATTTGAAAAAAATAAACATGATATGTGTCATATTTTGATTGGTTAACGATTTTTTTTAACAGCAGTTAACTACCATGCACCTAAAATTAACAAAATGAAACATTAGACATCTATTTTACTAGAAAAATATTTTACACGTCTAAAGTTAACTAAATGTATAATTTGAACATTTTTTTAAATTAAGCAAAAAAAAATTGATTTAACTAGTTTAAGTACATTGTACGGGTACGGGTTAGGGTTAGTTGTAATTATTCTTAGTATAATTAATTTTGAAAATTTATATTTTTAATTAATGTTAAGTTAAAAATCCACACATTCTCTTTTCAAAAAATATCCATACATTCTTTTTGGATAATGTTAAGTTGAAAATTCAAACACTCTTTTTGCATAATACGATGTGATAACGTGTTTAGAATTTTTAAATATTTAAATTATATATAAAAATAATGTATTTTTGGATATTTTGTTAGATTATTATTTTAAATATATTATGATTAATATCGTTTAATTTGTACGTTTGGGTATTTTGAAAAATTAATTATAATTTAGTCATTTTTAAAATAGTTTTATTTAAGAAATAAAGTATATTGTATATCATATATATATATATATATATTATTTGAAAGCTAAGGTGATTACAAGTAGTTGCAACTGTCTTTGCTCGAACTATGACCTCTAGGAACAACAATCGTTCTCTTAACCACTGAGGCAAGTTGGTTCGTGCTATTCCATATTAGTTTTAATAAAACATTATGTATAAAAAATATATTGTAACGCCCGTGTTTTGGGGTTAGGAGTTAGTCGAGTTTGTAGTTCGAGTCAATAAAATTAAATTAAATCAATTCAACTTAAATTAAGACCTAATTGAGCTATAGTAAAAAGGGGAGGGACCAATGTTGTAATTTGACCCAAAAGATTTAAAAAGCAAGACAACTTTATAGAAAAAGTTGTCTTCTCTTTCCCATCCCCCTTTCCAAACGTTGGAAACCATTTCCACCATCTTCAAAACCTCTTCAAAGCTTGTTTACTATTCCATTGTGTTTCTCCTTCAATCCAAGGTGTTTTTCAAAGGTAAAAATGTTTTCTTACTCTCATCTCTATTCTCTATCAACCCATGGTTTTATATTTTAAAGATATGAGATTTTGAAAATTAGGGTTTGATTTTAAGTTTGAGTTTTTTAAGAGGATTTTCATCTTGTTTTGATAAATGAAGTTGGGTATTTGTTTACTCATGTTAAAATGCTCATTATATGTTAATTTGGGTGAGTTTTATGGAAAACCCGAAATGGGTTCTTGGAGCCATTTTTGGATGTCAAAACTTGGGTTTTTGGGAGGTTTAAGGTTGAAACTGAAGGGTTGTTGGTTTATATAGGTTAGGAGGGTGTTTTGGGATCAATTGGGAGTCTTTTGGATGTTTGAAAGTGAAGGTTTCAGCCAAGGTTTGAGGGAGTACGAATTTGATACATTTGGGGATTTATTTGATTGGAAAATGTGGATGAAGTTAGTTTAAGCTCTAAAGTTTGGCATTGATTGAATGTTAGCATTGATTGTGGTTGTTGGTTGTGTTTTTGGTTGGCTAGAAGCAAGAGGAGTCATCGAAGGAGCTTTGGGACCGAATCCGAGTTCGTAGGAGTTTCGCTTGGTTGCTAAGGAAGGGCGGTGAGTGGTTTCAAACTTGTTTTAAAGTTTGGTTCGAGTGTGTGTAGAGTGTGTGTGTGGAATGTGCTTGGTAGGCCATTTCCTTATTTCAAGTTGTTAATTCTAGCCTTTGATTCCATTAAATGCTATTGTGTACTTGCCTATCTATGCTCTTATGAATTGTGGTTAAATTGGTGCATGTATATCATGAAATGTATATATGTGGTGAGCATGGAATGTGGTTGATGATATATGATGTGGTTATGAAAATTGGCACTAAATAAATTACCGGTTGTAAATGATCGATCATTAGGATTAGTGTGCACACAAATTGAGTCAAAACGTACGTGGCTTTGATGGCGTTAAGTCATCAAGGAGGAGTACGGTGATGTAATATTCCACCGGAAGCTTTTATATATTTCTACGGGATAATGAGTGGAATCCCATTCGTAGGGCATGTGGCGATGAGTGGAATCCCGCACATGCAAGGTCCGGTGATGAGTGTAATCCCACCGAGGTAAAGTGTTGTTGAGGTTTAAATCCGCACATCCGGGTAATTGAAAGTGGCCAATTAAACTTGTTCATATATTGTGATATGTGATGTTGATATATGATTGTTGATATTGATGCTTGATGCTTAGTATGATGAAAGATGCCATATTATGCCACTTGAAAGACTAGCTAGGTCTACTTGTGAAATTGCCTATGCATGTTCGATATGAGGTTTAGGGATTACATGCTTGAACCTTGCATTGTTGATGTTTTTCGTTTTAGAGCACCCTCACTAAGCTTATAGCTTACGCTCTCAATGTTCAACAATGCAGATCATTAGCGTGGTGTTAGCTCGGAGCAAGGCAAGAAGGGCTATCCAAGTTTGTGACTCAAGTACGGTGGTTAATTTTGTATTAGTTAGCAATGTTGCAAGGGTTTTTGTATGAGCTATGTTTGACTCATGTATGTTGATGATTTGTTTTGGCTATGGTTTGTAAAGCATGTTATGCTATGATGTATGCTTGTGTGTGGTGGTATGTCTTTAGACGTTTAGGTTGCCTTGATGTGGGTGCAAACCTCAAATGCTTAGCTTGTGCCTTTTAAGGCTTTTGAGTTCCATGTATGACCTCTAATGTTGAATTGCCCTTTTGGAATGCCATGCTTGGATGTCTTGTTTCATGCTTGCATGCTTAAGTTACTTGTATGATTTGTGCACCACCTTGTGTTGGATTGTGCCTCATGTTTTTAAGTTTTCAAGCATGTTTGTATTATTGGATTGCCTTAGGAATGACGCTAGTGTGTTGGTTGAGGTTTTAGAGGGATTCAGGGGCACCCTTGTGCCTTAAATCAGCTAAAACTGGTAAGTTCGTAGCAGGGGTATCGATACGGTTGGACCCGTATCGATACGGCCTTCTTGTTTCAGGCCAAGCGTTTCGATATGCGAGGGGGCGTATCGATACCTTTTTGGTCACTGAAGTTACTGTCCATTTCAGTATCGATACGGGCCTCTAGCGTACCGATACGGTTTTCTTGGCGTTGACCGTGAGAAGTTGACCGTTAGGGAGAGTATCGATACACCCAAAGAGTGTATCGATACGGTCTCCACGGGTTGACTCTAACTAGTTGACCTAGTCAATGCGTATCGATACACTCCTTAGGTGTATCGATACCGCCTGCAGTTTAAGTTTAAAATTGGGTTGTTAAAGGTTGTTTTGGGTTCGTTCGATTGTCTCGTGTATGTTGTTCCGCTGTTTGATCACTTAGGATTTAATACTCCTCTAGACAAGATTAAAATGAAAGAAAAAAATAGGGTTGCTAACCGAGGGGGAACCTTAACAGGTTTCGCTTCGGTTTTCCCCGTGTGGCCCACTCGGACCGGTCATCCGGCCAGACCGGGACGGGGGGTTACATTTGTTGGTATCAGAGCCTGAGGTTACCGAGACCTCGGGCAGGTAGGTGAGGTAAGTTTGATTTGTTAAATGATTGTGTTGTTCGATGCATGTCTTGCCATGAAATCCTGATGTTTGACTGTTCGTATGATGTTTTGAAGCATGAATTGTTGTGTCTGGTGTAGAGTTCGTGCCCATTGCTACTATTACTCAATTGAAAGGATTTTTGATAAAAAGGAGTACTTGAGCACTATTGGACCCTTGCTTTGACTAACATAATCCCTATTTGTCTGTTGTTGTAGTTATTTCCTTGCTAGCTGTGCCATGAGACCACGTGGGAGGCCTAGGATGGTTCGACCGGAACCACGGGCAGCGGCTTCAAGAGTTGAGCCAGTAGTTAGGGTTGAGGCTCAAGTGGGAGAGCCTGTAGTTGGAGTTGGAGCTCCCCCACCACCTCCACCACCACCACCTCCTCCACCTGGAGTAGGAGGCGAGGTCGGGGCCGAAGGAGAGGGACCTCAAGGAGGCCAAGGTGGCCAAGGACCAGCCGGGATAGACTTAGCTCCGTTGGTTCAGGCGATAGCCGGGGCATTTCAGGCTGCTGTAGCTGGAGGTCAGGCAGCACATCATCAGGGTGAGGGCATTGGATTGCCTTTAGAGAGATTCCGGGGCCTTGGGGCCGAAGAGTTTAGAGGGGCTACTCTAGAGAGATCGGAGTTGTGGTTTGAGAAGACTGTCTGTATCCTTACTCAGATGGGGTGTACTGGTGAGCGCAAGTTGGGATGTGTTGAGTCTTTGCTTCAGGGTGATGCCTACACTTGGTGGGTCACCATTACTATGGGTATGGATGAGGCCGAGATCACTTGGGAGTTCTTTGAGACAGCCTTCCGTAAGAAGTATTTGGGTCCGCGATACCTCGATGAGAGGAAGAGGGAGTTTATGGCATTGCTTCAGGGGAGTATGTCCGTGACCGATTATGAGATCCGATTTGTCAGATTGAGTCAATATGCACCTGAGCTTGTACCTACTGAGGTGGAGCGTTGTAACCGCTTCCGTTATGGGCTGAGTGAAGAGATCAAGACGTATACTCTAGCTTCGGACTACACTAATTTTGATGTCTTGGTCGCGAGGGCCAAGGACTTAGAGCACGGTTTGAGTTTGACCAGGCGGTCTGGTGGATCTAGTTAGGGTAAGAGGTCCAGTAACTTTGATGGAGGTGATGCCAAGAGGCATCGAGACAACAGACATCATTATGATCATAGGCGTGGTGGCAGTAACCACGGTAGGGGCCATCAGGGTCAGAGAGCTGGTGGGAAGTTGCCCACATGTACTACTTGCGGGAGGAACCACTCCTGCTAGAGCCAATGACTTTCAGAGAGGTCGCGGGCGCGGTAGAGGTAACTTCCAGCGGAGGAACGATGGTCAGAGGAACATAGCACATGTAGTAACAGTTCAGCCAGAGGGCGGAGGTCAGGCCAGAGTTTACGCTCAGCGTGGGGATCAGCATGACACCGATGTGATCGCAGGTAACTTCTCGATACAGTCTTTGGGTTTGCTTTCTTTGATTGACTCTGGGTCTACACATTCCTACATATTGAGTGAGCATGCACGGTCTTTGAATTTTCCTTGTGAGATGTTAGAAGTAGGAGTTAATGTTACTAGTTCCTTTGGGGACACGGTAGTGGTTAGGAAGATGTACCGAAGGTGTCCGTTAATGGTTCAAGGGCATGTGTTTCCAATGGATATGATGGAGCTACCTTTCTATGGTTTTGATGTGATTCTGGGTATAGACTGGCTCACGGAGCATAGAGCTAGGATAGATTTTGAAACTAAACGGATTTCTTTGAGGCTCACAGATGACTATGAGATTGTAGTGGTGGGTGAGAACGTGAAGTTCTTGTCCAATGTGGTTTCAGTGTTAGAGGCTAAGAGACTAGTTGAGTTGAGGTGTGAAGCATACTTAGCGTATGTGATGAACCATAACATGAGTGAGGTTAGACCTCAGGACATCCGGACAGTATGTGACTTTCCTAGTGTGTTTCTAGAAGAATTGCCAGGGTTACCACCGGGACAGAGAGGTAGAGTTCACCATTGAGACTTATTCTGATTCAGCTCCTGTTTCGATTGCTCCGTATCACATGGCACCGAAAGAATTGAAAGAGTTGAAGACTCAGTTGCAAGAATTGACAGATAGAGGTTTCATTCGGCCTAGTTCTTCACCTTGGGGTGCACCAGTTTTGTTTGTGTAGAAGAAAGATGGAAGCATGAGAATGTGTATAGATTACAGACAGTTAAATCAGTTGACAGTGAAGAATAAATATTCGTTGCCTAGAATCGATGACTTCTTTGATCAGTTGAGGGGAGCATCTGTCTTTTCGAAGATTGATTTGAGATCGGGTTACTACCAACTAAAGGTAAGAGAGGTTGATGTACCGAAGACGGCCTTTAGGACTAGATATGGTCATTATGAGTTTTTAGTCATGCCATTTGGGTTGACTAATGCACCGGCTGCTTTCATGGACATGATGAATATGATCTTTCATCAGTATCTAGACCAGTTTATAATTGTGTTTATTGATGATATTTTGGTGTACTCGCGAACTGAAGAAGACCATGACCGACACTTGAGACTAGTTTTGAAGACTTTGCTAGATCATCAGTTGTATGCGAAGCTCAGCAAGTGTGAATTCTGGATCCGAGAGGTAGTCTTCTTAGGGCATGTAGTGTCAGCCGATGGGATTAGAGTTGATCCGAAGAAGATTGAGGCCATTGTTGAGTGGAAGCAACTGAAGTCTGTAACAGAGGTACGTAGCTTCCTAGGCTTAGCCGGATACTATAGAAGATTTTTAGAGGGTTTCTCTAAGTTAGCCGCTCTATTGACACAGTTACTTCAGAAGAGTGTTCAGTTTGAGTGGACAGATGCAAGACAGAGAGCCTTTGAGAAATTGAAAGAAGCTTTGACCCAAGCATCGATCTTGATTCAGCCTGAGTCCGGGAAGGACTATGTAGTTTACAGTGATGCTTCTAATGTAGGGCTAGGATGTGTTCTTATGCAAGACAAGAGAGTAGTAGCTTATGCCTCAAGACAGTTGAAGACTCATGAGCGCAACTATCCGACCCATGACATAGAGTTAGATGCAGTTGTGTTTGCTCTGAAGATTTGGAGGCACTATTTGTACGGTGAGAAATGCACAGTGTACACCGATCACAAGAGTTTGAAATACATTATGACTCAGCGAGATTTGAATCTCAGACATCGTAGGTGGTTAGATTTACTAAAAGACTATGATCTTACCATTGAGTACCATCCGGGTAAGGCCAATGTAGTGGTCGATGCATTGAGTAGGAAGATGGTCGTGGACTTGAGAGCCATGTTTGCTAGATTGAGTTTGTCTGGAGATGGTGGCTTGATAGCCGCGCTTCAGGTTAGACCTACTCTAGGTCAGTTGATTAGAGAGAAACAGCTCTTAGATAGATCTTTGGCACCTCACGTGCAAGATATAGCCGAGGGTAGATCTTCAGACTACAGTTTCAGTACTGATGGGGTTTTGTGTTTCAAAGATAGAATAGTTGTGCCAGAGGACAGTGACTTGAGACATACGATCTTGACTGAAGCCCACAGTAGTCCGTTTGCAATGCATCCTGGAAGTACGAAGATGTACTGTGATTTGAAGAATGAGTACTTTTGGGTTGGCTTGAAGAGAGATGTAGCCGACTTTGTGAGTAAGTGCTTAGTGTGTCAGAGAGTAAAGGCGGAACATCAGGTTCCCTCAGGTTTGTTACAGCCGTTGAGAATTCCGGAATAGAAATGGGAGAACATTACTATGGATTTTGTTTCGGGTTTGCCTTTGACTCCTACGAAGAAGAACTCAGTTTGGGTGATAGTAGATCGTTTTACGAAGTGTGCTCACTTCTTGGCAGTCAACACTACTTACACTTTAGATAGGTTGGCCGATTTGTACATTGGTGAGATTGTTAGACTGCATGGTGTGCCGAAGTCCATTGTATCAGATAGAGATCCGCGGTTTACTTCTAGATTTTGGGAGTGTCTGCATACAGCTTTGGGTACCCGTTTGAACTTCAGCACTTCTTATCATCCTCAGTCAGATGGTCAGTCAGAGAGAGTTATTCAGATCTTAGAGGATATGTTACGTTGTTGTATCATTGACTTTCAGGGTACTTGGGAGAAGCATTTGCCTCTAGTAAAGTTTGCGTACAATAATAACTTCCAGTCGAGCATTCAGATGGCTCCGTATGAGGCCTTGTATGGCCGAAAGTGTAGAACTCCAGTTTGTTGGGCCGAAGTGGGACAAGAGTTGTTACCTATGCCGGATTTGCTCAAGGGGACAACCGACAAGGTAAAATTGATTTGTGATCGTTTGAAAGCTGCTTTGGATAGGCAGAAGTCCTATGCCGATTTGAAGAGGAAGGAAGTTGAGTTCTCGGTGGGTGAGAAGGTATTCTTGAAAGTGTCTCCGTGGAAGAAAGTGATGAGATTTGGCCGAAAGGGGAAGTTGAGTCCGAGGTACATAGGACCGTATGAGATTGTGAAGAGGGTTGGTCCGGTTGCTTATCAGTTGCGTTTGCCATCCGAACTAGATAAGATACACGATGTGTTCCATGTTTCGATGCTTCGTAAGTATAGGTCCGATCCATCACATTTTATGCCCGTAGAAGAGATTGAATTGAATCCGGATTTGACTTATGAAGAAGAGCCCGTTGAGATCTTAGCTTCTGACAGTAAGGTGTTGAGGGGTAGATCGATTGAGTTAGTGAAGGTGCGGTGGCAACGTCGAGGTGTGGACGAGGCCACTTGGGAGAGGAAGGAGGATATGGAAAGGCAGTTTCCGTATCTCTTTCAGTCAGGTAATTTCGGGGACGAAATTCCTTAAGTGGGAGAGAGTTGTAACGCCCGTGTTTTGGGGTTAGGAGTTAGTCGGGTTTGTAGTCCGAGTCAATAAAATTAAATTAAATCAATTCAACTTAAATTAAGACCTAATTGAGCTATAGTAAAAAGGGGAGGGACCAATGTTGTAATTTGACCCAAAAGATTTAAAAAGCAAGACAACTTTATAGAAAAAGTTGTCTTCTCTTTCCCATTCCCCTTTCCAAACGTTGGAAACCAGTTCCACCATCTTCAAAACCTCTTCAAAGCTTGTTTACTATTCCATTGTGTTTCTCCTTCAATCCAAGGTGTTTTTCAAAGGTAAAAATGTTTTCTTACTCTCCTCTCTATTCTCTATCAACCCATGGTCTTAGATTTTAAAGATATGAGATTTTAAAAATTAGGGTTTGATTTAAAGTTTGGGTTTTTTAAGGGGATTTTCATCTTGTTTTGATAAATGAAGTTGGGTATTTGTTTACTCATGTTAAAATGCTCATTATATGTTAATTTGGGTGAGTTTTATGGAAAACCCGAAATGGGTTCTTGGAGCCATTTTTGGGATGTCAAAACTTGGGAATTTGGGAGGTTTAAGGTTGAAATTGAAGGGCTGTTGGTTTATATAGGTTAGGAGGGTGTTTTGGGATCAATTGGGAGTCTTTTGGATGTTTGAAAGTGAGGTTTTCAGCCAAGGTTTGAGGGAGTACGAATTTGATACATTTGGGGATTTATTTGATTGGAAAATGTGGATGAAGTTAGTTTAAGCTCTAAAGTTGGGCATTGATTGAATGTTAGCATTGATTGTGTTTTTGGTTGGCTAGAAGCAAGAGGAGTCGTCGAAGGAGCTTTGGGACCGAATCCGGGTTCGTAGGAGTTTCGCTTGGTTGCTAAGGAAGGGCGGTGAGTGGTTTCAAACTTGTTTTAAAGTTTGGTTCGAGTGTGTGTGTGGAATGTGCTTTGTAGGCCATTTCCTTATTTCAAGTTGTTAATTCTAGCCTTTGATTCCATTAAATGCTATTGTGTACTTGCCTATCTATGCTCTTGTGAATTGTGGTTAAATTGGTGCATGTATATCATGAAATGTATATATGTGGTGAGCATGGAATGTGGTTGATGATATATGATGTGGTTATGAAAATTGGCACTAAATAAATTACCGGTTGTAAATGATCGATCATTAGGATTAGTGTGCACACAAATTGAGTCAAAACGTACGTGGCCTCGATGGCGTTAAGTCATCAAGGAGGAGTACGGTGATGTAATATTCCACCGGAAGCTATTATATATTTCTACGGGATGATGAGTGGAATCCCATCCGTAGGGCATGTGGCGATGAGTGGAATCCCGCACATGCAAGGTCCGGTGATGAGTGTAATCCCACCGAGGTAAAGTGTTGTTGAGGTTTAAATCCGCACATCCGGGTAATTGAAAGTGGCCAATTAAACTTGTTCATATATTGTGATATGTGATGTTGATATATGATTGTTGATATTGATGCTTGATGCTTAGTATGATGAAAGATGCCATATTATGCCACTTGAAAGACTAGCTAGGTCTACTTGTGAAATTGCCTATGCATGTTCGATATGAGGTTTAGGGATTACATGCTTGAACCCTGCATTGTTGATGTTTTTCATTTTAGAGCACCCTCACTAAGCTTATAGCTTACGCTCTCAATGTTCAACAATGCAGATCATTAGCGTGGTGTTAGCTCGGAGCAGGGCAAGAAGGGCTATCCAAGTTTGTGACTCAAGTACGGTGGTTAATTTTGTATTAGTTAGCAATGTGGCAAGGGTTTTTGTATGAGCTATGTTTGACTCATGTATGTTGATGATTTGTTTTGGCTATGGTTTGTAAAGCATGTTATGCTATGATGTATGCTTGTGTGTGGTGGTATGTCTTTAGACGTTTAGGTTGCCTTGATGTGGGTGCAAACCTCAAATGCTTATCTTGTGCCTTTTAAGGCTTTTGAGTTCCATGCATGACCTTAAATGTTGAATTGCCCTTTTGGAATGCTATGCTTGGATGTCTTGTTTCATGGTTGCATGCTTAAGTTACTTGTATGATTTGTGCACCACCTTGTGTTGGATTGTGCCTCATGTTTTTAAGTTTTCAAGCATGTTTGTATTGTTGGATTGCCTTAGGAATGATGTTAGTGTGTTGGTTGAGGTCTTAGAGGGATTCAGGGGCACCCTTGTGCCTTAAATCAGCTAAAATTGGTAAGTTCGTAGCAGGGGTATTGATACGGTTGGACCCGTATCGATACGGCCTTCTTGTTTCAGGCTACACGTTTCGATACGCGAGGTGGCGTATCGATACCTTTTTGGTCACTGAAGTTACTGTCCATTTTGGTATCGATACGGGCCTCTGGCGTACCGATACGGTTTTCTTGGCGTTGACCGTGAGAAGTTGACCGTTAGGGAGAGTATCGATACACTCTTTGGGTGTATCGATACGGTCTCCACGGGTTGACTCTGACCAGTTGACCTAGTCAAGGTGTATCGATACACTCCTTAGGTGTATCGATACCGCCTGCAGTTTAAGTTTAAAATTGGGCTGTTAAAGGTTGTTTTGGGTTCGTTCGATTGTCTCGTGTATGTTGTTCCGATGTTTGATCACTTAGGATTTAATACTCCTCTAGACAAGATTAAAATAAAAGAAAGAAAAATAGGGTTGCTAACCGAGGGGGAACCTTAACGGGTTTCGCTTCGGTTTTCCCCGTGTGGCCCACTCGGACCGGTCATCCGGCCAGACCGGGACGAGGGGGTTACATGTATAAAGAATTAACTAAAATACTATGGGGCGACTTCATTGCTAGATCCTCAGGGTAGGTAGTGTCCACCTAAACTTTTTAAACTTCACACATTTGACTTTAATTTTTTTAATTTTATGTATTAATCCTTAAACATTTTTAATCTTTATGATTTATGTCCAGGGACGAAGCCAGGATCCAATCTCAGGAGGGGCCAAATTATTCATTCAAAATAAAACAAGAATTTATTAAGCGTTTAAACTCAAAATTGAGGGACAATGCTTAATCTATCTAATATTTAAAGTTATATGGACTTAAATTGTCATTAGACCAAAAAAATTGAAGGGAACAAATTAAAATTTTGGAGAATTTAATTGACAATATTAAAAAACATATTTTTTAATATGAATTCCTAAAAGTTTGAGGGGCTGAATTAAATTTTCAAAAAATAGAGCACTTGTTACGAAAATTTTAAATTATAGGGGGGCAAGGCCCCTTTAGGCCTAGCCTAAGCTCCATCCTTGTTCATGTTCACCTTGAAAATTTTGAAATTTTATGTATGTCTTGTGTCCACTCTAAAAAATATTTTCAAATTTAACACTGAATAACTTTTATAAAGAAATTCGTGAACGGGTATAACTATTCATATAGTATTTACAATTTTAAAACGATTATTCATAAGTTTTTGGATTATTATTGGTATAAGTGAAGCGTAATCTTCACTTGTGGTTTCTTTTGTTTAGGTTTTATTCTATTTAGGTCACCCAAATTTAAAAAAGATTATTCTTGTCACTTACGTTTTAAAAACGTTTCTATTTTGGTCACTAGATCGTTAGTCTCCGTTACTTTTGTTTTTGGTACGTTTTGTTTTGGTCACCAATTTTAATTTTTTTTGTTCAAGTCACTTACGTTATCGTTTTGTTCTATTTTGGTCATTGTGTCATTATTCCCCGTTAATTTGATGATGTGTCACATTAATAAAAATGGTTACCTTCTAATTTAATCCTATACTTTTAATTTTTTTCACCATCTTCAAACAAAAAAAAATCTATAATCTTTTTGTCTCCCAAAATTAGGGATGGGCACGGGTCGGGTAGGGTCGGGTTTTTGGCCCACCCAAACCCGACACGAAAATAGGCACCCTAAACACGCACCCGACCCAAACTTTTTTTTCTCAAAAAACTCGATTCGACCCGAAAATAAATATATTAAAACTGACCCGACCCGAACTATATAAAATAAATTAAATTTAGGGACTTAATTGTAAAAAAATAGTTTTAAGGGACTTAATTGTAAAAAAATATAATTTAAAGGAATAAATTATAAATAAAAATTAATTTTAAGGACTTAATTATATATATATATATAGAGGGGTATTATTATAAGTATCCCAAAAATTTAGGGAAAAATTACACTATTAGTCTCGAGTCGGTCGAATATTTTCCACCCTAAACCCGAATCCGACCCGAGTTTACCCCTTACAAAAACCCGACCCGACCCGGACCCGATTTTTTCATTATAAAATCCAACCCGATCGGGTCGGGTCGGTCGGAACCCGTCGGGTCCAGGTATAATGCCCATCCCTACCCAAAATCTATCTCCTTTCACCGATCGGGCTTGTTAACTCTAGGTTCCACTGGAACCATACAAACGCTTTGTTTGTCTTCAATTTTTTGAATGATTTTTTTCATTTTCTTTTATTTCTTGAAAGGAATAGAGGGTGCATTCGGTTAAATTCGGTTAACCGACCGAGCCGAACTACCCAAAATCCATTAACGTAATATTTTCCCTTTTAACCGTTAACTGAACCATAACTTTTTTCGAAAATTTTTAACTGAACCAAAAAAATCGGTTAATTCAGTTGGTTTTTGAATTAACCGAAATTTGTTATAAAATTTTGGGTATATCACACAACTGGTCACTAAATTATGCTAAAATAATCTTTTTAGTCACTGGACTTTCATTTTATGCTAATTTAATAAAAAAAATAATGACCATTTTATAATATATCAAAAAAAATTAATGATCATTTTATAGTTTTTAAAATTTAAATGACCAAAAATAAATATATGTAATATATATAATATTTAATATATAATAATTTTGGCTAATTCGGTTAATTAACCGGTTTCGAACCGAATTAACCGATAACTGAAGTTTGAAAAAAATCTTAACCGTTAACCAATTTTACCTAAAATTAACCGACTGATTAACAAAAAAAATCAGTTTGGTCGATTAATTTGGTTAAAACCGAATAATGCACACCCCTAGAAAGGAGCCACCACATAGGCGAATGAGAATAACATAATTATTCTAATTGTCTTCTTTGGTTAGTTCTGTACTGAAGTTAACATCAGCTGCGTTTTACTATTTCAGTAGACATTTGTAGCTAATGGTAGCTAAGGCAACAACAACGGTTGACGGCGGTGGCATCAGTAAAATGAAGGTTAAGGTTGGAGAGGAGATTTGTTTATGGTTTTTTATGTTTGAAGATGGTGAAAAAAATAAAAGTTTAAGGATTAAATTAGAAGTTACTCATTTTTATTAACATGACACATAATTAAACTAACGGGGATTAATGGCCAGTGACCAAATTAGAATAAAACGATAACGTAAGTGACTTAAACAAAAATAAAATAAAATTAGTGACCAAAACTAAACATACTGGAAACAAAAGTAACAAAGACTAACGGTCCAATGGCCAAGATAGAAACGATTTTAAATGTAATTCACAAAAACAACCTTTTTTAAATTTGAATGACCAAAATAAAATAAAACCTAAACAAAATGGATTACAGCTAAAAAGTACCCATAAGTAAATGTTTAATTCTTCATTTAATTTAAAATGTATAATATTTTTAAAATAATCATAAATCTGTTCACCTATTTCACAAATATCTTCATCTCCTACATATATAGAAGTATAAACTATGCATACAAATATAATTTACATGTATGATATTAATATATTAATTTATTTTTAAGTAATAATCCATGTGATATATATAATTAAAAACTGACAATCTTTAAATTAAATTATACAATGAATTAAAACTTTTAAATGATAATTTTTAATTCTTAATCTTAAACCTAATCCTTATTCATAAAATAACATAAATATGATTTTGGTTTATGGGTGCGAAAAGTCATTGAAATTTAGATAAAATAATATATTAAGTCCCTATTTTTTTGTGTCCAAGTAAGGCTTTGTATCAAAAATCTCAGCAGTTCACCCCTTTAATTAATATTATCGTTATATTAAAAATAATTAATATTGATCGTTGAACCTAATGAATTTGTTGGACCAATTGATGTCTCATGTCGCATTACAATGTTATCATGTGATATTTTTATCTTTTTATTTACCTTAATATTATATATATATATATATTATTTTAATTATAATATATAAAAGCTTAACTATAAAATATGTGCCTAAACTATACATCTTTTTTGCAATAAGTGTCTAACGTTATTTTTTGGCTGAAATATATGTCTAATATTTTTTTTGTCTAAAATAAGTATCTAAAATTTCATTTCGCTACTGTTTTAAGGTAACGCTGTTAAAAAAATGCATCACCCAATTAGAATTCAACATGTGTCTTTTAATTTAATTTTTTTTCAAATAAAAATGAAAAATTAAAACTGATTTTTAAAAATATCTCATAATTTTTAAAAATCACAAAACAATTCTAAATCCCTAAACCTCAAACTTTCAAAATTCATGCCATTGTCACCGTTGATTGCCTCGCCGAACCCCACCACTATCGTCGGTGGAGGTCCCTCCATTTCCCACAACCACTCACTACTGGTAATCGACGGGAAGCGTGCCAACCGATGGATGGTTGGTTGGGGTAATGGTCGTTGTTCGATGTCTGATTGACACACCTCCCACCAATTATCGGCAATGGGTGGTTGGGGTAATGGTCGGGGCCCTCCGACGACGACAGTGAGGTCCTGCGAAGCTATCGGTTGTGACAATGACGTGAATTTTAAGGATTTAAGATTGTTTTGTGATTTTTTAAAATTTTAAGATATTTCAATTATTTTCTTTTCAATTTATTTTTAAATTAAAAATTAAAAATAAAAGAAAAGTGTCAGCTATAAATGGGTGATTGAATTTTTTTTGACAAGTTGACTTTAAAACGGGCTAAAATGAAACGTTAGACTCATATTTCAGTTAAAAATACTTTAGGCACATATTATAAAAGTATTTAATTTATGTATTTATTTTGTAATTAAGCCATAATATATATATATATATACACTTGTATAACTCATACTAATCATATATATATAGTATGAGTTATACACGTTTTGTTTATGAATAGGCATAAAGTCAAAAAAGATCCTAATGTTTGACTGACTTATTTTTTTTAACCAATTTAACCTCAACGGATTCATTTTGGGTCAAAATGACCCCTCTGTGGATGAAAATTATTAGTCAACAGACGATAAACAACTTGAAATACTTGACAGAATGACGCGTCAGAAGACAAAAAATATTTTATACAATTTTATAAAAATATTTTTGAATAATGTCGCTATGTAAACCAAAATTGTCTATATGACACTGCTATCGCGGCGTGCACTGCCATGTAGGTTTATCACGTCATTTCAAGTTATTTATCGTCAGCTGACTAATAGTTTTTGTCCGCATAAAAATCATTTTGATCCAAAATGAATTATTAGAAGTTAAATTAATTTAAAAAAATAAAAACCAAAATGACTACTCAATTAAATGTTACAATTATTTTTTAACGGTACACCTTATGAATATGGGGTTTGGTTTTCAGAAAGAATATTTCTGACAAATGGTCATGTAGGAACTAGGAAGAAAGACAGCTTAGGACTTTGAGAAGAGATTAAATGGTAATAGATGGATGGACAATTGTTTTCATTAAAATTATGTTTAAAAGAAAATATCATCCTCTTCACATGACTTTCACGCAATTTCTTGGCTGCCATATTCTCAAACCTGCTGCATGCATCACTTTTCTACACAATATATATATATATATATATATATATATGAAGTCATTAATGTTTTAGGCCTCGAAATTTAATAATTTTAATATAACATAATTATATATTTTTATATTCTTTTAATGTTTTAGGCCTATTGCAGCTTCGAGCTAGAGCTCATATTGTTAACAAAGTAAAACTCAATATAGAGAATATTTTATCAGACTTTTTATTCAAGTGAATATTTACATTGACAAACTTTGACTTATATATAACTCAACACTTCACTAACTAACTAACTGCTTAACAATCATGAACTAACTCTAACAAATGCTAACCACCTAACTGATTGAATTAACTGCCCCTAATTTTAACACTCCCTGTCTTGCTGAAAAATATTCTTCAATTCCAACTTGGAAATTAGGTGGTAATGTTGCTGACTTCCCAAAGCCTTTGTCATAACATCAGCTAGTTGTTCATGTGTTAAAATATACTCTATTTGTATCAAGCTTTGCTGAATTTTTCTCCGTATGAAATGACAGTCGATCTCTATGTGTTTTGTTCTTTCATGAAATACTGGGTTAGCTGCAATCTGAAGGGCTGCTTTACTATCGCAGTAGATTTTTGTTGGTTCAAATTTCTTCATTTCAAGTTATTCCAAAAGACCTTGCAACCAGATTACTTCTGAAGTAACTATTGTCATTGCTCTGTACTCAGCCTCTGCAGAAAATCTAGCAACCACATTTTACTTCTTTGACTTCCAGGATATAAGTGAGTCACCAAATTTAACACAGAATCCTGAAACTGACTTTCTTGTTACTGGGCAAGAAGCCCAATCTGAATCACAGTAAGCTGTGACCTTGCAATCCAGTGAAGATTTCAACAAGATCTCTGCTTCTGGTTCTCTTTTGATGTACCTAACTACTCTCAATGCTGCATCCAAATGAGATCTTTTAGGTTGATGCATAAACTGACTTAGTGTATTTACAGCATAAGTAATGTCAGGTCTGGTGTAAGTCAAGTAGATTAATCTCCCAATTAATCTCAGATAAGCTGTTTTATCTTTAATTAGATTGTCCTCCAATTCAAGCTGCAAATCCTGATCAAAGTTCACTGTTGTCAGTCTTAGGTTTTGCTCTAAAGGTGTCAAGGCATACTTAGCTTGATCTAAACCAGTATCCTTGATTAATTCAAGGGCATACTTCCTCTTATTCAACAAAATTCCCTTCTTAGATCTCAAGACTTCAATGCCTAAAAAATACTTGTGATGCCTCAAATCCTTTATCTTAAAGTTGAGATTCAAAATTTGCTTCAGTTCAGTGATTAGAACCTCATCATTTCTAGTTATCAACAAACCATCAACATAAACCAGGAGAAGAACCATCTTGCTTTGTTGTTGCTTTACAAACAGTGAATAATCATGTTTGCTCTGAATAAAACCAGCTGATACAAGAGCCTTAGTTAGCTTCAAATTTTATTGTCTTGAAGTTTGTTTGAGCCCATACAAAGATTTTTGCAGTCTACACACAACATTCTCCCCCTGGCTGCAAAAACCCTCTGGTAAACACATGTAAACTTCCTCATGGAGATTACCTTGAAGAAAGGCATTATATACATCCATCTGATATAAAGGCCATTGGAAAGTTGAAGCAAGGGATAAAACAGTTCGAATGGTGACCATTTTGACAACAAGACGAGCTTTGTACCTTTCAACCTCACCAGTTGCCTTGTATTTAATCCTAAACACCCACTTGCACCCAATTGCAATTTTACCTGGTGGCAATGGAACAAGAGACCAAGTATTATTAGACTTCAAAGCTTGCAGTTCTTCTGTCATGGCTTAAACCCAAAGAGGATTTTTGGAAGCCTCAGAGTAAGAATGAGGCTCAGAAGATTCAGAAATAGAAGCCAAAAAAAGTTGAGTAGGAGAAGACAAATGAGAATAAGATAAAAAAGAATGAGACAGATCTGGTGATGAAGA
This sequence comes from Hibiscus tridactylites, assembly GCA_958450335.1. Taxonomy (NCBI): domain Eukaryota; kingdom Viridiplantae; phylum Streptophyta; class Magnoliopsida; order Malvales; family Malvaceae; genus Hibiscus; species Hibiscus tridactylites. The sequence continues at coordinate 96,555,378 of OY288265.1, forward strand.
AGATTGACAAGAGTTGGTAAAACTATCCATCCAAACAGGAGGTCGAGAAATCCTAGTAGTCCTACGAGGTCCTACGACAGATACAGGTGGAACCAAGGGTGCATTTACCAAAATAGAAGGTGCATGAGATGAATTATTATCAGAAGGTACTGAAGTATGCTCAGAGGTAGATGTGGAATTATGTTCAGAATTAGGTGGTGAAGCATGTTCAGAATGAGATGCAGAAACTGGTTCATGAGGTATGGAAGTAGAGTGAGAAAGAGATGATGAACTAGGTGCAGAGTGAGGCTCAGAAACAGAAGCTGAAGTAGGTTCAGAAACTGTTTCATCAGAGGACAAAACCAAAAAACCAGAATCAGGAATGGAAGTAGATTGTGAGGGAAAAAAAGAAGAAACAATGGGAAAAAAGGAGAAGAAGAATGAAAAGAAAATTGAGTTTTAAAGAATTTGACATCTCTACTCACAAGAAGCTTTTTAAATTGAAGATTAAAAAGTAGATAACCTTTCTTGGTAGGTGCATAACCAAGAAAAACACAAGGAAAAGCTCTAGGAGCAAATTTGTCAGAAGGAGTAAGATTAGTTGCAAAACATAAGCAACCAAATATTTTGAAATGATCATATGAATGAGATTTGTGAAATAACATTTCAAAAGAAGTTTTCTAAGAAAGAACTGAAGAAGGAAGCCTATTGATAATATAGGAAGCAGCTAAGACACACTCACCCCAGAATTTTAAGGGAACCTGAGAGTGAAATCTTAGTGCCCGAGCAACCTGAAGAAGATGTTTGTGTTTCCACTCAGCAATACCATTTTGCTGAGGGGTATGAACACAAGAACTTAGATGAATTATACCTAGGGAATAAAAAAAGATAGAAGAAGGAGAATTAAAAAACTCACAGCCATTATCACTCCTAATTATCTTGACAGAGGTAGAAAATTGAGTTTGCACCATGAGAATGATCTTTTTTAAGCAGAGAAATGCATCACCCTTAGATTTTAGTAAATACACCCAAGACATCCTAGTATGGTCATCTACTATGGTAAGAAAAAACCTATGACCACTATGAGTAGAAATCCTATACGGACCCCAAACATCTACATGAATTAAGTTGAAAGGAAATTCAGAACGAGAATCACTTAAACTAAAAGGAAGTCTTGACTGTCTAGCTAAAGGACACATGGTACAAGAAGGCAAACAAGAATTATCTACAGTGTTAAGAAACATAGGCAATTTATTCAATTGAGAACATGAAACATGCCCCAAACGAGCATGCCAAAGAGTAGTTTTATTGATATCAACAAAATTACAAGCATTAATAGAAGAAGAAACAATATTAAAATCAGAAGAAATACAGACATACTTACTAGATGAACCAGACACTAAATTTGAAGAATGCAAAATGTAAAGACCTCTAACTCTCTTACCAATCCCCTTCATCATGCCATTGTAAAGATCCTGTAAAAAACAAAATCCAGGATAAAAGAGAATAGCACAATGAAAATCCTTGGTTAACTGAGAAACGGAAATCAAATTATGATGAAAGTGAGGAACAAAAAGAACACTAGTCAACCGAAGGCCATTTGGTAAACAAGCAGAACCAGTATGAGTAACAAGAGAAGATTTACCATTAGGAAGATTAACAAAACGAGAAAGAGAGGCACATGGCAAAGGATCAAGCAAGTAATTGAAATCTGACAAGATATGATCAGTCGCACCAGTGTCCAGGATCCATTGCAAAGGAGTAGAAGAGGAATGAAAAGAATTAATAACTGCCAAATTCACAGAGGAATTTGAAACTGAAGACTGATTTAATAGCCCGAGAATCTAAGTGTACTGCTCCGGAGTAAAAACAGGTGGAGATGATACAACACCAGAAGAAACAGAGACTTCAGGAGAACCACTCGAACCAGAACCATTACCAACAGCTAAAGCAAATTGAGAACCACGTTTCTTGTTAAATTTGAAGTTAGAAGGGAAGCCAGTTAGTCGATAACAGTTCTCCTTCTTATGCCTTTTAACCTTACAGTGATCACATACACCAAAAAATTTCTTCCGAGACCCAGCATTAGAGTTAAACACATAGGAATCCAAGGGAGGAACAATACGAGAGAGATGAAGTCGATGTGATTCCTCTTGCACTATCATAGAATACGCACTGTTGACAGAAGGCAACAGCTGCATTAGCAGAATATGACTTCGAGACGCAGCAAACGTGTCATTGAGGCCCATCAGGAATTGGAAAAGGCGTTGTTGAGAGATATGCTTCGAATTGAGAGCAGACGAATCACAAGTACATGAGGAATATGGAACCAAAGCGGAATACTCATCCCATAACAATTTTAGCTTTGTAAAATAAGTAGAAACAGAGGATTCACCTTGAGTTAGGGTAGCAATCTCGTGATGGAGGAAAAATATCCGAGAACCATCAACTTTATTGAAGCGTTCTTTCAGATCTGCCCAGACCACAGCCGCACTAGAGGCGAAAACGATACTGGCAGAAAGCTCCTTGCTCACAGCGTTGATGAGCCATGAAAGAACCACCGCGTTACAACGATCCCATTGCTTTTGGAGAGACGATTGAGAATAACCTTCGCGACGACAGTCACCATCGATAAACCCTAACTTGTTCTTCGCAAGTAGGGCAATGCGAAGAGAACGGCTCCAAACGGTGTAATTGTCGATTACAGTCAGTTGATGCGAGATTAAAACCATGCCTGGCGTATTAGAAGGATGAAGAAACAATGGATGACTGAAATCAATGGTAACAGATTCATCGGCCGGTAGAGAAGTAGACGGAGGCATTGTCGAAGAAAATTGGGATTTTGTGAATGATTAGGGATTTGAGAATATCCGAATTGAGAAAAGAAAACCTAAAAGAGAAAAAAAAACGCAAAAAACCCAAGAAGGCCCAAAAAGATCAATTTTTGACGTTTGATACCATGTTAACAAAGTAAAACTCAATATAGAGAATATTTCATCAGACTTTTTATTCAAGTGAATATTTACATTGACAAACTTTGACTTATATACAACTCAACACTTCACTAACTAATTGCTTAACAATCATGAACTAACTCTAACAAATGCTAACCACCTAACTGATTGAATTAACTGCTCCTAATTTTAACACATGATTAAGGATTGTTGGGAGGGACTTTTTCTTCTGTACGATTGATTTGGAATGAGATGAGAGTGAGAAGAGACAAGGTAAATCATGGGAGAGGTTGATTTGATACTCGGGGTCATATATTTAAATTCTCGGTTATTTTTTAGACGGTAGACCTTAACAAGTTGCCTACAAGAGTGATTTCGTTTGGTCTAAATATTGATGATTTGTGTGCAGGGACGGAACCAAAAATATTACGTCGAGGGAGCAAAGTATAACTAATAATAGAAAATAGGGGGCAAGATCAAAATGAACTAAAATTAAGTGGGCTAAAATCAAAATAAAGTAAAATTAGAAGGTCTAAATAAACAAATATCCATACATATTTTTTAACAATAAAAAAGGGAGGGGAGTAGCCCCGGGACAGAGCATATTTTTTAACAAATTTTTCATCCGACTATATTTCCATTCTTCATACCAAGCAAAACCTGTGTAATTTATGTTCATTTAGGTTAGAAGCTCGTGATCACCTCTTTTTTAATTGTGAATTCTCCAAGACGATATATGGATAGTTTAGAAGGTAGGGCATTGCGTTCGGCTGTGATGAAGTTAGCTTGGAACTGTTCGATTGCTTTAATCTGAAGGGAGAAGAATCAAAGACACTTCAAGCGGGTAGAAAATCTGCTCGTATAAGATGTAGCTGAGTGCTCAAAAACTCAAAACTGGTGGTAGCATTGCCCTTTTCAAATCTTGGGACATCAGTATATAGTTCCTTTCATATTTGATACATTTTGTATGATCTTTGCTTTATATTTGATTATAGAGTTAACTTTTGTGGTTTGTGGTACTAACTTATTGAAGTTTCATTTACTTTATGTTTTTTATGTTAGTTTAACATTTGTCTTTAGAACTTTGATGGTGTATTTCTATGTCCTGAACTTTGATGGTGTATTGCTATGTGTTGGACACTGTTGAAACTTAAAATTAAGTACGCAGTTTTTGTATTTTGTGTTGTGTTGGAACTTTGTAGTATGTAGACACTTTTTGTTAAATTAAGTATGAAGTTAGTGTTTAGAATCTCAATATTTAAGTTTTTTTCTGAACATTTTTATATAATATTTATCAGAGAGATAATTTCATTATTCTCAAAAGAACATGTGAGAAAAATGTAATAGGTTATTGGTTAACATGTTACCGAACCGTCAGTTAACCGTGTCTTAATGATTAATCATTAATAGTTAACTTTTTAACGGTTAAATTACAATTAGTAAAATTTAATAATTGTTGTAATGGTTAATCGACCGTTTAGGTAAACGGTACGATTAACCTACCACGAGCACCCCTAATAAATGAGTAATGATTGTATGTCAAGGTAATCATGCGCATTGTATTGGTGTTTTTGTATGCTGTAGCCGTTGCATATTCTTTTCGATATTGATATGTTGCACTTTTTTATTCTAACTAAGTGTAGGAAGATTTTTTAACGAGGCACGTATGAATATACTACTCCCTCCGTCCCACTGAATAAGTCCATTATTAATTTTTTTGTCAAAATTTTTTAACTTCGACTATTTATTACTTTAAATTTATTATTGATAAAAATATAAAAAATATATATGTTTTAAAACTTTATTCAAGTAGTTTAAAAATATTTTTTTTATAAAATTTTAATTAATTAAAATATTTAAAATAATTGCGGTCAAAGTTTAAAAAATTTAATTTTTTTAAAGTTAATACTGGACAAATTTAGTGGAACAGATGGAGTATATTGTATGAGTTTTCATTATTAATCATACAATTTTCTTTTAAGTAAAACTTAAAAAGTATTTTAACGAAAAAATTGGGATCAAAAGTTAATTTGTCTGCTTTCAAAACTATTAGAGACCTAAAAAATAAAATTAAAAATTGGAAGTCCTGGTTTACTTAATTTCAAAATAGCCTGAACCTTAAAAAAATAAGTGATCCCGAAAATTTTGGGGCTCCTCCCACCATATACACGGTTGTCTTTGTCTAGGTGTGAAGTCCGAAAGTTTGAGAGTAAAAAAGTTTTCAGGTTATGATTTATTTTACGAGTCCATATGTAATTTTACTTATTACATTAGTATAACTTTATAAATTTTGAAGACACTGAACTGAATTTTTACCGTTTTACAGGGGTCAAAATATAACTTCATCAATGAATTAACTGAAAATTTTATAAGTTTGAGAGTAAAAAAGTTTTCAGGTTATGATTTATTTTACGAGTTAGTCTAAGTGATAAGCAACTTGGTACCCCTTAAGTAGATTTAGAGTTCGATGCTTTGTATATGTAGAAAATATCTACTAGAAAACTAACCTACTAAAATTAGGTGTGCGGCGTGAGTCGGTCCGAATTAATAAGACAAAATTAAAAATCCAAAAAACAACAAAATTCTAGTGCCGTCAATTAATCACTCAACCAACAAATTTCCTTAAATACTTAATTGCATTAATAACATCATCATCGTTGATTCATTTTCCATATCCAAAAAAGAAATCAATGATGTTAATATCAAAATATACATATATAAGTTTAGACATCTATTGATTTTATTTCCCTCGGCTAATGTCACCCCCAATAGGGATGGGACCAAGGGGGCTGGAGGGCAGTTGTCCCATAAAAATTAGAAATTCATATACGATTTATTTTTTTAAAAAAATTAATTTATTTTCTACTGAAAATCTACTTTCGCCCCCAAATTTTATAAGTTCATATTTCTTAAAATTTTATAAATTCGCCTCTTAACCTAAAATCATGTGTTCGTCTCTGTCCCAAGGATACCTAACCTAACCAACAAAGCATAAAATCTGAAGTGTTAAATCCGTGAAAAGTGAAGTTTCATACACCCCCAACAATTATGTAACTCCATGTCTCTTTCTTACAGTTGATATCTGATCATGTCGTTGATGCATGGATTTATTGTCTACAGTTTTGTGAAAAGAAGACAATGGCAATGGGAACCCACATGGTATGTGTATGCATGGACAGAGATATATAGATGTTTGGGTTCTTATTGTTTGACTTGAGAATGCATATACTGGTTTCTGTACCTTTATGCAGTACATGTACGAAATGGGGAGCATTCATGTTTCTATTATTGGCCAAGAACCAAGCAATTCCATGCTAAACTAATTAACCAGTAACTACTCAGTTATCGTCCCCAATCCCTATGTTTCACTCAACAAGGAATTCAAAAAATTATTATGAGATTGAAGATATAATTGGTTAAAACTTAAAACTTAAAAGAGAAAAGTAAGTGTGGGAGATGTTGGGTTCTGGTTTTTTGAATGGGGGCTGCCTAAGCTCATTTCCAGCAATAAAACCCCAAAGAAGCTCACGTCCTGTGGCTTTCGTTGCCAAATGTTACAAGAGAGTTTGGTCAGGTTTTGTCGACAGCCTGCTTGTTCCATTATGAACAGTTTTCGAAAAAAAACATTTTTATATAAAAATAAACCGGTTTGAATGTAACTTTGCCAACCCCAGAAAGAAACAGCTACTTCCCATTCATTAATAAACTGCGAATCCAAGCTTTTCACAGTTTGAACATACTTTTATTATTATTTATTTCTGATTATGTATCAGATTTTGACCAAAAAGACTCCCAGAATCATTGTGCTGCAAATGTAAACGAGACAAACAACTTTTGCAATACAAATTCTCAGAAATGTTGGATAAGGCAAATTCTTTATTTTAAATAGGGAGAGAGAAATGAGTTAATTAATTTAATAATGTGGGTTTCATCTGTCATTTTCGATCCCAATGCTTATACAGTCTGAACTACAAAAGAAAAAGGGAGGTTTGGTGTTTCAGACTGGGGGATCCTGAGACAGATGAAGGGCTGGAAAACACTTCAAAAAAATTGGTTAATCAGTTAGGTCAAAACCCATAATAAAAAAGGAAATTTAAGGGGGAAAAAAGCTACAGGTTTTGTTTTGTTATGAATAAAAAGAATAAATTCTGAGAAATGGTCATGTATGAAGAAAGACAGCCTAAGTCTTGAAAAGCAGGTTAAATGGTCGCATATGGACAGTTGTTTTCATTAAGATTATGTTTAAAAGAAGATTATACGCCGAAAGCTTTAGTTTGCAGAGGCTAAGGAGGGCAAGAATTTATACTCTAATGGAAAAACAAAACATCAGCCCTTCACGCAATTCCTTGGCTGTCATGTTCTCAAAATTGCTGCATGCACCACTTTTCTACACGATCAGAAAGCAGAAGAAGAGATAATTGCCGAACTACCAAACATTCAAGTGTTCGGTTTTAGTTCATAGCTGCTGAGATTTTATGATTTCAAGGAGTGTGTTCGGTTTTAGTTCTTGGTGTTATTCTGTGTTTTGCTCTATTATTAGTATGTTTTATTGTTGTTTAGTTGAACATAGTGTGCTTTTACAAAGTTCATAGCTGCTGAGATTTTATGATTTCAAGGAGATTTTCTTGCAGGTTTAGGTGTATGCTAAGGTGTTTTATTCTTTGTTGCAATGGTGCTACTAACCTTTTGGTTAGCTTTTAGATTAGGACCTAGTTTCACCTATAAATATATCTACTTATCTTGTGCAATCGCGGTTCAAAGATTCAAGAGTCATCTGTGTAATTTATTAAAACAATGTCCTACTTTTTTTAAAAAAAATTAAATGTTTGTTAACTTGCTATGCGTGATAAGCTGATTTTTCAATAGAAAATAAATCTAACAAAGACCCAAACCCATGCACTATGCAACATTTTGCTTTTCCTCATGTGTTTTACATTAGTTTAAAATTAATCGTTTACTCTCTTTTTTACAAGTATTTAATTTAACTCATTTTGTGCTCTCTTTTTCGAAAAATGTGTGTGATTGCTCACATTACGTATGTCCAAAACTACCATTGATTTTATCTATACTAATATTTACCTTGTTTGGCAATTAGCGTATAGCTGATAGCTGATAGCGGATTACATTAGCTGATAGCTGATTGCATTAGCTGGTTTGACTAGCGGATTGTATTAGCTGATTGTATAAAAGTGTTTGGTAAAATTAACTGATAGCTGGTAGCTGTTTGATTATTTAAACAATCAAAATGACATATAAGGACATGATTATATTCAATACTTTTGTGAATAATTTATCAGTTATGAATATTTTGTATCTAATAAATATTAATTAGATTTGTAAAAATTAATTTTAATATAAATTTTCTAAACATATTTGAAAGATTTATATATTAATTTATTATTTATATAATTATTAAAAAAATCTGTGCACATATAAATATATGATAATAAAAAAATAGAATTAACTTACAAATGTCACCATTTAAATTAGTAGTAACAACAAATAAGTTCAATATTTAATATGTTATTATTTATATTAATAAATGTTATTATTTAATTTAGGTTATTTGGAGATTTTTGGTAATTGTTAAGGGTAAAAGAGTCATTACAACTCTAATATCAAACCTCTAATCTCAAAAAGCTCATATTAGGAGCTTTTTCAAAATTAGCTTTTTCACCCCAATCCGCTCTTTCAATCCGCTATTTACCAAACATCAATATTAGCGGATTTGACTAGTCAAACCTCTAATTATACCTCAAACCTCTAATTTTTACCCAAACCTCTGTTTACCAAACAGGGCCATTGTATTTTTTGGTATATTAAATTTTTTAGTGACACTTCATGAACCTCGTATATGAATTTGAAAACGAACCTCACTAATCAAATACAAACTCAACCAACAAATTCCATTAAAAACTACCTAATTGGAGCAACAACATCACAATCATTTATACAATATTTTTATATAAAAATGAAACCAACCGTGCTAATATCAAAATGAATTATTATTCCCTACACTGGTAATAAAAAAAAAACTTCATAAACATGCTTCATTTCATTAAATTCAAATATATAATCTTAAAACTTTAAATTCTAAACTATAACACCTTAAACTTAAAAATCTTAAATTAAGTTAACTTGTGATTTTTTTTCCACAGCAAGTGCATGAAATATTTTCACATATCAAAACAGGGACGAAGCTACATAAGAGTGGGAAAGGGCAACTGTCTCCTACCCCCAAATTTTTTTTCATCTGTCCCTCTATATAATTTTAAAAAAAAAATAATTTATTTTTGAAATTTTCTCTACTTTCAAACATTTATGTTTTGCCCCTTCTAACTCCAAATCCTGACATCGTCCCTGTATCAAAATATACACAAATAAGTTGAAACATCCATTGCTTTCCATCAGTTAAGGGTCCCCCAAGGATACCTAACCAACAAACCATATAGGATCTCAAGTGATACATCCATGAAAACAGAAGTTTCATACACTCCAACAATTATGTAACTTCATGATCTCTCACCAACGGTTGATATTCAATCATCTTGTACTTGATGCATGGATTTGTCGTCTACAAATTTGTGAAAACAGGACAATACCAATCGAAACCCACAGAATATAATGCACATGTATATGTATAGACAGATATGTACAGATATTTGGGTTCTTCTTGTTTGACTCGATATTGCAAATCTTGTTTGGTTTTGGTACCTTTCTATTTAGTAGAACGAACCAAGTTTACCATGGGAAGCATTCTTGGTTGTATTATTGTCCAAAAGTGTCATGACTGTGGATGGAAGGGAATTAGGGATTTTGAAGACAGATCTGAAAGAGTTTGAAGTCGAAGGGAAACTGAAGTGTGAACAAGGCAAGTACAAAAGAGACGACACCGTTTCGGGGAAGGACCACACGACCCGGGTTCGAAATGATGGAGCAGGCCAAGGGAAGCAACGACCCAAGGTCTCGGCATAGACCCAACACCAGGGATCCCTGTAATCAGCCCGTAATAGGGGTAATTGGCTGAATATGGTGCCAGTTGTGATGGTTATCAGTTAGTTAGAATCTACCCGTTGGTGGTACAATTGTCAGGACACGTGTAAATGAATAATACCTAGTGTGCTGTAAGGGTATATGAGCCGCAATGTTTGTATGAGAGCATCATGCTAAAATTGAATGAAAATTCCTCTCTACTTCTCAATTCTTTCTCCTTTCTTAATATCCCTTTTCTAAATTCACTGATTCGTGACAAATTGGTAATCAAAGCTTGACAAGATCCAACATTCAAACTGGGAAATCCCAAGAAAACGCAACAAATGGCGGAGAAAATAGATTTGGCTGATATACAAAAACAGCTAGATGAGCTTAAAGATGACACTAAAGTTCCTAAATGGTGGGAAAACCAAAAGAACAGCTGGGAAGACAGAGTCACACAAATGGAGGTCAACAACGTTGAGACCCTGGGTTATATGAGGCAGATCATCAGCTTGCTGAAGAACGAAGCAGGAGGATCTGAACCAGACACACCTGAGCAGACGGCCTCGCAGTCATCAAAGCTCATATTTCAAAAGATGGAAAAGAAACCAGTTCAGGTAACAGTTTTAGAAGGAAAAGAAAAATATAACTTGAAGTTAGATGAACCTGGTATATTCTCAAGTGCTCCTATACCACCAAAAGACACTAAATTTCAGAATACTGATAAGATAAAGTTGGGCAGTGAAGGCATGGAAACAGGGGGAATATCACAACCTAGAGAACAGATTCATCTTGGAGGTAACAGCAACAACCATAATATTTTTACCCCTAGACCTAAGATTGAGCTGCAGGTATTTGAGGGTGAGAATCCTAGAGGTTGGCTAAGGAAATGTCATAAGTACTTTGCAATCTTTGAAGTACTTGACAATCAGAGATTAGACATTGTTGCTATGTATTTAACAGGCAGGGCAGAGACCTGGTTTGATGGTTACATCATGCAGAAACACAAAGTAACCTGGCATGAATTTGAAGCTGACCTTTGCCATAGGTTCTGTGCTAAGGAATTTTCAGATGTGGTGTAGGAATTTAACAAGCTAGCTCAGAAATCAACAGTTGAAGAATATCAAGACAGGTATGAAGAACTGAAACCTTACATGCTGATGTTTAACTCGACCTTGGGGGAAGATTACTTCGTTTCCAGTTTCATTAGTGGCCTAAAGGAAGAGCTAAGAAACAGGGTTATGGTCCATGAGCCCAACGAATTGGCAGAGGCTTATAGAAAAGCTAAGAGGCAAGAATTAGTTATGAAATTGAAGAATAGAAGATTCAAATACCCTACCAGGGTAACCACACACACTTTGAATCAGCAGCAAAGGCCTTCCACACTGACCTATAATCCACTGTAGAAACCACAATCAACAAACACTGGACAGAGACAAACATTATTGGACTATAGGAGGGCCAACAACTTGTGCTTCAGGTGCGGGGAGAAATTTTCTCCAGGGCACCAATGTAAAATGAAGCAACTGAATGTGATGGAAGAAGAAACTACCCAAGAAGAAGAAGAAGAAGTTCAGGAAGAGTATGAAGGAACCTGTAAAGAGATCATTGGAGCTACTGTAGAAGGAGAATTAGAAATATCAATCAATGCTCTGACTGGTAATGTGGGGCACAACACATTAAGAATTCAAGGAACAATTAAGGGGAAGCCACTGAACATCCTTGTTGACAGTGGGAGCACTCACAACTTTGTTACTGATGTATGGGCTAAGGAAGGGTTAGAATTGATTGATACAAAACCCTTGGCTATAACAGTAGCAAATGGAGAGAAACTTTACAGCACTGCAAAAAGTAGACAGTTAGAATGGAGGATGGAAGGACATCAATTTGAGCATGATTTCAGAGTGTTGAAGATGGGGGGAGTGACATGGTCTTGGGAGTAGACTGGATGAGAAGATACAATCCTATTACCCTAGACTTTAATGCTATGACCCTCAGTTTTACTAAAGAAGGTGAAGAAGTGATACTACATAGAAGAAAAGGGAAGATGGGAATTAAACTCATTTCAGGGGAGAAACTTCAAAGAATGACTGAGAAGGACTCTGAGCTCGTGGGAGAAATTTATTTGTTGAGTTGTGAAAAAACATAAATTGAGGTACCAACATGCCTACAGAAGTTATTTGACAGCTATGAAGATATCTTTTCTGAACCAAAAGGCATGCCCCTAGTGAGAAGTCAAGATCATGACATAACCTTAAAGTCAGATGCACAACCTGTTAACCTGAGACCCTATAGATTCCCACATCATCAAAAAGCTGAGGTGGAAAGACAGATTTATGAAATGCTGGCTTCTTCAATCATCCAAACAAGTAAGAGCCCCTTTACCTCTCCTTGCTTATTAGTGAAGAAAAAGGATGGGTCATGGAGATTATGTGTTGACTACAGGCAATTAAATGCAATGAAATCAAGAATAAGTTTCCTATTCCTATAGTGGAAGACTTATTAGATGAGTTAAGTGGGGCAAAAAAATTTTCTAAAGTGGATTTGAGGTCTGGTTACTGGCAGATCAGGATTAGAACTGAATACATTGAGAAAACAGCTTTTAAGACTCATCATGGCCATTTTGAGTTCAAGGTTATGTCATTTGGACTCACAAATTCCACAGCTACATTTCAATCCCTCGTGAATTATCTATTTGGACCTTTTTTTGCAAAAGTTTGTGCTAGTCTTTTTTGATGACATCCTAATCTACAGCAAGAGTTGGGAAGAGCATATTCAACACCTATCAATTGTATTGGACCTATTGAGGACCAATCAACTCTATGCTAAGAGAACCAAATGTTTTTTTTGGACAACCTAAGGTGGAGTACTTAGGCCACATCATCTCAGTGCAGGGTGTAGCAACTGTCCAACAAAAGTGGAAGCAATGAGGGATTGGGCACTTCCCAAAAACATTAAAGCTCTAAGAGACTTTTTGGGACTCACTGGCTACTATAGAAAATTTGTCAAAGAATATGGGGAAATAAGCAGACCATTAACTGCAATGCTTAAAAAAGACAGTTTTCAGTGGTCTACAGAAGCTAAGCATTCTTTTGAACAGTTAAAAAGAGCTATGTGTGAAGCCCCAGTGTTAGCTCTACCAGATTTCCAAAAGCCCTTCTGCCTGGAGACAGATGCTAGTTCCAAGGGTATTGGAGCAGTCCTAACTCAAGAAGAGAGACCAGTAGCCTATTTGAGTAAGGCCCTTAGCCCTAAACATGCAGACTTATCACTTTATGAGAGAGAATACCTAGCTATCCTAATGGCAGCTACAAAATGGAGGCATTACTTTGAAGGAGCTCCTTTCATTATCAAGACAGATCATGAACCACTTAAACGTCTCCTAGAGCAGAAGCTAACTACTACAATACAGAAGAGGGGTCTCACCAAACTGTTGGGCTTAGATTATATGATTAAATTCAGCAAAGGCAAAACAAATTTGGTAGTTGATGCACTGTCAAGGAAAATGGAGATGGAGGCTGAGTTCAATGCATTGAACACTACACAGATCATTCCTACATGGGTTCTAGAAGTAGAAAAGTCCTATGAGGGAGAAGCTTTTGCAACAGAGAAGATAACTGCAACTACTGTCCTTCAAAATGGACACTCTGATTGGACTTACACACATGGGTTACTAAGACACAAAGGCAAAGTCTATATTGGGTCCCAAGGGGAACTAAGACACCAATTATTACTCCTTCTTCATGACTCCCCTCAAGGAGGTCACTCAGGAATTCAAGCAACATACTACAGACTCCAGTTGTATTTTCACTGGCCTAACATAAAAACTACAGTCAAAGAGCATGTTAAGCAATGTGATGTGTGTCAGAAAACAAAAGTGGAACATGTGCACAAACCAGGCCTTCTACAACCTATTGAAATTCCTCAACGAGCATGGAGGTGATATCTATGGATTTTGTCGAAGGTCTACCTAAATCAATGAAATTCAACTGTGTACTGGTCATCATCGACAAATATTCCAAGTATGGCCATTTTCTTGGTCTAGCTCATCCTTATTCAGCTATTGAAGTGGCCAGGATTTATTTGGATCAGATCTATAGGCTATATGGTCAACCAAAGGTAGCTATATCCGATCGCGACAAGACTTTCACTGGTGTTTTTTGTAAAGAGCTAACGAAGCAATTGAGTACTTCTACTCACTTCACTACTGCTTATCACCCAGAGTCCGGTGGACAAACTGAAAGACTAAATCAGTGTCTCGAACAGTATCTAAGAAGCCTGTGTTTCCTAAAACCTACACTCTGGGCAAAATTGCTTCCCCAAGCCGAATGGTGGTACAACACAAATTACCACTCAGCTCTGGGAATGACCCCATTCGAAGCCCTTTACGGATACCCACCCAATGAACTATCATGGTCCAAGGATTTGAGGGTTGCTACTGTACAGGAAATGATGCACAACAGAGCAGAGATAAACAAGATTTTGAAAGAGAATCTACTGAAAGCTCAGGAACGCATGAAACACTACGCAGATAAGAAACGAACAGACAGGGAATTTCAGGTCGGAGATTGGGTTTACCTTAAGCTTCAACCCTATCGATAGACATCACTGGCTTTGCGCAGAAATCTGAAGCTGACGGCACGTTTCTATGGTCCCTACAGAGTCATTGCATGGATTGGGTTAGTAGCATACAAACTCCTTTTGCCCGATTCATCGAAAATACACCCAATTTTCCATGTCAGTTTGTTGAAGAAGAAAATAGGGCAAGGAACCGTTACCTCACTGGAACCACAGGAAGTCACTGCGGATGGCCAACTGAAAATTTTTCCGGCTCGAACTCTCGACAAAAGAATGGTGAAACGGAATAACCAGGCCGTGACCCAACTCCTCATTCAATGGACAAATTTTGGACCAGAGGATGCGACATGTGAGGATTTTACTAGTCTCTGTGCCCGATTTCCAGATTATGACCCTTGAGGACAAGGCTCAACTGAAGCAGGGGGCATTGTCATGACTGCGGATGGAAGGGAATCAGGGATTTCGAAGACAGATCTGAAAGAGTTTGAAGTTGAAGGGAAACTGAAGTGTGAACAAGGCAAGTACAAAAGAGACGACACCGTTTCGGGGAAGGACCACACGACCCGGGTTCGAAATGATGGAGCAGGCCAAGGGAAGCAACGGCCCAAGGTCTCGGCATAGACCCAACACCAGGGATCCGTGTAATCAGCCCGTAATAGGGGTAATTGGTTGAATATGGTGCCAGCTATAATGGTTATCAGTTAGTTAGAATCTACCCGTTGGTGGTACAATTGTCAGGACACGTGTAAATGAATAATACCTAATGTGTTGTAAGGGTATATGAGCCGCAATGTTTGTATGAGAGCATTATGCTAATATTGAATGAAAATTCCTCCCTACTTCTCAATCCTTTCTCCTTTCTTAATATCCCTTTTCTAAATTCACTGATTCGTGGCAAAAAGCCAAGTAATTTCACCCTCAAAACTAATTACCAGTCATTATAATCACAATCCCTGTGTTTCATCAGCTTTATGTATTGTTTTTATCAATGTTTTGATATATGATCTCATACAAAAGTGACTTAAAGAAGATCATGCACGAAAATGGAGGAAATACACTGTGGATAAAAAGAAAATGAGAGCCTGAATGTGAACCACAACATTGGAGAGTGAGTTGGAGAAATATAGCAAACAAATTACTATGTGATTGATGGTATAATTCGTAATATATATATATATATATATATATATATATATATATGGAGAGTGAGTTGGAGAAATAGATGAATGAGATTAGAAGTAAGTTATATGAGTGAGTAAAACTTGACTTGAAGAAATTAAATTTTTTTACTCGACGCAAAAAAACTTGACTTGACCCTAATCGCAATTTCATAAACTCGACTCGAAAAATTTTAAATAAAGTTTGAGATGTAAAATAAAACTTCAAATGACTCAAAATTTTTAATAATCAGTGGATCAATTTTCATGTTCCAGTCAAGTCTCTCAATTCTGCCTGATATATATATTGCATATGAAAAAATATATATGTATATGAAAAATAATCATATATATATTATATGATTATAGAAAATCATTTAAATTGGAACCAATTAGTATCATAACATGATAAATGTTTACAACTAAATTTGCACAACAACTCGACTCGAATTTCATAGACTAAAATCGAAAAAAATTAAATAGAGTTTGTGTTATAAAATATGATTCGCCAACTCGACTAACTTGAAATTTTTTACTCGACTCAGCTTGATCGAATGCTCAACTATATATTTATGTATATAGGGATATGATCCACTTATACACAATATAAAACTTATAGTTTTATACGTTTTTTGGATCGTTGAATGAGTGAAATAGATGGCTGAGATTAACTCTTTATTTTTTTTCCAAGTGATAATCTTCACACATTCTACTGTTAATCTCAGTCATTCATTTTATCCATTCAACGCTAAAAAAACATATATATATATATATATATATATATAGTGGAGCGATGATTGTGATAGTACAGTGGGAGATGGTGGCTTCTGGTTTTTTGAATCGGAGTTGCGTAGGGTCATTTCCAGCAATAAAACCCCAAAGAAGCTCACGTCTTGTGGCTTTCGTTGCTAAAAGTCATAAGAGAGTTTGGTCAGGTTTTGTCGACGGCCTGCTTCTTCCATTATGAACAGTTTTCGAAAAACATTTGTTTTATCTTTTTTTTATATAAGAAAAATACTTCGATTAAAGGAGAAAACACTGATGTTTTTTAATAATATATTTATTTCGTATCCATGTAAATTTTTCCCAAAAGCAAATCAAATAATGATTATAATTTTATGATATCACAACGAAATAAAACCTGCACAATTGGTCTTTTAATTACATTAATTAAAATTTTACGAAAAGACGTTATAGCATTATAGCTTCGGGTTTGGAGTTAAAAATACATTTTTATCACACCAACGGTATAGGAGAAAATACATTTTATGTGAAAATTTTATTTATCAAAATCTAACTAAATAATTGTTATTGGTATAATGATAAAGAGTTTGTATTTAAATTCATGGATCATATATTCTATCTTAATATAATAGTTTTTAGTTCTTTTAATTAACCATAAATAAACATAATCTTATAATAATCTTAATTATTAATTATAAAAATGATTTTTCATGATTTCTAAACCGAATTAAAAACCAATTAACCAGTAACACCAACTCAATTAGACTTATAAATAATAGTACAAACTATCAATTGTACAAACAGTTTTCAGTAATTTACCAACTAAATTGTTCTGTCAAAAAAAATACCAACTAAATTGGATACTGGTTGAAAACCGCTTAACCAGTAACATCAAATTAGTTAGACTTCTAAATAATAGCATAGATTACTAATCATAAAAATATTTTTTCAGTAATGTTTCCTAAATGAATTGGCAACAACTCAACTATGCTTTTTTTTTTCCAAGGTGTCCACTAAAACGAACTCAATGACTAATTCGCATTCCGTTGGCCCATAGAGGAGGCAAACACTGACCCATACTTTTAAATAATAGTATATATATATATGCAAAGGCAAAACTTAGAGTAAAAGTTTGATGGAGCAAAAATTTTCAAAAAAAGTTAAGGGTTTAACTAAAATTTTTAATAATTTTGAGAGATTTAAAAAAAATTAAAAATTTGAAAGGGAATTTAATTAAAAATTTTAAAGTTAAATATAAAATTTTAAGGGGGCCAAATTAATTTTTTTTAAAAATTTAGGGGTAAAATTTGAATTTCCTAAAATTTTGTGGGAGCCGTGGCCCCCACCGGTCCCTTAAGCGTTCCGCCCCTGTATAATATATAGGGATATGATCCACTTACATAGAATATAAAACTCAAAGTTTTACACATTTTTTTGGATCGTTGGATGACTGAGATTAACTTCTTACTTTTTTTTTATCAAAGTGATAATCTTCACATAACCCACTGTTAATCTCAACCATCAAACAATCCAAAAAAACATATAAAAGTTAAAAAGTCTTACTCTGTGTAAAAGTTTAACATGCTTAAACTCATATTCTTCAAGATGTTGCAGCAACAATAATACCAACCAAATTAAAACTCAATTAGCATAATCATTTTATTTCACTGCCAGTCTACCACTGCATAAATAATTATCCTTCACTCGAATAATATAAAAAATGTATCAATTGTTTCAGAAAATAAATATATTACTGAAAAATTAATTTCGGGAAATCAATTTTGGAGTAATAAATAGTAGAACATGGAGATAGAGATTGTTAAGATAATTAGAGGTTAAAGGGATATGACAATGATTGAGGCAATGTTTCACTAAAGTCTAGCAAACAGACTCATTACTCACAAAGCGACGTTCACTTGTCTCTGAAAATGGTGAGCGCTCCTACTGTCCATTTACATGTAATTTAGCTTCAATTATTGAAGGTGGATATTAACCATTCCGGCCTGCTTTATTCGATTGGTTAATTGACTTTAGAGATGGGAAGGAATGTTTTATATAACAAATTCAATACCCTAATCCATTTATAAGCCTAACCCAAAGCCTATATCACAACAAAATCCAAGTCTAGTCTGAAACAATCTAAGTTTGGTGGCCAGGCAGGGAAGGTTACCTGGTCCAGTTATAGGGCTAACCCAAAGCCAATATCACACGAAACAAGCCCCTTAATTTGATTGGCATCTGCTTATTATCTGAATGGCAGTTTGAAACCAAAATCCAAAGAATCGACTATCTATACAACAAATGTTGATGTTGATGATTTCCAGTTCCACAAAATGCAAGCAACCTAAAGTCTATACTGTTTTTCATGCCACGAAGAATATTCATTTGCTTTCAGGTGTAGGTGTAGACATTTGAAGAACCTGTTTTGATCAGTAATAACCTAAATAAAGTAAGCAGAACTGGAAAATGTACAATTGTAAAGTGCAATTTTCCGACTGAAAGCTAAGCAAAATAATCATTAAAGCGCAAAAGTTTAGCAAGATGCATCTATGGAAGCAGTTGCAACCAAGAAAATAGTAAGTAGACAAAGGCAGGTTACAGAACCGATAGAAGGAAGCACAGGAGAGCACTGCAAGCATATTATGCTTGGTCAGTCAGCAACTTAAAATTTACTTTCAGCTCCGTGATCCGGAACTTTATGATCTCATTAAAGTACATTTTGGCTTAAAATGAATCTTCTACATGAAAAACTAGATTGGAGCAACCTAATTCCAGATTAGAGAAAACAGTCAAGTCTATGATGAACATCAAAAGCCAGCCATCGCGAACTAAAATGGCATACACAAGGATATGCTCATCGGGAGAGGAGCCACCCACGAAAGAGAAAAACAGCCATGCATCTACCTCTAAGGTGATTTATTTTAAAAACATCAATCACATATGTCACAAGCAATTGCAAATTCAGTGTTTAAGGCCAAATACCAGAGAAAGTAAATGGTAATGGAATTGGTTGTTTTTTTCTTAATTACTTCTACACAACTTCTTCATAGTCTAATTTACTTCAAGTTTCAAGGTTGTCATCCAATCAAACTCATCAGATTCAATTAACAACCAATGTCACCATGATGCATGGAACAAAGGCAGATGAAAATAGAGAATTAGTATCCAAAATGGATCTCTAAATTATACTTCTGAAAGATTTCTTCCATTCCATCCCTTTGCTATGCTCTGTATCAAGTAGTTCTATAAATCACTAAATCTCTCAGTTCTTACTCAAAGAGATTGTTGGTTCTCTTCATCGATATCCTCAATCAACAGGTATTGACATCTTCTATGTGTATTCCTCATCCCTAAATATAACTTCAATTCGCATTTGTGCGGATTTCCCCTTATGCTTGCTCTATTTGGTTCTTTCAATATCACAAGAGAAAATTCTCTCACGTTTGTTTACAAATCCATTCCAAGACTCAAAATTTCACCAATTTTTGGCCCTAAAAGCCTAATCCTAAACATAAGAAATCAAGCATTGCAAGTAAATACAATTTAATTTAAAAACAATATAATTAGAATAAGAAAAACAATCCAAAACTGAAGTAATGAAGTGGGCGACATTATCATCATTATTTGCTACAGAAATTTCTCCTTTCTTTTGTCAAAATAAAAAACCTGGGAGATCATTTGATTGATTTAGTAGCAGCATTGTCGGAGCTTAAAATCTCCGGTTGCTGATAAAGTCCTTCTTGTTTCTGAGCCTGTTTCCGCTCTATCTCTCGCCATTTATTAATTCCGATGGTAAAGAGAACTGTTGCAATTAAAAACCCAATAAACAAATAATCGAATTAAATTTTTTTAGGCAAAAAGTTAATAAGAGATTGAGCGAAGTTATTTACATCCGGCGCCGACGAAAATGAGGAGGCGGAGGACCTTAGGTCCGGGCGGACCCGCCGCTTCTTCTGCCGTCATCTCACACTCTTTCCTTTGCGGGAGGCTCTGATATTTTTTTTTTGTTGTTGAAAGATCAGTGGGGGAAACGATCAGTGGTAAGCTCAACTGAGAACTTTGGTATTTGATGGGTATTTTTTCAGTAAATAGTGGGAAGAGAAAAGGGCATAAGGGGAATTATATACGTTCTAATTTTAATCTAATAAAATGAATTAATTATTCAATAAGATGGTGTCACGTACCTATTTTTATTTAATTAATTTTTCACGAATCAGGTGTGTGCTTGCCACTAAACCAAGCACACCTTTGTGCTATAGGGTACAACAGTTAATATATGTCTTTAATGATTGTTAATGCCAAGAAAAATTAAAGAAAAAAAATGCAATTAGACGGATTCAAACCAAGGATCTTATGGTCCAAAGTGCATGTGCTTGCCACTACACCAAGTGTATGGCTTGTGATATAAAGTACAACATTTAATATATGTCTTATATAGATTTTAATGCTTGGAAAATGAAGCAAATGTGGTTTTAGGAAACTCGAATATAATATTTTTATGATGCATAAAAACATCTAAACCAATTAAATAAATCTAATAACTAAATTAAAATTAAGAATATTTTGTATATATTTTAAATTATAGTTAGTGCACGATTTAAAATAAAAAATTAATATTATTTTTTTAATTTTTAATATAAAAATCATTTTAAAATTTTTATATTTTAAACTAAATTTAATATATTTTTCAAATTCTAGATTTATTTTTATAATTTCACGTATATAATCATTGAATTCATTTTTTAACTTAATTAATAATTTTAATATTTATTAAAAAATTAATTAAATTATTATATATAATTATATTAAAAATTAAAAATTATATTAAATTCATTTAGCGAATTCAAACTCACAAAAATAATTTAATATTGTTAACTTTAATTTAATTATTAGATTTATTTAATTGTTTTAGATGTTTTTATGCATCATAAAAATATTATATACGAGTTTCCTAAAACCACATTTCCTTCCTTTTTCCAAGCATTAAAATCTATATAAGACATATATAAAAATGTTGTACTTTATATTACAAGGCATGCACTTGGTGTAGTGGCAAACACATGTGTTTTGGACCACAAGGTCCTTGGTTCGAATTCGTTCAATTTCATTTTTTTTTAATTTTTCTGGGCATTAACAATCATTAAAGACATATGTTAATTGTTGTACCTTATAGCATAAAAGCGTGTTTGGTTCAGTGGCAAGCTCACAACTTGGGTATTCCAAGGTTATGTGTTCAATTCCTCGTGATTTTGTTGCTCTCATTTTTTCACCTCCAATCAGGTGGTGACACGTGTCACCACCATATAGAATAATTAATTTATTTATTAGATTAAAATTAGGACTAAATTGATATATTGTATAAATATAGAGGATCAAATGTGTAATTATACCAATTTTTTAACAACTCCGTCAACTTTTTCATTTTTTAACGGCGTGTGGCTAAAATGGAACCATTTAAATAGTTGTGTGGTGAATTTACGGAAAAAAATAATAATATAGTGATCATTTTGACACCAGACCCATAGTTCAGTGGTCATCTGTGTAGTTTACCCTATTATTAATTAAAATAAAGGGTAAACTACTTCATTGACCACCATACTATTAGAAAAATTGCAGTTTAGCCACATTACTTTTTTTCGAAGTAATTAAACCACCAAACTATTTAAATGGTATCAATGTAACCACCAACCGTTAAAAATAACAGAAAAGTTGACAATGTTGTTAAATAAAATTGGTATAATTACACATCATGTCCCCTATATTTAAAAAAGTTATCAATTTAGTCCTAATTCTAATCTAATAAAATAAATTAATTATTTAATAAGGCGGTGACATGTGTCACCACCTTATTTGAGGATTTTAATTACTTTTATTTAATTTGATTAATTAATTTCCCCCCTCCAATTAGGTGATGACATGTGTCACCTAATTGGAGAAGGAAAATAAAAACAATAAAAAACCTTCAAGGGGATCAAACACACAACCTCACTCTTAAGAAAGAAGGATAAACATAGTTGTCATTGGGCTAAGCACATTTTTGTACTATATGTTACAACATTTAATATATGTTTTATATACTTGTTAATGCTCGAAAAATAAAAACAAGAAAAATGGCTTTTGGTGGATTCGAACCAGTGTCCTTGGAGTAAAAGTAAATCATGTTTACCACTAGGCCAAGCATATTTTTAAGATATAGTGCACAACCTTTAATATATGTCTTGAATAATTGTTAATGCCTGGAAAAATAAAAGAAAAAAATGTGGTTTTAGGAAAATCGAACATAAAATATTTAACCCAATATAATTTTGATTTATTTAATTAAATTTTAATTTATATAATTGAGTTAAATATTTTATGTTAGATTTAACCCAATATTTAAACAACATTTTATTTCCTTTTATATTTCCAGAAAAATATATGTCTTAAATAAATCAAAATTATATTGGGTTAAATATTTTATGTTCGATTTTCCTAAAAGCACATTTTTTCTTTTCTTTTTCCGAGAATTAACAACTATTTAAGACATATATTAAATGTTGTACATTATATTTTAAAAATATGCTTAGTTTAGTGGTAAAAATATTTTACTTTTACTCCAAGGGCATTGACTCGAATCCACCAAAGACCATTTTCCTTGTTTTCATTTTTCCAGGCTTTAACAAGTATTTAAAACATATATTAAATGTTGTAACTTATACCACAAAAATGTGTTTGGTCCAATGACAAGCACACTTGTTCTTTTCTCTTAAGAGTTAGGTTGTGGGTTTGATCCCAAATCCTCCAATATGTCACCACCTAATTAAATAATTAATTTATTTTATTAGATTAAATTTAAGATTAAATTGATAGATTTTTTAAATATAGGGGACCCAATGTGTAATTATACAAATTTTATTTAACAGCAATTAAAAGTAATGTAGTCAAATCGCAATTTTTCCAATAGTATAGTGGTCAATTAAGTAGTTTAACCTAAAATAAATGGTATTTATTTCTTAGGGAATTGAAGTTCAGTCAAGCAAAATACAAATGGAGAGGAAGAAAAGCTCCGACTCCAACTCCAAGTTGAACATAGCCATCATACACCCAGATCTCGGCATAGGTAATCCCCTTTTTCTATTACAATTTTCCATTGTTTGTTTTAGTTTATTTATTGATTTAGAAATCAACAGAAAATATATAAAAAAAGAGAAAACTTTTAGGTTTATTTGAGTAAATTTTGGTGGATGAATAGGTTTTCAAGTTTTGATTTGGTGGAAAAAGGCTTGATCTTTGTCGATGAATCGGTTCCATAGCAAGTTGTTATTGTTTTAGAAATTAAAAAGGGGATTACTTAACTTGTTTTATTTAAAGGTGGAGCTGAGAGATTGATTGTTGATGCGGCTGTTGAATTAGCATCCCATGGGCACAATGTTCATATTTTCACAGCTCACCATGATAAAAATCGATGCTTTGAGGAAACCCGAGCCGGTAAATTTATTTTTCCTTCTGTTTTCCCTTAATTTTTGCTACCTAATTGTGATTTTAAGAATAAATAGACAGAAAGAGCATTTTCATCCAAATCATAGTTTATTTTTGGAGTTGATTTGGTGCATATAGCTTATTAAAACTAATAATGGTCGGTAAACTGCTCGATTTTAGCTGAACCAGAACATAGAATTCAACTTGGTTTTTGTCTTGAGCATCAGTCTGCATATAATGCTATAGAGCAAAGAGGAAGAATATCTGAAATCTGAATAACGCCTTTTGTTCATAGTAACTCACTGGTTTAACTGAAGTCGAATTACAGGTATCTTTCCAGTTACCGTATACGGTGACTTCCTGCCTCGGCATATTTTCTATCGCCTTCATGCCATATGTGCATATCTTCGCTGCATCTTTGTTGCACTTTGTGTATTGTTCATGTGGCCGTCGTTTGATGTCATACTAGCAGACCAGGTCTCTGTTGTCATCCCATTGTTGAAACTTAAACGGTCAACCAAGGTATATAAAATTTAACATTTGCCAATTTTCTATAATATCTGTCGTGAATGGTGATCTCTCTCAGACATTGCTCTTTCTTGTTATAGGTTGTATTCTATTGTCATTTTCCAGATCTTTTACTCGCTCAACATACAACTTTTCTGAGGAGGATATACCGGAAACCTATTGATTTTATAGAAGAATTGACAACAGGTTGGTTTCCGCATGCTGGCTGTTTGTTTCTACAGAATAAGGAATATGGAGTGTAATGTTCATCATAATTTGCTTTTCTGTTATGTTTTGGAAATCGAAATTCAGGGATGGCAGATATGATACTTGTTAATAGCAGATTTACCGCATCTACCTTTGCAAAAACATTTAAGCATCTTCATGCTCGAGGAATTAGACCGGATGTTCTTTACCCTGCTGTTAATGTGAATCAGTTCGACGAGCCCCGTTCTTATAAGTAACCAACATGCTTGTACACCCCATGGTCTCCTTTTTCCTGTTCCGGGAAATTGTTAAAACTCTCATCTGACATTACTTCAATTACGTACAACATACCACCATAAGCATGTGTCTGAACAGTATTTATTGTTTCCCTCTGCTAGGTTAAATTTTCTATCCATCAATCGCTTTGAAAGGAAAAAGAACATAGATTTAGCAGTTTCTGCTTTTGCGATGCTGCAGACCCTTGAAGAAAATGTTCATCAGAGTTCGAACTTTGCTGATGCAGAGTTGACAATTGCCGGTAAGCTCCTTCCTGTTTTAACATGAGTATCGCCAGAAATTTATGCTGACTGATGGATTTTGTGCATGGATGTAATTCTTCATCATGTTATTTTCTATGTACTTCAACTGAGGTCTGTATTTTTACTTTTTATTGTTTTAAATTTTAGGTGGATATGACGAACGCCTAAGGGAAAATGTTGAGTACTTGAAGGAGCTTAAAAGCTTAGCGGAGAGGAAAGGAGTTGTGGGTCGGATTAATTTTGTTACATCGTGCTCGACAGCAGAAAGGAATTCTCTGCTCTCTCAGTGCCTATGTGTCCTTTATACACCAACAGTATGTTACCGTCTATAATTTTCACCAAGTGATTAGATTGATGAAAGAAACCTACTTTTTTAACATTCAAAGATTTCTGGTTCAATGTAGGATGAACACTTTGGCATTGTTCCATTAGAGGCAATGGCAGCACACAAACCCGTCATAGCTTGCAATAGCGGCGGTCCGGTGGAAACAATTAAGAACGGGGAAACCGGGTTTCTTTGTGATCCAACTCCAAAGGACTTTGCTTCAGCCATGGCTAAACTCATTCAAGACCCAGAGATGGCAAAGAGAATGGGAGAACAGGCTAGGCAGCATGTCAACGAATCATTCTCTACGACAATATTCGGCCAGCGTTTGAATCAGTTTCTTCAAGATGTTGCTCGAACTAAGCGGGACTAGAAGTCAGGAATCGACGTAGATTATGGCCTTTTGCGATGTGATTTTGCAGGCACTCTTAAAATACACTTAAGATGTTAGAAGAGTTTTCTTTCTTGAGTTATACACAGATTGTGCAAATAGTATAATGGCTCAAATTAAAAGAACTATAAACTCAAAAGTCAAACCTGGTACCATGTTTACACATGTGGCAAGTTTCTCTTTGATGATGCTTGCAGACAATTTCTTACCTACATATTCTTACTTTCAAGTTCCAACTAATATTAAACTTTCAACACTGGAAAACAAGCTCCACGATTATTATAATTGGTAAATTACACCACAAGTCACTCAACTCAATTATTATTTAGTATCCAAATGAGTCAATTAATTGATTTATTTTTAAGCTAATCGATTGTTACATACAAGTCAATGGACTGTTAAGTTCTAGGCGGCTTTCTGATGTTGAATATTTTATTTATTAAAAATATTAGATTTCATAGGTGTACGATCAAGTCACTCAATTAGTTTTATTGTAACAATTAAATCACTTAATTAATTGGTTGTAATTATCAAGTTATTGCGTTGATTATCGTCGGTTATCGCATTCAGTGGTCAATGAACCTCAAATTTCACCTTAATCTTCTTGTTTAATTCACTGGGTAAGATTTTTTAGAATCTTTCTCAAAAGCCATGAAAATACCCCAAAACTTATGTTGTCCACCGTCAAATTATCTTTTGTCTCAAAATATGTTCTTCATCTCTAATCTCACTAACGATAACCTCCACTGTTCGGATCGTTGAATCGGTCCCGGATTTTGAGAAACACAAAACTCGAAAAATGAATTCTTCCTTTTGAATTTTAGGATTAGATCAAATTGAGAGACTTTGTAAATATAAAAATTTAAATTTGTTAGTTTTATTTTGACAAAATAATTAATAAAATTCACTA
Source organism: Hibiscus tridactylites (assembly GCA_958450335.1). NCBI lineage: Eukaryota > Viridiplantae > Streptophyta > Magnoliopsida > Malvales > Malvaceae > Hibiscus > Hibiscus tridactylites. The sequence continues at coordinate 96,582,102 of OY288265.1, forward strand.
ATTGATTTAATGATCATAGATGCTCATCTATTTTAGTCTTTATGTGGATTTAAACTTTTGTCTTGGGAATATTATTTTAACGCTCCTTAATAAAAGTATAATATATATTTTAAGGAATCTTCATTATATTACTTTTTATTGATTCCTCTTAAATTTATTCCGGGTTAAATTGACATTAAGTTTTCTAGTCTAAATACAAAGTATGTTTGAAGTTGCATATTGAAGTTACTCTTATGTTTAAAATAATAATTCTATGCCATGACCTTCTTCGTGAGTAACATCTTGTGTTAGAAATTATTTTCCGTGTCAAAAATTATCCGATCCGTGATATCTGATTTGTTGCCCCGTCGACCCGATAAAAAAATAAATAATTTTTTTTAAAAGATTCAGGGTCGAATATCTGACCCGTTAATTTTTTTTCAGGTCATAAGTCAAGTCTGGATCGTAATTTTTTTTAATTATATGAGTATCCGGCTTGATTATCTATTTTTATTTATTATTAAAGTTGTTTAGTTAAAAAAAATAAAAATATTTCATTCATGATTTTATGTTTATCTTTTGTTTGTTTGTTTTTTTATTTTATCTTTTGATTATGTAATATAGATTTAAACTATATGTTGAATTATATTATTATGTAATTTAGACTTCTAAATTTTAATTTTCTCCTTTCGAATTACTTTAAATTTTATGATTTGTAAAAAATATATATATAAATTTAATCCGGGCATCATGTGGCCCGTAATTGTGACTACCCGACTTAAGGGTACCCAGTGTTAATGGGTCGGGTCACGAACAATATTTTTAACACCTGAAAACTCAGATACCTAAAATTACGGGTACTCGATTATGAATACCCCTACAAATTACAATGTTAATAGAAATGGATGCGATTTATGATGAAATGGTTTTGGGGTAATTTGATGTAGTAATGTAAATTGATTTTATTTCGGTTAACATATCATTGTTACAACATATAGAGGACCAAAGACCAAGTACGTTTAAGCGTAGAGTATCCTCCGGCATACAAGTTGGAACGAATATGAGTAGCATAGACATTGTATCAAATAAAAAGCATGGTCTTCAAATATTTAACAAGTTCCGTTAATTTTTTTATATTTAGTAAGCCTTTTTTTTTAAAAGTCTTCATTTAGGATTATTGGTAAAAAAAAAATGTGTAATATAATTTATTTTTAACTTTTAGATTTTCAAAATTTGTTATAGAATTAATGTTTTGAAAAAATAGATAAAAGAGCAAATTGATGTTTAACTATGATTTAGGAGTCATATTGCATATTAACCCTTTTCATTAACCTGTTACATAATTAGTTTAACGATATTTTATGATAAAATGATCATTTTATGATGATTATCAAACATCAATAATAAAATTACAGTAAAGTAACTTTTTTAGAATAGAGTAAGGTAACTTTTCAAATACCAGTACTAAATTAATTACATACTAAAATTATTCCAATATAAAATTAATACTAATAATATATAGTTTTTAAACATAAACATTTGCACGATGTTTGTTGTTACTATAAACATTTGCACGATGTTTGTTGTTACTATAAACATTTGCACATGTGTCCTAAAATAGTATGGCATAAATAACACATTTTTAATAATTCAGCACATGGCTTCGTTCGAATTTGCCGCCATCATTAAAATATTTTTTTAACAATTTTTACTTAAAAGAAGAAAAAGAGAATTTTGCTCTTACTAAATCTTAACCTATAACTTAGAGAAATGAAAGATATCGGTGGGGATGCGAGAACCAATTTTGATGGCACACGTTAAGGAGAATGCTTTCGGCGCACGATAGTTGGACTATCGTTCTTCGTTTTTCTACTTCGTCGTCTTGATTGGGTGATTGTTTGCTTCGATCTTTGCTTCTTTTTTATTCTGTTTATGGGCGATGCTTCGGCGTCTAGTGGTGTGGATTGGAGGAAGCTTTTTGTTGGGGTTTCCGATCAATCGCTCAATTTCTGTCCGTCGGAGGGTATAGTTGAACCGCCTGCTGATGTCTTTGAGGAGGGTTCCCAAGCATGGCGTTATGCTTTGGTGGATCAGTTTATTGGGCGTGCTCCGAATTTCAGTGCGTTACAGAAGATTGATGGGATTCTATGGGGCAAGCAAGGTGATGTTAAGGTTAGTTTCGTTGGGGAAAATTTGTTTGTTTTCCGATTCGTCAATTCCACCGTTCGTGATTGGGTTTCTGAAAATGGTCCTTGGCATTTTCAAAACAAGCCACTGATTTTGCGTCGATGGGAGCCTAATCTGGAAAGCTTGGATTTCAAGTTGGATTGTATCCCAGTCTGGTTCAACCTTTGGGGAATTCCTTTGGAGCTCTTTTCGAGAAGGGGCCTGAGCTACATTGCAAGTGCCCTTGGTTTTCCCTTGTACATGGATAGTGTTACAGCTTCCAAGCAGTGACTGGCATATGCTAAGGTCTGTGTAGAAATCACGTTGGATACAGTTATTCCTGACTCGATTCCAGTTAAGCTTCGCAATGGCTCTACTGTTTCTGTTTCTGTCGAAGTTCCTTGGCGGCCGCTAAAATGTGAAAAATGTTCTGTATTTGGTCATTCTACCAAATTGTGCCTCGATAAGGCAGTGAGAGTCGAGCATGGGGCTGATGGTAAGGGGAAAGGCAAGGAGCGGGTGTTGGCGAAGCCTCTTGGATCCCCTAGTGTTGCAAAGTCTCCTAGTGCTTTTGGGCCTATTTCTCCTGGGAAATCTGATGGACATGGTGTTGCAAAGGTTGTTGTTGTTGTTACTCCTTACCCTCATTCAGTAAAGGGCGTTATTCGGGGTTCTAGCAATAAGTTCAGTGTCTTAGCTGAGACAGGTTCACTGTTTTTCGAGGATGATGATGGTGCTGGCCGTTCTACTGTGGTGCTTGTTGATCCTATGACTGAATCAGTTCAGCAGGAGATGCATGTAGATGAGATTAAAGGTTCTGCAGATGAATTGCTTGAGTCTGGTAAGATGGAACTTGCAGAGGATAATGACTTGGTTCGAGATGTCATTTCTCTTGTGTCTCCTAGGAAGGTTTGCAATGCTATTCATGGAGTTGCTAAGTTGGTTCTCGAGTTAAAGCACAAGAAGAGGGATGATGTGGACAAGAATAAGAAAAAGGGTCATGTAGTTAATGTTGGTGCAAAGGTTAGTCCTTCTGCTTCTCCTTTGCTATGATTCTGTGTACATGGAACATTAGGGGTCTCAATGATCCTATGAAGCAGAAAGGGTTAGTTAATCGTTTAACTAGTTTGCATGTTGATGTGGTTTGCCTTCTTGAAACAAGGGTGAAGGTTAATAATGCTAGTGGTATTATTAATAAATGATTTCAAGGATGGAATTGGAAAGCTAATTACTCTGCTGCTTATAATGGAAGAATTTGAGTGTTATGGAAGAGAGTTTTTAATCTCACTCCCATTTTAATTACGGATCAATGTATTACTTGTCGGGTTTGTGCAGGTGGAGTGATTTTTTTCCTGACTGTTGTTTATGCTTCTAATGCTAGTGTCAGTAGAAAAAAAATTATGGTCTAGTTTAATAGATCTTAAGAACGTGGTTGGTGATAATCCCTGGATTGTGTCTGGAGATTTCAATATAATACTGAATCCACAAGAAAGTTCAGAAGAGGTTTTTGCTGTTGGGGCTGATGTGATTGGATTTCGAGAATGCTTAGATGTGTTTGGTTTGGTTGATTACCCTTGCTTAGGGCCTCTTTACACTTGGTCTAATCATTAGAAGCAAATACCATTGGCTCGAAATCTTGATAAGATGTTAACCAACTTGAGTTGGTACAGTTCCTTTCCTTGTTCTCAGGCTGAGTTTTTGGCGCCAGGGATCTCTGATCACTCTCCTGGTTTGTTCACTACTGAGAAGGTTGTCTCTTTCCCTCCGAAGCCTTTTAAGTTCTTTAATTTTTGGGTCAGCATTCTTTGTTTCTGGATACTGTTGCTCATTCTTGGTGCTTTGAGGCTTATGACAATCTTTTGCGACAACTTTTTGTTAAATTGAAAAGGCTTAAGCCTGTTTTAAAGCAATTTAACAGGCAACATTTTGGTGAACTCCCCTCTAGTGTTGCTACAAAACAGAAACAGCTGGAGGAAGCTCAGTTGGTTAATCTATCCTCAAGCACCTGCTCTTCTTCGATAGCTCAGGCTCAGGTTTTAAAAGATGAGCCCTCTCATTTGGAGGCATCCAAAAGGAGCTTTTATTAGTAGAGGGCTAAGGTACAGTGGTTGTGTGAAACTGATCATAGTACACATTTTTTTACTCAGTGGTTAAAGTTAAGAATCGCAGACAGAATATTCAGACTCTTGTGTGTTAAGAGGGTGTACGGTTGGATACCCAAGAAGAAATAGCCCAGGAAGTGGTTCGTTTCTTTACCAATTTTCTTGGGACTAAGGATCTAAATGTTGTTGTTCCTCATGTTGATCTTCTGAGGGAGCTGATATCTTACTGTTCCTTTTGAGAAGGCTGAATTGTTGGTTAAGAAATTCTATGATGAGGAAATTAAAAATGTTTTGTTTAATATGGGCAATGACAAATTTCCTGAGCCCGATGGCTTTACTGCATTGTTCTTCAAGAGGACATGTGATATTACGGGGTGGGATTTCCTCTTGGCTGTTAAGCATTTTTTCTCTCAGTCTGAGCTCATTCCTGGTTTCAATGCCTCTACCATTGTTTTGGTACCTAAAACATTAAGTCCTAATCAAGTTAAAGATTTCCAAACTATCTCTTGTTGTTCCATTGTTTACAAGTGCATTACCAAGGTGCTGATGAATAGGCTGGCTCCTTTATTTCCAGGCATGATTGAGCCTAATCAGAGTGCTTTTGTTAAAGGTCGAAGCATTGTCGACAATGTTATCTTAGCTCAAGAAATGGTTAGGGGGTATGGCAGGAGTATTCTTTCCCCACGATGTACTTTTAAAATTGATTTGCAAAAGGCGTTTGACTCGATTAGCTGGGATTTCATTTTAGCTGTATTGCAGGCTATGAAGTTTCCTAGTAGGTTTATTGCTTGGATTGAGACTTGTGTGATGACACCAAGGTTCTTTGTGTCTGTAAATGGTGGTCTTGTTGGATTTTTTAAGGGTGCAAGAGGGGTGAGGCAAGGGGACCCTCTTTCTCCATATATTTTTGTCCTGACCATGAATGTTATTTCGAGGTTGTTAAATGTTGTTGCAGAAAGAGGGGTGTTTCAATATCATCCAAAATGTCGAAAGGTCAGGCTGACACATCTATGTTTTGCGAATGACTTGATGATATTCTCTAAGGGTAACTTAGAATTTATTGTTGGTGTAACCCCCTAAACCCGACCTAGAAGAAAAGACCGAATTTAGGAAGTTACGTTTGAAAACTTTTCCCTCAAGAAATCCAATTTTGAAAATTATACTTTAATTAAAATAAAATAACATAAATTTAGTAATAAATATAAATATCATAATAAATATTCGAATGATTATATAAAATCTATGAATTAAAATAACAGTAAATGAATGCTAAAAATAATCCCAAAACATAAATAGTCTAAAATTACATCTATGTCCCAAAATAATAAATAGAAATATGATTAAACTAAAATAGTTTAATATTGTATAATAAAATAACCGGATAAAATATGTGATCCTCCAAGTACCACGTCGCTTAAAGTCCAAAGATATCTATAAGAGGAAACTATGGGGAGTAAGCTAAAGAGCTTACTGTGTCTCTAAAGTGCAGGCAATCACAAACTCAGTTCCACAACAATAAATTTTCACAAAAATATATAAAAGACACAAACCAAGTTTAAACACGGTTTTATGAAATCACAATGCACTGCACCCTTACTCCATAGTCACCAAAAAAAGAAGGTTCCCCAGAACCTCTCGCTACATAATCACCAACACAAGTGGTATAAACCACTAACTTCCTTCGTACAATCTCAACCCATGATAACACAGTAAAAAAGATATAACAGTTTTCACAGTCTCAACACAGTCCGATAATAAATTCGAGATTCACAACTCATTTACTTTAAATTATAATTTTATTCACAATCTGAAAATAGTATGTACAGAAAACATAATGTAAAATCACAACACAATCGAAAATTTCAGTCACAAAAACAAAGTATGTAGCACAGAAAGAGAACACATAAAAATCATTTATTTATAGCACCAGAAGAAACACACCTGATATAGCCGAAGTGATGCGAACAAGGGCACACTGAGAGGGTCACAAATGGTACTTAATTCCGAGAACAAGAGACACAGACAAAATCACGACTTTCGTAATTCTAAAAAAAAATTGGGGTTGCGATGGAATGCACGATGGGTTAGCGATAAAGGTGAAGGCAACTAACAACAAAACAATGGTGAAGATTGCAAGTGTGGCCGATGAAAACAATAGAAAAGCTAATTGACGGTGAACAGGTTTGAAGAATTCCAATATATGACAAAACTAATATTTATAGACTAAAATTGTAAAGGGTTTTAATTTGGGCTTTCTACAGAAGAAAAGAGTTTCAAAACTCATTAGAAAAACAATTATAATAGAATTTGTAATAATAATAATAATAATAATAATAATAATAATAATAATAATAATAATAATAATAATAATAAAACAAGAATTTAAGTTGAAAAAGGAGAGTCAATTCAACCATGAAAAAAATTAGAATTCAATTTAAAATTAAAGGATATATATATATATATATATATATATATATTAAACAACATTTAAATAATAATAAAAATGTTTCGGCTGCTATAAAGGTAATTTAATTCAAATTCTCTACTTTTAAAATAATGGGTTAATCACCCAACAAGTCCCCAAATTTCTTATTTGTTTAATAAAGTCGCAAAATTGATTAAAGATCATTTAACTCTCAAAATTCTCAATTTGGCCATAAGAATTAAAATTAGGATTTTGAATTAAAATTCAAAAATAAAAAGGCTTTTAAATTCAGGGATTTTAAAATTATATTTTTAAATTAGGAATTTTTGAAATCTAGGGTTTACAATTTGGGTGTAATTTTTAGGGTGTTACAGTTGGTGTTTGTTGTGTGCTGGAAAAGTTCTATTTGATACCTGGGCTTCGTCTTAACGCTACCAAGAGTGAGTTCTTCACCTTTGGCATTTCAGTTGAGATGGTTGATTCTATGACTCTTGTTCCTGGGTTTAAACATGGCATGCTTCCAGTGAGGTACCTTGGGGTGCCCTTGGTTACTTGTAAACTACCAGTTAAAGATTGTCAACCTTTATTGGTGCAGATACAAGACATGATTTAACACTGGTCAACTTTGAACTTGAGTTTTGCTAAGAGCTTAGAGTTAATTTGATCAACTATTTTTAGTATTCAAAGTTACTGGTGCAGGCAGTTTGTTCTGCCTATGTTGGTGCTAAAGAGAATTAATCATTTGTGTATGAGATTCTTCTGGAAGGGAGATGACAAAAAAAGAGCTGGTACTAGAGTAAAGTGGGATGTTGTTTGTTCTTTGAAGTCTGAAGGCGGGCTTGGCTTGCGTGGTTTGGTTAGTTGGAATGTTGCTTGTATGATTACTCTAGTGAGGTGTTTGTTAGCTGGTCAAGGTTGTTTGTGGGTGGCTTGAGTTCAAGTTTATGTCTTGAAAGGAGCCTCTTTCTTACAAATGGCTCCTAGAACTTCGATAATGTGGATATGGAAGCAGTTGCTTAAGACTAGAGATTGGTAGAGGCAGTTGTTGCTGAGTGATTTTTTAACCACAACCCAGGCTTGGTTGGAGCTGCAACCGCAAAAGGAAGAATGCTTGTTGGCGTAGGCTTATCTGGTCTTCTCTGCTCATCCATTGGCACACGCTTATTGCATAGATGGCTATTCTTAGGAGGTTGCCTACTAGAGATCGTCTTGCATCTTGAGGAGTGGTGGCTGATGTTTCGTGCATCTTGTGTGGTGAATGCAGTGAAATCATGGATCATCTTTTCTTTGGTTGCATGTTTTCAAAAATGATTTGGAAGTATATTTTGCATGAATGTGGCATTGATCGGGAAGTGTCTTCTTGGTAGATTGAACTTGATTGGGCAGTAAAGCATTTTAAAGGTAAGTCTCTTATTGTTTTAATCTTAAGGATTGCCTGGAATGTTTTTTTTACTTTGTTTGGAGGGAGCGGAACTGCATGATTTTTCGTTCTTCTTCTTCTATTGCTACTAATATCCTTTCGCGTATTCGAGATACTATTCATACTAGATTATTTGGGAAGGTTGGACACTTACAAAATAGTATATATGCACAATTGAGATCTAATTGGGATTTACTTGTATAGGGAGGAGATATGTTTTCTTTGTTCTTATTGTACAATTTTGTTGTGACTTGTAGCAGTTTTTGCTCTTGGATAATAAAATCAATTATCTAAAAAAATAAGGATATCATCAGAGAGTTTTAATCATATGCTATAGAGCATTTGTTATTCCATTTTTTTCTTGAATAAGCTTGTACTTTAAATTTTAATTTGTAAGGTGAACTCAAATGAGAAGTTTTATTTATAGAGGAATCTCTTTTTTTAAAAATAAAATTATTTTAATCTGTTCTAGAGAATTTGTTATTCTATTTTTTCTTGAATAAGTTTGTACTTTAAATTTTAATTTGTAAGGTGAACTCAAATGAGAAGTTTTATTTATATAGCAATTTTTATTTTTTAAAATAAAATTATTTTATTGAAAATTAAGTGTCAAAGTCTTGAATAGAAAATTTTTGTGATGTAATATTTTCCTTTCATTCAAGTCTAGAGATGAAATTTGCTAAATTTTGAATATTTTTAGAATGTTATTGTTCGAGTTTGAATATTACACATTATAATATTAACATAAAGTTATGATTCACTAATTGATGGAGTGTGCAAAAATATTTATGTTATCTCATCTTGTGTCTATATTAAATCTAAAGAAGCAGAGAACTGCTACAAAGTATACAATCATACAAGAGAATTATAGAATCCTTAAGAGCAGCATAGCTGCATATTCACCTGATCACACCTATTTATTCTATGAAGAGTAAGTCTTATCTATGCAATCTCACGTATACAGTTAATCTCACTAATCCCCCATTTACATGTTTAAATTGTCGAACATTCTTTTCTTCCCAAATATTGTACACAAAAATATTCAAACAAATTTCATAATGAAAACAAGTAATGATTTACCCTTGAGGCAAGTAACAGTCCAATCCAGCTCTTCTTCTCAAACTAGTATTTCTCTTTGAATGTAGCATACCTCATGATTTGCCGCCAAATATCTTTTAAAAAAACACTTGAAAAAAATATGGTCCTTTGATTCTTCATCTTGGCAACACAACTTACAAAAAAAGATCCACAATCATACTCATTTTCAATAAGCGATCAGCCGTGAAAAGCCTGTTTAAGATTGTCATTCAAGTAAAAATTGAGTGTTTTGGTATGTGAAATGTGAACCATAACACTATTTGTCACTGAACCTTGTCCTTCTTTTCTCTTATCTCATTTCAAATGGCGTGGAAGTTTTAAGATATTAATGTATTGTGTTTATCTTGAAATTCTAAGATATTACGTGTGTTCACAGGGGCGGATTCAAGTGAAGTTTAGTAGGGTCAATTGACCTCACTTGGATATAGAGAATCCTTGTAAAAATAGAAAAGTTTGAGAGAATGAGGAGAAATTAAATATATTTGAATCTACTTAACCCCACTTAATTCGTTTAACTTTCACTTTCTTGAACCCACATAATACAAAGTCTAGATCCGCCACTGTACGCTCACCCTCAAAAATATTTCTGAATTTGCCACTGACAACTCTAGTCAAACTGAATTAATCAGGGCTCTTAGAAACCGGGAGAACAACAACAACAATATATATATAGGGTTAGGATCAACTTACAATGTGTAAAACTCAATTACTTATACACAGTTTTTGGACCGTTGAATGATGGTAATTAATGGCTAAGATTATTTCCTTATTTTTTTCCTAAGTGATAATTTTTACATTTTTATTGTTAATCTCATTCATTCATTTCATCCATCCAATGATCCAAAATTAGTATAAAATTGAATGAGTTTTATACCATGTAACTTGATCATATCCTATATATAAATAGTGGTAGGTTTTTACGATATGGATGAGCAGTCATGTACGTATCCACAGTAGAAAATGTTGTGAAAACGACCAACCATGTAGCATACATTGAATTCCACCGCTTTGCTATCATCATTAATTAGTTGTTTCTTGATAAAAAAAAAATAATTAGTTGTTTATCTATTCCGGAAATAAATAATAGAAATATTAAAAAATGGAGATAAAAAATAGGTAATGTTATACATATTTTTAAAATAGATATAAAAATCAGGCATGGATATATAATTTATTGTTAAGATTATAAGTTTTTATACTCGATAAAACAATATATGGCTTTAAAAATTCTAAAGGTAAGATATTAAATATTAATATAAAATATAAAAAAATTAAAATTCATATGTGACCGTATCTAACACTCTTCGACCCATTCCTAATAAAAATTATATTAGATGTTATTTAAAAATAAATAAATTCTAAACTAACTAAGTAGGGTTTTTTTAAACAAATTCTACCTAAGGTTGGGGGAATGGAATTTGCTCCTACCGAGTCTAAAATCTAGAATCTAGGAGGAGGGAGGTGTTAATTGAGAGTCAAATTTAATGACTTGTAACTTCATTAATGTGCTCTGAGTTTAGGAATGGTAATAGAGTACGATAAAAAAAATGTTGTTAAATTTATTATCATGTTACAGTTGTTATGCGTTTTTTCACCACTTGTCACAATATGATACAAATTCAATTAATTATTAAATTTTTTTCCTCAATTTTTTTAAATATAAATAAATATATAATTCTATTTTTAAAAATATATTTAAATATAAAAACAAAAACATTTTTTTAGAATCGCCTAAACCTAAAATATAAAACATACAAGAATTTATGTATTATTAAACGTAATCGATACGAGATAAACAATTATCATATCCCATTTTTTTTGATTGAGTAGAAAAATATTTTCAAAGTAAATAAGCTGATTTAAACTCATGCAACCTAACATATTTGACACCCATTCAATTAATAGACCTCTACTTTTTATATATATTTAAAACCTTTGTTTTTAAGGTTTGGTTTTGGAACCTTATCATGATGGCCAAACCTTGCCCTATAAAAGTAGACCAGTTGGGGCTGTTTTAAATGCAACTCATCAAAATTTCAAAAGCTCTATTAATGGCGACGGTCCCAGCGAGAGATAAGTACAGGTCTTTCCTCGACGATGAAGGAGATAACGTTCAATGGCGGCACGGTGGCCCTCCGGCGTATGATGCTGTCAATCAGCTCTTCGAACAGGGCCGAACCAAGGTCATTTCCTTTTCCCTTCTCATCTTCTCGCACGAACTTTGACTCGTAGTTCTTGATTTCGGGAAGAAGAAAACATGTCGATGATTCGAATCGAACGTTGATCGAGTTTTCGAAGTTAAGCTTTTGTGAAAGTTTTGCAGGAATGGGAGGCGGGATCTCTTGAAGAGATAGTGCAAAATGCTGTGAAGACATGGGAGATGGAACTTTCCCATAAGGTTCGATTGCAGGACTTCAGGTCCATTAACCATGATAAGTTCAAGCTCATCGTTAATGGTATGAATATATATATATATATATATATATATATATATATATATATATATATATATATATATATATATATATATATATATATATAACATGGCTTATAATTACTCCTTAATTTCCACTCTTGAAATTTTCACGTCTCATTATTTTTTGGAGTTTTGTTGAATAACATATCAAAATCACCATGAAAATTTGATAAACTAATGATTAATGAAAAATTGTGAAACACTAATATTTTATTTCTTAAATAAAACCAGTAAATAATAATGATAAACATATTTATTCTTTATAGTTGTAGTTGTTTTTAGGATCTAACCTTTAAAATTAAATGAAAAAGGTTAGGACAAAAATATTAATCAAAACAATAATTAATATAATTAGTTTCCTGCCAAAACGCACGAACCAACTTGCCTCAGTGGTTAAATAAAACAGATACTATTTGTAATCACTCTAGCTTTCATAAAAAAAAAAGTTTCCTGCCAAAACAAAAGATCACAACACATATTAACTACCAATTATTTTAGCAGGAAGAGTCGTTAGACCCTTTAAATAAGGTTTGAGATTTGAAATATGTAATGTTGTAAGTAAAAAAATTGAGTTTATTTGATCTAAATTAATCACTCAACTCAATGAATCAGTTGTTGATAGTCTTAAAAAAAATCACAATATATAATATTAATCCGTTAATGAATAAAATATCGATAGTTATTTAAAAAAAATCACATCACATTACATAGTAAATGGTTCGCGTGTATATGTGGGAGGAGTGGGGACATAATATTTGAATGATAAAACTTAACATACAATAATTGTTTTTATTTTAGCAAGAAGCAAATTTCTATCTACACATATAGAAAGATAAAGTGGTCATATTTAATTGTTACACGTCACTGTAAATTTATTATTTTAGTCTTTCTCTGATTAAATTAGTATTTGATTAAATCACTCATCTTAATTAGATACGACCCAAATAATTATATGGTTAGTAAGCAGCGGAAGATGGGAGGGATCGATGGGGTCACGCCTCCTCAAATTTTAATAGTTAGAAAAGTTACATATTAGTATAATGTTAAAACTGTGATTTAGTTCCCTAAAAATATATAATTCATTGTTATCCCTACAAACTTAAATATTTTTAAATTGCCCCCTCTATATAGAATCCCGAGTTCCGGCACTGTGGTTAGTTATAGTAAACTAAAACTTGGTAAACATGGTGATTGAAGGAGGAGAAGGATTAACAGGAGAAGAGACTCTAAAGCTGGGGAGTTACAATGCACTGTTGAAGAATTCACTGCCAAAAGAATTCCAGTATTACAAAGCAGATGAAGAGAGTTTCGAATCATCTCACCAAGCATTTCGTTCTGCTTTTCCACGTGGATTTGCATGGGAAGTCATTGCTGTTTATTCTGGACCTCCTCTCATTGCTTTCAAGTTCAGGCATTGGGGTATTTTTGAGGGTCCTTATAAAGGACATGCCCCTACTGGGGAGAAAGTTGAATTCTATGGCCTTGCAACTGTTAAGGTGCGTTATTCAATAAAAGAGTTTAAATTAGGAAACAATTATTACTTATTTGTTTTTAAAAAGGTACGGTGAAAAAACACTTGAAATTTGGTACACTTGTAGTGCCCCATAAAATTATTGGACTTATTATGGTTTTAAAAAAGAAGTGGGTTGTGTCGTCACATGAAATGTTTCAAGCTTTTAAGGATTATACAATTTGTTGCTTGGTCAGTCACCTTTCTTATCATAAATACTTTATTTTAGTTTGACAAAAACTACAAATTTAACACATTCATAACATCACGATTCAAATCTCAATCGAATTAGACAACACAATTGTCTGATTATCTTGCTAATTTGAACAGGTTGATGAAAATCTGAAGGTAGAAGAAGTGGAGGTACACTATGACCCTGCACAGCTATTTGCTGGCCTATTGAAAGGTCCAATTTCAGATTCACCAACTCCAGCCTCTGCCTGCCCATTTCATTCCACTACTTAAATTAAAATTAATCTATTCTGCTTTCGCGTACCAATAAACTTAATCACTGCTCATGTTGTATTTGCTTTACTTATTTTTATTTTCATCTTCAACCCGTCTGTATCTTCTGTTATAATTAAGCAAATAAATTGTAAAAACTTCTTAAAGATTTTCTTTAATTTCATATTATAAGACCACCGGAAGTCTGGAATCAACTGTCAATTTCAGGCAAGAAATCAATGTTGCATAAACATTACATTTAATAATACAAACAATATTGTAAAAAAAATGATATGGAAACTTTTGATCTTTTTTCAGCGGAGGTCAAGTTTGGGGTCAATGCCTTGTCGGCATTCGTCGGCAAGAGCCACATTTAACATTTCAGAGCAAAATGGATCATCCGGTTTCAGCCATAAAGCCTGTTAGGGAAAAGAAGAGTAGGAACAACAATTCAGGGATTTGGGACCAAAAATGGTTAAATCCAATAAGGAAACCATTTTTCAACAATCTTACGGTAAAACGAAAGCTATAATGAATTTTCTCAAATGTTTAATACCAAACGTCATTGTACCGAGCTAAAGGAGATGCAGCATGGGGATGGAAAGGTCTAACACATTTCAAATAAAGGCTATGAAAATAAATCTTAGATTACTAACCTTATGATAGTATGTAATTGCATCAGTAAAATTATCCTGCAAAGGATTAAAAACAAAATCATTTACAATTGAAATTTCTACCACAAACAGACATGTACAGGTTATAGATCTCATTCCCTACTAATTTATTAAGTTCTGAAGCAAGTAATCTCAGCTGAGCTGATCACAAATTTAAAAACAAAGTTTTCATGTACGGTCTAGAAAATCAACCATTAGGAAAAATTCAATTCTTAATGCATCTGTTACAAAATACAACTTCTATTAAGTGTGTAGGACACAAAGGGAACTGACCTGCAAGTGGTATGTGTATGCAAGTCCTGCATAAGTGCTCAAGCTTTTAGTTGATAACGTAAGTGCTTTCTCATAGAATGAGATTGCTTCGTGGAACATCCTGATACATGATATCCCATATAATCAATCTTAAAAGATCGAGTTCAACACTAGTCATTTTTGCAAATTAGTACCACTGAAATCAAGCTGGTATCCATAATTCTTTCTAACAGAAGATTTGAAAATATCAAAAGATAGACATGTTTCCGGAAAAGCATGAACAATTACTGTGGAGTTAATAGGGAAAAGAAAATTGATTAGCATAGAGTTATAAAAAGTTAAAAAGACATACTTTAGTTTCCTATAAGCGTGGGCAAGATTAACCACAGTTGGTTCCCACATTTCACTTAATGGGTTCGGAATAAGAGCCAATGTTTTCTCAAACCACCAAACAGCTTGATTATACCTGCAAGTTTTTGAAAAAAAAATGTTAAAGAACTAAAATTAGAAATGTAACTTAAAAAGAGGTAGACTTGCACTGACATCTTTACCAAAAAGATGGTGTACGATGAGATGACAAATAAAATAAAAAAATGTTGCATGAGATAACTACCTGCCAGGTAAACAAGTACTAGGAAATTATGTTTGAAAAAGAAAATGTTCTAGTTTAAGTATTAATCCGTTGACCACAGTTCAATGGAATAATAAATGCATTTTAGACTGTTCCCTGGTTCTCATTGTCAAACATAAGAGTACGAACCTATCAAACTTATAAACATGCTTCAACAAGTTCAAACATCCAACTCTATAATAAGGTGCATTATCCTTACTCTTTCTTATGATATGCAACAACTCCAAGCTCATTATATACAAGTGGATCTGCAGGACAAATTCCCTTTGCCTGCATGATAAACTGAAAAGAAATACCCTTGTCAAAAATTTTAATCTTACAAGAAATTATGATTTCTGAAGAGACTAAGAACAGATAATTGAAATGAAACAGAGACAAAAGAGATGATGATAAGCAAAGAAAACTTAGCAGTACCGCACAAACCACAACACCAAAACAAGAAACACAATAATGAACAAACTATAGAAAAATATTTATTTCATCTTGTCAACCAGTATACTTTGTTTTGGCAGCCAAACAATCGATTCCACCAGTTCTGCTGACTCAAGAAATGATGGAGACATCATCAATTATAGAGTTTGCTTCAGTTTCCAAAAGTTATTCTTGAAAATCCAAGCACAATGTTCAGAAATTTTATAGTTCTACAAAATATATAGCTCTAAGTGCAATCTCCCTTAACATTGGGGAATATGACACAACGCACAATGCCATGGCATTTTTCCAGTGCTTGAAAATAAAGTAAATATTGGGGTTAGGCTCCCATCCATTACTATCCAATACATATGTAATCACCATTCATAAGTTGACTTTAGTATTTGATGGATGGGTTTTACACATTTAGATGGTAATTATCACTGTATTGAAAATTGATGGATGAAAAAGTAATTGACTGGATCCTAATCCTTAATATTGATACTAGCTGTTATATAAGTACTTACTTGAAAATAAACTCTTAACATACAAACCATGTAATATGGCATTTCTACAGATTCTGTCCTAAAATAATGTAATAGTAACCAGCTCTTATGGCGGTTAATTTATTCTGCATAATAAAAGATCTTTAGAAGCCTAAAATGTTCCAAAGAGTCCATAGAACAAGCCTCTTATACCAACTACTGGGAACTGGGAAGTTTTAAGTCCAAAATGAGGTCACACAAGCAATGATAATTCTTTAACCCTCACCAGGCTCAATCAAAATCACAATGTGCCAAAGTACAACATGACAATCACCTGCTCAGCAAGTCTGAAGCTGTGAGTCCGCATGTATTCCATTCCAATGTACAAAGTTGGTAAATGGCACCTGGAATAAGAGAATATCAAGATTCAACCTGTAAAAGGACAATCCATAAATGATAAGATGACTTCGACTACACTTACATACAAAACAAAAAAGGCGAGGTTTTGGATAATGACAACCATGTATTAATCAGATCACATAACTTTTTTTTTATTTTATTTATTTTAACAAGGGCACTGGCTACAATGTGAGATACCAAGTTTTAGAAAAAGGAGAAAACCCAAAGAACTTGCAGTCTCCAGTCTAGCAGGAAGAACTCTGAAAAGCAACAATGTCAATCGAATATTGTGATCAAACATTGGGAGACACCCTTTCAGGAAAAAATAGGAGTGACGATTATGGGTTCCAACAAAGGTTCAAGGAAATAAAGCAACAAAGAAAAAAGGTGCTATAGAAAATATATAGCTTTTTTTGGTATAACCACCGGTACCCGACCCATTGACCGACTATTCCAGATCAGGTACTATATAAAACTTATAGCTTTTCAGCTTCAGTATAAAGCAACATCTTGATAGAAGAAATAATAAATACTATAAAAATACCCTGGAAACAGGCGAGCAGCAGTCCTATAAACTGACATTGCTTGATCACCCTCTTCACGAACAGCATATGCATTTCCAAAACCTATCCATGCAGGAGCAAATGTTCCATCTAAACTAGTCGCCTTGCTGCAGAGTGGAGCAATATCGGTCAATTCAACTGGCAAGGGAGTATCAAGACTAAAATATTTTTGACAAGCAGTACAGATAAATCTCAATATTAAAGGTGTAATGCATGTTAAAACTGAATTATTGAACAACCAGCAATCAAATTTCCAATAAAAATGACTGATCACGAACCAGGAAAATTTGAAAAGGACAATGGGTAAAGCTAATATTAACAAACAAACCCTAATAAGATCAAAACTAAAATATTTCTTTACCAGTGGTACAGACAAATGTAGACATTAAAGGTATAATGCATATTAAAAGTGAAGCATTAAACAACCTAACATAAAATCTCCAAGAAAACATGGCATACCACAAACCAGTGGAATTGGAAAAGGAAAATTAGCAAAGCTAACAGAAA
Organism: Hibiscus tridactylites; assembly: GCA_958450335.1. NCBI lineage: Eukaryota > Viridiplantae > Streptophyta > Magnoliopsida > Malvales > Malvaceae > Hibiscus > Hibiscus tridactylites. The sequence continues at coordinate 96,599,644 of OY288265.1, forward strand.
CTAAAAAACATATCCAATGGCCAACCCATAAGACCCTTTAGCCTAGAATAATTTCCAAATTATCAAGATATCTCTGATTTAACTAAAAAATTGGTCACAATGTTTAAGCCTCTCGGAGCACATTTTGAATCCAAGATGCAATACCATCATCTAAACATCTTATGAAGCTTATTTTTATAGGTACTTCTTTCTGTCAAATGCAAGATTTTGTTAGTATCAAACAAGGTGATGTTTCATAACATCACTAAAAAATAATGCTTGAGCATCCATTATATTGGTCAATTAGTAATCTTGAGGAATATTTACCTGAAATAACGACGTGATTGATCGTATTTCTTGATACAATAGTAGTAACAGCCTACTGCAAACCATGACAAAGCCCTGATAATAAAGTACTAATCATGTGAACAATGTAATACACCATAGAAAGTCATCATAAAAGACAAGAAAAGTAAATTTATGCTCAACTAAAACTACTACTCACTTTTGAGGATGATCCTTTACTAAACTGCTAGCCATAAGGTAAAGCTCATTTGATTGACCAAGTTCCATTGCCGCTGCTAAATGCACCACGATACATTTCAGGTGGAATGGGTCCTTTTCAAGCAATCTGCAAGGCAAAATACGTAGCTTGCATTAAATAATGCATCCTGGGTAGAGTTCAGAATCACTTTCAGTTCATATTAGAAAGATTTATTTCTTGGATTATTATACCATAGATCGGCAACATAGATTTTTAACTCTATCAACAGCAGTTTATTAAACCATTCTTGTTGAAGTTAAAAGCTCCACTGTCAATGTATATAACAATTATGTGAATTTACTAATTAATCAATTAAAAGAAGTGCAATTTTAACTTACGCAGAAGTTAGTTCAAAGCATTTTTGATATTCTCCAGATTGATGGTAATATTCAGCTTTGCATGCCAAAAGATCGGTGTTGTCTTTTAAAGCACGCATAAAGGATTGGCTAGAAAGGTTAGTTTTAGAACTTTCCTTTCCAAGCTCTTTAAATTTGACTTCTACTACATTTTCTTTGTAATTCTGCAGTGAAGAGAGAAAGTTAGCATAAGAAAGACCAAAGAAAATGAGAAAATAAAACTGATGATTGTTAACAAAACAAACAAATGAGCAAGTATAAAAGGATATCTGAAACGCTTATATTTCGAAACAGAAAAATCTCAGGTTGCTATTACCTTTTTGATCAAGCAAGAATAGAAAGAAGATAGCCAACCATCTTCAGGACCAAATTGCAAAGATGAAAACAGACTTGTTTCTGTAATCCGGTAGCAAAAGAAAAAAAGTTAAAAGAGTATAGCTTCATCTAAAACAGGACAATATTTATTCTAAAACAATGCAAAATCGTCTGATGGAAGTGATTTGAGAATTGAGTACGTATCAAGCTTCAAGGATCTATTCAATGTAACAATGACAGGACACCAAAAAAAACTGTTGTATCCTACCTTCTTCGCATGTAAGCATGTGATTTTCAATTAGACACTCCAAAGCCTGAAAAGTTACAGAAATACAATCATGAAATAGATCAAAAGAATGAAACAGCTGTCAACTAGCATAACATCCCATACATACCTCATAACATAAAGGGTCAGCTTTGATAGCAGCTTTGTACCTGAAATAAGCATAATCAAGTAGATAATCCTCAAGTGTTTTCAACCAATATAGACATTCTTTTCAACAAAACAAAGAGGAAAAAAATCCCTGAATAGAAACAATGATACTTAAAGAAAGAGAGTAGCAGTTTGGGCAGAAAGAAATAGTAAAAATATAGCTGTGTCTATTACAATAGCAGAAAAACTTTACACAAAAGAATATGAAATTCATCGTTATATTGTTAAAACAGTAGAAAGGAGAAATAAACCAAGCAGCTAGTAGCCCAGACTCCAAAATCAGGACTAACTCTCCATTCAGAATCAAAGTGAGCAGAAAATCTAGGAGACATTATTATCCATCTAAGCATTTTCCTTTAATGCCTATTCTTATGCCTTCAAGGGTGCATATAAGCTATCAATGGAATCTCAAATGCACAAAATTAATGGCTCTATATTTCAAAACAGCAATTGCCTCAAGTTATATTAAAATTTTTATGGTATGTAATCTAATTAAGATTCTTTACATAGATATAAATAAGAGCTATATTATGTAATAAATGCATATCATGCATCCTTTTATTCTTTAATTAATTATCAAGAGAGCAGTATCACAAAATCCATAACTTGTATAGGTAAAAGCATACAAAACATAAACCTTCAGTCCTTTTCTTCTTGATGAAATGAGCACCAACCACTCATGAAAAAAAAGAAAGAAAATAATTTGGCACAGGGGAGATTACTTTTTTTTTGCTTGAATGCATTTACATGTACATACCATTGTCGAGCCTTAGCACGATTTTCCAAAGCTTCATATGCCTTTCCTCTTAAAAAGTATATTGCTGAAGATATCTGTTAGAAAATTTAAGAGTAATGTTCTCTTTGCATAAAGTGTTAATTGGAGGAACACCATTAAAATTAAAATACTAGAAAGAGATTATAAACAACTCCACCATAAACCAAGCAACCAAATTTCCAATATTCCTGAACAATGCACTAGAAACGCACAGAATTGCAGCAACCAAAAATGCAATAAAATAAGATCTTTACATTGATTTCACGATCTTCCCCATCTTTGTCTAAGTACATGGCACTGTTATCTTTTATATCATAAGCATTCCCATGTTCATCAAGCTTCTCATCTCCTAGCATCAAAAGACACTGATCCCACTCCTTCAGCTCCTCCTGATTAAATAAATTCATTCCAAAAAATTAATAAAACCCCCTTAAATCCCTACAGCCTAAACCCTCGATCAACCAAAAAAACTACATTTTCCAAAAATTCTCCAATCGCTAACCAACAAAAATAATTAAAAAGAGCAAATTAAAACTGAAATGAGTTATCAAAAATGAAGAAAAAGAAACAAAGAATCATATTAATTAGAACAAAGAATAAGTCTTTTAGGGTAATTGTCAAATGAGCTTACGAGGCACTTGGCAGCTAGGTAGCGGAAACGGAGATCACGGAGGACGATTTGGGAGGCGTTAAGGAGATGGAAAGCGCGACGGAAGTGGCGACCGAGGAAGAGAGCTTGAGCTTGCATGTAGATGTCGGCGGGGTCTTTGGTAATGGCGGCGACCTTGTCGGCGAAGAAAATGGCGGAGGAATAAAGATGCTTGCTGACGCAGTCTCGAATTACGCCGCGGAGCTTCTCTAGTTCTTCTTCTCTCATTGTTTTAGATGAAAATGGTGGGATCTTTTCACTACTTTTTTTCTTTCTGGAAATTTTGGAAAGGGTTTTCTCAGGGTCGGGGACGGAGAGTGAGAGTGAGGGGCGTAAATGAGCGGGAATTTGGATTTTGTTGAAACATTTTCCCGTATTTCTTGGCCCAATGGATGGATGGGCTCGGTCTAGTCCAATTCCAGGCTCTGAAATTTTTGGTAGAATACTATATAAGATCCCTGTGTTATGTATTTTCTGTGGATATAGTCCCTCCACTACAATGTGATCATTTTCAAAATGTGTATTTTCAGTCCCGGCACTATATTTTTTATTAATTCCGTCAAAAAATTTGACTGTATAGGGCCAGAGGAGGCACTGTCCCCCTAAATTTTAGGCAATTAATATTTTCCCCTTTTTAACTCCTTCAAAAATTTAAAAATTCTCATTGAGTTTTTATTATTTAAGATATTTTTAATTATTCCCCTTATATTTTTGAAAATTTCTGTCTCAAAACTTATGAAAATTTTAAGTAACCCCTCAACTTGTTTTACCAAGATCCGTCACTGTTTTTATACATGTAATGAAGTGTCATGTACACTTCGTATTTTTATACAGCTGATTTATTTTTGCACGTTAAAAAATTAAAAATGGAAAATATATAATATTCATCTAGATGTGTAAAAAATGTCAAGATGTATGCATCAAAGCACTTCTTTTTGACATAAAAAAAAGGTCCCTTCAAAGTATTGAATTACACCTAGCGCAGGATTTTGGTACATTGATCGAACCTCGAATGCCTTTCTTTCAACTGATACCTTTGTCTCTGGACGGGGCACAATGAACTGAAATCATTCGTCGGTGAGTTCAATGATATGCTAAAGTTTCAAATGATCCATGTGAAGACCCCAAAACTTATACATCCTTGTATAGCAACTGATATTTCGGTATTCGCTCCGGGGGTAGAGGGCAATTGACAATCAACTTGCCTTTCATGGCTCCCCTAAATATTGCCTGCAAGATCAAGGACGAAAGATTTAACTCAAGCTGAGATGTCAACACAAACATAGAAGTTAAAAGTATCAGTACCAGAAGCATAAAATTCATTATCAACAGTTGTAGCAAATGCCTATCCGTGAAAACTACCACGGGAAGCAATCGCTTAGCACGGACAATAAAGACAGCTGACAAAGAGAATATCATAGTTAGACACTACTAGCTAGAAAATTTGCCGTTAGTTCTAAAACTCAGACAGTGCTGGACTTCTCAAGCTTACAATTAAGATCTATGAAGAACGGACACAGGCATAGCAACGTGGTGTTTGAAAAAAGTAGGAAACAACTTGGCAGAGAAACGGCATAGGAGGTTTATTATTCTTCCTTTTCTTAATACCGGCACGGCAAGAGAGGTTTCTTTCTTCAGCTTCTCCAGCCACCATTTCTTCAACAACAGCAATGCCCTTGGCTCTTTTTTAAAAAATTGGTCTATCATAGTATCCAGTTAAATAATTAGCATCGATTACGCTTTATCCAGAAAAGTCCGGTACATATTCTAGCATCTCAAAAGAGTGTCCATGTTGGATACAGGTACAAGAACAGGTCTCATGAGCTTCTACTATGTCAGTTCCCTTCTTCCTAGTCTAAGATATATCATACTTTCCTAACGTTCTGAATGACGCCAATTGCCAAGTTAATAGTTAATGTTCATTTCGGCTAATGGACCGAGACCGGTGAATTAGGACTAGGAAGGGTTAATTTGGATTAGTAATTTAGGGAAACGGATAACGAAAACAATAATGGTTACAAGAATAAACTACATCACTCATAAAGTAATAAGATTGATAGATCATGAAATTGTTTAGGCGCACTATACAGCATACCTCTACAACATCTATGAAGTCCTGCTTTCCATGAAATGCTCCCACCCATTTCGTGTGATCCGCGGTCCTGAAACATGAAACAATTGTAGAAGAACCCTAAATATCTGAATTGCAGTCTCTAAATGCTTGCAATTTAATGCATGGATCAATTTATTTTCGGTTGGAAACAAGAGGATATCATTACAGTTCATAAAACCCTAATTCCAAACATAATTAAAGCACACGCATAATTGGCTAATCATTCTTTTCATGTAGTTAACTTAAGAAAAGCAAATAACCAGCAAAGTAACATTAGAATTCTATTCAATTAACCGAAATAAATTGAAATTGAAAACAAACAAATAAGGATAAAGAGGTAAAATTTGATACCCAGAATCCATCTTCATATGATGAGCATTGAAGAAGAAAATAGTCGAAGGAATCAAAGTGATATCGAAATAATTAACGTAAACCTGAACATCCTCTGAATCCACGTCGACTAAAGCCACCGTCGCGAATTTGGAAACATCACGCGCCGTCTTGGCAAGGATATCATCTAGTTGGAGACAGACGGCATCGTCGGCGCGGCCAAATCGGAGGACCAGGACCTTGTCGACGGTGTCTCTGATGATCGTGTCTACTTCTTTCTTCGTCTTCAACGTCGGTAACAGGTAACTCATCTTCGGTTAATTTTTATTCGGATTATCGAAAGAAATAAATCATTTGATCCCAATATCATTGTTCCTAGAGTTTAAACATTTTTTCGAAAAAAATATAAAATAAAATAAAACAAGTATATCATAAAATAAGTATAATTTTTTCGAAAAAAATATAAAATAAAATAGAACAAATATATTTTAAATATTTTTCATGCAAGGTTATTTATTTATTTATTTATTTATTTGGATTTAGGTGTATAATTTTATATTTATTTTGTTTTTCATAATTACAACAATTTTTTAGATCTTTTATTCCAGTATTTCCTAATATGAAAAAAAATGATAGCTACTCCTCTAAAAATTGTAGGTCTTTTCACTATTTTTTTGAGTAACATGAATATTTAATTATGATAAAATCTTTAATAAAAATATAATATAGATGTTAGATATTTTTAGGGTTATATATAGATGTTAAATCTTCAACTCAAAAACATAACATTAATTTTAAACCTGCACTTAAATCTTGAAACTCTAAATTTAACAAATATAAGTAAATTTTAATTAACACAGGTTGTGTATTAATTTTTTTAACAAAATATTAAATTTTATTAAAAAATTAAAAAAACATAACAAAACACACCTTAATATACAAATAATCTCATAATAATATCAAAAAAAGTATGTGAACAATAAATAAGACATAAAAACTAAAAGAAAAGACCGTCTTTTTCAATGACTTTTTTTGGTATAATGCCAAACAAATTCACAACGTTTGATTGTATAGTATTTTTTTACTCATATTCAATTTTTGAAGTATTTTAACCCTCAATATTTTATTTGTGTCAAATTAATGATCCCACTGTAAATAAAAACTGTTAGTCAACTAACATTAAATGACTCGAAATGATGTGACAAACTTATATGGTATTGCAGGCTAAAACAGCAGTATCATATATACAAATGTGCTGATTTTACATAATGTTGCATCAGTCAAAAATAATTTTACAAAATTGTATAAAATATAAAACTAGTTTTTTCTGATGATGTGTCATCCCATCAAGTCATTTAAAGTTGTTTATCGTCAATTGAGTGACAAATTTCATTCATCGATGAATCATTTAGACCCAAAATAAAACGTTAAGAGTTAAAATACTTAAAAAAATAAAAATTATTTAGTCAAACGTTATAGGTAGTTGTTGACATTATATTTTTCGTCATGCTTATAGAGGTTTAGATGCATTTAATCCATTATATGACATCTAGATAGCACTGTAATTTTGATATTATAAAAAAAAAATCAGATCTAGCCAATTTTTTACTGGTGGTATGAGATGTTAGTCACCAAAAGTTGAGAATGATGATGTACATAGGGTAGCATGCAACTCCTTTAGTAATATATACCACTTTACAGCCTAACAAAAAGTTGCAATAATAATGTCCATCATTTTTGGAACATATGTCCCAACTTCCAACACATATACATTTTTATATGTATGTCATATTATTACCGTAGTAAAAACTAATAAAAAGACTATGGAAATGTATGTAATGTAAGCTTCCTAACTGACCACATATATATTCCCATGCTTTATCTCGTCCAGTTTGTTCATCTTCAGTAACTTTCAAAATATTCCCCAACCGGTATTCAAAACTCGAAATGGTTTATTCTAAGCTTACTAGCAAAGCAAGAATATAAAAAAGGGTCATCTCTGTTTTAAGAAATAAATTTGATATTCGGTTCCGTAGTTACATACATTTTGATTATATCTAAAGCTCAATTAAGTTAGACTTTTCTTTCAATACTATTATTTTTAATATTTTTTTGACAAATCCTAATTATAATCTTAATCCTATCTAGATGGAAAATGGAAGGGAACTTAAGAAAAATAAGGAGTGCTCCTAGTTGGTTTAGAACTCATGACCTAAGGCTAAGGGAACATGAGAGAACAAGATCACCAGCTTGGCCAACCAGCCAGATGTACTTCCTCAATTATTTTAATATTTAAATCACAAACCAAAACGTTTATTTGAATACACAAAGACCCTGTTTGACAATTAACGGATAACTGATGCGGATAGCAGATTACATTAGCTGATAACTGATTGTATTAGCTGGTTTGACTACCGAATTGTATTAGCTGATTGTATAAAAGTGTTTGGTAAAATTAACTGATAGCTTATAGATGTTTGATTATTTAAACATGCAAAATGACATATAATGACATTATTATATTCAATACTTGTTTGAATAGTTTATTGGTTATCAATATTTTGTATCTAATTATTATTAATTAGATCTATAAAATTATTTTTAATATGATTTTTCTAAATATATTTGAATAATTTATATATTAATTTATTATTTATATAATTATTTTAATATAATTTAATTAATTAATACATTTAAATATACATATAAATATGTGATAAAAGAAAAAAAAAGTAAATAGGATTAGTGGCCAAACTTTTTAATATTGAACTCAACAAACGTGGACAGCATTATATCATTTTAGACAATAGACACCAATTAATATTATATAATATACTCGTATATCTAGGTACATTAAATAAATTAGATACGGTGTATTTCAAAAAAAATAGATTCAGTGAATGTATGATTTTATTGATGTATATGGAATCATAGAAAGGATAAAAATCATCTGTCCATTTTTGATGCCCTTACTTATGCCCCCAACAATAAAAAATACTGCGAAATTAAGTTTCAAGCCCTAACTCTAAATTTTAAATTCTAAACTTTATACTCTAAAAATACACCGTACCTTAAATTCCCTGCACCATATACCCTAAAAATACACCATACTCTAAATTCTTTAAATCATAACTATAAACTTTAACCTAAAACTCTAAACTCTAAACCTAATTTTAAGCGTAAGAGTATAAGTAGGAGCGTCGAAAAGAAATAAAAATTCCCATTCTATCATGGATGTACCGAAGTAAAAATTTAATGTATAGTACATTAAAAGTTGTGACCTCAGGGTCAGGGGTCCCAATGGAGATGATTTGCAAATTGACATCCAATCTATTAAACAATAGATTTCATTGATTCAACCTTAATAATTTTCACTTTTATATAGTTACCTTAGAAATTACACCTTCCATCTTTCTCTTTCTCTTTTTCTCTTCCCTTTGAACATATTTTCTTTCATGGCAATGTCTGAATTTTCTCCTTGTTCTTCTTCACCACCTTCCTCTCCGGAAAGTTCGACATTGAACAGCCCGAGTATACAGATGGTTTCGAAATCGGTATCTGAAAGGCTCCTTGGGAAATTCTTCGATGCATCTCAATACGATTTCGATTACGAGCAGAGTTGTTTATGGTCTCCTCCGGTGAGAAGAAGCGTTTACATGACATCCCCTGATAACATTGTTATTTGCTCTCAAGATGAATTGATCTTCTCCGGACTCAAAAATGCAAAGAAGGCTTGCAGATGGCGCTTTCGCAGTATCGCTTGCTTCAGTGTATGCACATTGCTTTTCCCTTTGCTAACTCACTATATATACATACATATATATATATTACAGTTTCTTTTCTTTTTCTCTTCTTGTTACTTATCAACATATAAGCAGATCTTCGTAAATGTTAAAAGATTTGGCTACCAATTCATGCATATAGATTTGAGTATGTTGTAACGGTGTAATCAAGTCGAGTCTAGCTTTAAGTTGTGAAATGTTCAAGAATTAAATTTTGACTCGAACTTGATTAAGCTTCACTTTTAATGCTCGAGCTTGTTTGATTATTCTCAATCAAGTTCATTTATCTAATACAAAATCAGTTTGAACTCAAGTTCAAGGAGTTTGATTAGTCTCATGAATTATTTAAGTCAAACATTAAAATACTTGAATTCAGCTTACTCAATGCTTCAAACTCAAATAAAAAAATCGGGTTAAATTCGAATTATTTTGTGAGTCTAAACTAGAACAACTTAAAAGTTAAAATATCTTGTTAACGTCCTTAATATGAAAACATAACCGTGTATGATGCATAATAATTTTATTCTATATTCATCTATAGTTAAAGTATTATCATAGATCATGATCTTAATCAAGGATGGATGCACGTTCACGTGGGAGGGATAATTGTCCTTTAATCTTGATGGTTTAATTACATTTTAAGCCATTGATAATTTTAAAATCATTGTAATTAAGTTTTTGTTCCTCCCAAATTTATAGTTTAACTAATTCCTAGGACATTATTCATTTTAATTACTTTTTAAGTCCTTTCAATTTTAAAATGAGTAGAATAAAATTTAACTCCCTTATTCATTTTTAAAGTTAAACAATTTGCCCCCTCATGATTAAATCTCGGCTCCGTCTCGGGTCCTAATCATAACCACAACCACAGACAATCAAAGCATTGTTTCAATATTGTTTATGATTTCTTGGCTGTCTCTAAACTAATCTAAACCCAACAACTTTCATGAAACTGACATTGGGTTAAATTTCTTGTCACACTTGCAGGCCGTTTGGTGCTGCTCTTGAAGAAAACCTTGTGCTTTGCCAAATCAAAATCCTCAAATTCTCCACTAGCATAAACCCTAATTAAACATTACAAGTTCTCAACTTGTCTCAGTCAAAGAAAGGTCCCCAAGTCAAAAAAGGAAGATCAAGCCCTTTCAGTTTCAGCCTTGGGGGCTTAAGCACGTGACTCTTGCATGTAAAACTACGTTTCGTAGTTATCTTTTCTGTAACATCTTCTTTCTAGTATAATATACTCTGATAAATTATAAAGCCTTGCTTTGATTTATCATTTTCAGCAGTTCCCATGCTTTTGTTTTTGGCTTTAAAGCTTGATAAATTTCTTGAGATTCTAAAAGAATGTTTGTTAATCGTAGAGAAGAAATTTGAAATGATAACAATGACCCATCAGCAGACAAGTGTATGCAGTAATCTGCAGATTGTAAGCACAAGGAATTTTCCAGCAGACAGGACTTTTCTTTTTTGTTTTTTCTGACATTTTCTTTTAGGGTTTGCCTTTTGGAAATTAATGAGAAAATTTTGCTGCAACAAACGGTTCATTTATGAACCAAGTTTCTTAACATTCTTTCCTTCTTTGTTCCTTTTTCAGTCTCTTTTGTCCGTGATAAACTTGAATTAGATTCCCTCTTTTTCTTTGTTATTTATGAAATTTCAAAAAATTTAAAATCATAGATTTTATCGTTTAAAATTATAACGGGAGTTGAAAGAGATTGAGAGAATTATTCAGGGACGGAGTCAGGATTTTGGGTTAAAGGGGAAAATATAAATATTTAAAAGTGGGGGAAAAATTCAAAAATAAATCAATTTTTAAAATAATTTAAATAGGGGGACAAAAGTGAAAAAAATAATTTTTTTCGATTTGCGTGCAATAACATGGAGAGATTTTAACGGTCCTATGATATAACTAAAAACTAAACTAAAGTTCAATGTTAAAATAGTATCGATTTTTAATTTAGTAAAATAATCGATACTAAATTTAAAATTCAGTGGTATCTAATGTAGTTTACCTTCATATTTATCATTGTTAGACCTATATAATTCACATGTTAAGGAAATTACGTTGGGCAATGTTTTTCGGACAAAGATATGAAAAAGCAATAGTTAAATTGACAGCTACGGATTTAAAATTTAGAGTTGTGCGACAAAATATAAATGTTGAAAGGTGATGTAAATATATAATTTATTTATTTTTAAAATATATATATATATATATATATCTAACAAATAAAGGTAAAAAAAATCCTCCGTGAGCGCAAGAGACATGTAAATTCGTCCTTGGATATTGAAAATCAAATCCAAAATGATAGCATTAATAAGTTGGATTAAACCCTAAATTAAAAAACAACCCTTTAAATGTAAAATTATTTCTTGTTTATGTTAACATTATTGATTATACCATCTTACATTGAAATGTTACTGTCTTCAACAGGAGCACACGGGCTGCAAATCGAGATTCAAAGCAAGTTTCATCTTCCGAAAAACAAAAACATTTGAAGTTACCATCTTTAACTGCTTCTTGTTAGATGAATTTTGATTTAGAAACTACTTTTTCACCATAAAAACCTGGAAGACTCCAAGTTTCCGGTTGTATTCGGATTCGGGCACTGTCAATGAAACAGTGAGCTGCAGTCGATGATTATAAGGGATAAAATGGAAGACCGGTGTTCGTATCATCTTTCGAAGTGGTGCTGGAAGGATCCCCTACACCAGGTGAAGACATTAACGGAACGAAAGCAGTTGGACTCGGTTCTGTGTAATCGAAATTCAGGGTTTGTGTTGTTTGGATAGGTTTCACCAGCAGGCATCGCATAATGAAACTCCCAAATAGAAACCCTGGCACTAGCAATCCAACAAGCATGAAACAAACATGAGATGACCAAAACAAGGCAAACACAAACAACCATTGTATGTTTCATTTCAGGAAGAGGAAGCAAGTCAAGCAACCATATTACATATTTTGCTCTGGTATATGGTACATCTAGATCTACATAACAAATGAACGGCTAAAACAGAAACATAAACCAAAATTTTGGATCTGATAATCTCGCAAAAACCACCAGATGAATCTCCAAAGTTGGATCAGAGATTAATATAGTTCACACAGGTAGCATTCTGATATTAACATGTGGTATCATTTATTTTATGTGCAATGGGGCTCTATATACACTTCAGCAGCAGGTTTTGGATGTCAAACGATCAGAACTCTATGACATTGTTTATCTGAACAGAAAAAGATGGGCGGCCGACATTGGAAAGAGGTGTGTCGACTCTTACTACTATCCCTGACTTTCCGACATTTCCGTTCCACTTAGAGCGTCCAAACTGCATGATTGGTAGACAGAAAATGAGTATGGCCACCACCATCGGGAAGAACACTCGAAAAGAAGTTAAAGAATACAATTCTAGAAGCTGACTAGTACTGAAATGTTAAAGAAATGAAATCTAAGCCTTGTATTAGCAGAATCAGCAGTTTTCACAATTTTGGCAAATCCAAGAACTTTATATATGAAATGACCTTTAAAGAAGATTTTGTAATAGGGTAACTTACTGATATTGATGCAAATGCAGAAGGATGTGCCGCCAGAGCACAACCACAGATCAGATTGAGATCCTCCCTCACCGTGTGAATAACTTCGGTTCGCAACCCCGGATTACTTCCACCAAACGTTGGAAACAAGCTGATCACAAATGTAGAAACTAACTAGTTAACATCATGCAGGATGCAAACGGAAAACACAAACAATGTAGATAAACAACTACCCATAATAACCGGGAACAAACATGTATGTGAAACATTGAAATTACTACAAACTCACCTAAATTGAATGGATGGCCTCATCATGAGCCCCGATTGCTTCCAAGCCAAGGCTTGTGAAAGACCCAGCGTAAATGATTTGTCTGGCCATTGCACCATTGGCGTTATGCGAGTTCCCCACTTATTCTGATGAAATATCAAAACAAGAAATTCAGCACTCATAAAAGGCACCCGAAATGGAATAATAAATCCTAGAGACAGTCATTTGACAAAATCTTAATACTTATTTGCCCCAAGTTATGCTGGTAAAAGCTCAGGAACTGACCTTGCAGGAGAAGCTATATCTCATTTCTCCTGGGTATTGGCCCTGTGCCTGAAGAAGTCCCCCACAAAGAGGTAAGAAAGCACTTGTTGTCAGCCCCTCACCAGATATGTATGTGAACTGTCCATTTGGAAATTGCAAATCTACAAATGACTGCGTGAAGAATGGAAGAGTTGAGAAAGAAGAGAGTTGTTATGTTAGAAAACCAACATAAAACTTTATCGAATATTTAGTACCAAAAGCCTAAGTCTTAATGCCTATCTCATCTAATCAGCACAGTTCACTATTTCCCATGTGGGCTGTTCAAAAATTTTGGTGGTCTTTACTGTGCAAGAGGAGCCAAATATTTGAATCAACAGTCTAATTGCAATAAAATAGAGAAACCACAGGTATTTTAGAAATTCGGAGTGTTGAAACTTGAAACAAAAGCATAAACACTGTACAAAAGGATTCAAAAGCACCACCAACTTACACAGGCTAAAGGCTTAACACAGAGCATTGACATTAATAGCCATCTCCTATGCTTTGACCATATTGCTGGACAAAGAGAATGCATTCCGTTCTGCAATCCAGAAGTTATCAGCAGAGAATGAAATGTAACAATTTGAGAAACATAACATAATGCTCAAGCCGTACAATCTGTTTTCAGGTTTCAATATATACGCACTGACGCACAACCATGTAAAATGAATAAGTGTGTCTTATCAGCAAGAAATAATGATGTATGAAGCCACCTAAATGACCTAAACACTTAAAAGTAAAAAAACTGGGAGGGAAAAAAGAAATAAACAATAAGAATAAAATTTCATCATAATGGAACTTAACCTTAAAAGCTTTTATTCTAACTTAAGCAAGATCCTAGATCAGTTCAGAATTCAGATCAAAATGTATTCCATTGTCCGGATTTCTAGAAATTTTATATCAACATCCTTTAGCATCTTTATATTCTAGATGAGAACTGTTGTCTCCTATTACAATCATTAGAGAGCCTTATAGCATTTTGTAAAAAATGATGATAACTATCAGAGGATTCTAGGCTAGGAAATGCTAAAGCCATACTGGCATCTCCACTCCACAAACAACAATACACAAATATAAGGGAGAAAAAGGAAGCAGAAATTCTAAGCATAAGACTAAAGACCAAATAATGTAACATTGGACAAAAAAATCCATATAAACTTAATGGTATTACCACATCGAGCATAACTCTCAACAGTTTAGTTCCATAGGCCTTGCAGAATTAAGTTTAGAACATAAATGCAAATTTCTTTGTACTCCTGTTTCCTACATGTAAAATCTTACAGCTAGATACAATTATTCCGTGAAATTATTGTCATACCTTCCTATCATAGCCATACCAAAGCAAATGTTGCTTCGATAGATGAACTGGTAAAAGAAGTGTTGAGTCCCTAACGAAGAGTACTGGTCCAAGCTGAAGAAGAAACAAAGAGTTGTCACTCCCTGATGTAGAGCTGCCATTTGATGCCTCTACTCTCCATAGGTCTCCCCTTGCAACCAAATTACTTTCTAAATCTCGTGTTCTACTCTCATATGTCGAGGTAATATTTATGAGCCCCTGCTTCCAACAAAGATTAACCACGGCGAAACAGAAAAAAATCAATTAGAACATCTATGAAAAAGTTATAGCAATTCAAAACTACAAATAAGTTCTCATTCAGTTCAAAATGAAAACAAAGTTAACTGACAACTAAAGGGGGAAAAGTACTCATAACTTACTCTAGCTAAATAGACGCCTTTATCAAAAGCCTTTACTGCTAGTTTAGAACTGGGAAAAGAACTATGCTAGATAGCCACATACCCCATGCTAGTTGTTCTTGCCTGTCTTATAGTTATAAATGATTAATGGTGTGTGTAAAACTAAAAATAAACGCCTATATTTCACAAACATTGGCGCAATACAACTAAATACTAATCTGCTACCAGTTTAATCCTTTTGGCTGTAAAGGAAAAGGCCCAACAACACATTAGCATATGCATCAATTATGTTATATAGACAATTTCCCTTCTTCCAACTATGAAGCCTTGTCACTTATTAACATTTCAAACAACATAGTAATTCTTCCAGAGTTTAACACAAATTAAATCCATAATTCAAGCCACTAACTTTCCTCAAAGATTCTCATTTTATTTGCTTGTTTACCTGAGGTTTCCCAAGTAGTCCAGCAGACTTCAAATTAAACCCTGAAACCTCTTCATCCTCCAGTCCCTCCGAACCACCTTCGCTTTCTGCGAACCCGAAATCCTTTGATGGATCTGAAAATCCCACCCAACCCTCCAGATCATTGCCACCCGCCTCAACCTTTTGCCGTTTTAAAATCATATCACCTCTAACCGGCAAAACTGCACTCTCCTCGGCACGAAATGGGATGGGCAAACTCCTGAAGAACTGCTGCACTAACCCATTCAAGCCGGCACTGAAATCCGCCCCGACTCGGCCAATCGTGTTCCCGATACCACCGATGTCAAAAATGGTTGACTTGTCAATTGGAAGGCCAAAATCCTTTTTCACAAAGGACTGGGAAGCGAAATCGAGGTCGAAAAGCATGGTTTTTGGAGGGTTTGGCCATGGGAACGAAGGTGGGTTCATGTGGGAATGGATTAAGCCAGTAAAACCTTGAGCTAGCCGATCGGCAAGGTCCTGGCCATGGCGTTGGACCTCTTCCCAGGCTTCAAATGACCTTTCTACTGACATGAAGTAGCAAATCTAGATTAAAAAAAACAACTATAATTGGGTTCTTTTGAGGAGCTAACCAATGGATAAGAAATTAACCCAAAAGCTTAAATTATTCAAAGTCGATAAATATTGAAAAAAATTTAAGCTATAAGCTTGAAGAAACGCGTGCCTTAAGCGTGTTTAGTTTCCCAACTTTTCAATGGAAAATTCAAGCATTCATACGAAAATTAAACTTTCATACCAGCCCAGCTGATTAAAATAGATCTAAAAAAACAAATTCAGCTTCGGTAAAGGTGAAATTTCAAGGTAAAAGCTTTAAAAAAATATTAAGGAGGCGGCGGATCAACTATTCAGGCTTGAATCACCATTTTTTTCCCAAAAGAAAACTTTAAAAATTGTATCTTTCAAGCTCCAAATAAAGAAATAATGAAAGTGAAATTAGGGTTCTAAATTTTTGATGTGTTTCGAAAGAGAGAGAGAAAGGGGGTTTTTCCACAGAAATCAGAATTTAGCAAAAGCAAAGTGAGGGAGTAGGAAGAAGAGAAGAGCAAAGGAGAAACAACCTAACAAAAAAATCTGCAACAAATTTAAGGCTTTAAGAAGAAGGTAAAGATTTGGTTTTGTATTTTTTGCTTAATTTAGAGAGAGAAAATGTATGAAAGGAGGGCGTAGTCGTAGATTATATTTTAGGATTGCCTTTGGTTTGCTTCCACGTTGATGGATACGTGTGGCTATGGCCTATCGGGATAGACATTGGTTTTCCAGATAAAAAGATAAATTTGCATTGGGGCCCTTCTCATGATGTCACGGTCCCTGTAGGCTCTAGGCTGTATGTGATCCGAAAGTACTGTGGAGGTTTGGGTTGCGGCTCACCTCTACTTGTTGGGCCATGACCCGACAGGCCATTACCCATGGGGGCTGGGTTGGCAATGTCAGCATTCTAGGACTAGCTCTCGTTTCATTCCTTTAGTTTTCCTTCTTTGTTTCTCATCTGCACTACTTGTTAGACTATTTGCTGGTACTGTTTCTGTACTGGACTTGTTATTGAGTACTCATGTTGATCTTGATAATACCCGAATACAGATAATTCGATTTGTGATTTCAGAATACAACACATTAGCTGTAAGTTTAATGTAGATGTTAGTCATATAAATTTGTGGAGCTTGGAACAAAGGTGTTTTTTTTAACCTTAATTTCTGCAACTATTTTTATTTGGCTTAAGGAACTTTAGTTCTTAAAGTTCATAGTTTGAGCCACATAAATTTCCATTATATGTTTTACTCAAGTAAATATTAGTACTACTGTAGTTGGCTTCTAACATGTGTGATTGGAGGGATGACTACCTTTAACCCTTTTCTCTCTATAAATTTTGCTTGAGACTAATGGTTTTGAAGTTGATGGTTCTGTTTTCATTTCTGAATCTGATATGCTCTTACATGTCATTTGCTTTATGTTTTTATGGAATGTAGTTGAACTTCCTGTTAAAATAACAAATGTGTTGAACTGTTTGCCCTTGGTTGGTGGAATATGACCAAAGACTTTACTCATCTAGCAAATTCAACTTCTGTTTTTAATTTGGATAAGGAAATTATTACAACATCAAAACTCACATGGACAACAGAATACAAACAGACAGGTAACAAACTTTTAAAAACAGAATACAACCAGCCACTGATGACTGATGAACAATTATCTATATTCACAAATTCTATCTTCCTCAATGATATTTGTTCTTGAATTTCCTCAGAACCTTGTTGCCTGCTCGTCGAATCATTCCGGCAAGCCATTTTGGTTTCCCAATTGCCATCATGATATATCCTGCAGAAAATCCAAACGCCACTCCACATCCGTAACCCATCATCACGATTTTCCAATCCAATCCGAATGCAGAATCAGCTTCTTGTTCATCAAAAGTTGCTGCTGGTGGTTCACTGGGGCCGCAACTTTTTGAAACTGGAAATCCACACAGTCCTGAATTGCCGATGTAAGAATCATTGAGAAAGGTATTGAATTGTTTTCCCTGAGGAATGGGGCCAACAAGCTGGTTCTCAGACAGGTTTAGCACCGCAAGAAAATTCAAGCCAGTCAACTGTGAAGGAATTTCCCCAACAAGGTTGTTGTAGGAGAGATCTAATGACTCAACTGTTGCCAAATTCCCTAATGAGGAAGGAATATGGGCAGATAAGTGGTTATGAGAAAAGTTAAGCACCTTGAGAGAAACAAGGTTTCCAACTGTTTCTGGAATTGTTCCATGGAATCGGTTGCTTGACATATCGATGGTTGTAAAAATAGTGAGAATTCTCTTAAGCTCAATGTCCACACCTTTCATGGTGATGACAACAGAATCTTGGTAGTAAGAACTCATGTATCCCATTTGAACTTGAGACAGATTGGTCATACTTGTGAAACTTTTGAAGTAGGTTGTTGGTAGAACCCCGGAGAACTCATTATCGGAGACATCCAAGATTCGCAAAGTCGAGAAATGCGATCCGCTTTCTGAAGGGATTATTTGACCATGAAAATAGTTGGCACGCAAGGCAATAACCTGTAGCTGAGGAAGAGAGCCTAACCAGTGGGGAAAAGTGTCGTTTATCTTGTTGTTTCCAAGATTCAACACTTCCAAATACTGGCAGTTCGCCAAGGATTTAGGTAATGGTCCATCAAAATCATTGTTGTTGAGGTTAAGTGTCCTTAAGCTGTAATCCTCAACACAAAAATCAGGGATGTTTCCATGAAA
Organism: Hibiscus tridactylites; assembly: GCA_958450335.1. NCBI lineage: Eukaryota > Viridiplantae > Streptophyta > Magnoliopsida > Malvales > Malvaceae > Hibiscus > Hibiscus tridactylites. The sequence continues at coordinate 96,618,434 of OY288265.1, forward strand.
ATGATTCATATGCAAATACAGAAGAGAAAGTTTTGCATAGGCAAAACATTTTGGAATTGCTCCACTCAAGTTGTTACCGGACAAGTCAAGAACATTAGAATCAAACCCAATATTGCATATTGAAGATGGAATTTCTCCAATCAATCTGTTCTTTGAGATTAGGAAGACTTGTGTGGAAATTGGTGGTACTAGAAGTGGCCCTTCCAGCCGGTTTGAGCCAAGATTAAGAGTTTCGATATTCTTCCATGGATAATACTCTAAAGCTGTCAACAAGTTGTTAGAAAGATCAAGAACTTGTAGGTTGCTTCCCCAGTTGTTTTCTTGTTTTGTAATTCGGCCTTGAATGCTGTTGTTGGAAAGATCTAAATAAGTCAAACTCTCTTGAGTTGTCAAGAAGTTTGAAAGTTGGGTTATATTACAAGAAGACATGTACAATGTAGTAAGATCAGGCAAGACAATAGTAAGCTTGTTAATGTTGCTGACGGATAGTGGACTGTTGTGTGAAAGATCCAGTTGTTGAAGGCTTTTAAGCTTTACAAACATATTTGCCTCAACGACACCGATTCTATTGTAAGAAAGGTTTAGCTCTCTCAAACCTGGGAGATTTCTTACAAAATTTGGAAATTCACTTGTGTTGCAAGAAGAAAGGTTTAATCTCCAAAGATCAGGCAAAGAGTAACCGGCATTGCTTGGCCTTGCACTGGTCAATGATAGCAAAGCGTTACCCGAGAGAGATAGTTGCTTAAGTTTGCTCAACTTTGATAGTTTGTCCAACTCAAAATTGCCACTCAGATTATTTGAAGAAAGATCAAGAAGAGTAAGGTTCACAAGTTGGGAAATAGGATCGGGAATCGGACCTTGTATCTCATTATTCGACAAATCAACAGCCTCCAAGGGAGCAACCTTGTCGAAGAGGTCAATAGGACCAGTAAGCCTATTATTACTGATCCCCAGCTTAACCAAAGATGGAAGAAAAAACAACCAGGAGGGTACCCTGCCACTGAGAAAGTTGTGATCAAGGTGTAGTTCAGCAAGTCGTGAAAGGCCACTAACTTGAGAAGGAAGGGAACCGATCAACTTGTTATTCGAAAAATCTAGAAATTCAACTTGTGTGAGGTTGAAAATTGAGATTGGCAAAACACCACTGAGGTTATTATTCGAAAGGCGTACAAATTTGAGTTGTGTGAGGTTGGCAAGAGATGTTGGAAATGGCCCTGATAAATTGGTATAAGAAAGATCCAACATTTCCAGAGATCTAAGATTACCAATTGAATCAGGCAGTTCCTGCAAAAACGAACCCGATACTTGCAGTGACTTGAGGGAACTACCCCAATTCGTCTTCGGGAGCTTGAATTCGAGTACTTGCCCTTCCAAATACGTAGTAAAACGAAACTCCTCCAGGTATGGAAAGTTGAAAACATGTGCAGGGAACTTTCCTTGCAGCCCAGTATTCTCAAGGGTAAGTGTTTTCATGTAATAAGACATGTTAAGGAAAGAAGTAGGTTCAACTGCAGACATGTTGACAAATGTGAGACGAAGGTGTCTTAATTGTGTCAAGTTCCCCACCGCATTTTCAAAGACATGTCCCTCAAAGAACAAACCATTGTAGGATAGATCAAGGGACAAAAGTTTAGAAAGATGAGAGATTGTTAATGGAATTGTACCTGTAAACACCGAGCCAGAGATGTTTAGGTGGTTCAAATTAGCAAACTGACCAAACCGGGATGCTACCAGGGAGCTGCGGAAATCATTGTTGGAAAGGTCGAGCCGACGGAGGTGGCGGAGGAGGAAGAGGGTGCTGTTTGAGGGTAAAGGGCCTATGAGGCAGCTGCAGCTAAGATCGAGGCCGATCACATTCCCAGTTTCGGTATCACACTCCACCCCATCCCACAAACAACAGTCCGTTCCTTTCTTCCACGACGCTGTCTTAGCCTTTAATATGCTGCACGGCGAAATGTCGGAGCACTGAACGGAAAAGGAGTTGCTGAATTGAATTAAGGCAAAGCTTTGGTCACCAGGGCACGAGGACGACGGTGTTTGAGCAGAAGACTTATAGGCAAATAATAGGGAGAAGAGGACAAGACATGACGGTATTAAGGCCTTCATGTTTCTCTCAGAAATGATCAAATGGAGTTGAGTATATATATATATATATATATATATGGAGTTGAGTATATATATATATATATATATAATTTGAAGCAAACAATAGCAACCATGTTGACATTTCAGACCAAGCACGTGGGGATAACGTTATGTTATATATATATATATATATATATATATATATATATATATATAATTTGAAGCAAACAATAGCAACCATGTTGACATTTCAGACCAAGCACGTGGGGATAACGTTATGAACGCCAACTGGCTACTTCAAGATCATCTTCTTTTCGATAACGTTATGAACGCCAATTGGCAACGAAGATCTAATCTCTAAATTAAAATTTTCAAAAATTTGGAGGTTCTAAATATTTTAAAAGAGTATTTAATTAAAAATATTTAAAAGTTAAAATATAATAAAATTTTATTTTTTTTATAAAACCAAATTAAAATATTTTACTTAAAAATTAAGGAGCCAAATATTAATATTAAAAAATTTTATGGGCAGGGCCGCCTCATATGAGCCCGCCTCTGCCAACTACTATTGTTATGTTGGAAGCGTTGAAAATGGACAGTTAATTTATTAATTGGACAAATTTATTACAATCCAAACAAAAGTACTTGCTGCTACAAGTCTTTCACCAAAAAAAAAAAAGAACACTTACACTTTCACACTAGCGCACACAAACTTTTTTGCACCCACTTATTTTTTGTTTCTTGCGCACCCAAACTTATAGCTAACACATATTTATAGTGACTTACACCGATTTAAAGAACTATCTTGTAACTAATTAAATAATACTTATGCTAAATTTTTCTTTTCATTTGACGCATGCTTCTTGATTGCCAAGGGGAGCTGCTGTCACGTTGCATTTCAAGATCATTACTTGGTTCTTGAATTTTCCAAATGTTTCTCCACTCTTACGGACATGCTTTCTCCCATATGATTCTTGATTGTCCCTCTTGTTATTTTATTTTATTTTATTATTATTATTAAATCAAGATTGATTTTCAACACTTCCCCTCAAACTTGATTTTCCATGCCGAGTTTTTCTTTGAGTCGATGGAATACATCTACTTTCAATGGCTTTGTAAAAATATCTGCTAATTGATCTTCTGTCTTGCAATAGACTAACTCCACATTTTTTTTTCTTCACCTGCTCTCGTATGAAGTGATACTTTGTATCGATATGCTTGCTTCGGCTATGGGAGACATGATTCTTTGCGAGAGATATGGTGGACTTGTTGTCGATATAAATTGTAGTTTGTCCCTCTTGTGCAAAATTTAATTCGTTCAAAATATTCTTCAATCAAATTGCTTGACAGGTGCAGGTTGCAGCGGCTATGTACTTTGCTTCGCATGTCGAGAGAGCTACTGTTTGTTGTTTCTTTGATGACCATGAAAATGTTGCAGACCCGATATGAAATAGATATCCAGAAGTACTTTTTCTATCATCTATGTCTCCCCCATAATCACTATCGGAGTAACCCGACTAAATTCAAATTTTGTGAATGCTTGTAGAATAAACCATGATCCAACGTACCTTTGACATATCTCAAAATTCTCTTTGTTGCAATCTAATGATCTTGTTTTGGATTCTCCATAAATCTGCTTACCAGTCCTACATCGTATGTTATGCCTGGCCGTGTGATAGTTAGATATCTTAAACTTCCAACGAGGCTTTTAAACAATATTAGATTCACCATCTCTCTTATTGAATCAACACTTAGTTTCGTGCCCGTTTCAGCTGGAGTGGCTACCGGTTTGCAATCTTTCATTCTGAATTTGCATAAGATTTGCTCTGCTACTTCTTTTGGGATAAGAAAATTTCTTCCACCGTTTGTTTTACCTCGACTCCAAGAAAGTATGACATCTCGCCAATATCTGTCATTTCAAATTATTTATTCATAGCTTTCTTGAAATCTTGAAACATACCTGGGTTGTTTTCGGTGAAGATCATGCCGTCACGTATAAGCACACGATCATGATATCACCATCTTCATTTTTCTTTGTATATAAGATATGTTCATACGGACTTTTTATGAACCCATTCGCCTGAAAATATTCATCTATTCTTGTGTTCCATGCTCTCGGTGCTTGCTTCAACCCATATAAGGCTTTCTTCAAGCGGTAGACCTTATCTTCATGTTCTTGTTTAATGTACTCATGTGGTTGCTCGATATAAACTTTTTCTTCTAGGTAGCCATTTAGAAATGCTGACTTCACATTCATTTGATAAATCTTTCATTTGTTTTGTGCTGCAACTGCTGTGAGTAGTCTGATAGTGTCGATCCTTGCCACTGGAGCGAACACTTCATCATAGTCTATTCCTTGTCTTTGCTTGTAGCCTTTGGCAACTAGTCTCGCCTTGTATTTCTCTACTTGTCCTTCTTTATTGGTATTCATCTTGTACACCCATTTGACTCCAATTGAATTATGTCCTTCTGGTAGTCTTGTGAGCTCCCACGTATCATTTCTTTCTATCGATGTATTTTTTTCATCCATAGCATTCTTCCACTTGTCATCATTGATTGCTTCTTCGTATTTTATTGGATCACTTCTTACAAGTAAACAGAAAAGTAAAATATTTTCAGTTTGATAATCTTTGTACCTTTATGGTGCTCTTCTTTCTCTCGTAGATCTTCGAACTTTCGTCGGTTGTACTTAGGGTTTTCTGTTTCGATATTATTTCTTGATGAAGATGGTTCAATTAAATTTTTTTGAGGACCTTGATCACCACCTTGTTCATCTTGGTTGATGAAGTCGTCATCATCTTGATCTTCGTTAAAAAACAGTCCTTCAACTTTCTTTTTTTCTGAGCTCCAAATCCAATATTCTGCTTCATCTAACTCAACATCTCTTAAGATTATCAACTTTTTAGTTAGAGAATTATAGAGTCTGTAAGCCTTACTTCGTTCATCATAACCAATGAAGATGTACTTTTCTCCTCTATCATCGAGCTTCTTTCTTATCTGCTCAGATATATGGGCATATGTGATGCATCCAAAAATCTTGAGTTGGCCATTCCTGATTTTTTACTGCTTCATGCTTCGTCCGGCGTCATGTTCTTCACACTCTTTATTGGGCAACGATTTAACAGATAAACTACACATCAAACTGCTTCGGCCCAAAAATTTCTTGGTAGATGCTTGTCCTTTACCATGCTCCTTGCCATGTCGAGAATGGTGTGATTCTTTCTTTCTGCAACTCTATTTTGTTGAGGCGTGTATCTAACTGTCAACTGGTGAACTATGTCATGCTCCTTGCAGAAGTCTTCAAATAACTTTACTGTATACTCGCTTCCTTTATCAGATCTGAGTATTTTTAAGTATTGACCGCTTTGTTTTTCTGCCATTACTTTAAATTCTTTAAATTTATCCAATGCTTTTGACTTTTGTTTAAGAACATATACCCAACATTTTCTGCTATAATCGTCAATAAAGGTTAGGTAGTACATGTTTCCTCCAAGTGATGGTATATCAAACGGGCCGACTATGTCAGTGTGGACAATCTCCAATGGTCTTCTGGCTCTCCATGATTTGCCAACTTCAAAGCTTTGTCAGTGTTGTTTTCCTTTGATGCAGGCCTTGCATAGTTAAATTGAAAGTTTGATTTCTGGCAATCCATTCACCATCTTTGCTTTTGATAGTAACTTCAAGCCAGAAAATTTAAGATGTCCATACCTCAAGTGTCATAACTGCGAATCGTCCTTGATTGCAGCCTTCATACACTTTACTTCTTCTGACTCGATGTCAATAGTAAAGAGACGATTTCACATCATATTGACTTGGGCAATCAATTCTCCATTTCTATTCTTGATTAAAAGTAAGTGACTCTTCATTTGCACTTCATATCCTTTTTCTAGAAGTTGGCCAAGACTGATGATGTTGCTTTTCATAGCTGATACATAGTAGACGTCTGATATGTATTTCGTTTTTCCAATTTTTTAAGTAATCATGACTTTGCTCTTGCCTCTAACCTCTGTGTGCGAGTCGTCGCCAAAAATTACTCGTCCACGAATCGTTTCGTCCAACGCCACAAAAATTTCTTTTCGACCACACATATGATTACTGGCACAATTATCTAGATACCAAATATTTTCTTTTGATTATTCATTTCCTTTATAAGTGAGAAATACATGAGATTCTTCGATGTTTTCTTCTTCAGTTGTTGCTACATTAATTCTTTCTTCATACTTTGGAGCTGATCTACACTCGTAACTATAATAGACATACTTATTACAATTATAACATTGTACCTGATATTTATCTCCTTGTTGATATCGACCTCTTCCTCGGCCTCTTTGTAGCAGATGTGGATATTAACCTCTGAATATTTATTATCTGATTCTATTTTATTTTTTAGATGATGGATTTCATATTTGGAATCTAAATTTATTTTATTTTAATAAATAAGGGTAATTATTTGATATTACCGTCATTGAAAGTTTTTTTACAAGCGAGCTTGTTGCCACATGTCCCTTTTAGGGGCCCTAAATCCTAAACACTAAATTTTAATTTTAAACTCTAAACTTTAATCAACAAAACCTAGTCTACAACCTTAAATCCTAAATACAAACACTAAAACCATTATAGTAAATTCTAACTTCTAAATCTTAAACATTGGGCGCTTTGTGGAAAACAATTTTTTCACCGTCAGTGGATAAAATATTTTCCTTATAGATAATAAAATAAATTTATTCCTTGGAGATCTAGGTTCGAGCAAATTTTATGTATAATAAAACAAATTTTGGTTGAGAAAATCATATTCAGATTTTTCATAGTTTTGAGGTGATTGCAAGGTAATATTTGTTCATACTTTTTTCTTAACTCTTTGATAACGCACGCACACACCTTTGCAAGACAAAGCTGCTCGAATTTAAGTCTCCTAAGATGAATGGTAAAAACATATTTAAATTTGAGTAAGAAATATACTATTTTAAATATATAAATAAACTTAAATTAAATATAATCATATGAAATCCGAATTGAAGTAACATTGATCTTTATAATAACTTTACGGCAAAATTCAATTTTTATTTTTGTTCGGTCACATGGACGGACGCAGGACTTTAGGTTAAGGGGGAGCCTATAAATTTTTAGGGGAGCGAATTTATAAAAATTTTAGAGAGGGGGCAAAAATAGATTTTTAATAAAAAATACATTAAAAATTTTTAAAAAAATTTATGACGTATAGGAATTTCAAGTTTTTAAAAGGAGTGACCGCCCCCGCCAGCCCCCCTCGGTCCATCCCTAGTCGGGCATCTTCAACAAGCTTTATTTCAGTAGGCGTTGGAGTGTTTGGGGATTGAAAATAAGAAAACCACAGATGAGATGAAAGAAAAGTTGGATCATGTCACTGCCATGAAATTTAGGGTTCCTGTCTGAGGTTTTGGACATGATTAAGATTGATATTAGTTTTGAAAATCGATGGTTGCTGTTTGCTTTTGTGAAATGTTTACGCGGTATAATCTTGTTTTTCCATGGTGTCAAATGCATTGAATTGTTTGCATTTGACCTGACTCATCATGTAAGGATGAGTCTACCATGTGCGACAAACATCGATGAACACCACTAATGATGAACATTATTAGATTAATTAATAAAGATTTAAAATTTTAAGGACCCATCATACATGTCACATCCCAAAAACTGGTCTAGTCGGAATTAGGTTCTGATGACCGGAGTATTTTATATCGATTTTATAAGTTATTTGATCTTATTAGAATATTCGAGTCAATTTATAAATTCGAGGTCAAATTCTAGCAATCGAATATTTTCGTTTCGAATAAAGGTTGGTTCGATTTGGTACTCAAAATCAAATATACGGCTTAGTTCTATAGAATTATTATTATTATTTATTATTATTATTATTATTATTATTATTATTATTATTATTATTATTATTATTAAAAAAGAAAAAAAGGCAATGAGACCCACGGCCAATTCCTTCAAATTGAAGGAACTTGCCGTGGTATTCCCACATTAAGGGACATACGACACACCCACAAAATGGGTGGCAAAGCCATGTTACCACGTGGCCTTATGTAAGGGCAAGAACCCTTAAATCTTGCCACCATTTCATGATTCGTGGAGATTGGGGAGAACCATTGATGGCCGGCCATGCTTAGTATAAATAGGGGGCCATTGTTCTTCATTTTATGGAATCAAAGGAGCCGAATATATTTGGGGAGTGATGGTGCGCAAGTCAGTGAAGAAACGATAATTAGGTGGGTTCGGGTGTTGTCCGATATTTTCGATATAATAATATCGAATCTCTACCGACGTCGGGGTAAGCCCAAATTCTTGGTTGGTCTAAGTTTCGGTATCGAATTTAATTAGTATCTCCATATTTATTCGATATTGTCTTATTGGTTTTAATTAGTTCTTATTAACTATCGTAGTACACGAGGTCGATACGGAACAACCGTCAAGTCCAAGAAATAAAAATAAAGCACCGGTCTGTCAAGGTGAGTGTAGTCGTGTCAGGGGTAGGCTCGGTGCTGCCCCGTTGCATTAATTATGAATTTATCTGCATCTGGTAAGTACCCTGCATTATTTGGATATGCTCAAAAATGACTATGATATGTTGCATGTGTGCATATATGAAAATAATATATTACTTGACATGGAGCTACGACTCATTTGATAATTGGTATGATATGAAAATTATGGATATATGTGAATTTGTGTATGTATGGACATTGGATACAATTGGCATGCCATAGGATTATTTGAGCTCACCATGTAAGGGAGGACTACGGTCCAGGGCTACGGCCTATATGTGGAAGATAAAAGGATGGCAGTGTAAGGGATACATGGAGCTACGGCTCATTTATGATTCATGATATGGTGTACAGGGAATCCGCGTATCCAATGGTACCAATATAATATGTGTTTGATACGTTATGACATGCTATGCTCATGATATGATATTATGCTTTGTTATGAATATGAAGTATGCCATGTCATTGCATAATTAGCATTATGATCATTTTTGGAAGCATGCTACATGACATATATGTTCATTTATTGTTATTGACTACCTCACTTAGACTATGTAAGTCTAATGCATTCATTTGCATAACATTTCAGGCTAACAAAGTGTTTAGTCCGAGATCGGAGCAATCAAAAGATCGGCAAGTCACCAAAAGTAAAGAGTAATGTGTTTTGTCTTTATGAACTCCTAGTATGGTGGCAAAGTAGTTAAAATAATTATACTAGTCTTGTGGCCCTACTATTGTGTATATGTTACCTATGTTTTGTATAAATGTTTTATAAAAATAGTTTTAGACAAATTACGAAAGGGTCACTAAAATATTGTATCGTCTAATCGGATAGGTAAACGACCTTGGTTGATAACGAATTTTTGCAGGCTAATAATTAGTAAGCTTAATTACAGTTTAATAATATGAATTTCGGCTAAGGATCTATAGTTGGTAAAATTTACGTTTTAGTCCCTAAGTTTGTAAAAGTTATAAATTGGTCCTAATTGAATACACATTGTTCGTATTAGAATAATTAGATTTGTTTTATTGTTTAATAATGTTTCTGAGATCAAAAAGGCTTAAGAATATTGATTAGAATTTATCGTTCCGTTCACCGTTTTGTTTGTCAGTAACGCCCTTTGACCCGGTTCTCTACCAGGCCGGGAAGGGGTGTTACAATACAATTAATAATTATTTTAAAAAATTCAATTAAATTATTTTTATATATATTAAAATTTTATTTTTTTAATAAGGGTAAACTATATATTTAACACCTCACTTATTTCCGTATTTCTATTGAACCCTCATTATTTAAATATTATTTCAATTTGACCCTATTCTTTATAAAAAAATAATTTAATCATCAACCTAAAACCCTAAACTATTAAACCTTAAACCCTTAAACTCTTAAACATATACCTTAAACCATATACCCTAAATTATTTTTAATGGTATATGGTTTAGGGTATATGTTTAAGAGTTTAAAGGTTTAAGGTTTAATAGTTTAGGGTTTTAGGTTGAGGGTTAAATTTTTTTTATAAAGAATAGGGTCAAATTGAAATAATATTTAAATAATGAGGGTTTAATAGAAATACGGAAATAAGTGATGTACTAAATATATAGTTTACCCTTATTAAAAAATAAAATTTTAATATATATATATATATAATAATTTAATTGAATTTTTAAAATAATTATTAATTGTATGATGGGTCCTTAAAAATTTAAATATTTATTAATTAATTTAATGATGTTCATCGGTATTCATCGATGTTCGTCGCACGTTGTAGAATTTTCCCACCATGTAATTTATGGTTCCAGGCTTCCAGCTAATAAAGTCTGCTTATATCATTTTTACCCAAAGTAAATATTCACATTTTTCTTACATGTAAAAAAATAAGTAGTTAAGTTAAAAGTATTTTTGACATAAATGAGTTTTATTGGTTGTGACCACAGATGACGTGGTGAGCCAAATTTATCTAATAATTTTTCGTATTTGAGGTATATTCTGGAAAGTGTTAGGAAAGCTAAGACAAACAAGTCTACCGATTCAACACATTCAACAAGTTGATCCTTGACGTGTATGATCAACAAATTGCTTGGCCATGACCTTAACCATTAATTTAATGTGAGTATGTGACCAATGACTTGACTCAATTAGGGTTGTAAAAACAAGTCAGGACCTGAAAACCTGCCTGAAACCTGCTCGAGTCAGAACCTGATTTGACCCGAGAATTCGATGATCCGAACTCGAACTGTAACTGACTGTTGCTAACCCGAACCCGAGTTGAACCTGTTACTGTAGCAACCGAACTCGATCTGCGTCCGACTGAAAACGACCCGAACCCGAATCTGACCTGTTAATTTTAACCTGAAACCCGACCTGCATCCGACTGAAACGAACCCGAACCCGAGACCGACCTGGCAAATTACCTGATATTATCCGACTGAATCGACCCGAGATCCGATTTTACCCGACCTGTTAATGGACCCGACCTGTTTTGAACCTGAACTGTTGTTGACCTGAACTAATGTAGACCTGGCTAAAAATGTTAAATAATTTAAAGTGTAAATTGTTTATTATAAACTTAATAATTTTTTAGTAGATTATGTTAATTTCATTATTTAGAAATTTTTTATCTTCCATTATAATTAGAAATTTGTCTTAATTTGTAACTACATTATGTATAATAAAATTATATACTTAGAAATTTGTTTAAGTATAAAAATATAAATTATGTATAATAAAATTATATACTCAAAAGATTTGTTATAATTTTTACTAAGTATATAATATATTAGTAATATATATAGATAATATAATATATTAAACTTATTATGCTTTATTATATAATATATATTATGTTAACTTTATTATGTTCATAAACTCTATTATGTGCATAAAATTAAAATAAATACAAAATATAAGTTAGTATTATGTTTAACATAATTTATATTATATATAAATATAATATATATATATATATATATATATATATATATAAACTTATAACTTATAATTTATATAATAATTAATAATAAATAATAATTAGTAATAGTTTGGGCTTTGGGCCTTTGGGCTCATATCCCACCACCCATTTATTTTAGATGGCACCTAAAACCTATAATGTATAAATATATATATATATATATATATATATATATATATATATAAACTTATAACTTATAATTTATAATTTATATAATGTATTTATAATATAATAAATAATAATTAGTAATAGTTTGGGCCTCTGGGCTCTTATCCCACCACCCATTTATTTTAGATGGGCCCCTAAAACCTATAATGTATATATATATATAAACTTATAACTTAAAATTTATATAATGTATTTATAATATAAAAAATAATAATTAGTAATAGTTTGGGCCTTGGGTCTTTAGGCTCATATCCTACCACCCATTTATTTTAGATGGGCTCCTAAAACCTATAATGTATAAATAATATATATATATATATATATATATATATATATATATATAAACTTATAACTTATAAGTTATATAATGTATTTATAATATAATCATTGATAATAAATAATAATTAGTAATAGTTTGGCCTTGGGCCTTTGGCCTCATATCCCACAACCCATTTATTTTAGATGAGCCCCTAAAACCTATAATGTATAAATATAATATATATATATATATATATAAACTTATAACTTATAATTTATATAATATATTTATAATATAATAAATAATAATTAGTAGTAGTTTGGGCCATGGGCCTTTGGCCTCTTATCCCACCACCCATTTATTTTAGATGGCCCCTAAAATCTATAATGTATAAATATAATATATATATATATATATATAAACTTATAACTTAAAATTTATATAATGTATTTATAATATAATAAATAATAATTAGTAATAGTTTGGGCCTTGGCCTTTAGGCTCATATCCCACCACCCATTTATTTAGATGGGCCCCTAAAACCTATAATATATAAATAATATATATAAACTTATAACTTATAACTTATAAGTTATATAATGTATTTATAATATAATAATTGATAATAAATAATAATTAGTAATAGTTTGGGCCATGGGCCTTTGGGCTCATATCTCACCACCCATTTATTTGAGATGGGCCCCTAAAACCTATAATGTATAAATAATATATATATATATATAACTTATAACTTATAAGTTATATAATGTATTTATAATATAATAAATAATAATAAATAATAATTAGTAATAGTTTGGGCCTTAGGCCTTTGGGCTCATATCCCACCACCCATTTATTTGAGATGGGCCCCTAAAACATATAATGTATAAATATAATATATATATATATATATATTATATATATACATATATAAACTTATAATTTATATAATGTATTTATAATATAATAATTAATAATAAATAATAATTAGTAATAGTTTGGGCCTTGGACCTTTGGGCTCATATCCCACCACTCATTTATTTGAGATGGGCCCCTAAAACTTATAATGTATAAATATAATATATATATATATATATATAAACTTATAAGTTATAAGTTATATAATGTATTTATAATATAATAATAAATAATAAATAATAATTAATACTAGTTTGGGCCTTTGGGCTCATATCCCACCACCCACTTATTTGAGATGGGCCCCTAAAACCTATAATATATAAATATAATATATATATATTATACATATATAAACTTATAACTTATAATTTATATAATGTATTTATAATATAATAATTAATAATAAATAATAATTAGTAATAATTTGGGCCTTGGGCCTTTGGGCTCATATCCCACCACCCATTTATTTGAGATGGGCTCCTAAAACCTATAATGTATAAATATAATATATATTATATATATATATAAACTTATAACTTATAAGTTATATAGTGTATTTATAATATCCCACCCCTAAAACTTATAACTCTTAAATTAAAAAACTAAACACATGCATTCTCGGGTTCAAAGTCTAATTCGGAGGCTTTTGAGTTAGAATTTCACGAAAAAGGCTTCAAAAACTGACTCAGGACGTCGAAAAACATAAAATAGGGCTTTCGGGAAAAGTTGCCTTTTTTTGTCAAAGTCAACGCTGGCGTCAACGGTCAAAGTCAACGCTGACGTCACTAGTCCAAGGCTGACTCGGCGAGTTTACTCACTGGGTTGACTCGAGCGAGTTGACTCAGACGGGTCGGGTCGGTCAACGGGTCGTGTCGGTTATTGGGCTTGGGTCGATTTGTTCGAACCGGTTCGGGCGGCTCGGTTCAAGGTCAAACCGAGTCTGAGCCGGCCGACTCAACAGCCACCATCCAAGGCAGCCAGAAATCGCCTTTGACGGCGCGTGAAGCCTACACGCGACCTTTTCCGATCGAAAAACACGTCGGACAATACCAAAAACGCCGAAAACAACCTAAATCTAACATATCTCAACCAGAAACCCAAACAAATTAAACCAGAACTAATCGGACTTACCCAAACCGTACGAATCGGCCGGATTTGTCGCGAAACCCCGATGAAACCCTTACCGGCGTCAGATGAGTGGTCGGACAGTTGGGTTTTGCTCGCCGTTACGTCAAGAGCCCGGATCTGGTGTTCATGTCGCGAACGAATGACAACCGAGGTCGGAAAAGTCAAGAAACCGAGAGCGAGCTTGGTTTTCGACGAACCTTCAAGCCCTCATTCTCGTCGGACGGCAGGGAAGTAGCGCGAGTAGCGACCGGGGTTGAGCTCGTGGCACAACAACAATCATGCCGACGGCAACGGTGGCAGTCGCGGTTGAGCGGTGGCGCCGAATCGAGAGGCAGTCGATGATGAGAGGTGAGGGGAAGATGAAGAGTCGGTCTGAGTTCCTTGGGAGAGAGGACCGAATTAAATGCTAGTGGGGGTGGTTGGGATATTTTGTGTATTATTATTTTTATTTAATTACCCGAAAAAAATTTAGTTCAAATAAAATTTCTCAGCCAATTTTAACAAAGAGATGAATTAGTCCAATTGGTTATGATGCATTCTTATATAACCAAGGGTTGTGGGTTCAATCCCCCTTTGTTGCATTTCTTTTCATCACCATTTTGTTACTCATTTGCTTCCATGTTTATAACTTTAATTATTTAATTAATTTGCGGTTTTATATTTTTACTCTTATTTTAGTCACTCAACTTTCAAAATTTTCTATTTAATAATTGAATTTTATACGTTAAACGTTTTTAGTCATTTAAAAAATATTTTATTATTATTTTAGCAAGATAAGTACAAATGGTTTCGTAACTCATCCATCTTTCCACACATGATGGAGATAACATCAATTATCAGGCCTGTTAAAATGAGCCTATACGATTCGTAAGAAGCCTTTCAAGTATGAGCATCCAAGCAATCAAAGCATGGGTAGAAATATGCATTAGAAATCATATCAATTTCTGCCAATTAATTTTAGGATTTGTATCCGATATACAAAATTTTCTATAAGTAAATTAATTTTAGGGTTTTAAAATTTAAGGGTAATTGTTAAATTTTAGGGTTTAGATGTTAGGATGTAAGTTTTATGGTGATATAGTGAGGATTTAAGTTTTAAGCTATAACCCAAAATATATTCACAATCACTAAATTTTAAATTACGAAACATAAAACCTTAAACCTTACACTTTAAGTTAGTCCATCAACCCTAAAACTAATACGCTTTTGGAAACTAAAAATTTCCTTCGCCACTGTATCAAATAATTATCCTTTAACCAATAAGGGTTGGTCAAAGTGTTAAGCAGCTTTGTATCACTTAAGCAGATCTCGAGTTCGAGTTATTATATATGTAAATAATCCATGTTGAAAGACTCACCTACTAAAATTAGGTGCGCGACACATATCAGTTTGGATTAGTCAGGGCAAGAACCTAGAAATAGAAACGCAACAAAGAAAAAATAATTATTATCCTTTAATTTTATCTATGTTAATCCGAATTTTCTTTCATAGTTTTACGTAGGGATGGGCACGGGTCGGGTAAGGTTGGGTTTTTGGCCCACCCGAACCCGACCCGAAAATAAATACCCTAAACCCACACCCGACCCGACCCGAACATATTCTTTAAAAAACTCGACCTGACCCGAAAATAAATATACTAAATCCGACCCCGGCCTGACCCGATCTATATAAAGTAAATTGATTTTAGGGACATAATTGTAAAAAAATAATTTTAAGGGACTTAATTGTAAAAAATTATAATTTAAAGGACTAAATTATAAATAAAAATTCAATTTTAAGGACTTAATTATAAAAATATATATAAAGAGAGGTATTATTATAAATATCCCTAAAAATTTAAGGGAAAATTAGACTATTAGTCCCGGGTCGGATATTTTCCACCCTAAACCCGAACCCAAACCCGACCCAAACCCGAATTTATCATCAACAAAATCCGACCCGACCCGAACTCAATTTTTTATTAAAAAATCTGACCATCGGGCCGGGTCGGGTCAAAACCCATCGAGTCCGAGTAAAATGCTCATCCCTAGTTTTAGGGTAGATAGAGGGCCATTTTCAGTAAATAATTTTGCAAGTCTCTTCCGTATATAATCTATTAATTTTATTCATAAGATTAGAATTATTTGCATAAAAAATAGAATCTTTCATTTTAATTAAGAGATTTAGCGTTTTAACTCGTTACATTAAGTGATTTAACAAGGGTAAAGATAACATATAGATATGGATAACAATAAATAGTACAATTTTTTTTTAAAAAAGGCAAACTACTTTAATGACCACCATGCTTTTGATAAAGTTATGATTTGACCACATTATTTTTTTTTCGAAGCAATTAAACCACCAAATTATTTAAATAGTATCAGTGTGACCACCCGCCGTTAGAGGTTAACGACAGGGGTGACGTGACAGTTAAAAAAAAGTATAATTATATATTTAGTCCATGCTATTTACACATTCTTTTAGTTTAGTCATAATTTTAAATTAATAAAATAAATTAATTATTTAATTAAGTGATGACACGTGTCAACACCTTATTGGAGGACTTTAATTATTTATATTTGATTTATTAAATATATTTTCCCCCTCCAATCAGGTGGTGACAAGCTTATGCTTTATATCAATAAATTAAATATATATATATATATATATGTGTGTCTTATTATTTTCTGCATTTATTCTTTTAATTTCACATATACAATCATCGAATTAATTTCACATGTATAACCCTAAACACTAAATCTCAACCCCAAAATATAATTTCACATATATAATCATCGAATTAATTTCACATATAAACACTAAACCCAAAACCCCAAAATTCAATTTCACATATATAATCGTCGAATTAATTTCAGTATATAATCCCAAACCCCAAAAATCTAATTTCTCTTGAATTTTATTAAATTCATATAAATTTATTAAGAATCAAGTTTTAAAAATTTAACGAGTAATTCTAATAAAAAAACTAACAATATTGATCATAAAAAACCCAAATTTAAGTATTTTGTATGCAAAACATGTGTGTTTTATTAAAGAATTACCATATAATTATATACGGCATTATGTGTATTTCTCTTTAATCAAATTATTTCTGTCGACATTAATATTAGATTTAGTTATTGGAAATCTGAGTTTTTTTAATATACGATACAATTATGTGGTAATTCTTTAATAAAATACACATATTTTACATACAAAATACTTAAATTCGGGTTTTTATGATCAATGTTAGTTTTTTTATTAGAATCACTCGTTAAATTTTTAAAACTTGAAAGAATGTGTAAATTGAAAGAATATGTAAATAGTAGGGACCATTGGGATGATGAGTTACGGTGGGGCATTCAGCAATTCAAGGGGAAGTCACTCATTGTATTTGTGCTCAAACTGGCTTGGCAAGCTTTCGTCTACCACGTGTGGACTGAACGGAACCAGAGATGCTTTCGCGGCATTGCTAGAACTACTGATACTTTGTTAGGTTGTATTAAAGATAATATTTGTAATAGAGTACAATATACAAACACTAGATTAGACACTGTAAATAGAAATATTTGTGCCACTTAGAGAATTCTTTGAGATGGCTGCCCAGGGGTTGGTATAAGGTTTGATGTAGCAGTTTTTACTGCTTTTTGGATAATAATATTGTAACAAATATCCAAAAAATAGTAGGAACTAAATATATAATTATATTTTTTTAACTATCACGTCACTCCTGCCGTTTATCTCCAACGGCTGGTGGTCATATTGATATCATTTAAATAGTTTAATAGTTTAATTGCTTCGAAAAAATAATATGGTCAAATCATAACTTTATTAAAAGTAGGGTGGTCATTGAAGTAAGTTTACCCTTAAAAAAAAAAAAAGAAAAATCCGTGCGAAATGTTTATTGTACAACACGTGATCCCAAAAGTTTAAAGTCTTTGTTTCAATAACGTAACTCCATAACAGGTTTTGTTCAAAACGACATACCGTTTTACCTCTAATTTTCTCTTCTGTCTGTTCTGATTTCGATTACGTTAGTCTTCCTTTGGTCGAATAAAAACCTTTTTTTATTAATTTCAAAATATCCGAAGGAATCAATCAATGGAGGAGAAGATAAAATACCCTAAAATTCTACAAGAAGACTACCAGTCTATGTTCTTCTCTCACCCGGTATTGTTTTTTTTTTCTTCTCTTTGTTAAATATCTGTTTGGTTGCCAAGGAAAAGGAACTGGAAAGTTTGTAAATTCTGTTTCTATTCATTTCCAATTTGGGTTATTTATAAAAATATTTGGGTTTTGTCCCAATTCCTAAATAAATTTTATTTATTTCATTTGAGTGTTTATTCTTTATATTTGCAAAGGTACCATCTGTTTGTTTTCTCTCTGTTCTGGATTAATCGTTCTTCAGCTTCTCCAAGTGGAGAAAATTGTCATCAAGGGTTATTCTTAGTATTTCTTTGTATAACAAAATTTTTTATTGTAGT
The DNA here is from genome assembly GCA_958450335.1 of Hibiscus tridactylites. Taxonomy (NCBI): domain Eukaryota; kingdom Viridiplantae; phylum Streptophyta; class Magnoliopsida; order Malvales; family Malvaceae; genus Hibiscus; species Hibiscus tridactylites. The sequence continues at coordinate 96,636,957 of OY288265.1, forward strand.
TTTAGTTTGATATCTCTTATGTAAGAATCATGGAAGCTATTGTGGAGCCACTAAGAACATTTTTAGCTTGGACATGATGAACTGTTGGTTCTGGAATTTTCTCAGTAGTTTATCTTGTGCTTATTTACGTATGCCTGCAATTGTCGATTCCGATGTTTTAGCATTCCTGCATTGATGTAATTTCCAAGTGTTAGAGCAGACATTGTTGAAACTATATGTCATTTTCGTGTAGCCATGAATTCTATGTCGAAACATATCTAAACGATTAATTTTCATTTCGAAACACCATATTGCTAGCATGTTTTGCTCTCCGTTTTCCTTTTTGCTGCTATAGTATGCTTATCTTGTTCTTTTAGTTTGTGGAATAGCTTGTTAATGTTGGTGAATGGTAGCTACTCTGATATTTCTATTGTTGTTTGTTGGTTCAAGATTAAACAAAAGTAAAGTTTTTTGTTTTATTATGGTGATAGGAAGTAGTAAAAGTGGAGGAATATAGAGAAAAAAGCAATCTGGTAGGTACAAATGTTGTGCATGATGGAAAGCAGCTTAAAAAATCTGAGGGTGAAGTAGTACATCCTAGAGTTAGCGGACGCAATGGCATGGAAATTGTTTCGGGAGATGGAAACCAGAAACAAGGAAAAGTGTTTTACTATGATACCCCAGTTTCTGAAGAAACTGGAGCTTGGACACCTGTGTCTGTTCCTCCTATGTCTGAAAATAAACATGAAGAATGGGATAGAGGCCTCTTTCTGAATGGAGGACACTTTCCTGATGATGGTTTAGGTTCAAATCAGTTTACAGGAGACAGTAAAGATCTGACCTTGTGGGATGTGTTCAGTGAGATGTTAATAGCCGCTCGAGGTAAAGTGAGGGCTGTTGCTTCAGGTGATGTTCAAAGACGTGGGATCGCTTGGTTATCCAACCAGCTTCTTGAACAAACTTGGAATGAGATGGCTCAGACACTTGCAGAGGCTAATTTTGGCAACGTCAACGAAATACTTGAAGCAGAGCCACCGAAATGGTTGGCTGACAGTGCTGCTTCCACTTGCATGCTATGTAATGTGCGGTTCCATCCTATCATGCGCTCCCGTCATCATTGCCGGTTTTGTGGTGGGATATTCTGCAACGAATGTTCCAAGGGGCGGAGCCTGTTACCGATGAAATTCTGCATGGGGAACCCACAGCGAGTATGTGATGTTTGTTGCGTGCGGCTTGAGCCCGTCCAACCATACTTGATGGACCGCGTAAGTCGTGCTGCTCAGTTGCCAACCCATGATCTGACAGACCTCAGTACGTTAAGATCTTGGCTTAATTTTCCTTGGGGCCAATCGATGGAATATGAGATTTATAAGGCTGCAAATACTATTAACAATTACAGAAAGGTAATGTCTCACTTTTTAATTTGAACTCGTCTAGATTAATACTTGATAGCATTCATCTCATAAGACCATTTCATGAAACATTGGTTACTTTACACAGGTTGGGTCCTTGAAACCCGAAAAGTCCATACCAAATACTATTTTGAAACAAGCAAAAGGCCTTGCAATTCTTACTGTTGCAAAGGTTGGGGTTATGGTGACATACAATATCGGAACGGGGATGGTTGTTGCTCGTAGAGATGATGGATCTTGGTCTCCACCATCTGCCATAACTTCCTTTGGTATTGGCTGGGGGGTTCAGGTGACTCGATATTGCCCGTTGTGATGATGAAACCGTTTTGATAATCATTTAACATTATCTTTCACAAGATTGAATGTATAGTTCGAATCTGTCTCGGTGTACTTATATCTATTTTACTACCATTTCTTGAATCTAACAGGCTGGAGGTGAATTTACGGATTTCATTATTGTACTGAGAAATGAAAGTGCTGTCGAAACATTTAGTGGAAACATGCATTTATCAGTTGGAGCAGGTTTGAGTGCAGCTGTTGGCATTGTTGGACGAGCTGCTGAAGCTGACATACGTGGGGGCTCCGGAGGTTATGCTGCTTGTTATACGTACAGCTGTAGTAAAGGTGAGATTTCTTTTCGTGACAAACCTTTGATCGGATTTATTAGTCTGCGTAATTTTGTTGCTTGGAGTTCGGGCAGCCGGTCAGATTTATTTCCTATTTTATCTTCTGCCTGGAAGTGTGAAGCTTTGAAAGACATGCTTACTTGACCTTGTATACACCATTTTCCCCTTCATCAGTACCCGCATACTAAATACCGAGCTTATGATCTTGTGATGTCTCGGTGTACTTTGCAGGTGCATTTGTGGGTTGTTCACTTGAAGGAAGTGTAGTGACAACTCGAAACCAAGAAAATTGTAGATTTTATGGTAATCCATCAATCACTGCATCAGATATTCTGCTCGGTTCGTTGCCAATGCCTCCAGCAGCTTCCGCTCTTCATCAAGCTCTCTCAAATCTATTTGAAAAGCTTGAGAGGTGATTGGTTCTTTGGTACATTTAAAAACATTTTATGGTTTCCTCATGATGATTTACCGGAAGGTGCCTCGTATCCCATATGTAAATTCCTCTCCTCCTAGTAAACCTTAACATGCATTCTTTCGTTACCGGGTGATTTGTTACAATTGCTTGTATAGTTCAGGGAATTGTGGAAACTTTTATTTAGATACGAGTCAAATGAGAATATTGGAAGTGCTTATTCGAGTTAAATCGTTTTTGCATTCATCTGTTTCGACCCGGATGACTTGAAGAAGGAAGTAGACATTGAGCGAACAATTAGGATGACATGAGAGAAGTTGTTTATTTATTTAATTATTTACTTAATCCTCACTTTCCTTGAAGTGTTTTAGAAAGTTCAGGGACTTATTAGTTAATGATTTGATGTTCATCTTATTCTGTCTTTGCTTGGACTTGAATTAATTCCACAAAGTGTTGGTTTAAGGGGAAAAAAAGCTGTCCTACCAATAGAATCATATCCCATTGGACTAAGGTTTATTTTTTTGTATAACTACATGTATCCGACTCATTGGCCAATCAATTTGGGTTGAGTTTGTAGAGGCTCATTATGAGAGCAATTCTTTCAACTCAGTTTTCTCTATTCACAACGTAAAAATTTGAACTTCTGACTCTTCTTAAGAGATCTAGTGCTTCATGAAAAAGGATGACAATGAACTCTGCTATGAGCAAGGATATATATGGACTATGGAGTCATCATCCAAGAATTTTAGGAGAAAAGAAGGTTTAGGGACACTATATATACCCCAAATCATTCAACTCTATGAACCCTGATTTCAACTTTGGAATGGCTAGCTCCATGAAAGTTTCGTTCTGTCTTTCGATGATTTCAATCTTTGGGTTTCGGTTGTTTCGTTTGTTCTTGATGGCAAACCAGGAAGTGGATGTGGTAGATATAATCGACATGCGTTTCGAATTTTCAGGCATAGTCCGAATAGGGTTGTTGGCAGTTGAAGAAGCTGAAGATCAACCTAAAGCCAGTATTGAGTTCAAGCCATTTCGAAGCAGTGGCAAGGCTTCATTGATAGAAGAAGGCAGAGAAGCCATTAAAGCCAGCATAGAAAGACATGGTGGGCATCCTTTCGAGCCGAACCGTCGACCAAGTCCCGGCCAGAGACCCGATCCTCTCCACCAACATTAATCTCTATATCGAAACGTTTAAGTCCCGAGGGGACCTGACTCGAAACATCACTTAATACTCAGATATTGGAGATTCAAAAGTGAAATATTTTCACCATTAATGTATCTGACATGGAACTTGCTTAGTAATCTATTGAATCCACCCACCATTTTCCAACTGCTCAGTGACGAGCCAAAGCCACGGTCCCAAAATTTTATTTCAAACTATTTTTAGCCCAATTTTTTAGGTTTACTTTCTTGTTAGGTCCAATTTTTTGGGTCAAATTTCTCAATAAGTCTCTTAATTTCAAAACTATACGAATTAAACCACGATCCATATTTTTCTGTTTGAATATTTTTCAATTTTTTTTATCAATTTTAAAATTAAACAAATTATTACATGACACTCTAATTTTTAAAATTTTAATTAATTACTTAATTAGATTATAACTTCTATTTTATTAATATTTATATTTATCCCTTAAAATTTCATCTCGATTTTATCCGTACGACTATTCAACTATCTACAATTCTTTTTTAGTGTAAAAGGATATATCTTTTCAATTTCCCCTCCTAAACCATGTTGGAGATAGTGGTGGGACATTAGGACATCATCACCATTGGACTCGCAAGTCAATGATTTGTATTGTTTAATTAATCATTTTTTAAAATTAAGTGTTAAATTAAGAAGTAAATTTCGAGTTCGAGACTTTAAGTATGCAAAAAATCTCTGCTAAAAGACCCACATACCAAATTTAGGTGTATGACGCGAATCAGTCCAGATTAATCAGAATAAACTTAAGAAATTGGGAGGGCAACAAATTATTTTATATTTTTATTGAACAAAATTTAGAGAACTAAAAATTCAAATAAAATATAATACAAAGACTCGATATCTAAAAATAAAATATAAAGATTAAAATTCTCTAACATATTTATATAATTTTATTTTTTTGCATAAAAGTATGTATTATGTCAAAAAAACCAGCAAGTGATTACAATGGACAAGAATATCCTAGAAAAAAATACTCAATCTTGAATATCACAAGCTATAAAAAAACCAATTAACCAACTCTATTCTATCTATAGATTTGTCATGTGATTTAATTCATTATATCTCTAATTAGTGCAAAAATCTCAACTTCATTATGATTTTATAATGTTATTGTTATGCACATTTTTATAATTTTCAAGATTTTTGATAGCATATGTCATCATTTTCTACATTATTTTTCATGTCTCACTATTATCTTTTGTCAAGTCATCATTCAACAAACAGTTAAAAACATGGATAGAAATAGGTTCAATTAATTACAATTCATAATTTCGTGGACTTAATTATATGTTAATTTCGATTGAGAGCTACCTTGATTTTTTATTATTATTTAAACCTAATCAAAATAAAAAGGCAAAAGAAGTGGACTAAGGTAATGAAGCATAACAAAATGGTAATGTTCGTAATGTACAATAGAAAATGATAAAAATCTAACCTATTCTAATTCTCACAAAAGGATTGGTCATTGAGAAACGGCTATTCAGGCGTTTCTTCTAATGACAAACCTAACAAAAGACCAAGAAAGCAATCATACAAGTATAATTGTTCTTTCTTTTCAGGAAAATCATGAAAATAAGTAGTGAAGGGCGGCTAATTGCGAGGCTATGAAACTACCTCCGTGCCTTCGACAACAAACTATATATATAATTCAGAGTTAAATTTTCGAAAATTAATGAAAACTAAAACAACGGCGAGCAACGGCTTAGGCTCACCTCGATCCCTTTTGTTCCGGAGAAAACAAACATGGGATCAAAGTTCATACTAAGAGGACGGTAAATATCTGCAGGACAATGTGACACAGGAAAATATAGTCGATTTTAACTGATCTATTCAATAAGATTATGGACTCACCTAGTCTTGGAACTCCCAAGTGTGAGTTCTAGATCATCTGATCCACATTCTTCATGGATTCTCTCCCCTTCCCATGGCTTTACTATCCCTGTCGTGTTGTTTCCAAATGCAAACTCATCTGAAATGGCTTCGGACATTGGAACATCAGCTGTATGATCTAATCCTCCGGCTATTGCAGGAGAACATGTCCCGCTTTGCCCGGGAGTCCACATGCGGGATCCCCCACCAGCTAAAACTTCCTCCTTGAAGCCAAAGGGGTTTGAGGAGACAAGACTGAATGTGGGGGACGTTGGCCGACTATGAGGGGTTTGGAGCCCAGCAAACCATTCTGGGTCGGGAACAATCTGACGACCAGGGCTAGGGGGAGTTGAAGAAGGTAGGAAAGATTGCTGCTGTGCACTCCAACTTGGATGAGTAGACTGGTCCTCCCAGTTATGTTTCATTCGTGGGGTTCGAGCAGTTGGTGAGCTCAATGGAGGGGTGACGGGAGCACTAATAGAACCACCATGAATATAGCTATAGGGACGCTTGGATGAGGATGCTGATGAGGCAGATGAGAGGTTTTTGAGCCAGGGGAAAAGAGAATTCACATCACCATTGGGATGAACCACATAAGAGGAAGAAGCTGGGCTCGGAAAGGATGATGATGCAGGGCTTGGGTTGTAAGAAGCACAAGGGCTTGGGTGGTAAGACGAACAGGGGCTCACCGTCGCAGATCCGCCTACTATATCAATGCGCTCCACAGGCTTGCAACCCTGCCGAAATTAAATTTTTTATCAGTGTCCTAAAAACACATGCAACAGATCAATTACCATTACTGTAAAGTATGCTCAACTTTGGAAATAAGAAATTTTAAACAAATAGCACCTCGGAAAACCGAAACTCATTCCAGCATTTTATTACACATGTAATTTGAGTTCTTACTTCTTATGAATGTCGTGTCATTATATTCACTCCATCTTTCTTTTCCATCCCTATAATCTTACTTTCCATCTTAAATCATTTCATCTATGAATAACATCGGTCGATTTGAGCTTATTAATTGTGTCATTACTCATTGTTTCCATCATTCACATGCTAGACTCACAGTATCTTCCCTGAAAAACTCATCTTTCTATGCTATGATACAAAAACATGGTCTTTATAAATACTTTTAACAAATTTATCCTCAATTTGCTTAGAAGGAAAATCCATCAACTGTTTTATGCATGATAAAAAAACCTCAATTCTCCCTTTAAGATGCAGTCTAAGATACAATAGTGGGCCTTACTAATTAAGTTATTTGAGTAATCAAATCAAGAACAACAAGACAAGTTAAAATGTGGTAATAATTAATTAATAACATAAAATGCACCAAAACCTATGTAACATGATTATAAAGTTATAAAAAATATCTCTAAATACATAACACCTTAAACACAACTATAACAAAAAAAGACTACAAACAAACGGATTGCCATGTCTGAAAAACCCCATATGAGCAACTGAAAATGAAAGTTATCTAAAAGTGGGAAACTGTGTAGAATCCCTGAAAAAAGGACTCTTTGTTACTTAGCAATTAAAAAAAGCCTAAAAAGAATATCAAACCTCACTGTAAGTTCACATGGTGGCATGGTGCAAAAAACTACACTCACAAGCATCATTTAACAAGGGTAGTTAGGTCATTTCTCGAGATCTATGCAACTTGGGTTATTTTTTAAAATTGGGATGATCAGTCCCATGTTCTTTCTCATCTGGAACAGTGGAATACTACAAGTTATATGGAATATGGCCATCAAAGAAAGAGAAGAATCTTTCGTTGGTACTTCACGGCTCACGCGTTGGCTAAAGTAAAGTGAAAAAAAAACAGAATAAAAAAATACAAAAAAAGAGGGCTGACCAGATCTCTATAACGTACGATTGGAGACGACTAATAAAATGACGCTTCTAACCTTGATCCAACAAACAAAACAACCGCCGTCAGTAAAATACCAACGCCGGTTCAGGCCGTGCATGTTATCAGTTGACACCAGATCTTCCTGTTTCTACGGTGTCAACAATCCGCCGGGACCGGCGTATGCTAGCACAACGGGGACACTTTCGTTGATTAACATGCACCGCAAAAAGCGGCACAAATTAGCATACAGACCACATTTAAACTTGATTTTCTTTTCCCTTGTGATTATTAATTTATTATTACTACTCCACTAGAAACTACAATCTTCGTGCTAAAATACGCCAGACAAATTCAATAAAAAAGGCAAAATTTCAATGATACGACCTCCGTCGTGCAAAGTTATTGCCGGTTATAAGCAATTTTCCGTTGCTTCGATGTTTCAAAAATTACAAACAAATTAAAACAAGCAATTTTGAAGTTCAAACAAGCTATTAATAAACGCAAATTTTCAGCGATTTTTCATTTCAAACAACATATTAACCGTTCCATCAGCATTATCTTCATCTGTTTCCTACTCAGATTAATCAATAAAATAACAAAAGAAAAAATAAGTTAAGGTGATGATAGTAATTTACCTTACGATAAGTAGTGCCATCGGGTTCGACAGTCCAACCGGCCTCGTTACAAAGAGCTTTTAGAACTTCATTGTTATCGCAGTGCTTCGGAAGCTTATAGTTACCGTACATCCGAAGTCCGGCGAAGATCTTCGCCGCTATTGCTCTCCTCCGCCGCTCTCTCCGCTTGTTATTCTCTCTTTCTTTCCATGTCGGTAGTCTCGTCCCCGACGTCATTTCAAAGCAAAGGGGAAAAAACCGATGCTAGAAATATTGAATTTATAGAAAATTCTATTGTCTGGTTGAAATAAAAACAAACAAACAAAATAGAATTTGAGAAAAATAATCAAAAAAATCAAAGGACAAATAAGAATCCTGTGTGGTGAATTAAGTGGAAGGTGAGGTTAAAGCGATGGATTCTCGCTGCAACGACGCCGTTCCGACTGTAAATGATCGGAGAAGGATCTCTAGTTTCGAATTTTTAGATCGGCGGCTGGATATATAAAACGCCGGCGTTTCCTGACGGGTGAATTAGAGGGGAAGTGTAGAAGCCGATTTGAGTGAGATCTAGATGGGAAGTGGATTCGGATCAACGGATTAATGGATGGACCGGAAAACTGGAAATGGTTTTTGGGTTGTTAAAGTTGAAAACCCGGGAAGAAAACGGAAGATGTATTTTTTGATAGGAAGCTTGAAATGGCAGCGCTTGGAAGTTAACACGAATTTGCGAGGTGGTCAGCTAAAACTGCACTGATTGTATATCATTGCCCTTGCTCTCTTTGCAATTTACTACTTTGCCACTCATAATTTAAAAATTTATTATTAATTATTAATATATTTATCGTCCTTCTAAATCTTAATTTAGCCTTGAACCAAAAATTTCTTAATTTAGCCAACAATGCTATTGTTTTAGGAAAAATATGGACTCGAGCATACTTAAATGTATAGTAAAATTTGGGTACAATGTTAATTTTTTTGGCTAAATATTCATTTTAATTTATATTTTTGAGGTATTTTAATTCTAAATATTTTATTTTAGGTCAAATAGCCCTTATATGAATAAAATTATCAGTCAACTGACGATAAACAGTTTGAAATGACTTGACAGAATGACACATCATCAGAAAAAATATTTTATACAACTTTATAAAATTATTTTTAATTGATGTGTCATTTTATATTCTCACTTCTCAGTATATTTGTCTATATGTTATTATTATGTCTGTGTACAATACAATGCATGTTTGCCACGTCATTTCAAACCATTTAATGTTAATTAACTAATAATATTCATCCCAAAAAAATTATTTTGACCTAAAATAATATGAGCCAAGATAACTATTCACTCAAATATTAAAGTTTTTTTTTTACATTAAGACAAATTTATTATTTATCAAAATGTTTTTGTAAAGAATATTTTAGATTGATATATTGAAAAAGGTGGTATCTCATATTTTAAATCTTTCAAAGTTATTTCACTAACAAATATGATTTTGTATAACATCTGTCAAAATTAGTTTTTTTTAGAACTATTTAGACATCAACGCCTAAAAATGTCAAACTTTATCCTGTTTCTTTTTTTTATTTATTTTTTACATAATAATAATAATAATAATAATAATAAAATAGAGTTCGAAATTGTCAAGATTGATTCACTCTATTTTTTATTATTATAAATTTGTAATTGAAATAAAATATGTTTACTTTGAATAAACTTATGTATTTAAAATTAAAAATGAAAAAGATAATGGGAAGGGCAAATTGGAGAAGCGAAAATTCACATGATAAAGCAGCACGTTAAGCGTTTAGTCTACCCTTCTCTCTCCTCTAACTGCGTGACCAACGTGTGACGTTTGGTGGCCACGTGGCGATTTCTCATGCAATGGGTATAGCAATTAGCAACCGTCTTTGTCGATGACCATCCAATGAGAAACGAAGAAAATGTCACAAGTGTCAATGTTCGGCGCACGTGCGAAATTACTCCACCGGCCCAGCCCAAGGTGGCAAAGACTATAAACAAAACAAACTAATGGGTAAAATACACAGTTACTGACCCAACTATTAACTTGTTTTTATTTAGGTCAGTCAACTAAATTATCATTCGATCTAGTCACTTAATTTACAAAATTTGATCATTTTAGTTACCCTTTGTTAAATCATTAACGGAATTACCAAAGAAACTAATTTTTAATTGGCATAATAGTGATTTTATCCCTCAACATTTATATATTTTATCATTTTATCCTAATTATGAAAAAATTAACAAATTTAATCTCATACGCGAAATTAAGAAGGGACTAATGAGGTCATAACCCTCTAAATATTAAAAGTTTAAATAAAATTTAAGTTGAGGTAATAATAAAAATGCTCTTTACCTCCCAAAAAAAATATGTTATTTATAGTTGTCTCATAAATTTACTTTTTTGAAGAGCCCCGATAAATAATATTGAATTTTATCATTGTCTAACTCGACATACTTACAAATTTTATAGATTTTATCCTCAGATGCATCATCATCGTCGCAAAAACCTGAGTATTTTCCCATCAAATACATTATCTTCGTGAAAATATTGAGGGTTACTATTATTATTAAACCAATTGAAAATGAGCTACTTGTTAATTTCATTACAATTTAATGTTGCCAAAAGTATCAACTTTGTAATGTTAGTGACTAAATTGAAAAGATTAGTTCACTGGCTAAAATAGAAATATACTAATAGTTGGTTGACCTTATTTTAAAATAAATAAATAAAATTAAGGGTAAAATACATAAATGACCACTATACTATTGGAAAAGTCGCGATTTGATCACCTTACTTTTTTTTCAAAGCAATTAAACTATCATACTATTAAATTGGGTGCAATTTGACCACCAGCCGTTAGAGGTTAACGGAAGGGTGATGTGGCAGTTAAAAAATAAGGGTATGATTACATATTTGGTCATTACTATTTATACATTCTTTTAATTTAGTCATAATTTTAATTTAATAAAATAAATTATTATTTAATTAGGTGGTGACACGTGTCACTATTTTATGGGAGAAATTTAATTAAATAAATTTATTTTCATCCTACAATCATGTGATAACACGTGTCACCGCCTAATTAAAGGAAGAAAATGAAAAAAATCACAAATGTGATTAGGGGAGTCAAACTTGCGTCTCCCAGAGACATGAACCGCTGGCTTACCACTGTCTTGTGATCTTATTCCTGCATTCACATATTTCATTTTTTGGGTACCATAAAAAAGCCTGCTTTTCTTCATCATTTGCAGATTTTGATGAAAGAAGTGGCTTTCAGCAAAAACCCATGTGATTAGTATTCGTTGAGACTCTAGAACATTTTAAAAAATCATAGAAATAACATAAGAGAAGAGATTGAGCTAACTTTTGATCAATGTAGGGTCTCAATAACTAATGATTTAGCCTTGGATTTGGTTAGGCGAAACCGGTCTGATTAAAAACTAGTTTAAGTTTTTTTTATTGGGTGTCTAAAAAAGTTAAAATTTCACTTGATTTTGATGTATACAATGAAATTATTGACATTCTTAGAAAATGTATCGGTTCGAAGAGTTAAATAAAGTATTCGATAAAATGTCTGAAAGAAATGGACTTGATGAAAGGACTTTTCGAATTTTGCTTGATAGGTTTATGTAGGTATAAGCATGTAGAAACTGCAGAAATTTTGTATCAATCGAAGAGGAGAGACTTCAGCTATGATTTAAAGACGACGAATATCGTTCTCAACGGATGGTGCGTGTTAGGGAATGTACACGAAGCTAAAAGATTTTGGAAGGACATAATCAAATCAAAATATAAACTAGATTTGTTTACCTATGGAGCATTTATTAAGGCGTTAACGAATAAGGGAAAACTTGGTACCACGATGGAATTGTTTCAGGGAATGTGGGAGAAAGGGTGTAATCATGATGTGGTGATTTGTAATTGTTACCAGCGACTATGTTATTAGACATATTATATATTGTAGGAATAAGATCTCAAAACAACATTTAGTGTTGTGGTAAGTCAGCGGTTCTTGTTTTTGGGAGACGTGGGTTTGACTCCCTCTAACCGTATTTGTGCTTTTTTCATTTTCTTTCTTTAATTAGGCGGTGACACGTATCACCACATGATTCTAGGATGAAATCAAATACAAATAATTAGTCACCACCTAATTAAATAATAATTTGTTTTATTAAATTATAATTATGACTAAATTAAAAGAATGTGTAAATAGTAAGGATCAAATGTGTAATTATACCCTTATTTTTTTAACTGCCACATCACCCTACCGTTAACCTCTAACGGTTGGTGGTCAAATTGCACTCAATTTAATAATATGATGGTTTAATTGCTTCGAAAAAAGTAAAGTGATCAAATCACGACTTTTTCAATAATATGGTGGTCATTTATGTAGTTTACCATAAAATTATCTCCATGTGTGGGCGTCAGCAAAGGATGATGCGGCCTCGAAGGTGGGGCCCTTTGATTTCTGCTCCCTTTCACGTGATCGATAGATAAGGTGGGGTTTTCGGTTCGTTTGTATCGAGAAAAGTAATTTACGAAAAATTGTAACTGAAAATGAGTTTATTTTGGAAATTTAAATACATATTAGCATAAATATGAAAATATTTAAAATAATTATATCGCAAAGAAGCATTTAAAGTGTATACAATTATCATTTAAATATTTAAAGTATATTTTTATCAAAATAAATATTTAAAAGTATATTAACCTTTTTATCTGGCATTTAGAGTATTTTTTTGTTAAATAAATACTTAAATATATATTTTTGTTATCTAGGGGAGTAATGTGTTTTTTTAATCAATATCATGTGTCAGTTTTATAATCACATGTATTTGATTGAGTAAAGATGTACTTTTTTGTTTTAATTAAAAATATATTACGTTTTTTTCTTCAAAATTTAGGATATTTTTAACGGAAAAATGACATTTTATTGATTTAGAGTTCAGTTTTGGTTAGTCAATATTTTTGGTTATTTTTATATTTGAAAGGGATAAAAAAGAAAAGGGAAAATTACACCGGTGGTCTACAAATCATTACCATTTTCCTATTTTGGTCCCCAAACTATGTTTTTCAGCAAAATCGTCCCTTCTGTTACATAGTTCTCCTGTTTTAGTCCCCAGCGTTAAATAGCTAACGGTTTTGCTGACGTGACATTTTTTAAGAGGTGAGAGAAATAATTGAAAAATATTTAAAAAATGCCACGTCAGCAAAACCGTTAGTTATTTAACGCTGGGAGACCAAAACAGGAGAACTATGTAACAGAAGGGACGATTTTGCCGAAAAACATAGTTTAGGGACCAAAATAGGAAAACAATAATAGTTTGGGGACTACCGGTGTAGTTTTCCCAAAAGAAAAAGATTGGTCAAAAGTCAAATTTATGTTTGATATGTCTTGTGACTTTCAATTTCCTTTTCTACCCTTCTCCGAGAATCCGCTAAAAAGAAATCAATTGTGTGAACATCATGGAATTTCCTTGAATTTTATTACAATTTTCTCTAGAATTACTAGAAATCTCTGCATTTTTTATTTTTCTAAATTAAACTATTCTTATTTCAAAGAATATTCTTTTAAGAAGCCATATGTAATGTTTTTTTTTATTAAATCAGAATGAGTTATATTTTTTTTGATTAATAAAGGAGAGTAACACCACATGCCTCGTTAAAAACCTCCCTAAACCTAAATGGGGGAAAAGAGTACATGTGATGTTACGTACAAAGCAAAAAGAACAACGACATTAAACCGACAAGTTCAAATCATCAAGAACTAAATCTACTACCTCAAGAGGAGGATGAAGCCAAGATTCTCCACTAAAAGACCACTCGAAAGCTAACGAAGCCATCTTATCCGCAACCCTATTAGATGCACGAGGGATATAACGTATTGTCAAATCCCAATCCCGCCTCACAATGTCCATAATCTGGTGCAACAAATTATGCTAACCACTTGCGTCGATCTTACCATTAATCATGTCCGCAACCGTGGAACCAGGGACGGAGCCAGGATTTGAAGTTAGGGGGGGGGCAAAACATAAATTTTGAAAGGTGGGGGGGGGGGGGGGCAAATTCACAATTATCCCAATTTTTTCAAGAAAAATATAAGTAATCAAAGGGTAAAAAAAAAATTTTCCCCCTACCGGGGGGGCCACAGCCCCTCCCATGGGAGCTGTGGCTCCGTCCCTGCGTGGAACTATCCGTCTCAAAATCCACCATACGGCAACCATAGTCCCATGCATACCGAAGAGCTTCATAAGCCGCCCAAAGCTCACACATGAGAACCGAGCACCGTCCTATGCACCTTCCAAAGCCAAGCACCCATGCTCCCGAGTCGTCCCTTATAACCCCTCCAATTGCCGCTAGCCGCAACGGCCCCCTAACCGAACCGTCCGCATTAACCTTTACCCTTCCTTGCGCTGGAATCCGCCACGTAGTCATGCTAGAACTATCTCCACGTGCGCGCCTACCTCCAGCAGTATGCTCCGAAGCTGCTGCAACACACTCGTCCTTCATGCGCACAGCCACCTCCAGTAAGTCACACGAAACGCAGCCGCGTCCCCCAGCACCCTTGTGAATCGGCTCTTCCAAAACAGCCACATGATAATGACAGCCACGATGTTCCCCTCCGGCTCCGGAAACCAATAACTTTGGGCACCGGTAACTATCCCCCAAAACCAGTTCGCAAACGGTAAGGCCCGAAATTCTTGTTGCCGACTTGGGTAAACAATTCGAGCCCAATAATTCCATGCACGAGGGCATGTTCGGAGGACATGATCGAGATCTTCTACCACTCCAACGCATACACCACAGTCCAGACTTGCTGTCAAATGCCGCCGTCCCCGCTCGGCATTTGTCAAAAGCTTATCGTGCGCCACCAACCATAAGAAGGTTCGAATTCGTTGAGGAACTCTAAGCTTCCAAATGGACGACCAAGCTCTTAAATTATTTGCCACCATACTGCTGCCCAACGCCTTATACGCCGAGGCTATTGTGAAGCGACGATTTTGTTCCCACTTCCACGCTACCTTGTCCGAACCAGCAGCAGCGTGTGGCGGTGCAATCGTCCGAATTTGCTGTATCGCAGCGTCCGGCAGTACTCCCGCGAGCTTGCCCCAGTCTCATTCTCCATTCGCTCCTATCCATGCCGCTACAGGTGATCTCCTAGGCGAAAACCCACCAATGCATCTATCCGCCAAAACCCCGTCACCATCCAACCATTGATCAAACCAGAAATCCGTGTTCCACCCATCGTGTATATTCCAACATATGCCGCTTCTAATCATGTCCCATACTTGGCTTAAGCCTCGCCATAACTGGGAACACCCCATCCTGTGAATACTCTGCGGGAGAGAACCATCCCACTTGTACTTGTGGCGGAAAACCTGGACCCACAACTTATTATGCTCCGTGACTAGGCGATAACCAATCTTCATAAGAAGAGCTTGGTTTTGACGTCCAAGTTGCCGCAAACCAAGGCCCCCTCCTTTACATCAGCCGTAATGACATTCCAGCGAACCAACGGAATACCTTTCGATCCACTCGGTGATCCCCATATAAATCTCCGAATAAGGCGTTCAAGCGCTTCACAAATACCCTTCGGAAGCCAAGTCGTCTGCATAACATACGTGGGAATAGCCTGAAGAACAGCCTTGTCCAACGTAATCCGGCCAGCTAAGGACAAAGCGTGAGCCGCCCAACCTGATAAACGACTTTCAACCTTCTCGATAAGAAATTTGTACGTAGCGGAAGTGACCCGTTTGTGCAGTAACGGAACCCCTAAATACATCCCCAAATCACTGACTAGCTTAAACCCACCAACACCGGCTAGCTCCAACCCCCTAGCCTTGCTACAATTCTTGGAGAAATAGATAGTGGTTTTATCAGAACTTACCCGATGCCCAGAACAATCACAGAAGATATCTAAGGTCTCTTTAAGCACCCGCATCTGATTAAGATTCGCTTCTGCAAAAAGAACCAAGTCGTCGGCAAAGAAAAGATGAGAAATACCCGGGCCATACTTCGATAAAGCAATACCCTTCCATGCGCCCTCATCAACCCTTCTATTAATCGCATGGGAAAGGTGTTCCATGCAAAGCACAAACAGATATGTCGATAGGGGGTCTCCCTGACGGATCCCACGAGATGGTCAAAAGCTAGATGTGAGATTCCCATTCACAATGATACGGGTCTGAACAGAGCGTACACAACGCATGATCCAATGGATAAATTTCATCAGTAATCCAATATAAATAAGCGTGGACTCAATGAAAGCCCATTCCAACCGATCGTAAGCTTTCTCCAAATCCACCTTAACCGCCATCCAGGCTTTCGCCCCTTTCTTCCTGGCCATCGAATGCATAATTTCCTGTGCCAAAATTATGTTATCAGTAATCTGACGACCAGGTATGAAACTCACCTGGTTCTGACTAACCAACCCATCTAGTAAGGGCTTCAGCCTATTAACCAAAATTTTTGTAATGATTTTATATAAAACAGTGCAGAGGCTAATAGGACGGTATTGACTTATCTTAATTGGCGACTGAACTTTCGGGATAAGAACCAGCAGCGTTTGATTCGCATCATCAGGTAGCACACCATTTTCAAAGAAATCTACAACAAACCGGAACACCGAATCACCCACAGTGCCCCAATTATGTTGAAAAAACGCCGCTTGAAACCCATCAGCACCCAGAGCTTTAAGAGGGCCCATATTGAACACAACCTCAGTAACTTCCTCAAAAGTCACCTTTCTCACCAAACCCTCCAATTTGTCGCTACTCACCACCGGGAACCCATTCGAACAAATCTTGTGAGGTTCCCTACACGGCTCCGACGTGAACAGTGAAGAGAAGAACTCGACGGCATGGTCCTGAAGGGCCGTCTGATCGTCACACCACACACCATTATCCAATTTCAGCATTCGAATGGAATTCTTACGACGACGTTGTAAGGTCGTCGCGTGGAAATACTTAGTGTTTCGATCCCCCTGTTGTAACCACTTACTGCGCGATTTCTGAAACCAAAGGCTTTCTTCCTGCTTGAGAACCTCAGACAGATCCTCTTTTAGACTTCTCTCTAACTCAACAAGAAACGGCGTTTGTTGACGTTCCAAAGCAATCTCCACCCCACGAATACAGGCAAGAAGCTGCTTTTTCCGTTGCCCAATGTGCCCAAAAACCTCTCTATTCCACCGTTGACTATTATTCTGGAACCTCGCTAAATTATCAAAGACAGCACTCTTCTGCTTCCAGCTATCAGATAATAAGTTTCCGAAATCCGGATGTTCATTCCATGCCGCAATGAACCTAAAAGGCCGCTCACCTCGACTGGTATGCAGGGCATCCGTGGAAAGTAAAATGGGTCGATGGTCCGAACCCAAATGTTGAAGATGGTACACCTTCGAGAGAGGAAAAACGTTATACCACGCACCCGAACAAATCCATCTATCCAGGCGCTGACTAAGATCCCTCCTTTTCCAAGTAAACCGAGGACCATTGAAACCCATATCATGCAGACCAGACCTGAACATAAACTCACAAAAGTTCCGGCAAATCCCCGATCTTCGCTGTGAGCCCCCTGTCTATCGTCCGAGGAATAAATGGCATTAAAATCTCCCCCGAGAACCCACGGAAAGTCATCGGCAACTTCCAACGCACGTAATTGATCCCACAACAACCGTCGTCTACTATGATTAGGGCTAGCATACACAAAAGTGGTAAAAAAACTGATATTCGAATCTACCTCCCTACACCACCCGTGCACAAACTGGTTCGACAAAGCCAACACATCAAACTGAACTGTATTCCTCTACAGGACCCAAATACCACCTGACAACCCATTCGCCTCAACCCTATACGAATAATCATAACCAGCACGACGAATAAAAGTATCCGCCGCAACACCACTGATACGTGGCTCAACAATAACAAACATATCCGGAGTATACAATCTTTTCACCACTCGAAAATAACGGTTAAAATCAAGGCCAAGAGCGCCTTGTGCATTCCAAATAATAAACTTAACCATAAGGATAAAAAGAAGAGAACAAGCGAAACTCACTGAGGTGTGCCAGACGACGACCCCTCGAATGTTGCATTCCTTATCCACTGGACATCCCCCCGACTCACTCCTCTAGCATCCGATACATCCTTCGCCAAAGTGAGGGAGTTCGATAAATCATTCGCCCAATCCTTAACCGCTACTTGGGTCAACGCGGAGTTATCAGATTTACGAGCCTTGACTCCTTTCAACGCCACACCCTTAGGAGCAAGCCGATTCTGACTTGGCCCTTTATGCCCGCTTCCCCGGTTATTCCCCACACTTGGTCGACCATTCGACTCTTATAACGGTTGACGCCCCCATCATCCACAACCCGCACTGCAGTGTGATTCGATGCCGGTAACGTCGATTGCTCCACAACAATCACATCAGCCGAAGCAATCGGCACCTCCGGACTACTCTCAATCACAATCCCCTTCATGTTCACCGCAACACTCCTCCCAGCAGCCTCAACACCCTGCAAACCAGTTCCAACAACCCTGTTGCTGTCCGATCCACCCTCCTTCGTTACCCCATTGGCCACAGCCGCATGCCCATCCCCATCCGCGCTATTGCCCGCACTAGCTTTCTTAACCCTACGCCCACCAGCACTATGAGCAACGGCATGCTCCTCACCCCTATCCGCAACATCCAACGCAGCATCACAACCCTCACCCTCCACGCTCAACGACCTAAATCGTGACCCAGGGTGCGGTCTAGGTGCCGCCTGCATCGGGGCCTTGTCCTTTGTCATCATCATCCGGCGTCGGCGGCTAGGGGCTTGCATCCACGGACCAAAGCGGTCCGTCTTGTCCGGAACAACATTCTCCACAACCTTCGCTTTCCCCTTATTTGCAGCGGAATTCTCACATATATCTTTTAAGTGCCCATACTTCCCACAAGAAAAACAAATATGTGATAAACCCTCATATTCAATCAACTGGTGCCGCCCATCAATGATAATTGCCGGTATCAACGGTTTCTCCAAATCCACAACCACCGCAAGGCGAGCAAATTTTTCGCGTGATCCTTCTATCGTGTTAAAATTCACACGAACTACCTCCCCGAGAACCCCAGCAATGGCCTCAAATATGCTACGCGAGTAGTATCTATATGGCAAACCGGGAAGCCACAACCATACCAATAGCTTCCTAGGGTAATCGATAGCCGTGGAAAAGTCTCGCGACCATGGTTGGACCGTTAGGTAGCTACCATAAATCATCCACGCCAGGACAACACCCGTTCGTAATCCGCTTCCATCGCAAACCTCACAAGAAAATATTCATTATCTAGATAATAATACTAATCTCACCCACCAGTTTCCACATCATATGCACTCTGTTATGCAGCGCACGATAGCCAATTGAACGACCCAAAAGTCTCACCACCAAAAATTTTGCCAGTTTATCATAAATGATGTGATGGACACATTCTGAGAATTTAATCTCTGGCACCTCGCCGACGTTCCCAATCACCACATCATCCGCTTCAAGATCAACATCAAGGTCGCATATAAAATTATCTTTCTGACCCTCTGATCGCTGTCCAACAACCATATCGCGAAAAAGACGGCATGCCCTGCGCCGCACCCTTCTGTTCCCCGACCGCCGGAGAACCAGTTATCGACTCACCACCAGCGTCAACCATCACGACAGTGGCAGGAGGCGTATCCTTAATCTCCATCTGCTGCCCCGTCTCACCGTTGTCGTCCCCAAGGGCAACGTTGCCGTCATGCACCGGACCGTCCCCCCTTGTCACCTCCTGCGCCTGCTGATCGGGTGGGCGACCCACCGGCGCTAGCCCGCAATCACGTCCAAGAACTTCGGAGGAAGTAGAAGACGTCATGAAACCCTAATTGATTTAGGGGAATTCAACTTTTGTAGAATGAGTTATATTTTAATATACAAGTTGTATATATTTTTTATACAATTTTTTATATTTAAATTATAAATATCTAAAATTTAAATTTCTAATCATTACACGCTTAAATTTAATTTTTAAACCCTAAACCTTAAATTCTAAACTCTAAATTCTAATCATATATTTTAAATTATACATCATACAACTTAAACCCTAAACCTTAACTTAAATCATTAAACTCATAAAATTGAAAGACTTGTATAAATTAATTTACACAAACTTACGTATTAAAGTAATTTTCAATCAAAATTGCTATATAAAATAAATTCAAACTCGAAACTTCGTAAAACCAAATTATAAAAGAACAAAGAGAGCACTCATATTTAACAGTTAATAAACTTAAGGAATTGGATTATTTTTAATGAGAAAATTAATTTACTATTACGATCTTGCAAATAAATAAATATTTATTTTAGGATTATTATCCTATATACTGATGGTGAATTTTTTTTTATTTTCGCAAGCGCCTCAATTATAGGGTTTATAGTTTTATTTAAGGTTTAGAGTTTAGGGATTTTAGTGCAATAGTTTAGCATTTAGGGTTCATGGTTAGAATTTAGAGTTTAGGGTCAGAATTTATGTTTTATGGTTAGGGTTTAAGTTTTAGGGTAATATGGGCAGTGATTTAGGTTTTAACCTATAAACCCTAAATTTTAACCCTAAACTCAAAATTCTATCAGCAAGCCCTAAATTCAAAACTACTACACTTAAACCCCTAAATTTTAAACTTAAACGGTCTTTAACCCTTAAAACTAAAGTGTGTAAAAAAATTTTCACAAACGTTCATGTGTAAAAGTTCTTTAAAAAAATAAAAAAATGTTCAAAATTAAGTGACACAAACATCAATCAAATACTTTAAAAAAATTTAAAAATATTTTATTCAACAAATTTAACACAAATAGAGTGATAAAATATTTATATATGAATTCATTAGTAATGTGTTTAAATCTTATATAATGTTTTTTAGTTATTTTATCTAAATATTTTATATAAAGTTGTGAGACAAAATCACCTTTAAAATATTATTCGTTATAAATTATATTTTAATTCAGTTAGGACGTGATTAAACGATACACTAATTCAATATAACATATTATAAAATTATATTATTATTATTATTATTATTATTGTTGTTGTTGTTGAAGTTTTACCTTGCTCTCTCTTATCTACAACTTCTATATTGATGTAATGATAAATTTTCGATCATTATTGATAAGATAGATTATATGTGGTATCAAATTAATTAATTAAAAATTATTTTGAACATTTGAGTTTCACTCACGCTTTCATTTATTTTATCAAAAAATTATAATTTCCTGAAAATTTTGTCAAATCGAAATAAAATATGTTTTGATAAGTTAGATTCAAAGACTAATAATAAAGAAAACTGAAATCTTATTTGTGAGTCCATGAAAAAAAAAGTAAGATATTCGTGGGTCAACATTTTTATTTCTGAATAAATTAAAACAATTCAAAGTTAAAATAAAAAAATTCAAAAGTTGTGGCTTACCTAATTAAATTTTACTAATGGATAGTTATTTTATCGTTAATTACATTAAATAATCCAGAGATTAAACTCTTCAAGAATTAAGAGTTACGTATATATTACAATGATATCAATATAAATACATACAAGAAATTATGGTTAATTAACCTTGTCCGTTAATTATATATCTGAGAGTTTGATTAGAGATGGACACAGGTGAAAATTTTGACCCCTCTAATTCTGACATCACGTTTGATGTACTTCACTCAACTCGAATCTAGCTCGAATATTAAGTTAGCAAATTCACCTCTGACCTGAAAATAAAAAGTATGGGATATTATAATATTATCCTTAAATATATAAAGAAAATCATATTATTAACTTGATTGACCAAAATTTTTTCACCATAAACCTGATCTGATTCAACTTTATAACTTCCAAGACCTAACTTGAACTCAAATAAAAAATAGCTCTATAAAATCGAATTGTGTCGGGTCAAAATTCGTTGACTTCGAATAATTTAACAATCCCCAAATTCAATTTACATTTATAGAAATGAAGCATATTTGATTACTAATTTTAATTTCACATCATTTAATTAAATCACTATCTCATAAATTAATAATTTTTGAATGAATTATATTTTAATACACATCGTGTGTAAAAATATACATATAACCCTTCATATTTTATGCTTACAATCTAAAATCTAAACCTTAAACATAAATTTTAAATCTGACACTATAACTCTAAACCAAACCCATTAAACCTAAACTAAAAAAAAATATAAACTAAACTTTGCAAAAGTTAAGTATTGAAGTTTTTTTTTTGAGTCGTTATGAAAATAATCACATTTTACTTATTTATCTAACCTAGATAACCTTTATACTCATTTTACCTATATTTTCTAAACAAGCTCGGGTATCAAAATTTACACAAACTTACTATTTTTACCTTTATCTAAATCACGAGAACTTTATCATGAGCCCTATACCCTTTCAAACTGTGATGAAAAATTATGTCCAAGGTAAAAAAAAATGCTAAATTTTTTAAATAACAAGTGACAATGAAGACTCTGTTAGAATCTTACTGGCAAAAGCTGGTATAAAATGATATTGCCGACGAGGAATTTGTGGGCGACCGTGGAGGAGAAAACAAGAAAGGTCTCGGCGGAATCGGCAAAGATTGAAGGGTTCCTTGTAACATCTCTAACACTTTCGTCATCGATGGTCGGTCCGACGGATTAGTTTGAATGCACCATATGCTCACATTAATCATCTTCTTAGTTATTTCTTCATCTTCTACTGTGATTCCTTCAAGATTGAGTGCTTCTTGTTGGAGATGTTGGTATATCCAGGAAGGGAAATTCAGTTCACTTGTTATCGACCCTCCGAAATGAGCGTTTTCCTTTGCTCCGACCATTTCGAGCACCATCATTCCGTAGCTGTAAACATCGGATTTGTAAGAAACTCCCCCGAAGTTTCGACAGAATAGTTCTGGAGCAATGTATCCTATAGTTCCCCGAGCTGTTATCGATGAAAGAATGCTTTCTTTCCGCTCGCATAACTTAGCCAGACCGAAATCCGAAATCTTGGGAACGAAGTTATCGTCTAGAAGGACGTTATGAGGTTTGATGTCCAAGTGCAAAATTCTTGTGTTACATCCTTGATGGAGATATTCTAGTCCTCTAGCAATCCCGACAGCGATTTCGAACAATGTTTTCTGGTCTAGCACACGAAATTGATCCGGTGATCCACGACGATAGATGAATTTATCCAATGATCCATTCGGCATGAATTCATACATCAAAGCTCTCATCGAATTCTCATAGCAAAATCCAAGAAACGTCACTACGTTGACATGGGAAGTTCGACTAATACTCGCGACTTCGTTAATAAATCCCTCTCCGTCCCCCTTCGATTCACTCAGGACTTTAACAGCAACGAGACGACCGTCAGGCAACTTACCTCTATAGACAGTGCCGAACCCGCCTTCTCCGAGCTTGTCTTTGAATGACTTGGTGATTTTCTTGATGTCCGAATAAGAATATCGCTTCGGAGCAAGATCCGAACCGTATCTCATGATGAATGCCTCGATCCTTTCGCTGTTCTTCCTTTTATTTTTGTGTAAATTCATCAGCATTCCACTCGACAACGATCCTTTCTTAAGCCTCAAGGCAAAAATCACAAGGCAAACTAGCATAGCAGTAGCCCCAACCACTGCAAACCCTGTTTTAAATGAATGGTCGAATCAGCTTAGAAACTTTAGTTGATTTTGATTCTTTCAAATATGATTAAGATAAATATTAATATCAAATGAGTTGTGGTATATTACCTATGATTAGTTTAATCTTCAAACTGACACCTTTAGATGACCCTGTAGTATAAAATACAAGAAATTAATATGAAAAGCAAGCATGTTACTTCAGAATAATATGTTCCTTATTTGTCAGCTTTAGATTCGATGCTTTCACACCAATTATATTTCAAAAGTGATCCACAGGTAGGGATGTTTCATGGTGATCCGTCTTAGTTCGCATCCAAATAAGTACAAACGAATATACATTTAAATTTCACGAATGGTAGAATATGACCTTATACATGTCCCATCGGCCATCTCCACTTTCACGATATATAATAATTTTGATAACATTTAACTCACATACACTTTTTCTAACAACATTAACAGAGTCTTAATTTTTCATTTCTCACCTAATTTTAACACACTTTTACCACATCATTCCTTTAGTTTTCAATTTTAACTCGGGTTGAAATTATATTATATGAAGTGAGTTGTGAAACGAGTATAATAAAAAATAGATAGGTTTTGAATCCACGTAAGTGGTGGGACTAAAATAATATTAGTCTTGTGAATCATGAGATAATAATACTCCTACTTTTAAATTTTATACCCACAGCAAATTACTAAACAAGATAAAAGATAAAAAAAATTGACAAAGACGGATGTAAAGGTAGTACCCCACATCGGCCCGCCCAATTAACATCCTACGGACAGCACAGCTGACAGCTGATTGAATACTATGTTTCTGCGTTTATATTATAATAATAATAATAATAACAATCAATATTCTTCCATGCGAAGTTCATTATTTTACGATACAACCAATGGATGGAAAACCACAGACTTTGACTCACATGGTTGAAAAAGTTGCAGGTTTTAGAGAATCTTTAAGTTCTTTTTCCATGGAAAAGAAAACCCACCAAGGAATTTCCAAAACTTGACTAATTCAATCAAAAAAACTAAGAAAAAAAAGAAAGAAAGAAAATCAGTGTTTTTAGTGCATACCTGACAGAAAACAAGTTGATGCATCAGTATGATCTGGGCAATAACAAGTGAACTGATTCAAGCTCTTATTATACCCACACCTCCCACCAGAACCACTGCATTCCTCACATTTGGAAGCAAGTTTTTGATCCCATTTCAGCCCAAATCCATTACCAAGTGGCAAAACCAGAGTATCTGGACTTGGTTTGCTCTTAATCGTCTCAACCGCAGTATAAAAAGCTGGAACAATCACATTACTAGAACAAGATCCCAACCCATTTCTAATTCCAACCGAAAGGTTACCAAAAACAGATGCTATAACATAGTAATTCACCAAATCTGTTCCATTGCTGCTGCAGTTGAACCGAGTTGGAAACCCTGCAGATATGCCAGAAATCAAAGGACAGCCATAGTACAACGTTATGTTCTCGAGATTCCAAGCGTAACTCAACAGGTTGAAGTCCAAGGTGGTGTTGGAAAGGGCTTGGGGACAAAGGGTTTGCAGATAATCAGTTCTTGCAACCGTGAAAGCTTGTAAATCGAGGTTGATTTCGATGACTTTGTAACTTACAGACATGATTGTAATTCGGGTTTCTTCGGTTTCAAGGCAGGTCAGTTTCAGCTCCGGTTGCCCGCAATTCTCGGGCCGGTCGCCTCCCCAGAAAGGGTAGCTGATGTTCCTTATGTTCCCGCAATGGAATTGTTTGCTGCAGGCCGAATAGTTTTCATTGCTTGGACTTAATGAAGCTGGAGCTTGAACTGATAGAAGGATGGTGGTGAAGAAAACCAGTAGCTTGAGAGAGAATTCGGCAAGTATTCTCATATTGACATAAGAAAAATAGAAAATTACATATGAATGAATTCAAAAACTGAAATACCATGAATGTTATGAAGAGAAAGAAGCTCTTAAATGATTCTAATCACTTGGAAGAAGTTGATTGGAAGTTTCCCCATTTTCTTTTATTATTAATACTTAGAATAAAAGTGTGGAGCATGGCTACTGGGATTGTGATTGGTGTTAATGTTGATGGAGCCTGCTGTGGTTCATATTTTTTTCCAAGTTATATACTGTAATAATGGCTGCCAAGAAAGAGTAAATGATTTCAAACTTTGAAAAAGTAAATGATAAATCGTTTACACTGATTTTCTTTTTCTATTAAAGACTTTTACCAATAAAATCTTGCAAGCAGACCTATTTTAAGGCCACTTGAAATTAAAATTTTTTGAACAAAACTATCTAACCAGTAAAAAAATAAATTTAGACAAAAAAGAAGAGAAGACTACATGACTTTAAGCTTCATTATTCAAGTTTCGAACTTGTTTTAACACGCTTTCTAAGTAGATTATATTTTGTATTATAATATAACTAATATCAAAGAAAAAATTTGAAACACGCCCATGTATATTAAAGTTTACACGTGCTTGTTAAATTTAGGAGTTGTAAATTTCGTTTAGAGTTTAAGTGGTAGGGTGTAGAAGGTTTAGAATTTAGAGTTTTAGGTTTTAGATATTAAAGAAAAGTTGTGTAAAAAATTTATACAAGCTGTGTATTAAAATATAACATTTAGGCTAAAGGGGTACTTTTGCCCTTGAGTTCGACCCAAAAATGCAATTTCGCCCCTCGTCGAAAATTGCATTCAATGTGGCCCTCTAGTCCATGAAATCGATCAAATTGGCCCTTTGACCGACGATGACCGTTACGGTGCTGACATGGCAGTTAACGGTGATGATGTGGCAGTCCATGATGCTGACGTGGTGGTCAACGATGCAGACGTGGCAGTACACGTGGGATGATGACGTGGCAGGAGGGGCTGAATTGATTATTTTAACCGAATTCAAGGGCATAATTGATTTTTTCCCTGAGTTTAGGGGCATAATTAAAAGTTCGATAACTTATTTAATCTTTAAGCTAAAAAAATAAAAACTATTAATATTTAAATAATATTTAAATATTCATAAAATATTAAAAAAATAAAAACACCATAATGAATTAAATATAAGTAAAAACATTAAAGTTATAAATATAAAAAATTAAAAAATATTTATAAACCATTAGAGAATCTTTCGATTGTTTCTCGTTATGCTACGCGTACTAATGTTCCTTGAACATATTTTCAATTGAGACATCCTTGTATTAAAGTATTAATAAAGCCAAAATTCTCTTTCATTTCTGTACATCAAATATTAATGAACATAAATTTGATGTAAAAAAGCGAAAAAAATTGAATTCTATTGTTACAATGTTGATTCCACTAAAAAAAATCTAACGAATAGTAATACTCAAAATGACGACGTCGAATTTTTTCGATAAAAGTGTTTACTTTTTTAATAATTTATAAAAAATTATTAAGTTTTTAGGTTAAATTTTATCTTTTTTTAATTCATAATATATTTTAATTTTTTATATAATTTTTATTTTCAGTAACTTTTAGAATATTTTATTTATTTTTATTAACTTTATGAATTTTTATAAAATAAATTGAAGAATATTTTGATCTTCTGTGAGAGTCTTCACTTTGTTTTTTATAAATTATTCTCACTTAATAAATTTATTTATCTAGTTTTTAAAATTTTAATAATTTCATAAATTCTTATTTTTTAACTTAAATATTAAATAAGTTATGGAACTTTTAATTAAAATCAATTATGCCTCTAAACTCAGGAAAGAAATCAATTATGCCCTCGAATTCAGTTAAAATAATCAATTCAGCCCCTCCTGCCACGTCATCATCCCACGTGTACTGCCACGTCAGCATCGTTGACCGCCACGTCATCATCATGGATTGCCACATCATCACCGTTAACTGCCACGTCAGCACCGTAACGGTCAACGTCGGTCAAAGGGTCAATTTGATCGATTTCATGAACTGGAGGGCCACATTGAGTGCACTTTTCGGCGAGGGGCGAAATTGCATTTTTGGGTCGAAATCAGGGGTAAAAGTACCCTTTTAGCCTAACATTTAATATAAATATATTATACCAACACTCAGTCTAATGAAATAAAACACTAGATCTCTTATACAAAATTTAAGGTTTAAATTTTGACATATTAAAAGGGAACAATGGAATAGCTAGATTGGATGGGTCACCTCTATAATGAATCTCTACAATATATAATTCATATAAATTAAATAGTACTAATGGTTATACCACGCGTAAGTTCAAGTTAGTTTTGCTTACAAATCTTTTGTCCTTGCAAGTAATTAGATTTTCAATCTTGAAATCTTCGGTCTAAATACAAGTGCCAAAACTAGGTGCTTGCTTTTTGAGAAAAAGAAAAAATCAAAAGTCGAACAGATACTATTTCTAGTTAAATATTGAATCAATGGTTTAACTATAATTTATATTTTAAAAGCACTTGATATTAAAAGCATGTATAATCATTTCTTTATCATGTTCATATAATATTTAGTTAGATGTTTAATAATTTTCTCTTTATTCTACATTATATCAGACTGGAAACCAACCCTCCGATACTTGATCCGAGCCGGCCAGCCGGCCGACTAACCATATCAGGTTTTCTCATCCATGCCTCATGCCCAGGTCATCTCTGTGCCAAAGAGAAGCAGCATAGAGATATAAACTGAAGTAACAGTAGACGAAACTAGCAGAGAAAATGATACTTTCATTTCATATGCAAAACTTGGCCAAATGTGCACAAATGGATCATGTATCCTAGTTGATGTTCATTGTCATAATGGCAATAAACCCTTTTCTCCTTCATCTTTAACGAAGCATCATACGAAGCCGAATAGGAAAAGTACAGTCGCATAATGTAAATGCCAAGCTAGTTTTAGCATTACAATAGGAAACATACATAATGTAACAACAATTGGGGGGACTTGTGGGCTTATCTGATACCGGTCTTCGATATTTTATCGGCTTCAACTTCGCTCATTTGCCCATGTGGGTTAAGATCCTGCTGATCAAAGCTTCTTTCTTCCCGCTGACAGGAAGGTTGTGGGCAGTTAAGTAATTCTTCAAAGCTGCTACTGTTAAATTGTTCAACTGCAAAATGAGGAATAAATCAGATAAACTTCCTCGGAATTGTTGAGTGTGAAAATCCAGTACCCCAATCAACAGCAATGTTACCACAATGATATGCATATAAGGTTTCATTTTTCTCAACAAAGTTCAGAACACATAATTAACAACAGAGATATCGAGGTTTCATGCTAATGTTAATTCCAAATTCAGGGGAAACTAGAATCCGAAAACCCAAAATTAGAATATTTCTACTAACCAAGAGTTTCTCTAGGTGAAGTAATGCCAAGATTCAAGGAAATTATGAAGTGGGTTTTTAATAAGCTTGAGGAATTAAAATATTGAAGAGAATGAAATATTATGACTGCTAGAATATCTATAATCTCATACACAGGAAAATTATTTTTTCTTCTGAAATATCATTTACATGAACAAATTACTCTAGTTCTTTTTTAGGGCCACAAATCCTAATTTGTACAATCTCCCTCAAATTTAGTTCAAAAGAATCCATTTGATGACTAGAAGAAATTAAAAGCATTATTGAAACACAGATAAAACACATAAATTTCACCTGCCCCTTTTCTGCAAGGACACCCCAATCAAAATCCTTGGCTGCATTTTCCGCAATTGCTTTACGTTTTCTAGAGGCTTCACCCGCTTTTTCTTTGCCTAAATTGTCACTTTCCTCATTATAGTTATCCCCATAGACAGAAAGCTTGAATTCTTCTATTGCCTT
Organism: Hibiscus tridactylites; assembly: GCA_958450335.1. Taxonomy (NCBI): domain Eukaryota; kingdom Viridiplantae; phylum Streptophyta; class Magnoliopsida; order Malvales; family Malvaceae; genus Hibiscus; species Hibiscus tridactylites. The sequence continues at coordinate 96,666,406 of OY288265.1, forward strand.
AACAACTGCTGGTCTGTGCAAAAGAAAAACTCTCACAATGACCAGTTGGTAGGCTGAAATTTTTTAACAAAGACCAGAACGGGATGAAAGAATTTAAGAATACAAGCTAAATCCTTATTACCTAGCCAAACCTTCCTCATCAGGTGCCGTCTCATCAATGGTCTCAGGAATATCGTCTTCGTCTAAAGCTAGAGCCTGCAATACCGCATAATGTCTCTGCAAACCTGAAATAGTGACCGAGTCAACAAAGTGTAACGCAAGAACAAGATCAACAACTTGGCAGTTCACTTTAAGGAGGGAAAAAGTTTCATACCTCGGAATTTATTATTATCAAACCTTAATTACTCACATTGCTTGAAAAAATGGAAAGCAAATACCATTTGACAAGAGGTAATTACATAAACTTGCACATATAGAAGAAAAAGAAATCAACTGAAAATATATAAATTCATGATTTAATCTTGTCAACATATGTTTTAATATTCAGGACGGTAAGCAAATTCAGTTCCTTGACATAACTATAGAGAAACTGATGTGTATTATGATTCATAACTTCAATTACGTTGAAACAGAAGTATTGCTTTTTGTGTGCTTGGAACCATTCTAAAATTCCAGAGTTACAGCGTATTAAATCATTTATTTATTTTCATACGACTGGAAAAGAACAGTCTGTGAACCTATGCAAAAGAATAATGGCATATAAGTAAAACATAACAGCTTACCAGGGTTAGCAAATTGGAGAGTCGAGAAATCCTTCACGGAAATGCGTTTTATTAAAGCAGCAGCTTTCTGAATTTGATCCTCATCAGCTCGAGGTGCATCATCTTCTGTATCTGCAAAAATCTGTGATACACCCGCAATTCTATCAGTGATAGCACGACTTGAAAATCTTTTAGCATAAACTCATAAATATTTCCTTGCCTCTTCCTCATCTCTGATGTCATCAGAGTATGGAAGGTATATCATGTGCATTCCAGGCGGTTCCATTTGAGCACCAGCACTAGTAACCTCATCCTGTGAAGTTTCAAGAAGATTGATAAACCGTAACAATTGTGTCTATAAACAAAAATGTAAGACAGGAAAAAGTCCCATTTTATCCTTCAGTTTTGAATAGCATAATTTGCAATTCTAATTGTGTCATGTTTCGGAGAGCATAAGTCCACTATGGTGCTTATATTATCTCATCATTTAAAGATGAAGGAAAACAGAAACAATTAATAAGTTGGCAACATATAGCAAGACGAGCAATGAAGAACAATTTCCTAACTACAGACTTTCACTAGATGCAAATAGTCAAGGTGTAACACATATCTTACCTGGGCAACTAAGGCGACTAATTGAGGGTGAGATGCAGCCCCATAAAATGCAACTGCAAAACTGCAATGATGCAAAAGCAACACTTGAATATTATGTACTAGCAACAAGAACAATAATACGTAATCAACTTCTTGGAGCTTCAGTTTGAAGAACAACAGTAGACCAGCACATAGAAGGTGAAGTTGCAAAATACTAACCGCTTGAGCCGTAGCATAGACCTATGCAAGGCAATGAAAACACTGGTGCTACCAACCACTTCCTATATAGGACAAGAAGCAAGTTTGATTAAAGATAAGGACAACAAGTAACAAACATATGCCTGCGTAGGTGTATCCACATCATGATACCATTGATTATCTTACAGCATCATCTGCTGCAACTAATTAACCCGAGTGTAATCAGGTTAGTTTTGATTCCTAAAGATGATATTAAGCTCATTCACAAACATAGAGGCAAATTAGAAAGACACTTAATCTGCATTCTAAAATTGAACTAAGCATGGACCACTACGTGCCCCTAATATGTTCACCTATGTTGAAAATAGGTTTTATGAGTACATATTATAAACCTTGATCCTCATTTGAGGATATCTTGAAATGCTATCTTACAGAAGGGTCAGGTGGGAGCTTACTGAAGGTCAGTAGGATGGATACAGAAAAATCTAATGCTCTTAGCTAAACACTATATATCTCAGCATAGTCTTTTACAAGCAACAATTTAGCCGCATTAACTATTCAAATATAAAGAAAACAGAACCAAACTCAGGACATATCTGTCAGATTTTGATTTGATAAACTCTTCGCCACCAGATCCTATTATTTTAAAGAAGGAACCACGGTTAAATCTGCCAAACAATCATCTATATATATCAAATATTAAAGTTCTTTGGAAAGAACTGCATGGCCTTTGAAAAACTTTTTCATTTTATTAATGCAGGTTTTTATGTTTAGGAGAACATGTTCTCATTGACTATCTTCTGCCTTGTTGAAAATTAACTCATTTCCCTTTTTTCTCATGATTGCATTAGCGTTCCATTCATTTACAGAAAACACACATCAAGCAATAGATTTACTATTATAATTCCAATAAACTCGTCATCCATTGTTTGATAAAGCAGTCCCAATCAAGATTATCTTTCAATGTAAAATGATTGTAGTATATCACACTTGGCTTTCCTAATATCAAATAATTAGAAGGGAGAAATATAAAGTTAAAATTAAACAAGATCAAGAGTAAAGCAAATGCAAAAAATTTCAAGAAACATCATTCAAGGAAAACTCAACCTGGTCACTGGGGTATACAAACGTGGATGGTCTCAAATTGTGGTAATCTTTTAAGCAACTTAATGGCTTGAATCCAAGAAGACAAAGGCATCCAGGTGATATTCTTTTTATGTCAGCTATTTCCTCTGGTGAAAACTTGACATTCTCACTGAAAAATCAGGGTCGCAAAGGGGAGGAGGGTTGATTCAGAAAGAGTTACAGAACAATAAACTAAAATATTAATAAGTACAACTTATGAACAGATATCAAAGTCTTATACCACATTATTCACTGACAATCAATAACCCAACCATAATGGTGACAGGAAGTTTCCCCAAAATCAGATAACTTTTTTTAACCCTGATGGACTTGACACAAGCATTAGACCAATAGTATGATACTCTACACTGGAAAACTGCTTTCATTAATGGAGAATGTATGCTGCCATGTTGGCCACCGTAATATGTGTCACCAAAATTATAAATTAAAAAAAATGAGAAACTTTATCTTTAACCTTTTGATGAATCATTTTCTATTAGAAAAAAGGCTTTTGGTATATCAAATGATTCAAATAACATATGAAGAAATATCTTGTATAGCCTCTTGAATAAATTCGTCCCATATCATCCCAATATCAGAAGAAAATCTAATAAAATGAAGAAAAGGGATATATTATATTATAATTTCCTACAGAAAATAAAAAAACATTGTCATATTATGCTCAATCTCCTAATAAGGTCAACATCCAACAAGAATTAACTCTAATATTTTACATGTAACTAAGAGGAAATACAATGTCATAGTATATTCAATCTGCTAATAAGGTCAACATCTCGTAAGAATTAACTTCAATATTTTACATGTAACTTGACACATGCATGCAGCTTTCAATGTTTAACAAGCATAATATATTCCCTTAATTTCTTAGATAAAGAACTATAAATAATACTATGCTTACTTTCTGTAGGGCTGAAAAAGTTTTGGACGTTCCTCAATCAGTGCACCAGTATCCTCACAGATCAAAGATCTTTCGATCTGCACCATATCATTAAAATAATTAACTAAAAATTTATGAGAGACAGCTTCAGTTGGACATCTGGAAAAAGAAAAATCAAATCACAATGGGTCAACATGAGCAGTATACTTCTCGACGACATTTCTTTCTACCTACTTATTAATAATAAATACGTGTGTGTGTGTGTGCTGCAATAAAGGAAGCAAGGATTTCATGAAGGGAAATGATACAAACTTTCTTAGCAAAAACTATTAACCAACTCATACTGCTTAATATAAAACACGTTCTTTCTTCTACTCCATTTAGAAAACTATACAAAACTCTAATGATATCTTACTCTATAGTCCATAATACATGCATAAAACAGAACAAGGAAGGAACCACTCAGTTAAAGTAGAATAGATCTATATTTACATCCTAATTGTGAAATATCTTTAATTAAAATCACTCACAGATATCCTAAGAAAAGGGGGGGAAGCTGAGCATGAGGAGAGAGAAAAAAGTTTTGCAAGATGCAGAAAAAATTGGAACATAAAGAAGATAAAAGCTTAGAATAGAACCAATGCTCCTAATAAAACTTATATAAAAAGTACTTATGAGTTTATAAATGCTTGCTGCCTATTGCCACACATAGCCCATATCTTTTCAGAATTACCAAATGTTCAGAACCTATGTCCTATCTGAGACATAAAAAGACAACTTGTGATTACCTTTAAAGGATGATTTGTAACAGAATCAAGCCATGTAATTGCCCCTGGGAACATAGGAAAATGAGGGAAAAGTTAACTGGTATGGTACCTGACATCCAAAATTCAATTAGAACATGGAGAATTGTCTACCTGGAACTGTGGGACGAATTAGAGCATAAGTATTCAGCTCAATTGACAATCCATCGGCAATATGAAATGCAATCTTTCTAATCACCCGCTTTGTGAACATACGCTTTCTCAGTTGATCTTTCATATCTTCCAATCTGGATTTAAATTATGAACATATTCATAAAATGGAATGTCAGACTAGATAATTAGCATTTAAAAAAATGTTTGAAGTCAGAAGAAGTGTGAGTTAGATGTAAGCAGAAATCAGCTACCTCCTCTGTCATAAGAAGAAAGAAGAGTGGAACTCGTAATTTAGCATCAAACAATAAATCTCATCATAGCTCATGCTGTACATTTTGAGCATGACCAACTCATTGTTACAATCAATACAATCTAATTTCATAACAACATTGTGACCACTGACCAGCATGCATTTATACCAATGCACAAGATAGTGACTCCCTTGTGACTTTGAGTTCACTTGATGGCAATAGTAATTGTATAAAAGTGATGACATTAAAGTTATAAAAACCATAAATACATACTTCTGGCTGGCAGATTGCGTAAATTGAGCAAGATCTTGACCATCTAACCCAATCAAATCCTGAAAGAAATAAAGTATTGTTATCCAAAGAAAATATTTAAACCACCCGTTCAATCTGCACAGGAAAACACAAGAAGAACAAATGAGCGTACAGCATAGAAAACAGAAACATTGAACTCCGAATCTGGACGACTCAAGGGGAGAAGTTCGATTGAGATTCCAAGATCTTGTGCATCCTGGAGAGAAACAATAAGAGAGGGGTAACATTGTAATGAAAATAAATCTCAATGCACTCAGAATATTAAACCACTTAGCATGTGCAACTTTATTTTTTAATTTACTTTAGCTCGCTGCAATGTAGTTCTTGTCATATCTTTTTTTGCAGCATCCTGGAGACCCCCAAAAGGATCATCTTCATTAGTAAAGAGAAGAATTCTCTTATCAGCAGTCTTAATAGACCTGAAAGAGTTTTGCTGTCAAAAACTCACAAAAACCAGATGCACTGACCTTGGAAAACGAACAAAAAACTAAAAATATGCACTGTTTAATTATAAGACAAAATGCAACAGGTAACCATACCCTTTACGAAGAAGAGCTTGGGCAACCCAGAGGGCATTGTAAATGGAATTTTCACGAGACCCAGGAACAATACCATACTGACTCCCAATTTCTCTCATAAACGATTCTGCAAAGTAGCTTAAAAGAGTGTATGTTAGTTCCCCCCCAAAATTGTAAAAGTTAACATAAAATATTGTGTTTAGTAAATCTAATGAATATGTGATTAAGCCTTTTAAAAGTAGTACTTTACAATCAGTTAAGGGTATTGTAGAAACAATCTAAGTCAAAGAAGGCATGAACAAGCTTAGAATCAAACTTTCATCATTAATCACCAATAATGCAATTAATCTCGAATATAAACTACCTTCTATACAGTCAAATTCTTTTATAAGCCTAGCTGTTGGCCTGTCTAGTTGCTCCCTCTCAGCAACATTAAAAACAAAAACACCATTTAAATCCTGCAAGTTCTTCTTTTCCCTCTGCAGAAAGAACACAAAATAGAAAGAAAACATATCACAGGCACTTAAAGTAGCATACTTTCTGAGCATATAGCAAATTATACCAAAGAAAACCTGTATCAGACTGGGAAATGCCTCCACTAGAAACACAGACATCTTTTTGTACATGCTACTTAAGTCAAGCATCTTCCCACCACATTGAATTAGTTAAACTACAAGCTTTAACCTTTGGTTGAAATTGGAAAAAGCATGATGTGATAAAGTCAAATCCTTGGTCGATTGCCGCATCTCAAAATTGTGCTTTTTATTATTTACTCTATGCTCTAAGTGGAAAGCCTCAGCTCTGCCTTTTTATGTACAGCAAGACTAGAGGTTCTAACTACAGAAAATGGCTAGAATTGCATCTTACAGTGTTAAAGAAACAAATTGCAACTTCATCATACGATCTACTAATGATCTGAGTCTTGAGTGATTCTGCAATACAGCTGACAGTGGAGTGGAAATGAGTTTCATCCTTTTGATCCATCTGTCAATATTTAGAAAAACAAGAAAAAAATCAACAAGTGCTAGTCAGATTACATTTCAAGTGTAAAAGAATGCAATAATAGGTTAGTCAAAAGACATATCCATCAAGGAATAGCTTAATTATCATATCAGTCCATGAAAAAAAAGAAGAAAATCCAACGGATTTACTGATATTCAAATCCCAGACTCTAAGCATGAGAGAAAGGAGAAAAAAAACCAAAAAAAGAAAAATCAGTAAAGAAAAGCAGATGGGTGTTTTCTATTTACAAAATAAAACTTACACCAGGACAAGTCGTGTTAAACATTTTCGGAGAAGCGTCGACCAAGTAAACAACATACTCTTTGGAACCCTCACTTTGCTGCAAATATTGGATAAAATCAACACAAATACATCTCTCATTTCTTAACCATGAAGAAGAATATAGCAGAAACGAAAGGAGAAGAGAGTGAGGGAACCTGGAAGAATTCGTTATCTGGGTCATCTTCTTCGTCCTTGAAAACATCTTCTGGGTCCAAATCCATTGTCAAAGATGAAAAAAAGTTTCGAAGGTTTTTGCCGGGGTTTATGAAGGGTTAAAACTTAAATCTCCCAGTTCCTATGCATTTAAATACATTTCGAAATTTGGAGGAGTCTCAGACAAGCTAAAGGAATGTATTGACTGTTGGGTCACAAAAGGAGGTCAAAGTGTTCATGGGCTTTCTATAGGCTATATAGCCTTTTCAGGCAGGCTTGGCCTGTTTCGTTTTCAGATTTTGTTTGTGTATAATAGGAAATCATGCTATTTCGTATAGGTTTAATATGAAAAAATTTGTCCAAAGTATATATATATAGAATATGTTGTGAATAAAATAAAGAAGAACAAGAATAAGAACAAGAAGAACAAAGAGATGAGAGAAAGAGGGAGATTTGTATTAATCTCAAAATATAGAATTGTATACAATGCCTTCAATGAATCATCTATTTATAGGCATAAGAAGTACATAATACATTAAACTCTAATTCATAGAGATAATATTCCTAATAATAAATAAATCAAACTCCTTTGATAAAGTTCTAATCATGATAGACATCCACATAAATAAATATTCATAACACTCCCCCTTGGATGTCTATGAAGATAATGTGTCTCGTTAAAACCTTACTAAGATAAAAACCCAGTGGGAAAAAAATCTTTAGTGAAGGAAAAAGAGTACACACATCTTTGATACGCATAACTTGTTGCCTCATTAAAAACCTTACCAGGAAAACCCATTGGGACAAAACCTCGGTTAAGGGGAAAAGAGTGCAACGCGTATTTACTCCCCTCATGAAAACATCACAGAAGATCTTTGAATCTTCATAATTTAATCTTGAATATCATTTTCTAAAGATCGCGAGGGATGAAACTTTGGAGTAATATGTTCCATGATGTATCAACTTTCAAACTGAGATATACATCTTGCTTTATCTTCACACAAGATAGCTTTTATCATATCTTGTAAAAGTAAATCCACATATCTTTTGGATATGTTGGGTCAATAATCTTAGCCAAACACATTTTTTGGCTTGCCTCGTGCATAATTATTTCTACGACATTTGAGGAGGCATCAATGAATGTTTGAAGATCTAAATGTAATGATCTTTGTATAGATATTTCTTGACCAACTAATATATAGTGCTTCAAGAGCAAGAAAAGATATAATTATCTTTATTCACATCCAACAATCTTACAACTATTGGGATACTCAATAGATATGTTCTATTCATATTGAGTCTTCTTTAAGATTCTTTTAGCTTATGTCTATTCATAGACAAAAGAAATATATAAAAATGCTCGATCTTCAGGTCGAGATAAACTTGATGTCAAGATTCAAGTACTTGTATTGAAAGTACTTCATGAGTTTTCAATTTGAAGCTCTTTAGGAGTTCTAAAATTATCATAATGGATCTTGATCCAAACTCCTTTATAAAATACATAATAAAATCTGATCATTCTTATAGTATTTTCTCAATTAGTATTCACTAAGGCAATTATACCAATTGCGCCAAAATATTCATGAGACATGTCTAAATAAATTTCCTCAGAAATTTCCAAATGCTTATAACATTTTAGATCCTTCAAGGATAAATATGGATCCACAAATAATTAGACGCATGTAAAATTTTCAAAACTGCCAAAGTAATTGCATCCACCATGAAGTAATTAAAACTTTTCATAAATCATAGTTCAAGTCGTATTTACGACTACTTATTTGTGCCTCACTTGCATTACACCTTTAGGTGTTTGGACTGCTTGTCCAAATACTTCTACTTTAGAAGTTCAAAGCGTCTTTCAACATTGGCCAATTCAATATCTATACTTCTGGATAGATTTTATACAAGATCCCCGATTTCTTTCTTTACTTCTATAGAAGTATTTTATGTAAAATTGTTTGTAAAATCGTTGTCGACAACTTTCCAATTTTCTGGTTCCATTCTCGTAATGACATAACTCATCGAGATCTCTTCAAGATTTCAATCTTTATTTCAGGTACCTGAAACTCTTATAGAGTTTTATTATTTGTTATGTCTTGGGTCTCTTCAGGAGCACCCGCCTCCAATATATGACCATCTCATATTACTTTCTATTTACGAGAATTTTGATCATTGGAACCATTTCAACTATCATGCTTCAGGCATGATTTACATTCTCTCGCTCTAACATGTAATTTAAACTTAGAGCATTTCAGCTGGTATATGAGACTTAATTACTCTCATTGGGTCAGTAAATATGTCTGGCAGTTGACATGTAATAACATGAATTATCTTATGAACTTCTAGTTCATATACGAGGATCTAGATAATGATAATTCATTTTCCTCTATCCAGCTGATTATTGTCTCCCCCTGATGTTGAGAAAAATCATGTCATAAATGATTCTCCAATTAATGTTTAAGAATTTAAACATAAAAGGAGACTCGTGTTCAATATATATTCTCAACCCTTTTTATTTACCCATTTTGTGCGTTGTGGTGGAGCAATTCATATCGCACATTCAAAAATCATAAAATGGGAAATGTATGGTTTCTGACCAAAAACCAATCATAACGGGGAGTTTATTATAACTCGTTGGCTTGATGCGTATAAGTGTTGCTATATGGAAACACCATATAAATAATAACTCTTTTGTTCTCATAGTTTAGCTATTAAATAGGAGGCATCCAATTGAAATTTTGCTAAACTATATTTTTCATAATCAATAGGCTTTGTAACAACTGATATAGCCTAAAATATAAACCCACTAGCTTTTCAAGACGAATAGTCTAACTGCATAATCTGAATATTTTTAGAATCAATCTCACAAACTTCTGGTTGTAAGTCGATAAAACAATGTAGATGCATCTACTAAAATCATATAAAACTTTCCACATTTGTGGATATATGGGCCCATATTTCGTTCAGATATGTAAGACATACAGTCTCAACTTCAATACAAGAACTTTAAGTTCTAATTCTTTTGGTAAGTGGGATCATCTATATCCTTTGAGAACAAACAACACAAGAACTTCAGGTTCTTTTAGTAAGTGTAATTTAATCAATTCCTTTAAGCAACACAAGAACTTCACGTTCTTTAATAAGTGGAATTTAATCCATTCCTTTGAGAATAAGCACCACAAGAACTACAGATTCTTTTAATACATGTGCATGTAAATCTCAATAATTTCTGCACCATTGATCAGGATGGTCTAACCGATCATGCCAACTATATATATGTGTGTATATATCTCTGAATTTGTAAACTCCTTGTTTACCATAACATGTAATTCAATCTCACTCGTACATGTCTAGTACGGCCATCAAAATTGTTCCTTTAAATAGGAATATATTTAGCTCTTTCGTAGCTTTCAATTGAAATTATCTTTTGGTAGCAATATATAGCTCTTCTAGAGCTTTCAACTGACTTTTTGACTATCAGAACTTATATCCATATTGGCTTATTTCAAATGTCAATTGATAACATATGTTATCTATAATTCCCAAAGGGATAGTTTGCGAACTCATATTGCTCTCTTTATGACTTTGACGAGTATAACGCACTTTGAATATGGAATAAAGTTCCATTTGACAATAACATATTTGCTCAACCAGAGCCTTTTGTGATATTAGTACTTCCGGATATAGTACCCACATTATTCCCTTGCATTTTAATCGAGAAATGCATAATTGTGCACCTTTCAAAATGTGTTTTGTTTCATTTACTTCAGATAATGAAAATATGTACTTTGTATCATTCACTTCGAGGAATGAAAAATATAAAATATAGCACATCATATCAAGTCGATTATCTATCAGAGATAAACTTTCAAGTGCTCTTCTGAAGTATTGATATTTTAGTACTTTGAGAAATACTACTCATATTTCCCTTTGCATTTAAATGAGAAAATTATTTCTTATGCTTAAGTACAATATGAGTACTTGCATTATCTGCTAGGCATAAATAGCCACAATTCTAGGCATAAATAGCCACAATTCGTTGTATATTTTATTCCGGAAGTAATCATATTCTTCAAATAATAAATTAACATAAAACATAAATAAATAATATACGAAATAAATAAAGATAAAGCAAACTAACATAAATAAATAATAAATAAAACGAATTAACATTAAAAAAACAAAAAAAACAATTATTCTTGTTAGAGGTTATAAGGGAAATAAAATAAATGGTAAATTATTCCCTTCAAGGGTTATGAGAAAATTAACAATATCCAATTGAGTTGGACCAATAACGCCATAATTATTTTCGCCATAAACAAAATTTGTTTATATTTTATTTCATTTATCATTCATGATTATGGATAAAGTCCATAATACTTTGGCGTTTGACAAGTACGAAACCAATGGTTTATAACATCACATTGGTAAAAGGATTTCACTTCCTTAGAATGATCTTTATCACTCTTGTCATCCTTATAACTTCGCTACCAGCGGGTAGAAGTATTCTTAAAATGACTATATTTTTCATGTGTATATTCATAGCCTCGACCACGACCACAACTTTTAATGTGATTTTTTATTCCTTCCATAATATAATCTCACATTCACTTCAGGGAATGGAGTAGAGCCAGTGGGCCTTTAAAACCTTTTTCACATATCCTTATCACAGAGAACAAAGATTTAATCCTCGTACGCGGCATTGTTAAACATGTCCACAAGGTCCTTTAAAAACCTCCTTTGAGACCAGTAGCCTCGCAGAACGGGATGTCCAGCCAATTATACTTGGATTATATCGAAATTATGTCTCTAATTGAATAATGATTTACCATGTTTGCATTCACTTCAGGGAATGAAACAGATCCAATAATTGCATGGAATAAACATCATGCTTGCATTCACTTCAGGGAATGCCCCATCATTGATAATTGCATGGAATAAACATCATGCTTGCATTCACTTCAGGGAATGCCCCATCATTGATAATCGCATGGAATAAACATCATGCTTTGCATTCACTTCAAGGAATGCCTCCCATAAAACTTTTTGGATCAAGACGAATTTTCGTAACTTGAAATTGGGAGAATTCTATGGTCGAGTTTTTCGACGAAGAAGAAATATTGCTTTCAAGCAAATATAGACTTTATAATAATCTTCTTGTAAATCCAAAATCATCATGATTTATCGCACTTTAAAATTGTATTTTAAAAGATAAAAATAAAATAGAGTTTACCGATATTGAATTTCGTCTCAAAGACAATGATGACGTAGCAAATGAACCAAGGCATCTTCTCATAATCTTTTTTTTACACCATGTCTCTTTCCAACTCATTTGAATACATGTAAAACTCAAAACACGGTTAAAAGCATCGACTTTTATCAATAGAATAAAAAAAATTATTTGAGACTAAATCAAAAAGTATAAAAGTAGTCATAGATCAAGTTGAATAAACATAACTATAATTGATGTGATCAAATTATAAACAACCATAGTTAAAATCAAGCGACATTTTGATGAATATATAAACACATCAAAGTAACGTATTCCTTTTGCCTTTGATTCACATACAAAGTAATTGATACAAATAATAAAGTTGCTTTATATCTCGAATTTATTCATATAAATTACCATAATAATAATAATAATAATGATAAAACAAATATATAACAATCACATGACAACACAATCATTGAATTGAATCAATTATAAATTAGAATGGAATAATAAAAACTTTGAATAAAACTAATATATTGTGTGATAAAATGTTCCAATTTGTGCGCCCAATAGCATTTAGCCGAAATCCTTGAGGGCTTTAATTTTGTTTGCTTTATCAATCCATCTAATGAAGTACGACGATAATTTTAATTTTCGTTAATTCAAGAGTTACTTCAAGTATGAATAAAATAATAATAAATTAAAATAATAACCAAATAATAGATATGAATATACTAACTTTTGGAGAATGATAAATCAATCATTATATTAGTATATAAATAAGTAAAACATACCATACTTTCCAAGGTAAGCTTAATATATGATAGATGTAGTCACCAATATTAAATTGAAATTCTTTTCGAGAACCACCAACAATAATCACAGTAATTGAGCGAGCGAGATCGTGCTGATAACGTGTTGTGAATAAAATAAAGAAGAACAAGAATAAGAACAAGAAGAACAAAGAGATGAGAGAAAGAGGGAGATTTGTATTATTCTCAAAATATAGAATTGTATACAATGCCTTCAATGAATCATCTATTTATAGGCATAAGAAGTACATAATACATTAAACTCTAATTCATAGAGATAATATTCCTAATAATAAATAAATCAAACTCCTTTGATAAAGTTCTGATCATGATAGACATCCACATAAATAAATATTCATAACAGAATATAAATTCTTTGTTTTTAGTGGTTATTTTTATACTTCACACTAAAAAAAAATGAGGGCTTTGAGTTAAGATATAAGATTATGGGTTAAGATTATTGTTTAGGGAAGTGGGGTAAGGTGTATTTTTAGAGTTTAGAGTTCACGATTTAAGATTTATAATTTAAGGTTATGACTTAAAATTTAATTTTTTAGTGTTGGGCATAGAAAGGGACAAAAGATTTGTGTTCGTTTTTTTCTTAGGTGTCTAATTTTTTTTCAAAATATGTGTATATGTTTATATCGTTATCATTTTAGGTGTCCGAACATTTCATTTTGTTAACATTTTAAGGTTGGCATGTTAAAAAACCATCAATCAGTTATTGCTTGACATGTGACAGAGTTTTTAATTTTTTTAAATAAAATCTTAGTTTCTAAATGAAACTCAAAACTCTCATTTTTTTTAAAAAATAACCCCTCATTTTTTAAGGTTGGCATGTTAAAAAAATCATCAACTAGTTATTGCTTGACATGTGACAGAGTTTTTAATTTTTTTAAAATAAAAACTTAGTTTCTAAATGAAACTCAAAACTCTCATTTTTTAAAAAAAATAACCCCAAAATTTTAAATTCTTTACCGCCATGAACACGCCGCCAACAACGAAATCTCTTCCTCTCATCGAAAGAGTTGTAAAATCCAATCACCGTTTGTTGTATTCGTCATTTGTGAAATTCATTTTGTGTTCTTCGTTCGACGTTCGATGTTCAATTAACACCTTATTCGTCGATTTTCAACGATGAAAGATTGAGATATTCAGTAGTGTTGGTCCAAACAAAAGGGTAGATGCCTAACGCATGTTCATACCATTACCATTTTAAGTGCCTAAATTTTTTTGGTCAAAATAAGTGTCTAATATTTATATTATATTATTACCATTTTAGGTGCCTAACATCTCATTTCGTTAATGTTTTAAGGTTGGTCCATTAAAAATTTCATAACCAGACATTGTACCAGTACAATGTATCACTTCCTTCCTCACACTCTACGAATTCCTAATGCTCACCACCCAACCCCTAACCCGTCTATTAAAATTTGATACAGATGAGACTTGGTGCACTTGTGTCCTGATGTATACTTATTTGTACACTAGAAATATAATCCCATTTTTCTCGTGTCTTCAATTTCTGCAAAAAAAAATTCACAGTACTCTTGATCGTGTTTGATCCCACTATTTTCGAGTAACTCGTACTAAAAACACTAGGTGATGTGATCTTCGAGAAAAAGTTGGATAGGGCTGAACCTGTTGGTACTTTAGTAGTGATGGACGTACCCAGTAGGGTGTAATCTCAGAAGATAAGAGTATTTGTAAAAGTGATTATTGGTAATGTAAAGAATTATTACGTGCATGTAAATCTCACGTTGAGTAGAAAAGTGTTTCAAAAAAGACGAATAAAGAGCATTTTATTTTTCTTGTTGTTGCATAGTAGAATGATAAGATGCTTGCATGCACATTGTTGCTATCATCCAATTTAGCTCGATTCATGTTAACATGTATCCTCTGATAAGAGTCCATAAAGCTACTGCATCTCAAATGTTTCAGTTCCTCAAGATTCTTCTACTGATTTGTAACAATTTGTTTCCTTAAGAATAGGTCAACATTTGTTATTCTGCTGTAGCTTTTCTACCAGATTTTTCATCTTGTATCTTGTATATAAACATAGTTCATTCAATGGAAATATGTGGAAAAACATTCCAAACTCAATCCTCTTCTACATGGTATCAAAGCCATTCTCATACGAGATTTAACCTTTTTTTTTCTCCCTCTACAACAACAAAATAAAACTTATACACCTTTTCTTTTCTTATCTCTGATCACAGCTTTATACCCGGTCTCCGAAAACGTTCAAACTGCTATCCCAAACACTCAAGACCTAGAACACCCTCTCACCTTGGTCACCTTCCACAACTCCATAAAACTCACCTCTACCAATTATCTCTCCTGAAAAACTCAAATAGAATCCATCCTTATTGGCTATGATCTCTACAAGTTTATTGATGGTTCACATCCATCTCCTCCTCAAACCATACCGCCAACAATACAACATCTTTCAATCCTGCTTATCAGACGTGGCTACGACAGGACAAGCTTTTATTTGGAGCACTTGTCGACACGATCTCAACCAATCTTGTGCCACTCATTACCCAAACCACGACATCACGTGACGCCTAGCGCACCCTAGCCAACACCTATGCTCGTCCCTCCCGTGGTCATATCAAACAAAGTCAGAGACAACCTGAAAAACACCACCAAAAGGCCACAATCCATTACCGACTGACACGCGTCGTTTTCGCGTCAAAATAATTCCTTATTCGCTATAAATAAATAAAGAAATTAAATGTAGTAAAAGAGAAGTAAGGGTCGATCCCACAGGGACTAAGAAAACTTCATGATTTATGTTCGCTTGATCGGTGAGCCAAGAAGAGAGCTAAATGATGTTTAAGTAAAAAAAGAGGTGACTTGTAGAATTTAAGTAAAAATAAATAAAGATTGTAGAGAATATTAAAAAATGGATTCAATATAATAAAGACTAGCTTCAAGCTTTTGCTTTGACTCAATTTTCTCAGATCATTGGAAAAGGTTTTTACTTCAGGATTCACGTCGGTTACTTGCCTATAAGGATCAATCATTGAGACTTGTTTTTTTTCTCTTCGGTAAACCGATAATCTAAAATCAATTTTTAGATTCCAGTTTTCTGGTTAGATTAACCGCGGCTTCGCTGTTAAAAATAAACAATTTAAAGTTATGGAAAATCCCGACTCGGATTATGTTGTTTCAATAACAACAGTTCTGATCTTAATTTTCTCTTTGTAATCAATTTACTATGTATGTTCCTAGGAAGTCGAATGTGCTTCAATAGCCAATCCTCCCTCCCACATATTTAACCAAAAACAACATCCTGACCAAAGTCAATCTTTAGTATTGAAATCGTTTTGAATTTTGAAATTAAGCTTAGAAAACTGAGAGAAAAAACCTGAAGTTATTTAAGTGCTTTTCATTCCTCACGTTGGAATCGAGTCATTGCTTTAGCCTTTGGCTATAGAAAAATAAAACTTTTGTTAGAATCCCTAAAATTAAGGACATAATTCTTGGGTTAGTCCTTGTAATTACCTTGTATAGTAGGATATACTATTAGTCTCTAATTCTTAGGAAGTTAGTGATTTTTAGGAAATTATTTCCTTATTTGTACTTAGATCATTTTATAAAGGTTGTAACCTAATTAGAAAAAGATAACAATCTTCTTTCTAAGTTTGTTCATGGCATCAGAGCTTTAGGATTTTTGATCCTGTCATCTCTAATCTCTCGTCCCAAACATCCCTTCTCTTAATTTCTCTTTCCTTCTATTTTATTCCTTCTTATGGGTGACACTGTTGAAACTTTGTCTGAGACTGAAACCTCACAAATGATTCCAAACAGCAATCAAGGAACTTCTCAAGGGGATCTTAATTCCTCCCTTATAATCACCAACCATCGGCTAGATGGAAAAAATTTCCTACAGTGGTCCCAATCGGTCATTACGGTGATCCGTGGTCGTGGAAAACTAGGATATATCAATGGAGATATTCCACGACCAGCCACAACAGATCCAACTTATGGAACGTGGGAACTCAACAACTCGATCGTAATGGCTTGGTTAATTAATTCAATAGAAGGCCATATTAGTCGCACCTACCTCTTCTTCAAAACTGCAAAAGATATGTGGGATGCTATCAAAGAAAACTACTCAGATCTTGGAAATGCCTCCCAAGTATTTGAGATCAAACTCAAGTTGAAGGATATCCGACAAGGAACACTTGAAGTAACTCAGTATTACAATAATCCGAAAATTTTGTGGCAGGAACTGGACATGTACTATGAGGCAGACTGGGGAGAAGGTGAGGAACATACCAAGTTTATGACTCATCTCAACAAAGAACGTCTCTATGAGTTTCTGGCAGGGCTGAACCGAGAGCTTGATGAGGTACGTGGTAGAATTCTGGGCAGAACCTCCCTACCAACCATTGGTGAAGCATTTACAGAAGTTAGAAGAGAAGAGAAGCGCCGACTTGTCATGATGGGAGATTTAAAGGAACCTAAACCTGTGACAACTGATGGTTACCGTCCCATTGAAAACTCAGCTTTTATCTCCAGAGGCCCTCAACCACAAAGGCCCCGTGCTGGGAATGATTCAGGCTCGACCAGGCCATGGTGCAGCCACTGCAACCGTGTAGGACATACAAAGGAAAAATGCTTCAAACTACATGGTTATCCTGGAAAAAATTCGAAGGAAAATAAGGCTGCACTAGTGTCCTCTAACACCTCCACTGCTGTAGATGAAGTCCTTGATGTTCGCCTAACCAAAAATCAACTTGAGGCTCTTCATAAGATACTAGGCACTACCACTGCTCATGGATCCTTAGCCACTCAAGGTATTGCTCTCAACAGTATTTTTGAACCTAACAACCAATCCTCTTGGATACTCGATTCGGGTGCCTCTGATCACATGACAGGTAACTCCACCTTGTTTCACACCTACACACCATGTCATAATCAGTCCCGAATCCGTATTGCTGATGGTTCTTACTCACCTGTAGCTGGTATTGGAAAATTCAATTAACAAAGAATTTTTCTCTTGATGAAGTGTTACATGTTCCAAACTTGTCCTGCAATTTACTTTCAATCAGTAAACTAACTAAGGATGAAAGTGTTCTTGCTGAATTTTCTGCAAATGGTTGTGTGGTACAGGAACAGAAATCGGGGAGGATGATTGGCACTGCTAAAGTTGATGATGGCCTCTATGTTTGGAATAAAGACAGTGGACAAGAAGGGCTGGCTCTATCTACTTCCAAGGAAGCCACAATCATGTTATGGCACCGTAGACTAGGACATCCAAACTTCTTGTACTTAAAAAAACACCTTCCACTGTTATTTAGAAATAAAAATATTGATTCCTTGAAGTGTGAAATCTGTCAATTATCCAAACACACCCGAGTACCATACCCAGTAAAATCCTATAACCAGTCTCAACCATTCTCTTTAATTCATAGTGACTTATGGGGAGCCAGCCGAGTGAAAAACATTACAGGAGCTAGGTGGTTCATAACTTTCATTGATGACCACACTAGGGTTTGTTGGGTCTACCTTCTCAAAGAAAAATCAGAAACACCTAAAGTTTTCCAAAACTTCCATTCAATGATTCGAACCCAATTTAACTCAACCATTTATACTCTCCGAACTGACAATGGGAGAGAATACTTTAATTCTGTCCTAAGCCCTTACCTAGCTGAACAGGGCATCATACACCAAAGTTCTTGTCCTGACACTCCTCAACAAAATGGGATCTCCGAGAGAAAAAATCGTCATCTCCTTGCTATAGCTCGAGCACTAATGTTCACCATGGGAGTTCCAAAATACCTATGGGGAGAAGCTATCCTCACAACATGTTATCTCATAAATCGACTACCATCAAAGGTCCTAAATTTCCAGTCACCTATAACTATCCTTCAAAAGGCTTTTCCATTATTTCATGTTCCCAACCTTCCAGCCAAAATCTTCGGTTGCAAAGCTTTTGTCCACAATCACCAACCAAATCAGTCAAAACTTGATCCTCGAGCCCACACTTGTGCTTTCATTGGCTATTCTCCAACACAAAAAGGGTATAAGTGTTATTCGCCTACCTTCCGCCGAATATTTATCTCTCGGGATGTCACTTTTTTTGAACATGAATCTTACTTTACTGCAGCTCATCTTCAGGGGGAGATTCTCAATGAAGATGAGACTCTTAACACACTCCTTATGATACCAACCAATCCTATGCCTCTTGATCCTACCACCATTACCAAGCCCACAAATCAGGATGTTATTGTTCCAGATTTAGACACTAGTTCTCCTGTGCAGCAAGAAAAAAGCTCGATAAATGAGCAGCAACCACTTAATCCAGAAAAACAGCAAGAACAGGCTCCAGAATCAGAACTGCTGGTTTATTCTCGAAGAAAGCATCCACCTGAAACTGAGACAGCAGTGCCAAATTCATCCCCAGCCGAGGACTGTTCCGAATCAGAAGTCTCACCTCTATCACCATCCATCTACCTTCTAATTGCTGTTCGAAAGGGCACAAGAAGCTGCACTCAACACCCTATTTCCCGGTTTGTGTCCTATGGAAATTTATCTAAGTCTTATAGAGCTTTTGTGTCTAATGTTGATTCTGTAGAAACACCAAAAAATATAGAAGAGGCTCTTGAATTAGCTGAGTGGAGGAAAGCTGTGATGGAAGAAATGAGGGCTCTCAAGGCAAATGAAACTTGGGAAGTCGTGCATCTACCTAGTGGGAAGAAGACAGTAGGATGCAAATGGATCTTCACCACAAAGTTTAATCCTGATGGCAGTATTAACAGACACAAGGCTCGGCTCGTTGCTAAGGGTTTCACCCAAACCTATGGCCTAGACTACAACGAGACGTTTGCACCGGTTGCCAAGCTAAACACCATTCGAGTTCTTCTATCCTTAGCTGTCAACATGGATTGGCCTTTGACTCAATTGGATGTAAAAAATGCATTCCTTAATGGAGAGTTAAACGAGGAAGTGTACATGGATTTCCCACCCGGGTTTGAAGAAAGCAAGGGCCAAGTATGCAAGTTGAAGAAGTCCTTGTATGGTCTGAAGCAGTCTCCAAGGGCGTGGTTCAGCCGATTTGCCAAGGTTAGTAGGAGCTATATCCAGGGGCAAGCAGATCATACCATGTTTTACAAGCATTCGAAAGGTGGGAAATGCTGCATTCTCATTGTTTACGTGGATGATATAATATTAACTGGGGATGATTCAAGTGAAATTGAAAGTCTAAAAGAATTTCTTAGTGCTGAATTTGAACTTAAGGACTTGGGAAACCTTAAGTACTTCCTTGGAATGGAAGTAGCAAGGTCTAAAATAGGTATTTCCATCTCCCAAAGGAAGTATATTCTTGATCTATTATCTGAAGTTGGTATGTTGGGGTGTAAACCAGCCAAAACTCCCATGGAATCTAATCTTAAATTGGGAACTGATAAAGATGGAGAAGAAGTTGATAGGGGGATATATCAACGACTGGTAGGAAGACTTATCTACCTATCTCACACCCGTCCGGACATAGCCTTTGGTGTGAGTGTTATCAGCCAATACATGCATGCCCCAAGAGAGAAGCACTTGGAAGCTGCTTACAGAATTTTAAGGTATCTAAAGGGGACCCCTGGTAAAGGCCTACACTTCAAGAAAACTGCCAACCGAAGTGTGGAAATTTACACTGATGTAGACTGGGCTGGGTCTGTTAATGACAGACGTTCTACAAGTGGTTACTGCAGCTATGTGTGGGGCAATCTTGTGACGTGGAGAAGCAAAAAGCAGCATGTTGTAGCACGCAGCAGCGCAGAAGCAGAGTATCGAGCACTATCCCATGGCATATGTGAAGGAATCTGGTTGCAACGACTAATGGGAGAACTAAAAGTACTATACACTAGACCTATAAAGATGTATTGTGACAACCAAGCTGCTGTCAGCATAGCTCATAATCCTGTTCACCACGATCGCACCAAACATGTGGAAATAAATCGCCACTTCTTCAAAGAAAGAATTGACTCAGGAGAAGTGTGCATTACCTACCTACCTACCAGGCAACAAGTTGCAGACATGCTAACTAAAAGCTTGAGCAAGAACATGTTCGAGGAACTCATTGGCAAGCTGGGTTTGATAAATATCTACACTCAGCTTGAGGGGGGGTGTTAGAATCCCTAAAATTAAGGACATAATTCTTGGGTTAGTCCTTGTAATTACCTTGTATAGTAGGATATAATATTAGTCTCTAATTCTTAGGAAGTTAGTGATTTCTAGGAAATTATTTCTTTATTTGTACTTAGATCATCTTATAAAGGCTGTAACCTAATTAGAAAAAGATAACAATATTCTTTCTAAGTTTGTTCAACTTTATTAAAGTAAAATTCCTAAGAACAAATAAAAACTAAAATATGAGATATGAGATGAGATGCTTTGAGTCTTACCCCAAGGGGTATTTATACTAGTCTAAAACCATATGAATTACCTAAGTGATAAGAGATAAATAAATTCAAATTACAAAAGATAATTCATAAAAAATATTTAAATTAAATAAAAGAGATAAATCCCAAGTCTTTATCCAAATCCTGATCGATAAGCTATCATCTCGAATCCGATATGCTATCAGAATATCCTGATAAGCTTTCACTACTGCCACCACGTCATCATCCGATCATCACTGTTGCTGACATCATCTGCTGACGTGTCGTCGAGTCAGTGCATTCATGCCCCAATTTATGCCTACTAATCCGGCCATGAATCCAGAAAACTTGCAGATTTAAGCATTTTTCATAATATTTCGCAGCAGCGAGGTCCTGCACAGTAAATCACGTAATGAGCCACAATTCAGCACCACAAAGCAACCAATTGAGCATAATTAACATGAAAATATTGATCAAACTAGCTACTCATCACCGACTATATGCAAGCCATCAAAACCAAAGCCGATGAACTTGCTGCTCTTGGAAAGCCACTTGACCATGAAGGTTTAATTGAAAAAGTTCTTGAAGGACTTGACGACACCTACCAATCTGTCATTGATGCTGCCAACAATAGATATACTCCAATCACCTTTGATGAACTCCATGGAAAGCTTATTCACTAGGAGCTATCCCTGCGACACATCTCACCCTCCCTAACATTACCAGCCTCTGCCCACCTTGCCAATACTCGTTCCAATCCGCGAACTTCACCTTTTCGTCCATCCGGGTCAGCTCACATTCGACCCTATCAGTCTGCACCTACCCTATCCAATCGACCTGCTTCTCAACCTCGCCGACCTTTTCTTGGCAAGTGTCAGTGGTGTCGTGCTCAGGGACATGTTTCTGAGTGTTCCACCTTCCGTCAGCAGTTTCCCCATGCTTCTCCACCTCCGCCACATATCAAAACTTATTCCCCTCGTGCAACCCCTCCATGGCAAGCTCAAGCACATATTGCTACATCTTCCCCTGCAAATAACTCTTGGCTACTTGACAACTCATCATATTACAACCTCGATATGTACCACACATATATTTTTTTAAAAATAAATTAGTTATAAATTTATTATATTTTCAGATATTTATATTCTATCTTTCAAATTTTAAATTCTGATTCTGTCCCTAAAAACAACTCAACGTGTCTTATAGTTAGAGATTTGCTCACAAAAGACACATACCGAGGATGCACTATTATATTGTTGGTATTTTATGGGGATGTAAATTTTTCAAAAAAAAAAAGTTGAAAGTCTTCAGGTCGCGCAACATCTGCAGCCTGCATGGTCCCATCATACCCAACAAGGGGTAAGGAGGAGAACGTGGAAAGTTGGGCACTTAACAATGTGATTTGGTGGATTACTTACATTTTCTTAAATCATATTATTAAATCACAATATATGTAGTTGTATATAATTTCTTTCGGGGATTTGGTGGATTACTTTCATTTTCCTAAATCCGACGGGTCAATTAAAAAAGTATGTACATAGTTTAACGATATAAACGATTCAAATGTTCAACGAATCGTTCGGTTGAAAGATTGTTTACATTCATTTATTTATTAAACAAACAAATGTGAACAAGATTTTTTGTTCATTTAATTAAATGAACGAACACGAAAAAAGGACTCGTTCGTTCATTTACGTTCGTGAACGGTAACCTGTTCGTTTAAATTTATTCACATATATCTATTTATATTTTTTATTTATCATAATAAAAGTATTATATTTAAAAAAAATTAAAAACATATATTAAAAATATGAAATAAAATTAAACAATACTCAATTGTAGCAGACTTCACTTCTTAAAATGATAAAATTATTATTTAGACCTTACGAAGGTTATAAATTTATAGTTAATTATGAGGTAAAATTGCATCTTGACACCCAAAAAAATCTATAGTTTACTTTTGGCACCTTGGAAAATTTTTGTCTTCACCCATGCCCTCAGTTGGAAAAACAAAATTAAAACAGTAAATTTTATTAAAAATGTATTTCCGTCTTTTAATAATTTTATAATTTTTTAAATATAATAGGTTAAACTACAAATTTAAAAGAAACCTCAAAATGGATGAAGAGTTGAGTTAGGATTTAAAATCAATTTGCAAGTTTGATTTTTGGTGTTAGTGTTGATTTTATATTTTTATCTAATGTTTCCTTTTGACAGTAAGTGGTATAATCGATAGCATTAATAGTTTAGTGGTCTGACTGATAAAATTAATAGATTGGTGGTTAAAATAAAACTTATCCTATAATTAAGTGATCATCCATATAATTTATTTATTTTTTATCTAATGACAATTTTAGTTACGTTAGTTTAAATACCAGTCAGATTAACTCATTTTCTCTAAAATTATAAATTAAATACTTATTAGTCCATATTAATTTTGAAGTTGTACGACTCTACCCCTTTCTTAACAGAATGAATACCTCAAAAACGACAAAGTTGAAAAGGCTTTAGAATTAGATCATACGAACTACAAAGTCCAGCAGCCTTATCCGGTCCCACACCCGAAAATGGGTAGGAAAAAGAATGTTCTTGGAAAATTGGGGAACCGTTATTGAATCTATGTGGATGAAAAAATGGGGAAGACTTAATGACCGTATGCTTCCAACATGACACGTCTGTTGATTAGGGGTGACATTCGATCGAGTCGAGTTAAAAAAATTTGAGTTAATTAAATTGAAGAGTCATATTTTAAAAACTCAAACATTGTTTAAAATTTTTCGAGTTGAGTTCATAAAATTTGAGTCGAGTTCGAGTTTTTGTTCAAATTTAATTGTAAACATTTATAATGTTATGATACTAATTAATTCCAATTTAAACGGTTTTTATAACCATACACAATTCACATATATTTCTTCATATATATTTATATATAGTCAGGATCCACTTAAAAACTTTTATATTGTGTAAGTGATCCTAACCCTATATATATACACACACGCCAACCAGAATTGAGAGACTCGACTCAAACTTGAAAAATGATCAACTAATTACTAAAATTTTAGAGTTATTCGAATTTTCATTTTATAACTCAAACTTTGTTTGAATTTTTTTCGAGTCAAATTTATAAAATTACGATTTGAGTCAATAGGAGTCGAGTATTTTCACATCAAATTAATAAAATAATTTAATTTTTTTCAAGTCAAATTTTACTCATACTAGTCTTGATTGAACATGTTTTCATTAGGACCCATCTAATTCATCCTCCAAGACTTTATTGCACAACAAAGTCCAGCTGTCTGGTCCCAACCCCCCTCTCCCCCACCCAAAAAAAAAAACAGAAAAATTATATTATGGGTAGTTCCCACCACATCATCCATGAGACAAATCAATAAAAATTACAAATCTCATTATTTTTCATGTTATATTTTTACTAAGTGAATATCCACTTATATTTACTGTAAATCAATTTTAAAAACAATTATAAAATAGGTGATTTTTATTTGTTGACCTCATAGTCCATAAATGACAAAATATGAATGACTCATAATATAATTTCTTTTAAAAGTGGGTAAGAAAATTAATATTTACGGAAAAATGGAGAGACATTAATGATCCCTATTTCCATGGGCAAAAAGTCATGAAAAAGGAAGCCACAAGATGTATTTATCCTTCCTGGAAAAATGATAACTTTGGTGTACATTTGCTTTGAAATTTATTTTAATAAAAAAGTTTTTAAATTGTACAGAAAAAAGCGAAATGGTTATAATTAATCTATGGAAAATTTTAGGGCGCTCGTCGAATACCAATAAGCATCACTAACGACGAGCACAGATGAGCACTATTAATTTAATTTATAAAGATTTAAAATCTGAAGGACTTACTATATAATTTTAATATTTTGAAAAATCAAAAGGTAATTTTATTAAATTTATTTTTTTATTTTTCATATTATTTTAAAAATTATTAACTCAAATTTTCTATCTCTAAAACCCTAGTTTCATCTACCACCCCGCCGTTGTCGCCGGTCACTTACTCACCGTCCCGCAGTCTCCTTTCTGTGGCCACCGTTGAACTCTGCCGCCGTTCCCCTCCTTCGTGGTCGCCAATTCCTCATTCGAACCTTATTTTTTTTTAAAATTATGCCACTTTAGAGACCTAATTCCCAAATTGAGTATTGTAATTCCCATATTAAAACCCCAATTAGGTTACTAGTATCCTAATTTGTTTGTTAGAACACTAAATCCCATGCCCAATTCGAAATCCCCAAATTAGAGTTCGTCGTTCGTACCGGTACAGTGGTTTTAGCGTACCGGTACGCGGGTTTATGCATATCGGTGCGGGTTGCGCATCGATACTAGAAGACGTTAATGTTTTTTTATTCTAGCATAATGTACCGGTACGAAAAACCACCGTACCGGTACGATATGCTCGATCCTTCAAAATTGTTGGTTTAAGTTTGATTTTCTTTATGTAATTATATTTTTGAAATTTTGAGTTAAGTACAATTCCCTCGCCATGTACCTTTATAATCATGTTTCTTTTCTTTAATTATGTTAAATTACAGATTTTTTTCGAGATGGTTGATAACGAAGATACCAAAATTCAAACTACAGAGTTGGCGTGTTATAATCGGGATGAAGATGACCATAATCAGGATAAAAATCGTTACAATAGTGAAGCAGATTGTGAAATTTATATTGAAGAAGAACAAACTAATTATCCTGTTGATGATGACAAACATATAGATGATGAGTAGACTCTTGATTACTTCATTGACGAAAGCATATGGGACAAGATTGGAAAACAATTGAAAGATTATGATACGAATGATATGAGTATGCTAAAGTGGAAGACTTTAGATGATTGCATTGAATTTTATCATACCTATGTCAAACTAAAAGGTTTTGGCGTTCGAGTCGACCAAACAGTAAAAAGTTAAACCGATGATCTCATAATTGCAAAAAAACTAGTGTGTCGTAAGAAAGGATATATAGCAAGAAAGTGGAGTAACTTGCCAAATAGAAAATGTGAAGAAAGACCAACCAACAGAGTTGGATGTGGAGCATTTATTAGATTCAAATTGGACGAACAATATCAATATTAGAAGGTTATCAATTTCGAAGCAGAACATAACCATGACATGGTTAAGGCAACACAAGTTGCTTATATCAGGTATCACTACAAGAATATAGGTTTTTAGTGACAAATTGATAGTGACTGAGAATAATTTTGTGACAATTTTTTTGTGCGACACAATTAGTATAAGTAATTGTGACATATTTTTATTTGGTCACTGTAACAGTAGTAATTGTGACGATTGTATTTTTCACAAATAAATTCTCACTATAAGTATACAATTGTGACACAAAGTTCATTGTCACTAAAACTTTGACACATGATAGTGACGATATGTGAAGTGGTCACTATTATTTGATATTTGTTGTTACAATGAAATTACTTGTCACTTAAAGTTTCACTTTTTGTTGTGATAAATTTTGTCACAAATAAGAAAATAAAAGTAATGATAAATTAGACATTGACACAATGATAAATTTATTTTTATAATTATAAAAATTAAAGTTATCATAAACTAGTTTGTCAAAAGGTAAAATATTTCTATAGTCTATACTATGTGTAAATTGTTGTTTTAGTCAATCTATTTTTGATCAACTTTAGTCCCTATATTTTTCAAATTTTAAAATTTTAATCCTAATCCCAAAGAGACACCGACGATATGACTAAACTACAAGGACTAAAAATGATCAAATTAAAGAAAAAAAATTAAATAAGCAACTTATGTATAACAAATTAGCTAAAAAGAAAATTTTTCTTAACATATTTAAATACGACCATTCATGTCAGGATAAAAAATTCAAAATTTAAAAAGTATAGAAATTTAAAGTGACCAAATTAGAGTACAAAGACTGCTATGTGATTTTAGCATAATATATGATAGAATTTTTTTGAAAATTTTAACAGATATATTCCATTTTGATTAGTTTTTTCTACAGAAAAAAAAATTTTAAATGGTTTCTTCAACATACGTACTTCGTATAAGAAACCATAGAAAAATTAGGTAAATTATTATTATAATAATGTGTTATAATTAATAAATATTTTTAAAATAAATAAAATTAATTTCAATCACAATTAAACCTAAATATTATTTTCTTTCAAATAGTATAAAATTTCTTGCCTAGCTTAGTGGATAAGTATTGTACTCTCGCCCTAAAGGTTCCAGGTTCGATCTTTCTTGAAGCCATGCATTGCATTTATTTACTAAAAATTGATATTTGAATATGCTACATCATCTATAATTAAATTGCAGTGATCTAATGAAAACTTAAAAGTTTGCGGACTAAAATGCAAAAGCTCCATTAAATTTCAGGGACAATTAGTGATTAGTTTAAACCCTAAATAAAATGGTTACAACTAAAAATATAATTAATTATTGACAGTGACGACATATTTTAGACACTATTTAAATATGTATTTGTGATAGAATATTTGTCACTAGTAAGAATAACATTAGTGTCTAAATTTTAGTCACTATTAATAATCATTTGTGTCAAATAGTGTGGTCATAAAAAACATAACTATTGTGACGAAATACATGAAAGTTGTCACTAATATAATAGTGACGGAGTTATTAGTGACAACATGTGACGACTCAGAAAAATAGTCACTGTAAATTTCAGTGACTAAATTTAACACTTTTTGTGACTATTTTCAATGTCACTACAAATGCATTTTCTTGTAGTGTATGCAGTTCATCGATAAGTAAATTGTTACATACTAACTTCTAGCTTATATGTATATTTCATGTTTTTAATGATTTATTTTGTAGGTAATTCCAAAAAATTAGTCAGTTAGACGAAATTAAGATTAAGAGTATACACCACTCTGGAATTACTCCAAGTAAGATGATGCGTAATTTCGTGAACGAAGCTGGTTCAAGTGGGAATGTTGGTTTTCTACATAAGGATTTGTACAATTATCTATATAGAATTAAACGAGAAGAAGTGGAAGATGGTGATGTTGAAACGCTGAAGGCGTATTTATATAGAAAGCAAGAATATGATCATTTATTTTTTGTGTGACACACGAGGGATGGATTTGGACACTTGGAGAAGTTGTTCTGGTGTGATGGTATATCACACGCTGACTATAAAGAATTCGGTCATGTACTCACATTTGATACGACTTACAAGTGCAACACATACAACAAGTCGTTCGTTGTTTTGGTTGGTGTTAATCATCATCGAAACACTGTGTCATTTGGACGTGCATTGGTAGTAAATGAGAAAGCGGATACCTATGTATGGGTATTACAACAATTGATTAAAGCATGAGATGGCTACAAACCACTTACTGTTATTACTGATAGAGATAAGGCAATGGCAAATGCCATTTCTCAAGTACTACCCGAGGTAAAACATAAATTGTGTTTATGACATATCATGAGGAACGTGCATTTTAATGTTGGACGCACTTTTCTTGATAGATTTATGAGATACACTAACATGTGTAGAACACCATCAGATTTTGAAAAGGCTTGGAAAGAATTAGTGAACAATCACGAAGTTGAAGGAAATAGATGGGTAGAAGAATTGTATGAAGATAAAGAGAAATGAGCAAAAGCATATTTGCAAGGATATTTTTATGCATGTAACAATATGTAAACTTTATTTGTACATAATATTGTATATGTTTATTGTATTGAACTAAATTATCAAACACTTTTGGTGCGTAGGAATGAGGACTACTCAACGGTGCGAGTCAATGAATATAACATTAAAAACTTGATTGGACAAAAAGGTGATGTTGTATCGATTTGTTGAGAACTATCATAAACAACTTCAATCTCTAAGATGGGAGGAAGGTTATCAAGAGTACAAAATAATGGATGAACAACCGCACTGTGACGGTGTGTTGGGAGCTTTAAAATGTAATGCAACCCAGGTATATACGAGAAATTCTTTTGCTACATTGTGCAAAGAAATGTCCTATGAGGGTTATTATTTGGTCAAAAAAGTGAAGTACACAATGCATGCATGTGTTATTGGTTAGAACATGTTGAAAATGATAAATGATATATTGTAGTGTGCGAGATCGTCTAAAAATTATACTCTTTATACTTGTAAGTTAAACATTCATTGATTTAAAAATTATGTTTTAGTTTATTTGTTTTTTGTGATTGCTAATGTTAATTTCTACGATTTTCCCCTCTCATAATAAATAGGATTACGTTTGAGCGTGCCTCAGTAACATATCAACATTCAAAGCAATTACTGCATGGTGGATGAGGGTCACAATTTTCTTTATATTATGTGTTCATTGAAAGATTTAGTTTAATTATGTTATTCTAGTTATACATGGAGAAAATACTAGTTACATGCAAGAAATAATGTTCTGTTTTAATATTCTATATTGTATGAAGTTGATTTTGGACTTACTTTTTATAAATGTTATTGTGTACTTACATTAAACAACCATACCTATATATTCATGCATATATACGAATGATTTAGGGTAAAATTTGACAAAACATTCAATGATCAAATGGTACTGATAAAATTGGATTATGATTACAATTTTTTTGATGTTCATGATTTTTTTTCCGAACCGTAACGAAATTAGCATCAATCTCTCAATATAGGTTATAAGGTGTTTCGATACAGTAAAACAGACCGTACCGGTACAAATGTTATTTGTGTGCCGATATAGTATCTGTACCGGTATGATTGTTATTTGCGTGCCGATTCGGTATTCGTACCGGTACAAAATAGGCTATTGGAATTTAATTTCAAACATACCATATCGGTACGGTGTTTACGCGTATCGGTACGGTTGTTATTTGCATATCGATTCGGTATTCGTACTGGTACAAAATTAGGCTACTGGAATTTAATTTCGAAAATACCATATCGGTACGGCCGTACCGGTACATCTTTAATGAGCGTACCAATACGCGTTTTGACTGGGGTATAAATACCATATTATCAAATTTCCCCAATTCAAACAAATCCTACCCCCCCCCCCCCCCAAACCTCTATTTTCTCCAAAAAAAATTACCTATTTTTCACCCAATCATCCCGGTTATTATTAGGATTTCATCTCCCATCAACGATCGTTCCTACCCATCACTTATTTCGTCTATTTCAAGGGTGTTTAGAGGTATTTCAAAATATTTATTATTTCGAATTTTAGGATTTTTTAAGGCTTTTGCGTGTTTTATTTTATTTTATTTTGATTCTTATGATTTGTTAGGTTTTTGGTGTGTTGTTGATTTTATTATATAGTTTGATTGTATTGGTTGCTAGAGTTTGAGTAAAATTTCAAAACTCCTTAGTGTAAAACCCATTTTATTAGTGTAAAACTTATATTGAGAAATTGGTGTAAAACCTATATTGAGAAATTGACACTAATTTGGGATTATTTTGATTCTTATGATTCGTTAGGGTTTTTTGTTTAGTGTTTTGTTCATTTGTTCATATAATGTACCCTTAAAATGGTGTATAATGTAATGTATCTAAGTTATTGGACTGAAATTATGCATATTGGTTTATTTGTTCATTTGTTCTTTTATTCATATTAGTTTATAGAACCTTAAAAATGGTGTATAACCTTAAAATGTTATGTATCTAAGTTATTGGATTGAAATTGTGCATATTAGTTTATTTGTTCATATTTGTTTAATGTTTTGTGCATTTGTTCATATTAGTTTATAGAACCTTAAAGGACTGCATCTTAGTTTGTAGGTATTTTTACATTATAGACTGAAATTGTGCATATTGTTTTTTGCAGGAGTTTGAATTTTTCTTAGTGTGTCTAGAATCGTAAATCTTTTTTTATTTGAAATGGCACCAAAATCTAAACTTGCGACAAAACATCGTCGCACGAGTGCAGCTTCTGCGAGTCAGCCCGTAGTTGATCTTGAACCTTAACATATTTTACCCACCTCATTTGATACATGTTTTGATGAACCCGGAGTACAAAACCAAAGGGCAAACTTTGAATGTTCAAAAATTTCACTATTCGGGATGAGCGTGTTGCAGATTTTGAGTTTATGTCAGATCCTAATTTTAAGCTTCCTTACCTTAGTCTTATGAGGCGATAAAAATTTTGTAACATGCTTCAGCTCAATCCCGAATATTATCCCACTTTAACCCGAATTTTCTTTTTCAACGCTCGGTGTTTTGTTGATGAAATTAATAACACTATTATTGTCATAGAGTCTTACCTTGTGGGGAAGACCTTTGTACTAGACACTAAAATAATTTCCAATCATCTAGGTCTAGAAAACATTGATCTTAATAGTGAGGATGAATATATTTTTGGTTCTCCAGCCACCGGCTCTGTTACTTCTCTAGATGCTCATGATCACTTTCTCCATCTAATTGTCACTTGGTGGTTTCGACCATTCGGAGGTAAATATTCTACCATTAAGACTGTCAATGCTTGGTGGATTCAGTGTTTTCGCACTTGCCGACGCATTAATCTTGCTCAAATAATTTTTTCTGGCCTAGTTTACATCATCAACCACCGTCGCAGCTCTATGGTCACCTCTTTTTATTACAATTGCATCCTCAGCCATATCTTTGAAAATGAGAACATAGATTGCTCAATAGATATTCCCTTCTGTCTAGGATATAAGATTCTTTGTTTCATCTCTTCGAAAGGCTCATTTAGATCTCGTCAACGACGAATGGATTCCTCGTCTTCCACGAGCAGTTCTAGCTCTTCGAGCGGCTCGTCAGCCAGTTGCTCCAGTACTCGAAGGGGATGTCTCTTTGGCATCACTGTCGGAGTTGATCACTTAGATGGAGGGTCGCATTATGCATCATTTTGATGCAGTTGATGAGCGTCTAGAAATCTTAGAGTATTCGGTTCAGCTTCTTCAGGATGATGCCGACAATGACGATGATGTTGATGGCAGGAACGATGCACCAGAGGCTTAGCTTTAATATATGGATTGGATTACTTTGGATTATGTGGAATTATATATGATGATACTTTATTTTGGGATTATCTTGGGATTACATATGGATTGTTTCCATATTTTATTTTATTTTTGGATTATATGATACTTTATCTTGTGATTATCTTGGTTATATGATATATATATTCATTATCTTGGATATGATAGATTATTTGCTTCATATTTTTGGATTACTAAGGATTGTGTTTCCCATTGTATATTTTGCTACATGTTCAAGTAACGGTTAGAAAGAGCAAAATTTTTAACTAAATTTTTTAAAGTATTGACAAGAATCAAAAACTCAAAGTTGAAAAAGAGTAAAATGTTCAAATATCAGTACAAAAAAATGTAAGTGTTCAAATAAATTTTTAAAGTATTAACATGAAACAATAGAACAAACTTGAAAAAATTCAAAGGTTAGTGTTGGGATGAAACAATATAACAATAGAATAATTATTTGTGTTTCACGTGAAATAATATTTTTAAAACTGACAAAAGTCGCTAATTTGGCCAATTTAATTGTGTAATGTAATATCTATGTTTTTGTGTATATTCAACGTTGAACGAGTGGTTATACACACATTTGGTAAGGGTAGAAGGACTCATGTATTTAATTTTACTCACGCATGTCGGTACGGTGTACTAAGCGTATCGATACGGTAATTTAATGTTAAAATCGAGTGAGCCATAAACGTACCGATACACATAGATGTACCAAAACGGCTTAGGTGTGCGTACCGGTACGTTTAGGAACTATACCAGTACGATATTCTAATTTGGTTTATTATTTCCCTACATTAATTCATCCCAAGTATTTTTAACGAGGCCGGTGTTATTGTTCCCTTAATAAAAATCTAGTTCGATTTCAAAAAAAAAATTCATCCCAAGTAAATATATTTTTTGTATAACCAAATAAATCGTTCATGTTCTAAATATTATATTTTTGTGTATTAATAGAGTTTAATTTTTTATGGGTAAAATTCACTAAACTTTGTATAAAAAACGATAATAAAACTTTCAAATGTTCAAGTTTTTTTTGCTCTTAATACATATTTTGTGCTTAATCTATTTTTCAAAATTAACACATATAATGCTGAATTAATTGCTATTTTTTTAAAGAACTAGTATTTAAACAAAATGTATATAATGCAGACTATAATAACCATAATACTCACATATATATAAGCTCTGAAATTCTCAACTCATCACAAATAATCACCACATGAATAAAATAAATGAAAAGTGAAAAAAATATGGAAGGTTGAGAACCACCCAAAAAATGGTCAAATAACATTCAAAATTTCTTAATCCTCAACTTCTTGAACCAGAGGGTTCAGTTACGACAATTGAAAATATCAACTTCATTGTGCTTGCTTGAAACAAGTTTTGCCAAAATTCTCAGTCGTTCAACTCCCATTTGTTGTGTCTACACAATAAATATATCACGTTATTCAATATCACACGATAGTTAAAAGAAACTACATGGTATACTTTACCGTGAAAGAAATCTTTGACCAATCACTTTTGTTGTCGGCTTCAATATACTTCAATGTGTACATGTCGCAATCATCTTTAAATCAAATATAAAATGAATTAATCTATTAAGAAGAAATTCACAGAGATATATTCAAAATAACTTTTATTTTAAATTTATATTATGTACGGATTTGACTTTTTTAGTAATTCTACAAAATGGAGTGAAAATTTTGCAACGTTTTCAAATAATGTACCCAAATGAGCATGACCCTCTTACCAAAGTAGAGCTTTATTCAACTGTTAAAAAGGTCAAAACAAAATTAAGAAATTCATAGTTAAAAATTATACGAATTCTATTAGTTTTCATAAATGAATAAAGAACTTATTATATTTTGTGCAACTTTTTACGCACTTCATTGGCACCAAGAGAGTTCAAAACGTAATTATGTCTCTCCGCAACATTAACAACTAATACAAACCAATATTTGCCTTGTGCGTCATGTAAAGGCACATATGCCTGTTAAATCATGTGAGTTAAAAATCAATGTTAACTACATACAAGCAAACAACAAATTATAAATATACATGTTCAACATTACTATTATCAATAGGCGTAAAGTTTTCTATCCATCCGGTATGAAAGTTGAACATGCTTAATTGAATTCCCGACTTCTTAGCATGTGTGAAATCTTCTATCAAACTCTGCGAGAAACATTAAATTTGAAATTGTCATGAAATCATGAACTGAAAATAATATGATCTTTAGCCCATAAATTATTTTTTTACTTGAAAGGACAAAGGTAGAAATAACTTCTTTGGTATATGCTCTTGTCTCAAGTGCAAATCGTACACATAGATATCGATAAGCTATTAAATATTAAAAAAATATAAATACTTGTATTAATAACAGAAAAAATAACAAATATTGATTATAACATTTAACAAATATAGATATCAACAATACCCAATCAAATAACCACTTTTCTGAAAAAACAGTACAAGCAATGGCAACATCCAAAAAATTATTTTTGGCCATGTAAAGATTGTTGGATTTATCATTCCAATGAGCAACATTCGTACAAACTATGCTTTCTTTAGGCATTAAGTACTTCAAATATTGCTTGTACACATCACTTATCCTACCAGTTTTATTGCAATCTCCTGATAAGAGATCACCTGGTTCATATTTATACTGCATGACATACAATTAACTATTATAAATGATAATAACCTGGAAATTAAATGTCGATATTAAAAATTGTGTGTATAGTTTTCATCTTTCTTGTTTTCAATTTGATGTGAGCTTCCGCGAACAAATCTTTCGATCCTTGTTCAATCTCAAAATTACAAACCTTATTCTTGTTCCCAACTTACACAATCAATGAGTAATTGATCACACATTTAATACAAATAAAATATTTGTACATAATTTCTTTCAAATTTCCACCCTACAAAGAGAATTATATTACTAATCACGTTACTACCTTATTTTTCCCTAGAACTTTCAACATTTGATGTTTCTCAACTATCATTGTACTTTGTGATTTTTTCCTGCATCTACGCATCATACGACAAATATTATTTTTAGGCAAACAAATAGTATCACACTATAAGATTAAATATAACCAATAAAGAATGATTTATACATGCCTTTGTATTCACTTTAGAAGTTTGAGGTCTTTTTTTATGTCATATATTTCAACTTCAGATCATCAGTCAAATCAAAACGTACAGTCGAACATCTCACACTCTTTTTCTGCTGACAGTCTTTATTCTTTGACGATGGCTTCGGACCGTTAGACATTTTAGGCCACATTTTTTTACTTATTGAAGTTTCCTTCAACATAATTAGTTGACTAAGAAATCGATTGGGACTAAATTTAAAGTTAAAAATCTCGCTAGGAATTTCTGAGAAACCATCTGTGTTAGTCTTGATTTTGTCTTCAGAGGTAACTTCAAGTTTTCTTTTACCAGTAGGTTCTAATGAGAAAGAATAATAATCCATATCACAATTAATAAATGGAGAAATAATCAGGTTTTTAATACCAATCTCAAATTCCCCCTTCAATGATGCGGGAGTTAATCCTTCTTCCTTGTGAGATTTATTTTCTAAACCCTTATCTTTCTAAGGACTGCTATATAAATTAATCTGTTCTAATATATTTTTTAGATCATCCTCCTTTAATGATCTATTATGTATATATTCTATTTTTACTAAATCACCATCTTATATTGAACTTTTAACATTACTCGATGCTAATATGGTCACTAATTTTTCAAATTGGACATTTAATTTCTCAAATTGACCACTAAAATTTTCAAATTGACCATTCATTTTAACAAATTCCTTTTTAATATTTTGCACCGAATAAATGAGAGTCTCGAACTTGTAATCACTCTGATAAGGAGTTCTTATGTTTTCCTCATGTACAACTTCAGCTTTTTCCTATATGTGTATAAAATAAAACTCTTAACAAAAAAAATAACACTATTATTGAAATTTCAAGTAATTATAATGAATGTACATCGTTGTTGTCTTCTCCGAACACATGTCGATACGATGTTTGCACTCCATCATCGTAACTTGTTTTGAAGGCATTAAGTTTAGATCCATCATCTAAGATAAAAAGTTAAAAATTACGCATGCATGCATCGAACTTAAACCAACAATTTTGAAGGATCGAGCATACCATACCGGTACGGTGGTTTTTCACACCGGTACACTATGCTGGAATAAAAAAATAGTAACGTCTTCTAGTATCGATATGTAACCCGCACCGATACGCATAAACTCGCGTATCGGTACGCTAAAACCATTGTACCGGTACGGCCGACGAACTCCGATTTAGGGATTACAAATTGGGCATGGGATTTAGTGTTCTAACAAACAAATTAGGATACTAGTAAACTAATTGGGATTCTAATATGGGAATCACAATACTCAATTTGGAAATTAGGTCTCTAAAGTGGCATAATTTTTTAAAAAAAATTAGGGTTCGAATGAGAAATTGAGGATAAATTACCTAATTGCAACGAAGGAGGGGAATGGCGGCAGAGTTCAACGGCGGCCACAGACAAGAGACGGCCGCTATCGGTGGCAACGGCGGGGTGGTAGATAAAACTAGGGTTTTGGGGATAACAAATTTGAGTTAATAATTTTTAGAATAATATGAAAAATAAAAAAAATAAAAAATAATAAAATTAACTTTTGATTTTTCAAAATATTAAAATTATATGGTAAGTCCTTTGGATTTTTAATTTTTATAAATTAAATTAATGATATTCATCTGTGGTCGTCGAGCGATGTAGACTCATCCTTAATCTAATCATTGTTTTGATTTCTTATATATATATTTATATATTTAATCCATCTCGGATAATTATAGAGACTACATTAAAATATCAATAAATTAATAATGTGGGGACCACATAATTTTATTAAAAACATTAATTAATTGATAAATTAGTAATTTAAATTTTTTTTCGATTCGACGAACCTACATTATTCTTAATGAATAAAACATACACATTGTATTGACTAATTGAATGATGTTCATGTACAATGTGACTAATTAATATAATACATACCCCTAAAAACAAAGTTCATTGTAGTACGTAGTATTAGTTAAAACTTAATGCAAGTTCATGTATAGTAAAAGAAATCAACTTCTATATAAACAACATCAAACATTCCAAATTAATTTTTTTGTTGCAGTATGAGAACGCAATAACGGAACTTTTGAGTGCAGTAAGGAAAGTTAGAAATGAAATACAACTAGATTTAAATTTTCAGAAGAAGCAAACAATAATAGAATTATATTTTACTAAGCAATCCTAGTTATATTTGTAATTTTATAGAATTATTAATTTATAATATTAAAGGGATCATAAATTTAAATAAGGGTCTTCCAAAAAATTATGATCTTATTAATTTATCAAAAATATTAATTTAGATCTTGGGCCTAAGTAAGGACAAAAAAATTTATTATTATAGAGAGATTATTAATTTGTCGAGTATTAATTTATATAGATTATATTGTATTAGGCTATATGATTCAAATAAATTCGTTTTATTAGTATGATTTAAACTTAG
The DNA here is from genome assembly GCA_958450335.1 of Hibiscus tridactylites. Lineage (NCBI taxonomy): Eukaryota > Viridiplantae > Streptophyta > Magnoliopsida > Malvales > Malvaceae > Hibiscus > Hibiscus tridactylites. Next base: position 96,704,315 of record OY288265.1, read on the forward strand.
CTTTTTAAAATAAAAAATCTTAAATGTAATTGCAAATATTCATATTTTTATGGCGGTGAGTTGCTGAGAGAGACTGATTGGACGAAGTGAAAAACCTTTGAAAATGAAACCTTTTTTATATGGGAAAGCATGGGTTGTATTCTAGTGTTATATAAAGAATGCCTAACCTATGTAGCTATCTCACTTGTGCCTTTGCTGGTAGCTTCACAAACTCAATTTCCATTTTCCAGTGTCTCAACACCCAAATTCAAATGGCCTACACTTTCTTCTACTTAGCTCTTCTCCTCATCTTCCATTTCTCTATGCCTACTTTCTCTACGAAACTAACCACCATACTTACAGACCAATCGGCTCTTCTTGCACTAAAAGACCATGTTGTCCATGATCCTCAAAATGTTTTGGCGACTAATTGGTCAGTTTCTACTCCTGTTTGCAATTGGTTTGGCGTCAGCTGCGGATCTAAACATCGAAGAGTCACAGCTCTAACACTAACTGGGTTTGGGCTGGTAGGCACCCTTCCACCCCACTTGGGAAATTTATCATTCCTTTCTCATATTTCAATCAGAAATAATAGTTTCCATGGCAGATTACCTGTCCAATTATCCAAATTGCGAAGGCTGAAATATTTAAACTTGGGTAACAACAGTTTCAGTGGAGAAATCCCATCATGGTTGGGATCATTAACTGAGCTCCGAACTTTGTCTCTATCCCATAACAACTTCAACAGCTCCATCCCATTGTCTTTAGGCTATTTGCCAAAGCTAGAGATGTTGAGCTTATATGGAAACCAGATTTCAGGTTCAATACCCTCCTCCATCTTCAATATCTCTTCGTTGCAAGAGATTCATCTACACCATAATAGGCTCTCTGGTTCTATACCCTCCATCCCACGAGTTTTGCTTTCGCTACAACTCATCGATTTCACCTCTAATAATCTCACTGCTCATATTCCAAAGGATATGTTCAATCATCTTCCGAACTTGAAGGAGCTTTACTGGAGTTATAATTTGCTTTCTGGTAGAATTCCAACAAGCTTGTGCAGGTGCAAGGAGTTGCAGATTCTATCTCTCTCGTTTAATCAATTGGAAGGAAGCCTACCTGTAGATATTGGGAACTTGACTATGCTTCAAATCTTTTATTTTGGTGGGAACCACTTTGAAGGTAATGTACGCTAACCATTTTTGAAAGCTTTTTAAGTGTTTACTTTTCGGAAAATTCTACAACGGGCTACGAATATTATGAACACCACTAACGATAAAATTAATTAATAAAGATTTAAAATTTCAAAAACCCATCATACAATTAATAATTATTTTTAAAAATTCAATTAAATTATTTTTATATATTAAAATTTTATTTTTTTAATAAGGGTAAACTATATATTTAGTACCTCACCTATTTTTATATTTCTATTGAACCCTCATTATTTAAATATTATTTTAATTTGACCCTATTTTTTATAAAAAAAAATAACTTAACCATCAACCTAAAACCCTAAACTATTAAACCATAAACCCTTAAACCCTTAAACTCTTAAACATATACCCTAAACCATATACCAATAAAAATAATTTCACCATCATGGATTCAATTTAATTCAATGAATTGTTAAATTCTCCTAAAAAATTCAATTAAATTAATTTTTATATATATCAAAATTAATTAAACTCGAATCTCCTAGAATTAACACTATCATCTTATTAAAGTCAGTCGATGCAAATGCTACCCTTCCTAATTTTCTCATCGCTGATTAAAATCCGATGGCTTGCGAGGAATGATTCAATGTTTGAAGGTAAAAGTATGGATTGATAAAACTTGATCTCTTCGGTGGATTAAAGCCATGGAGGAGCTATTGTGCAATAATCCTACATATTGTTCATATGTTGTCAGGTTTCAGGTTTCACCATCTATGTTCAAGATTCTTATCCTGATTTGAACCCACCAAAAAGGTTCGATAGGCACCGAACAACAAAACGATTGCACAAGACATAAGAGTCGGCAACCAGCGAGATTTAGGTCGAACTCTTCGCCCCCACAAAACCAGTCCACAAATTGACCTTTGAAGTTGTCATTTTTAAACGGCTTTTCTAGTTTTAGACTCAAGTCTATAACACTGCAAAGCATGTTCATACTGGAAATAACTTCATATTAAAAAAAACAATACCCTAATGATGGTGAATTAGCCTATCTAAAATTGGGACCTCCAAAGGATATGTTCCGAGAATGCAATCCGCTTTAGGACAAAACCAGAGCATCCCTTTTTCCTTAACCGATCCCAACAACCATCTTCTTCTAGGATAGGTCTATTTTGACAACGAATGATCTAGAATAAGATGATAGTGTTAATTCTAGGAGATTCGAGTTTAATTAATTTTGATATATATAAAAAATAATTTAATTGAATTTTTTAGGAGAATTCAACAATTTATTGATTGAATAGAATCGATAATGGTGAAATTATTTTTAATGGTATATGATTTAGGGTATAGGTTTAAGAGTTTAAGGGTTTAATAGTTTAGGGTTTTAGGTTGAAAGTTAAGGGTTAAGTTATTTTTTATAAAGAATATGGTCAAATTTTAATAATATTTAAATAATGAGAGTTCAATAGAAATACAGAAATATGTGAGGGTACTAAATATATAGTTTACCCTTATTAAAATAATAAAATTTTAATATATATAAAAATAATTTAATTGAATTTTTAAAAAAAATTATTAATTGTATGATGAGTCCTTGAAATTTTAAATCTTTATTAATTAATTTAATGGTGTTCATCAGTGTTCATCATTAGCGGTGTTCATCGATGTTCGTCGCACATGGTAGACTCATCCTTACTTTTCTTTTACATTTTTCCAAAGTACTCTAATGAACACAAATCCTTGGGTTTTTTTTTTACTTCTTCATGCTCTAACATTAAAAATAAATAAATTTTAAGCTCTAACATTAAATCTTAAATCTTAAATTCTAATATCTAAATCTTAAAAATACATCATACCCTCAATTCTCTAAATCCTAATCCTATGTTTCAATAAAAAAACTAAATTCTAACCTTAAACCCTAAATTATAAACCTAATTTTTAGTGTAGGGACATAAAAGAAGCTCTAAAAAAGTTAAATATAGTATATAATAATAAAGATAATTTGAATTAACAAATTAAGTTTGTTGAGATTGGAAGAATAAACTTATTTATTATATAAGTAAATAGTTCAAAATTTTCAAATAAGGATTGAAGAATAAACTAATAAAATAAAATAAAATTTGAATAATTCTTAACTTCTTGTTAATGGTGCTTTATTTAATTTATTTCAATAATTCTTGCTAGCAGATGCAATTTGAATTTGATGTTGTAATTGCAGGTGAAATTCCGGAACAAATTGTGAATTTAACTCTTCTTAACGTGTTTGATGGTCCCGAAAATAATTTCACAGGTGAAATTCCAAAACAAATAATCATTTTGTGTTTCTATTAATCTATAGTCATCGCAAATAGTATCTTCCTTTTATTCTCGAGTACATTTATTTGAAATTTTCCCACACAACTTTAAAGCCTTAATTTTCTTAAAAATCTTGATCAAGTCATATGAACTCATATATATATATATATATATATATATATATATATATTTAAAAAGTGTAGTTTTAGTGAAAAACATATAATATATATTTTAAAGGACCCGAGTTCAATCGCTCTATCTACAAAAGTGTATGTGCATTGTCAATATATTAAGAATATGTATAATCATTATTTATTAGCATTTCTTATCATCATTATTTTCTATATTTAAAAGAGCACTATATAAAACGATAAATTATTAGATGAACTCGGCACACCACGTCATCCGTGGTCTTAGTCAATAAGATCAATCCATCTTAAACTAACTTTCAAATAATTTCCCACTTTTTATTTACATGTAAGAAAGAGGTGAAGATTCACCTCGAAAAAAATGAGATGGATGAACCTTATTAGCTTGGACCACGAATAACGCGGTGAGCCGAACCCATCTAATAATTTTCCCATCCTTGTATTTTGCCTTTTGCCTAGCTTTGATATGACGCACTCTTTTTCCTTCATTTATGTTTATGGAAGTTTTTTATCGATGCTCGTATTATTGCTCTCAATATGTTATGTGATCCGGATTTCAATAACATATATGATATTTAAAAAAACAATTTTCCTATAAAAGAAATTTATTTTGGATTTATATTTGGCGCATTAGATTATACAAATTATCAAATTTAAACTCTTTTATTCCCCACATTTGTCTGATATATTTGTTTGATAAAATTTATGTCAGGTTCAATACCACGTCAGATAGGTAATCTAAGGAATCTAGGATTGTTAAATTTGGCAATTAATAATATTGCTGGTCCTATTCCTCCCGAAATATTTAATATTTCAACACTATCGATCCTTTCTTTATCTTCGAATCAGCTATGTGGGCATCTTCCATCAAACATGGGCCTTTGGCTTCCAAACCTGCTGGAATTATCTGTGGGTGGAAATCACTTGGTTGGTCCATTTCCGATGTCTATTTCCAATGCCTCTCAGCTTAGCATTCTTGACATGTCAAGAAATTACATTTCAGGGACCATTCCTGACACTCTTGGCAATCTCAGAAATTTAAAGGAGCTCAACCTGGAGATGAATAATTTATCTTCCTCGGGAATGAGCTTTCTATCATCTTTGACAAATTGTAGAGGCTTGGAAAGCTTGAGTTTCGGCTACAACCCATTGATCAGTGGTGAACTTTCAGGTTCGGTAGGGAATCTCTCAAGTTCTCTTGAGAGATTCTATGCTGCTGCGTGCAACGTCAAGGGTGGCATCCCAACTGAGATTGGCAACTTAAGTCGCTTGATAATCATCGAGATAGGAGTCAATGAATTGACGGGAATGATTCCTGCTTCAATTGGAGCATTAGAAGAGCTGCAGTTTCTTTCTCTTCGGGACAATAAGTTAGAAGGATCCATCCCATCTGAGTTATGCCAGCTAAACAAGTTGGCTTTCTTGTTCTTGGAGAATAACAAATTGTTTGGGCCCATATCTGCTTGCTTAGGTAACCTCATTTCCCTGAGGAACCTATTTCTAGAATCTAACAAATTTACTTCCTCAATACCTTCAACCTTGACAGGGCTTAATGACCTCCTCGTCTTGAACTTGTCTTCCAATTCTCTCACTGGTCCTCTTCCAATTGACATTGGAAAGTGGAAGGTTTTGGTTAGTATGGATTTGTCCAACAATTATTTCTCGGGTGATATACCAACTGGGGTTGCAAATCTCAAAGACCTCACTCAGTTTTCCTTATCCAACAATAGACTCACAGGATCTATTCCAGAGTCATTGGGAGACATGGTGAGTTTGGAGTTGTTGGACTTGTCAACAAATAATCTATCCGGAGAGATTCCAAAGTCTCTAGAGAAACTCCGCTATCTCAAATTGTTCAATGTCTCTTTCAATAGACTTCATGGAGAAATCCCTAAAGGCCTAGGATCGTTTGGAAACTTCTCCATTGAATCATTTGAGGGGAATGAAGCATTGTGTGGTGCACCTCAACTTCATCTTCCAACCTGCAAAACTACTCACAAGAATTCTAAGGCAAAGGCTAAGCTCATAATATGTGTAGCACTGTCCATTGCCTCCACAGTTTTGGTGATGGCTCTAATTATCATTATCTTGCGAAGTAGAAAAAAGAGTAAGGACAAATTAGCAACTGGAGAAGACTTGTTACCTTTAGGAACGTGGAGACGAATTTCGTACCATGAACTTCATCAAGCTACTGATGGATTCAGTGAAAGCAATTTGCTTGGTAATGGGAGTTATGGTTCTGTGTACCAAGGGACTCTCTCAGATGGGATGACATTTGCAGTGAAAGTCTTCAAGTTAGAGTTAGAAGGAGCTTTTAAGAGCTTTGATGTTGAATGTGAAGTTCTCCGCAACACTCGTCACCGGAATTTAATCAAAATCATTAGCAGCTGCTCTAATGATCTTGATTTCAATGCCTTAGTGCTTGAGTTCATGCCTAATGGGAGTCTTGATAAATGGTTGTATTCCGACAACCATTCTTTTGATATCCTACAAAGACTGAACATATTGATAGATGTTGCATCAGCGTTGGAATATCTCCATCAGGGTAATCCAACACCCATTGTTCACTGTGATTTGAAACCTAGCAATGTTCTATTAGATGAATATATGGTTGCACATTTGAGTGATTTTGGCATTGCTAAACTCTTGTGTAATGGCGATTCAATGATCCAAACCTTGACCATGGCAACAGTTGGGTATATGGCACCAGGTGATACTTCTAACTAAACTCATGTTCTGTTTTTCTTTATAAAGCAACTGTAGCATGTGGATGAGGCAGGGGACCATATGTGTTAAAACTTGAATTTCATACCCATTGAATGCCACTTTAACATGCATATATATATATATGTGTGTGTGTGTATAAAACATTTTAGAAATTCTGTGGCATTTATTTTTCCTTGATATCATTGAATATTTGATGAAGTTATTGTAAATTTGTGCACAGAGTACGGAAGAGAAGGAATTGTTTCGACGAAAGGAGATGTGTATAGTTTTGGTATTCTTATGATGGAAACCATCACAAGAAAAAAGCCCACAGATGAAATGTTTGCGGGAGAAAGAAGCTTGAAGAGTTGGGTGAAAGAGTCAATATCATCTCCGTTAAATCAAGTTGTAGACACCAATTTGTTGAGCGCAATTGGGAAAGAACACGCAGCAGCCAAGGATTGTGCCTTATCCATTTTGCAAGTTGGCTTAAAATGTTCAGTAGAGTTGCCGGATGAGAGGCTTGATATGAAAGAAATTGTTCCGAGGCTAAAGAAGATCAGAGCTAAGTTTCTAAAGGATACTGAACGGGTTTGACGAAAGGACAACCCTTAATTTGAGTAAAATAAACATGAGCTTTATTTTCAAGCAATGTCTGTGGTGAGCGTACTTGAGCTTTATTTACATACATCTTGTTGGTACCTTTTAATGATCTTTTAAAATAAAGATGATACATATATAGATGACGGAGGCTTAATTTGAATACTATCCACTTTTCAAAGAGAGGAATCGATTGGTGTAGCTGATTGCTTGGCGTGTATATTATCCATCTTGCAGGCCACAGACACTTGCGTCTTTTTTTCCTGTAATGACTTTACTTTTAGTGAAAGATTACCAAAAACAAGGGCACTCGTTACAGTTGGATCCAATATTGATGCAGGGTAATATGTGTTGGATTATTCGGATCAATACTGATTTCAAAAATGTCTGATAATAGCAGATCCAATACTGATTTAGCTAAACAGTGTTACATATTTATAGATAAGTAATCTTGCCTAGCAATACTAGGCAGAGTTGTATGTTCATTGTCACTTTTAGTGTGTTAGACTTTTTAGGGCAGTAACAATAGTATTCATGAACACTAGACCTCTACCTCTTCCTATTTAATTTTCGTCATTTCTTCACTTGATGAGAACAACTTTCCTCCTGTGGAACCACCCTATCTATCGGTCCATTACAATTATTATATAAAAAGAGTGATATATAGACTATAGGTTTAGTAATCACTCCTCTTTAGGTTAATTGAGTGATCTGTTTGTAACAATATGTTAATTGATTGACACGTTTGTAACTTTTTCAATTGGTGCTGGCCTTTACAACGACAAAGTTTAAAGACTTCAGATTCCACAACGAAGTCAACCAGCCATTATTTAATCAAAAACACGGCAAAAAGTCAAGGGGGAAAACTAGTTAATTTGTATCCATATATATATATATATATTTGTACGTTAAATAAGCAATCTTGCCGGTCTGATGTTGAGAGGTACTATTAGAACAAGGGGAAAAAACACTCGGAAAAACTAAGAATGAAGATTTCAACCTCATTGCATGTTCGAAGAAGTTTCAGGGTTTAGTTTAACAATAACAGTGAACAAATAGAGTGATGATTCAATTAATGGATCCATTCCGGTGTATATAAAGAATGGAATATCTATCTTGTTGTATCAGTTGTGTTTTTGTTGAAAAACTCCATTCCCAGTGACTCAAATGGGGAACACTTTCCTCAGCTTAACTCTTCTCATCATCTTCCATTTTTCTATGCCTACTTTCTCCATGGAATTAACCACCCTACTTACAGACCAATCGGCTCTTCTTGCACTAAAAGACCATGTTGTCCATGATCCTCAAAATGTTTTGGCGACTAATTGGTCAGTTTCTACTCCTGTTTGCAACTGGATTGGTGTAAGTTGCGGATCCAAACACCCAAGAGTGAGAGCTCTAGACCTTAGAGGGTTGGGACTCGTAGGCACCCTTCCTCCCCACTTGGGGAATTTATCATTCCTTTCTCTTCTTTACCTCACAAACAATAGTTTCCATGGCAGATTACCTGTCCAATTATCCAATCTGCAACGCCTGAAATATTTAAGCCTCAGTAACAACAGCTTCAGTGGAGAAATCCCATCATGGTTGGGATCATTAACTGAGCTTCGAAGGTTGTATCTGTACCGTAACAACTTCAACAGCTCCATCCCATTGTCTTTAGGCTATTTGCCAAAGCTAGAGATGTTGAGCTTGTATGGAAACCAGATTTCAGGTTCAATACCCCCCTCCATCTTCAATATATCTTCCTTGCAAAAAATAGACCTTAGCGAAAATATGCTCTCTGGTTCCATACCCTCTGTTTCACCTGGTTTGCCAAAGCTAGAGATGTTGATCTTGTATGGAAATCAGATTTCAGGTTCAATACCCTCCTCTATCTTCAATATATCTTCGCTGCAAAAAATAGATGTTAGCGAAAATATGCTCTCTGGTTCCATACCCTCTGTTTCCCGTGGTTTGCTTTCGCTATATGGCATATATTTCTACACCAATAATCTCACTGGTCATATTCCAAAGGATATGTTTGATCATCTTCCGAATTTGAAGGAACTGGCCTTGAGTTTTAACCTGCTTTCTGGTAGAATTCCAGCCAGCTTATTCAAGTGCAAAGAGTTACAAATTCTAACTCTTTCAAATAACCAATTGGAGGGAAGTCTACCTACAGAGATTGGGAATTTGAGTATGCTTCAATTCTTCTATTTTGGTGTGAACCACTTTGGAGGTAATGTACACTGTGCTTTATCTAATTTATTGCAATAATTCTTGCTACTTGATGAATTTTGAATTCGATTTTATAATTGCAGGTGAACTTCCAGAACAAATTGTGAATTTAACTCTTCTTGAGCAGTTTGAAGGTGCCTATAACAATTTCACAGGTGAAATTATTCTGTGTTTCTATTAATTTATAGTCCTAACAACTTTTATTCTAAAGTAGATCAAATTTAGATTATTTTATTTCCCACTTTTGTCTGATATATTTGTTTGTTAAAATTTATGATAGGTACAATACCGAGTCAGATTGGCAACCTAAAGAATCTAGAATCGTTTAATTTGGGAGTTAACAATATTGCCGGTCCTATTCCTCCTGCGTTATTTAATATTTCAACTCTATCGAAGATTTCTTTAGCCGGGAATCAACTATCTGGCCATCTTCCACCAAACATGGGTGTTTGGCTTCCAAACCTGGAAGAATTATACCTTGGTGGAAATCACTTTGTTGGTCCATTCCCAATGTCTATTCTCAATGCCTCTCAGCTTACCCATCTTGACGTGGCAAGTAATTATTTTTCAGGGACCATTCCTGAAAATCTGGACAATCTCAGAAATTTAAAGAAGCTAAACCTGCAGACTAATAACTTTACTTCCCCAGAAATGGGCTTTCTCTCGTCTTTGACCAATTGTAGAGGCTTGGAAGTCTTGAGTTTCGGCCACAACCCATTGGTCAGTGGTAGACTTGTAGGTTCGGTTGGAAATCTGTCGAGTTCTCTTCAGAAATTCCAGGCTCCAGGGTGCAACATCTGGGGTAGCGTCCCAACTGAAATTGGCAACTTAAGCCGCTTGATAAACATCCAGCTAGACAACAATAAACTGACAGGACTCATTCCTGCTTCAATCGGAGGACTAGAAGAGCTGCAGAGACTTTCCCTTTCATACAATAAGTTAGAAGGATCCATCCCATTTGAGTTATGTCATCTAAACAATTTGGCTTTTTTGTTCTTGACGAGTAACAAATTGTCTGGTCCAATACCTTCGTGCTTGGGTAATCTCATTTCTCTGAGGAACCTTTTTCTTGACTCCAATATGTTTTCTTCCTCAATGCCTTCAACTTTGACAGGGCTTAACTACCTCATCATCTTGAATTTGTCTTCAAATTCTCTAACTGGTCCTCTTCCAACTGACATAGGAAAGTGGAAGGTTTTAACCGATATGGATTTGTCGAACAATCAGTTCTCGGGGGATATCCCAACTGGAGTTGCAGATCTCAGTGACCTCACTCACTTGTCCTTATCCAATAATACACTCACAGGTTCAATTCCTGAGTCATTTGGTGACATGTTGAGTTTGGAGTTGTTGGACTTGTCAAGAAATAATCTATCCGGACTGATTCCAAAGTCTTTAGAGAAACTCCGCTATCTCAAATCTTTCAATGTCTCTCTCAATAGACTTTATGGAGAAATTCCTAAAGGGGGATCATTTGGAAACTTCTCCATTGAATCATTTAAGGGGAATGAAGCATTGTGCGGTGCACCTCAACTTCATCTTCCAAGATGCAAAACTAAACCTCTCAAGAATTCCAAGGCAAAGGCTAAGCTCATAATATATGTAGCGCTGCCAATTGCCTCAACAATTTTGGTGATGGCTCTGATTATCGTTATCTTGCAAAGTAGGATGAGGAAGGACAAAATAACAACTGGGGAAGATTTGTTACCTTTAGGAACGTGGAGACGAATTTCGTACCATGAACTTCATCAAGCTACTGATGGATTCAGTGAAAGAAATCTGCTTGGTAATGGGAGTTATGGTTCTGTGTACCAAGGGGCTCTCTCAGATGGGATGACATTTGCAGTAAAAGTCTTCAGGTTAGAGTTAGAAGGAGCTTTTAAGAGCTTTGATGTTGAATGTGAAGTCCTCCGCAGCACTCGTCACCGGAATCTAATCAAAATCATTAGTAGCTGCTCTAATGATCTCGATTTTAAAGCCTTAGTGCTGGAGTTCATGCCTAATGGGAGCCTTGATAAATGGTTGTATTCCAGCAACCATTTTCTGGGTATCCTGCAAAGGTTGAACATAATGATAGATGTTGCATCCGCGCTGGAATATCTTCATCACGGTAATGCAACCTCGGTGGTTCACTGTGATTTGAAACCGAGCAATGTTCTATTAGATGAAGATATGGTTGCACATTTGAGTGATTTTGGCATTGCAAAACTCTTATGTGAAGAGGATTCAATGATGCAAACCTTGACTGTAGCAACAATTGGGTATATGGCACCAGGTGATACTTGTAATTAAACTCATGTTTTGTTTTCTTTATAATGCAACTGTAGCATCTGGATGAGGCATGGGGTCATATGTGTTAAAACTTGAATTTCAGACTCACTAAGTGCTACTTTAACATGCAAATATCATTTTAGAAATTTATAGCATTTCTTTTTCATTGATATCATTGAATGTTGATGAAGCTGTTGTATATTTGTACACAGAATACGGAAGAGAAGGAATTGTTTCGCCGAAAGGAGATGTGTATAGTTTTGGTATTCTTATGATGGAAATCATCTCAAGAAAAAGGCCCACAGATGAAATGTTTGTTGGAGAAAGAGACTTGAAGAGTTGGGTGAAAGAATCAATTTCATGTTCGTTAAATCAAGTTGTAGATACCAATTTGCTGAGCACTATTGGGAGAGAACATGCAGCAGCCAACAATTGTGCCTTATCCATTTTGCAAATTGGCTTGGAATGTTCAATAGAAATACCAAATGAAAGGCCTGACATGAAAGAGATTGTTCCGAAGCTAAAGAAGATGAGAGCTAAATTTTTAAAAGATACTGAACGGATTCGACGAAGGGGCAACCATTAACTTAAACATGGGCTTTATTTTCAGCAATGTCTGTGGTAAGTATTACCATGACACTTGAGCTTAATTTATTTATATCCATCTTGTCGCTACCCACAATTTCCGAGATTGGTTTTATTGGGTAGGTTTGATCTTGCCTGGTTTTTGACCAAAAGCAATATAAAGCAGTTCTAGAATCAGATTCAATTATGAGCGCAATATTAGCATAACATTCCATCTCAATGAATAATAACCGTATTTTTTTTATCAGTAAATATAATTTTATTCATGTACGAAATCATACAGATCAAATATTATCATGTGACTCAATAAAATATCGATTTAATCGGCATTTTTCATCTTTGAGCACTCCACCGCAGTCAACTGCAGATTGAACTTCATCCGTCCAGGTGGAGGAGGTGGTCATTGTTTACTTGAAACCTCCACATTTACATTCGAAGTGCAGCATTTATCTGGAAAGTTGGGCACTTAGCAATGGGATTGCACTCATGCATTAATTAGTCATTTATGCAATTAACTATTACTTCGAGAAGGCTCGAAAATGATGGTGGAAAATATTAAGCGAAATCATTACATCCATTTTACCTAAAATTCTACAAATGGTACAGTAAATTACTCATTGTATACATTTGGATTTATATACTTTTATAATTAAATTTAAATAAAATATGTATTTTTAAATTATTTAACTTATTCCATGACTTATGGACAAGTCTATTTAGCAAATGATTACTATTTTATACATTACAAGCATTTAGTTTTAAGGTTTAAAGGTATAGTTTAGGGTCTAGGGTTTAGGGGTTTAAGTATATGGTTTTAGAATTTAGGGATAGTGGTTAAAATGTAAGGTTTATGGTTAGAATTTAGGGTCTATATGTTAGGGTTTAGTTTTTAGGGTAATATGTTGAGGATTTAGGGTTTAATCTAAAAACCCTAAATTTTAACTCTAAACTATAAATTTTAACCACTATCCACAAATTCAAAACTCATACACCTAAGCCCTTAAACCATACACCCTAAGCTAAGCCCCTAAACCCTAAAACTAAGGCGCTTATGAAAACTTTTAGTTTCCACTGCAGTGTATCAATTACCCTTTATCAAATATTATAGATTTATTTTATTTATTCATTTTTAATCGTAAAATAATGAAAATTTAAATACTTTAAAATTATATTGAACGTGTTACGGAGTATAAAATTAATTAAATTATATTTGACTTCCATTAAAATTAAGTTTGAAATTTATATTTAATTTAATTATATATAAATCTTTAAATAAAGAGAAAGGCTCAATCATTTTCTCTGATGCTGGAATGGGGAGGTGGAGACGTAGAAGAAGAGCAATATATCCTGGTTTCATACTTATAGGAAGGTGGAGATTGCGGATCAAGTTAGTTTCCCTTCGTGTTTTGGGTTGAAGCTTCATAAATTTTAAGAAAGTCTAAAAATAGTGAAGTATTAGAGGACGATAAATCAAGTTCGTCGGTGCTTACAATAATCAGAGAATGACGATTCCAAATTCCAACAATCTATAATTTTTTTCTTGAAAAAGATGAAATGAAATAAATAAGATAAATGCCATATCAGAAAAAAAAATATTTTAGACCTAATGGCAATGTGACTAAAAAGCGAGCTCGAAAATTTTAGTGATGATAAAATTGGAAATTTTATATTTAGATAAACTAAAATGGAATCATACTAAAAGCTTAGTGACTAAAGGTGCAGTTCACCCTTTAATTTAAGTGGAAAGACTTTAGATTACCCAATGAAGTGAAGAAACGACCAAAACCAACAAAGGGGTAAGAAAAATAATAGTCTTAGAAAATTTGGGAGCCATTATTGAATCTTTATATGGTCAAAATGTCATGAAAAGTTGGAGCACTTGAAAGTGGAGAGCAAGCAGCACTTTGTTGCCCACTCATGACTCCATGACTAGCTTTTTTAATGGAAAATTGGGGAAGGGCGGAAGGCTAACGTGAAAAAAGAAATGAAAGTATAGAAAGCAAATTGATCATAAAATCTTTTTGAGGGACTAAACTTAGAAATTTACTATAGTACAAGAGAAAAAAATATTATTCCTAAAGATAAATATACTGATACAATATAGAAGATTAATTTGATTTGACACCTGGCAATCAACATGTGGAAGTCACACGGATGCCGTGGTCAATTAGTATTTCTCTTGGAAATAACAAAGCATTATAGGATCCGCTTGTTTTACTGAAATATGTATTAGAAAAAAGAATTATGGAAAATTAAACTATATTTTTTAGAAAACAAACTACAAAAATTATTTTCGGATGTTTGGATGATGTTGTATAATTTATTTTTGGGTAAAGTACACAACAGTCACTGAACTTTGGTAAAAAATAAAATGGTAACCAAACTTTCAAAAATCACAAAATAACAATTAAACTTTATATTTCAAAACAAAACGATAACTGGGGCGTTAAACTCCGTTAACTCTTAACGAAAAACTCACTTACTTGCCCCATCACCTTACTCATCTCCACATCATACTCTTTCATTTGCCACGTAGGATTAATAAAATAATAAAAATTAATTTTTACTTTGACTTTGACTTTCACTTATCATCTTCTTCTTAAACAAAAACCCCTTCACTGCTCATCTCTTCACTCCTCCACGATGTCGCAACCTCTTCGAGAGCGAATAGAATGCCTCCCACCGGAGCACGAAAAGCTGCACAAACACCCGAAGAAGAACCACATGTGATAATATCCATGCGGTCGCGATCGTTGTTGAAGTAACGAAACAAAATTTAAAACCAAGGCAGATATGAAGTCAAAGCTTCATTTTTAGTATCGAAACGTAAGCTGAAAACTCAAAATCAACCCCCTGAAATATGTACCCTGGTGCCAACCATAACAAAATTTCATGAATCCTTTGACCAGTGCATGTAAATTGAAAGCTAACCAACCTTGACAAGCAATGTGTTCGCACCAAACATGTCTGGAGTGTCGACTCCGTTGAGATAAGCCTTGATTTCAAAAATTCCAGGACCGGCTGTAGTGAGGGCAAAACACACACACAAAACTGCAGCAGTGAAGGTTAATAAAAAATTGACAGCGGTGAAAAAAGCCAGCCTAGATAAGTACCTGCATCAATTTACAGATAGTTTGAACATAAGGCTAAGGCTTTGTTTAAACTTTTAAAATGTATAGTATTAAGATTTAAGAGCTTTTACCTTTCCTCCTGGATGAAAGAGACAATGGCAAGAAGCTTGTAGCCAAGAATGTTCTCAATAGTGAGATTGATGAGAGTGGCAATTAATCCGGTTAGCAGTCCAACAAGGAAAGCTAGTAACCATTTCAAGAATATGTATTGAAGAACTTGTACTTTGGATCTGCTTCTCCAATCATGCTTGAAAAGATCATTCTCATTTATACTGCAACAACCAAACAAAAGATGAATCAAAGTTTAAACTTGAGCATGAGAAATGAAAGATGAAAGAGATCAATACTCATAATCCAACCTTTCTATGTGGGAAACACTAGCTCCTCCGACTGAAGTCACCAACGAGCAAGGAGAAAAAGTCGAGAATGAAGCATACGAGGTCTTTGTTGCACAAGACAGTGCTCTTGCGTCGTGGATTCTTTCTACAATAAGTTCCCATTTGTTGTCTGAGTTTGTTGGAGCGGGAACGACGGCTGAGATCTGGACTACAGTGATCACGTATTTTTCCAGTCGATCGACCACCACCGCTATGAGCTTACACTACAAGCTTCAGTCCATTCACAAAGGTGATCTTAGCATGAGAGCTTATATTGCTCAGATCAAAGAAGTGTGCAATATGCTTGCCTCTTGTGGCAGTCCTATTTCCGATCTTGAAAAGGTGGCATCTATTCTCAAAGGTCTTCCAACTGAATATCAACCATTTGTTGTTGTGATAACAGCCAGTCAATCTCCTTTCACTCTTGATGCAACAATCTCAGTCTTAATGGATGCTGAGACACAACTTCTAAATTTTAATCAATTTTTAGATATTACTCCCTCAGCTAATGTTGCTCATGCTACAAATTCTAGTCAAGATGAGTCTCAGAACAATAGTCGAGCACCTCACAGGCCTTATCGGGCTTCTATGGGTCAATGAGAGCATGGTCGTATGAGCTACAAGTCCAATATGAAGCCTAAGTGCCAACTATGTGGGAAAATTGGGCATTTGGTGGACAGATGTTGGCATAGGTTTGATGAAACTTTTCCTGGTGTTACAGCTCGTGGTGCAGATCGTGGTACTCAAGATGAAACCAATGCTCGTGCTCACGTCACCACTCTCAATGAAGCTTAGTGGTTTGTTGATTCAGGTGCTTCACATCATGGAACCCTTGATGCAGCAAACATTGGCACAAGCTCAGAATATACTGGACCTGGTAAGTTACTTGTTGGTAATGGTTCAGCATTGTCCATCTCTAAAATTGGAAATTCTTTGCTTAATTCATCTTCAAGGTCTCTATCTTTAAAGAATGTGTTGCATGTACCAAGAGTCGCTAAATATTTGGTTTCCGTGTCCAAGCTTGCTAGTGATAATAATGTTTTCTTGGAGTTCCATGCTCATTCGTGTCTTGTACGAGATGAAGTCACAAAGGAGGTGATCCTTCAGGGCGATGAAGTTGGGGGTCTGTATCGATTCAATTCTGCTCCAGCTGTTCATGTTGTTGAAGTCTCAAGTTCACCTAGTTCTGTCAACACTTTCACTCTTTGGCATCGCAGGCTTGGTCATCCAGCCCTTGATACTCTGAAATCAGTTTGTAAAGAATGTAATGTACCTATCAATGATGCTATTAATAAAAATTTGCCTTTGCGTGTTGCTTGTCAAATTGGCAAAAGCCACAGTCTCCCTTTTCCTACCTCTATTACAACATATATTGCTCCTTTTGAATTAGTGTTCACTGATCTATGAGGACATGCTCAGGTTTCTTCTCAAGGATTTGTGTACTATGTTTCGTTTGTAGATGCCTACTCTAGGCATTGCTGGGTATATTTGTTGAAAGCTAAGTCTCAAGCTACTGTAGCTTTTCAGTCATTTCAAAAAATGGTGAAAACTCGGTTTAACAGGGATATTAAAGCTGTGCAGAGTGATTGGGGGTGAATTTCGCAGCCTCTCTTCCTTTTTGATACAGCAGGGTATTGTGCATCGAGTTACTTGTCCTCATACTTCCCAACAGAATAGGGTCGTGGAACGGAAGCATAGACACATAATCGAGCTGGCGTTGACTCTACTAGCTCAGGCATCTCTTCCGTTGCGGTTCTGGTCTTATGCAGTGGTCACAACTGTATTCCTCATAAACAGGTTGCCTACAAAAGTGTTGGAAGGTTCCTCACCATTTGAGAAGTTGTATGGCACAAAGCCTAGATATGACATGATGCGTGTGTTTGGTTGCAAGTGTTTTCCTCACTTACGACCTTTCAATGTACATAAGCTCGATTTTCGCTCTCGTCCATGTACCTTCATAGGTTATAGTTCCATGCACAAAGGATATCAGTGCCTTGACTCCAACGGCAGGGTGTTTGTATCTCGAAGTGTTGTGTTCGTTGAGGTCGTGTTTCCATTTGCAAGTCAGTCAGTCCATTGTTCACCTGCTCCTGCTCGACAATCTCCTTGGGAAGGTTCAATTCCACTGGTTCCAGGAGTTGGTCAACTCTTCAGGAACTTGTCAACCTCGACTGCTGTATCGAGTAGCTCACCACTCACTTCTAAAAGTCACCTACCCGCTGAGTAGTCTCAAGGGTGTGATCATATGCCTTCTCATGCAATAGCTGGTTCCTATTCTGGTGAGCCAACTAGGGTTTCATCTTCTCCTATTCCCTAGGCTCTTAGTGACACTGAAGCTGGATGTGTTACTCCTCTAGTACATGAGGGTGCATCTGATCAGAACAATGTCTCCTCTCCTATGGCCCAGCCTTCAGAATTTCCTAATCAAGATTCTCCCTCTTCAGAACGTGTGCATGAAGATGGTCCGAGTATGCCTTGTGAGCTCCCTGTTGATAATGATCCCCTTCATTCTCCCTCCTTAGAACATGTGCATGAAGATGGTCCGAGTATGCCTTGTGAGCTCCTTGTTGATAATGATCCCCTTCTTGAACCTGTGGATGGCATTTTTATGCCTACATGTGCATCTGATGTGTTACATGCTGATAACATAATGTCTGTTGATCCCCTCAATATTCACCCTATGACTACACGCAGCAAAGCAGGTGTGTTCAAACCAAAAGTGTTTGTAGCCACTCTTGATTATGATGTGCCATCCTCCATTCACCAGGCCCTTGCTCATCCAAAATGGAAGGAGGCAGTGCTTGCTGAGTACGCAGCACTTGAGAACAATGGGACCTGAAAGCTTGTTGACATGCCTGCAAGACGTACGATAGTTGGGTGTAAGTGGATTTTTCGAATAAAAAAGAATGCCGATGGCTCCATTGCTCGATACAAAGCCAGACTCGTGGCTAAAGGCTCTAATCAGATCCCTGGACATGATTTCCATGACACCTTCAGTCCCGTTATCAAACCTGCAACGGTCAATGTGGTTCTTACGTTAGTTGTGTCTCAAAATTGGTCCCTAAGGCAAGTTGATATCAACAACGCTTTCCTTAATGGTGATTTGCATGAAGATGTGTACATGAGTCAACCTCTTGGGTTCGAGACAATGGCAAGTGATAGCTCTCAGTTGGTATGGAAACTTCAGCGTGCTCTTTATGGTTTGTGGCAAGCACCCAAGAGCTGGTACACCAAACTTAAAGATTTCTTGCCGAAGATTGGGTTTAGACGATCTAGTGTTGACTCCTCTCTCTTCATTCATGATAACTCAGGAGTTTTTACTTATGTCCTGGTGTATGTCGATAGCATAATTATCACAGGGAGCTCTGACTTGTTTATATCGACAGTTATCACTCAGCTTGGCAATGAGTTTTCTCTGAAAGACTTACGTCAGCTCAGTTATTTCCTAGGCATTGAAGTGCAACGTTCGAATGGTTGTCTCTTCTTAAGTCATCACAAATACACTCAAGAACTACTTGCACGCACCAACATGGACAAGGCAAACTCAGCTTCTACTCCCATGCTCTCCACAGTCAAGCTTAGTGAACATGCTGGGAGTCCTATAGCAGACGTTACTGGATATAAGAGCATTGTGGGTGCCTTACTTTACCTCTGTCACACGAGACCAGACATAATGTATAGCGTACATCGAGTTGCTCAGTACTTGCACAACCATTGTGAAGAACATCTTGTTGCTGTTAAACGTATCATTCGATACTTGAATGGCACTCTTCATTATGAACTTGTGTTTCGACCTTCTGAAGTGGATGCTAGCCTAGTTGCATTCTCAGATGCAGATTGGGGGAGCAGTCCAGACGATAGACGCTCTACTTCGGGCTATTGTGCATATCTGGGTAACAACATTCTCACTTGGAGTTCTAAGAAGCAAAAGGGTGTGTCCATGTTGACGATGGAAGCTGAGTATAGAAGCATTGTTGATGCTGTGTCAAAAGTCACATGGCTGAATTCGTTGCTTACAGACATGGGGGTCAAGCGAAAGGATATTCCTGTGGTGTGGAGTGACAGCACGAGTGCAGTCTCCCTCAGTATGAATCATGTTTTCCACTCTCAATCCAAACACATAGATCTTGATGTTCATTTTGTCCGGGAGAAGGTTGCTGACAACTCTCTTCGTGTCAACTATGTTCCAGCATCACATCAAACTACTGATGGGTTCACTAAGGCCCTAACCAGCTCGTATTTTGATCTGTTTCGCCAACATTTGAATGTCGTTACGTTCAGTCAAGTTTGCCGGGAGAACGAGAAAAGTAGGGGAAATGTTAAGCTTGTAAATGAAAGTTGTTAAAACTTTGTAAATAAAAGTTGTTATCCTTCTATTAAAACGAGAATAGAAGGTTGTTAGGTTGTTGGTTAGTTAGTTAGCCAACTAGTGTTTCTTATGTAGGTGTATATATTCATGTACAGTCTTGGTGTAAAACTCAAGTTGGTGAATACAATTTCAACAGAATTCTTCTTCTCTTCTATTTCTTAACAAATATTGAGGACGTTGTTTTAAATCCTTACAGAGTATGGAAATGAAGGAATTGTTTCAACAAAAGGTGATGTGTATAGTTTTGGTATTCTTGTGATGGAAACCATCACAAGAAAAATGCCCACGGATGAAATGTTTGGAGGAGAAAGAAGCTTGAAGAGTTGGGTGAAAGAGTCAATTTTTCATCTCCGCTAAATCAAGTTGTAGACACCTATTTGTTGAGCACTACCGGAAAGGATTGTTCAGCAGCCAACAATTGTGCCTTATCCATTTTGAAAGTTGGCTTA
Source organism: Hibiscus tridactylites (assembly GCA_958450335.1). Taxonomy (NCBI): domain Eukaryota; kingdom Viridiplantae; phylum Streptophyta; class Magnoliopsida; order Malvales; family Malvaceae; genus Hibiscus; species Hibiscus tridactylites. Next base: position 96,724,606 of record OY288265.1, read on the forward strand.
GAATGTTCAGTAGAATCACCAATTGAAAGGCCTGATACGAAAGAGATTCTTACGAAGTTAAAGAAGATCAAAGTGAAGTTATTAAAGGATATTGAACTGGTTCGATGAAGGGTGATCCGAGGAAAGGTGGCTATGGAGGCATTCTTAGAGATGAAGGTGGGAAATTGTTATTCTCCAGTCCAGTATGTGACCAGTGCTAAAATTGCTGCAATTAGTTTTTGGCTTTTAATATGGGGAACGAGCGATCTAATTTAAATGAGCAAAGCAATTGCATTTGTTGATTAGTGTCGGATTCTTCTTGTTCACGAGGCTATCGACAATTTAAATTCGAGGAGCCTATCTTGGGTTGGATGATCGACAATGATTAACCCAGTAAATATGAACTCAAAGAGTGGTCCCAATAATTTTTTAATTAATGTAAAATAATCGTTACATATGATTGTTTGCCGATTGTAATATTCTCCGAGGTGCAGGCCTCTGAAACGACAAAGTAAACATACTAGATTCCACAAAAAGACGGCAAAAGGTCATGAAAACTTGGTCAATCCTCTATATCCATGTTAATTTATATGTATAATGTATCTATCTAGGAATGTATAAACAGAGTGATCATTCTGGTGTATATAAAGAATGGAATATCTATCTTGTTATATCAATTGTGTTATTGTTCAAAAACTCCATTTCCAGTGACTCCACACCCGAATTCAAATGGGGAGGACTTTCCTCAACTTATCTATTCTCATCATCTCCCATTTTTCTATGGTTGCTTTCTCCATGAAAATAAACACCCTACTTACAGACCAATCGGCTCTTCTTGCACTAAAAGACCATGTTGTCCATGATCCTCAAAATGTTTTGGCGACTAATTGGTCAGTTTCTACTCCTGTTTGCAACTGGATTGGTGTAAGTTGCGGATCCAAACACCCAAGAGTGAGAGCTCTAGACCTTAGAGGGTTGGGACTCGTAGGCACCCTTCCTCCCCACTTGGGGAATTTATCATTCCTTTCTCTTCTTTACCTCACAAACAATAGTTTCCATGGCAGATTACCTGTCCAATTATCCAATCTGCAACGCCTGAAATATTTAAGCCTCAGTAACAACAGCTTCAGTGGAGAAATCCCATCATGGTTGGGATCATTAACTGAGCTTCGAAGGTTGTATCTGTACCGTAACAACTTCAACAGCTCCATCCCATTGTCTTTAGGCTATTTGCCAAAGCTAGAGATGTTGAGCTTGTATGGAAACCAGATTTCAGGTTCAATACCCCCCTCCATCTTCAATATATCTTCCTTGCAAAAAATAGACCTTAGCGAAAATATGCTCTCTGGTTCCATACCCTCTGTTTCACCTGGTTTGCCAAAGCTAGAGATGTTGATCTTGTATGGAAATCAGATTTCAGGTTCAATACCCTCCTCTATCTTCAATATATCTTCGCTGCAAAAAATAGATGTTAGCGAAAATATGCTCTCTGGTTCCATACCCTCTGTTTCCCGTGGTTTGCTTTCGCTATATGGCATATATTTCTACACCAATAATCTCACTGGTCATATTCCAAAGGATATGTTTGATCATCTTCCGAATTTGAAGGAACTGGCCTTGAGTTTTAACCTGCTTTCTGGTAGAATTCCAGCCAGCTTATTCAAGTGCAAAGAGTTACAAATTCTAACTCTTTCAAATAACCAATTGGAGGGAAGTCTACCTACAGAGATTGGGAATTTGAGTATGCTTCAATTCTTCTATTTTGGTGTGAACCACTTTGGAGGTAATGTACACTGTGCTTTATCTAATCTGCAACGCCTGAAATATTTAAGCCTCAGTAACAACAGCTTCAGTGGAGAAATCCCATCATGGTTGGGATCATTAACTGAGCTTCGAAGGTTGTATCTGTACCGTAACAACTTCAAGGGTGTCATTCCATTCTCTTTATGCTATTTGCCAAAACTAGAGATCTTGGGCTTGTATGAGAACCAGATTTCAGGTTCAATACCCTCCTCCATCTTCAATATATCTTCGCTACAAGCAATAGATCTTGGAAATAATATGCTCTCTGGTTCCATACCCTCCGTTTCGCGAGGTTTGCTTTCGCTATATTCCATTGCTTTCGCCTTCAATAATCTCACTGGCGATATTCCAAAGGATATGTTTGATCATCTTCCGAATTTGAAAGAGCTATACTTGAATGATAACTTGATTTCTGGCAGAATTCCAGCCAGTTTATTCAAGTGCAATGAGTTGCAAGTTTTATTCTTAACAAATAACCAATTGGAGGGGATTATACCAATAGAAATTGGGAATTTTAGTATGCTTCAAATCTTCGCTATTGGTTACAACCACTTTCAAGGTAATGTATACAAACCATTTTCAAGTGTTTTTTTTTCATTCCAAAGTGCTTTGAGAATGTGAAAAGAAGTGATGCTTTCTTGAGTTGATGAATATAATAACTAAGATTGAAAAACGTGAACTTATTTATTACACTGAATAAAACAGTTTAAAATTTTCAAATAAAGATAGAAGAATAAACAGAAAAAAAAAATGAGATCTCATATGACGCGAAGGAAATATTGTTAATGGTGCTTTATTTAATTTATTGTAATAATTCTTGCTAGTAGATGAGTTATAATTTTGATATGTGAATTTTATAATTGCAGGAGAAATTCCTAGAGAAATTGGAAATTTAACTCTTCTCACCGCAATTGAGTGCCAGGTTAACAATTTAACAGGTGAATGAATAAAAGATAAGTAATTTACTTCCAAATAATTTTTCATAACTTAAAATCTTCTCTTTTTAACATAAAAGGACTAATTTCTACTAGTAAATGTAACATTATCTGTTTTAAGTGATTCATAATCATTTGGAAGTAAATTATTTCTCTTTTATTAATAAACTGTTTTATTCTTTATGATTTCATTAAATATTTTTTTATTCTAAATTTGTTCCAATTTTTTAAAAAATCATTATAAAATTACATAAACTACATTAATAGTTGCAATAACTCTGTAAAAACAAATTTATTTTAGATTCGTATTTGAGGATAGAAGTCAATATAATTAATAACTCAAATGGGTATACTAACCAAAATGGTTAGAGAAACATAAAATGAGTCTCTAATAAGTACCGAATCAATATACGGTCAATAAATTTTTGAATAGTCTTAAGGTGATTATAAGTAGTATATGTTCATACATATTCTTAACTTGTTGACAAACAAAGCACACCTTGTAGACAAAGTGATTTGAATCTAAGTCTCCTAGGATGAACATTATCTGTTTTTCCATTGAGACCACTTATTGGATTCAATATACGATCAATAAATTTAGTTTCTTCATAGATTATACAAGTGCATTGAACCTACATTATTCTTCATAAATAAAACATTTACATTGTGTTGACTAATTGAATGATGTTCACGTACAATGTGACTGATTAAATATAATACATACCCCTAATAGAATCATATTTTACTAAGTTGTCCTATTTATATTTGTAATTTTATAGAATTATTAATTTATAATATTGAAGGGACCATAAATTTATATAAGGGTCTTCCGGAAAATTATTATCTTATTAATTTATCGGAATTATTAATTTATAGAAGATTTATTGTATATGAACATCTACTAGCTTGTAATTATCTTTAGACTATTCAAATAAAAGAGTATACAAGTGCATTAAAAAGACTTTTTTTTAATGTTCATATTTGTCTCATATCTTGTTTGATAAATTTTATGGCAGGCACAATACCACATGAGATTGGCAACCTCAAGAATCTAGGATACCTGAATTTGCAAGTTAACAATATTGCTGGTTCAATTCCTCCACAAGTATTTAATATTACAACTCTGATGACTTTTTCTTTGGCATCAAATCGGCTCTCTGGCCATCTTCCATCAAACATGGGCCGTTGGCTTCCAAATCTAGAAGGACTATATCTTGCTCTAAATCACCTCGTTGGTCCAATTCCAATATCTATTTCCAATGCCTCTAAGCTTACTATTCTTGATATGTCAAATAATTACTTTTCAGGGTCTGTTCCTGACACTCTTGGTAATCTAAGAAATCTAAAGCTTCTCAACCTGGCGACAACTAACTTGACTTCATCAGGAATGAGCTTTCTGTCTTCTTTGACAAACTGTAAAGGCTTGGAATTTTTGGTTTTCCACAACAACCCTTTGATTAGTGGTGAACTTCCAGGTTTGGTAGGAAATCTCTCAGGTTCTCTACAGAAGCTCTCTGCTTTTGCATGTAACATCAGCGGTAGCATCCCGAGTGAAATTGGCAACTTAAGTCGCTTGATAAACATCCAGCTACACAGTAATAAATTGACAGGAAACATTCCTTCTACAATTGCAAGATTAAAAGAGCTGCAAAGTCTTTCTCTTTGGGACAACGAGTTAGAAGGGTCCATCCCATCTGAGTTATGTAATCTAAACAACTTGGCTTTCTTGTTCTTAATGAGTAACAAGTTGTCTGGACCAATACCTGCTTGCTTGGGTAATCTCATCTCTTTGAGGAACCTATATCTTGGCTCCAATATGTTTTCTTCCTCAATACCTTCAACCTTGACAGGGCTTAAAGACCTCCTGATCTTGAATTTGTCTTCGAATTCTCTAAGTGGTGCACTTCCAATTGACATTGGAAAGTGGAAAGTTTTAACGTATATGGATTTGTCGAACAATCAGTTCTCGGGTGATATCCCAAATGGGGTTGCAGATCTCAAAGACCTCGTTCACTTTTCCCTATCCAATAACAGAATCACAGATTCTATTCCTCAGTCATTCGGTGATTTATTGAGTCTGGAATTCTTGGACTTGTCAAGAAATAATCTATCCGGGGAAATTCCCAAAACGTTGGAGAATCTCCATTATCTCAAATATTTCAATGTCTCTTTTAATAGACTTCGAGGAGAAATTCCCAAAGGAGGATTATTTGGAAACTACTCAATTGAATCATTTGAGGGGAATGAAGCATTGTGTGGTGCACCTCAACTTCATGTTCCAATCTGCAAACCTGTTAGGAATTCCAAGGCAGGAGCTAAGCTCGTAGAATATGTAACACTTCCAATTGCCTCTACAATTTTGGCGGTGGCTTTAATTATCGTTATCTTGAGAAGAACGAAAAGGAAAGACAAGTTACCAACTCAAGAAAAGATTTTACCTTTAGAAACATGGAGACGAGTTTCATATCATGACCTTCATCAAGCTACTGATGGGTTCAATCAAGACAAATTGCTTGGTAATGGGAGTTATGGTTCTGTATACCAAGGGGTTCTCTCAGATGGGTTGATGGTTGCTGTCAAGGTCTTCAAGTTGGAGTTAGAAGGAGTGTTTAAGAGCTTTGATGTTGAATGCGAAGTTCTCCGTAATACTCGTCACCGAAATTTAATCAAAGTCATTAGTAGTTGCTCTAATGATCATGATTTCAAAGCCTTAGTGCTTGAGTTCATGCCTAATGGGAGTCTTGATAAATGGTTGTATTCCAATCACAGTTCTTTGGATATCCTACAAAGGTTGAACATAATGATAGATGTTGCATCTGCGCTGGAATATCTCCATCATAGTAATGCAACACCCGTGGTGCATTGTGATTTAAAACCCAGCAATGTTCTATTAGATAAAGATATGGTTGCACACTTGAGTGATTTTGGCATTGCGAAACTCCTATGTAAGGAGGATTCAGTGATACAAACCATGACCATAGCAACAGTTGGATATATGGCACCAGGTGAGATTTCTATTTAAACTCCATTTTCTTCCTTTAAAATATGTCAATGTAGCATGTGGATAAGGGAAGGGATAATATGTATTAATACTTGAATTTTAGACCTATTGAATATCACTTCCGAAGGAGGCGTGTAGATTAAGTTCAAATACAATTCTAGCATTCATGATTCATGCATATAACATTTACTTTTCACAATCAACATATCTTTGAATATTGATGATGTTCTTGTAAATTCGTACACAGAGTATGGAATTGAAGGAATTGTTTCAACAAAAGGTGATGTGTATAGTTTTGGTATTCTTATGGTGGAAATCATCACAAGAAAAAAGCCCACGGATGAAATGTTTGGAGGGGAAAGAAGCTTGAAGAGTTGGGTGAAAGAGTCGATATCATCTCCGCTAAATCAAGTTGTAGACACCAATTTGTTGAGCACTACTGGGAGGGATTGTTCAGCTGCCAACAATTGTGCCTTATCCATCTTGAATGTTGGCTTAGAATGTTCAGCAGAATCACCAAATGAAAGGCCTGATATGAAAGAGATTCTTACGAAATTAATGAAGATCAAAGTCAAGTTATTAAAGGATATTGAACTGGTTCAACGAACAGGCAGTCATTGAATTATCTAAAATAAACCTGGTGAGCGGTAATCCTTCCATTCTGCCTTGGATTGGATGCAATTTGTGGTGTTTAAAGCCGTTGATCTTTGTTGTAGCTGCTTTGTAATGTTAGATTTGTCCATCTACAATGATGCTCCTTATGCAATTCAACTTCTAGTTATCCAAAATATTTCCTTAGTTTAATATTGTATTCTTTTTGTGGGAAGGCATAGATCTCCTTCAAATTAAAAAAAAAAATTGGTTGTCTAGGGGTGTAAATGAACCGAGCTTAAACGAAGAAGATTTTGTTCATGTTTATTTATTTATTTATTTATGGAGGTGTTTGTGTGGGAAATTTTAAAATGAGACACTCTTAGAGTGGGGTTAAAATGATGCGGATTTACACAAATTCTTACTAGATTGGCAAAGATTTGTGCAGTTACATAAACCCTTTACAATCTACACAAATTCTTATCAAAATGGTAAGAATTTAGGTTATAGTATAAGAAGGCAAAATCTACACAAATTCTTACCAAGTTGATAAGAATTTATGTAGTTACACAAATTATTTTGACCACCGAAATAAAAACAATTTATATAATTACACATTTAATCCTCCACATTTACAATTTTTTATTTCTTCTTCATCTAACTCAATCTCTAATTTTCTACTATATTAATCCTCAATTCACGTCGTATATTATAATCAATCACCATATATATTTATGTTTCAAATAATGTTTGTAATCCTCAACTCAGAAATTTTAATCTTTCAAAAAATCTCGAACATTTAAAAATTTTACAAAGCAGTCCTCAAATCTTTAAAATTACCCAAACCCCCAAATCGCCTCCGCTTCCACCATCGATTTGGGGGTTTGGGTTTGGATAATTTTAGAGATTTAATGGATGTTTTGTAAAATTTTCAAAATTTCTGGATTAAAGATTAAAAATTTTGAGTTTTTTTTTCATTATATTGATTTTAGAAATGAAAAATAGTGTCACATGTCGAGCATTGATTGATTGGTAATTTTTTAACACCCCTTTAACGGTCTGACACCTAAAATTATAACGGTTGAAACTTTGGGCACATATTTTTACAAAAAAAAATACTTTAGGCACCTAAAGTTCAAAAAGGTATACTTTAGGCACCTATTTTCATTTAAGTCTTTCGAATATGCTATGTAAACAATGTTGCACGTAAATTGGGCATTATTTTGTACTGAACCATATTAAGAATTACAAACATTATTTGAAACATGGATATATACAGTGATGAATTATAATATACGGTGTGAATTGAGGATTAATATAATAGAAAATTAAAGATTGAGTTAACTGAAGAAGAATATGGAAGATTATAACACCCTAGGATTTGTGGTAAAAAAAAGGGAAAAGAAAAGAAATTGGTGTTGTTATCGAGTTTTGAACCCTTAACCCTTTGCTTGGTGAACCAAGCCTCTGCCAACTGAGCTAAGGTTAAATCTTGGTTTCCATTCAGCCCAGATAAATTTTGAATGATGTTCCCTGGTCTAAATCGAGTTTTAATTAGCCTAACAACCCCCTAGTGCATCGAATATGAGTCTAAAGAAATATCGGGAGTTCTAGAATACTCTTTGACCCTTCATCTCCCCTAAATCACCATTCGGCTTCTGCTCCGATCTCTGGCCACCGACCTATCGTGGCGTGCACCGTCGTCACCTACCCGTTCGTCGTCGTACCCCAACATTGTTGGGGTATGCCCAAAGACCAATCATATGATGATTGAATAGACATACTATTTTACTAGATTTATCAAGTAATGGCATTACCGTTATTATCATTTGGTATGTTTCTGTGCATCAAACTAACCATTGGATAATAATGTCCATACGATAATAGGATTATTGTTAAATAGAATCCTTAGTCGAATTTTATTACGGGTATGGACAGTGATAATATATAAAGACTAATATGTGGTTGATTGATAACAAGTGTTGTAATTAACATAGAAATGTCAAAATCAACACATAAGTATTTGTTAGAGAACAACATACTGGATTGACCCGCTATGAGCATGTTTCTTGGGTAATTATGTGACAGTCACAACATTGCTCATGATAAACATATGTATAATCCTCAGACTTGAAATCAACATGATTTCAACATAAAGATTTATGTATTTTGACATAGTCAAACGTGTGTCGTAACTGACTACATTATAAAGACTGATGATTAGATACATGATGACCTATGTAGTGAAATATGGTTGATCAAGAAAGGATTTGTCCCTCCTGCATAATGGGAGAAATATCTTTGGCCACTTGATTGAGTGAGATTAGAAAATGCATGGCCATGCTCGAATATTATGATATGAGATATCATAGAGATTCGTTTATAATAATCTACTCATGACATCAAGAAACACTAGATGGACAACGCAAGTGTGACTAACCTATGACTTGTGTTCATCTAAGATATAAAGGACAAAGGGATAAAATACATAAAGAAAGTTTATTCAGGAATTAGGAAAGTCAAACCATGACTTCATGCAACTTAGGTAGCAATGATGTATTGCTAGATGCCATTCATTGTTTGTAAAATTAGAACAATTCTAATTTTGCTACTAACGTTGCATGAACCTACAAGGGTCACACCCTTCGAATGAAACGAATAGAAATTGGAAATCATACTCCCTATTTTAGGGAGGTTGCCAAAAATCCCCTATGGGATAGGGGAAATCAGTAATTTCCTTAAATGGGAATAATATTGGATAAATATTGTATTTATCAAATATTATTTAGAGGATGGAAAATATTTAGAGACTTAAATATTATAGAATAAGATTCTAGAAATTTAAATATATATTGGAATTTATATAATGTATATTTAATTCCAAGTTTATGTAGAATTAGATTCTACATAATTAAAAATATATATTTAAACATATTTAAATCCAAGTAAAGATAGAATGAGATTCTATATAACAAAAATATATATATTTAGATTAAATATAATGTATATTTAAATCCATGTTTTATGTAGAATAAGATTCTACATAATTAAATATATATATTATTTAATATTATTAAATATAATGTATATTTAATATAAACCAATTTCAAGTAGAATTAGATTCTATGAATTTTGGTTGAACTTGGATTTAAGGAATTCAACTAGAATTAAGTCTCTGAATACTATTTAAAGGGACAAGGGCTAGCAACCAAATTATCCCTCTTCCTCCTCTTGAAGATTTCGACAACACCCCGAGGGATTCCCCATTGGAATTCGACATATCCCAGAAAGCTCTCTGAGAAGCTGTTCGATATTTTCTGGTGTTCTACTTGCCCCTGGAAAATCCTTGAAGGTTCCCATGTTCGAATCCAAGTCCCGGTTGAACCCCTGGTCGATTTTAGACTCCCTCAGGAATCCCTAGAGGGATTTCGACTTCTCCTTGGAAGCTGTTCAAACCTGACGAAATTTATCCCTAAGTGTTAGGGAGGCGGAAACTTTGTTCGTTTTGTTCGGGTGGACTCTGTAGAGGTCGTTGCGAACCTGTGACGATTCCAGTTTTTCTTGACGTGGTTATTCCGACATACCGTCGGTTTTCTAGTTTCTAGAGTTTTAAAAGGTAACTCTTCATCTTTTCACCCCGGATTCGTTCCTGTACATGGATCCTGGCTGGATTACGTCGGATTAATTTTTCCGCTGCGCCACGGGGCGTGCCGACGTGACCCAACAAACATGACCCCGGTCACCACTCGCAGAAATACCCATCCGTTCACCGTAAAATCCCGTTGTAAGATTCGTCGAGAAGTGAGAGTTGCTCCTCGTTTTTTAGCTTCTCCGACCGATCTCGCCATTGGTTCTTCACGTGGCCGCTAGATCTGAGCTCCCCGCACCGCGGCGAGCAAAACCAAACCGGTCGATCGGCTTACCGACACCGACAAGGGCGTCATCGGAGCTTCGTCGAATCCCGCCATCTCGGCTTCATTTTGGATTCGTGGCATCTGGGTCTCCAGCGACCGACCGACAAAAACTTCATCGGTGGGGTAAGTAGGCCGGGTTTATTGGCCCAATTCTTTTCGAACCGGTCCAAACCCGAATCGAGCCCATCAACTCGACCCGTGTCTGACATGACCCAAACCCGTATCCGACCCAAATCGATCCAACCCGTCAGCCGAGTTAGCTCAGTGAGTCAGCCGAGTCAGCTCAGTGAGTCAGTCAAGTCAGCTCAGTGAGTCAGCCGAGTCAACTCAATTAACCTCTACCCGTTGACGTCAGCGTTGACTCTGACCCCGTTGACTGTTGACCTGCTGACGTGAGCGTTGACCTGCTGGCGTCAATGTTGACTTTGACTGTTGACTAAAAAGTCAACTTTTCCGAAAACTTCTATTCTATGTTTTTCGACGTCCTAAGTCCGTTTCACAAAATTTTGACCCGAGAGCCTCCGAATTTGACCTTGAACCCGAACTTGTATATGTATTTAATTATTTAGTTAATGGTATTGTGAATAAGGACTGAAATGAGGATTTTATGTGATTGAAGGTACTCACAGTTCCTTACGTACGAATTGTTACGAGACGTCAAATCTGGGTTCGAAAGTGTTCGGATGTCAATTTCAAGGATCGATCGATATAACAATGATTTAAGGTAATACAATACTACCTCTTATATGCTTTATGAACATGTTGATATCCGGTTAACGCATGCATACTTATGATGAAGTGTATTGTAAACTCTGCATAAGCCAAATCAAATACGAGAAATAATTATGGAAATTATTAAAACCTAAATATTTGAATAAGTATATTAATAGACCAGAAGTATCGAAAGTTCTAATAGTAATAAATAATACAGTTAAATCCGCAACTCGATCAATAGTGTCTAAGAATCAATGCCCAGAATATGGAGTAAGGGATATTGGATATGAGATTACAAAAATTGCCCTTGAGGTATAAGAATGACTAAATTGCCCCTAATAAAGGAAGTGACCCGAAATTTGCATCCGACCTGATTGAAAAATTACCCTACCTAAGATGTATGTTCTAATGGAAAAGACTTCGGCATCATTATTCAAATGCGTGCGATACTAAAAGAAACTTGGATTTTCCCCCGAGCTCTGTATAACACATGAAGGTATAATACATGAAGGTGAATTTACTGGAAATATCATTGTATTTCTGAGCCGATCCTTACGACATTAATGAATGAATTCATTAGAATGATCGTAATGACCAAAAAGACTATAATACCCTCGAGCACCGAAATTCTTAATTAATCAGAATGACAATTATACCCTCAAGTTCTAAAATGAATAAACCGCCTGTAAGGGCCAAATGGATTTGAACAACTTAATCTCTACCGAGTACGTAAATGATGGGGGTGCTAAATAGTAAAATTGACAAAAATGGTGGATTTGTCCCAATTTCCAAAATGACCGAAATGCCCTCTTGAGTTAAATAGGCAGTTATGCATTTGATGAAATTTTGGGATTTCTAATAAGACTTTAAGGGCTAAAGTGCCCCTAAGTGTTAGGAAGCACACTCATGTATGTCCATCACTCGTGATGTCAATGTAAGGTAGGAAGATGCGCATGGAATATATGTTTGATTACTCAAAGCTAAGCCTTATAGTGAAGTATGAAGGCGACCGATCAGACATATGATACAATCGATGTCAAGTTATGATACATGCAAATTGCTCACATTTTAATGTTGGTGAGTACTGCCAGGTTAGGATATGCTGCTTTAAATGAATTTTAGAGGCTTGATAAACCATTGGAGCCCCTAAGCATTACAATAGTCATTTTGTTATGATCGTGTTATATTATAAAATTTCAATGCTAGTCAAATAACTAAAATACCCCGTTGGCCAAAATGGTTGGAGTATCCCTGGAAATATCTGATAACCTGAAAGATCTTGATACAAAAATTCTTGAATGCCTTGTTAGAAAAACTGATGACCAAACAAAATTCTCGAGTTCTGTGAATCACTGCTTATTCATTACCAATATAATTTACCAAATGCCCATGAGCGTTGAAATGACCATAATGCCCTCGTGGGCTTAAATGATTGAATCGTTCATGATATATCTGAATTCAAAGAATCTAATGTATAAACTATTGAAATGTTTGATTTGAGGCGAAGGTACGAATCCTATTTAATAGAGACCTCATTTTTTAAATTCGTTTAAAGTGCCAAAAGTTCAATGTGTGCTAGATTCAGTTGTATGTGTTGCATGATCATTACACATTAGTAAATAATCTAATGATTTAATTATGAACGATGATATGCTTGATGAAATGATGAACTAGATAGATGATATCATACTCTGCCTACTCGTTGTATGTCCACTCGGTCAATATACATGATATGTAATTGTGCTATGTGGTTGTTTGATCTTTGATAATATCATATGTTTGTCTGATATAATCGGTAGTTTAATCTATTAGCTTGATCTATGATGGTACACTCTGTCTGCATGGTGAATGATAATATTGTCTACTCTGCTCAATGGTATGCCCATTTATCTGTCAAAAGCATGAATATTCTGTTTCTGATACTCGGAATAGAATATGTATGTCATATGTATTTTGTTACTCATGTCTGGAATCTGAATACCGATTGTTATCTAGGGTATACTGTTCAGTTATATTATGAAGTCTCTGTCGGTATAGCCCTGATCCAGCTGGTAAATCCTTATGGACTCAAGGTCTCCCCTTGGGTAGGTTCCGATGCTTTAGCACAGGTAAATCCTTATAGACCTAAGGCAGCCCCTTAGGTGGCACTTATGCCCATCAGGCCTAGGGTAAGTCCCTATGAATGCAGTTCTGGGGGACTGCATATTGGTGTAAGGTTAGAGGGTAGTTACTAGTAAACCCTTGTATGAACTTGAATATTTGCATTGAATTGTTATGTGTTCGTCTGATATGAATGATATGTACTTATGCATGTTGATTTGCACTCATAGGAACACACTAGGCTTCTTGATTCAATACACTCAATTCACCACCCTTCCGACTCTCTAAATGTTAAGCTCTCATTTGATACCTAGCGATTGAATTCAGAACAAATCGTGTTTCCCTTATGTACGCTATATTGAAATAGCGAGTCGCATGGAGTTTGTTGCTGCATGGAATATCATGACATCATGCCTACCATATATATGCATGTGCTTATAGCATATTTTTGGTAGTTTTGTATTACTGAGCTTTTCCCAAGCTCATGTTGTTTTTACCATCTCAGGGAAAAAGATCAGACATGTTGCACCTATCAACGTCGGTATGGGAGTTTCTTCGGCTTGCTCGTGGAGTATGGTATCTGTGTAACTAGGGGGCATGTGTGTCACGTCTTGTGTTATATATATATGAGTCTGAAACTTGTTTTCGCAACATGTATCATGGTTTTTTTATTGTCTGAATGATTTTTGAAATTGTGTTTTAATTCAATTTGATCTATGAGTTTAACGATTTAGCAATTTGTTACTTGAAAATTTAATGTGGGTCACTTCTGTGACCCTAATGTGACTTCCTAGGATCCGTTGTAACGCATAGGTGGGTCTAGGGGTTACAAAGATGGTGGAAGAATGAAGAAATAAAAACTCGACTAAAAAATTCAAAATAAAGTTTGAATTATAAAATAGAAATTCCAATAACTCGATTTTTTTAGTAGTTAGTGGACTAAATTTTTAAGTTCGAGTTATTAAATAGGAGCAATTTGGGCACCTAAGTTTCAAAGGGTATACTTTGGGCACCTATTTTTCATCTAAGCATTTATAATATTATTGTACTAATTGATTGTAAAATTTTAGGATTGAAAAATGAATTTTTCAAAATTTAAGGGTGAAATTATAAAGAAACATTTTTATTAGTGACTATAATGTTTATTTTTTTAAATTGAGGAGAAAAAAATGTACATGAGATAAATTTTAATGGCTATTGCAGTAATTTATCCTTATTTTTTCGTTAATTAATTCCGCCACATCAGCAATCCGTTAGGGGACTAACGGACTATAACGTCGGAGTAACCAAGTCTTTACACATCGAAAACGTAGATGACCACTTATTGGCACTTTTGAAAAGTGGTGACTAAATCTGTAAAAACGGAAAACGAAAGTGACCCCTGCAGTAGTTTACCTTTTTTAAAAGAAAGGATTGATTTTTATAGTTTTCCTTTTTTTTTTCATTCGGCTCTAAGTCCATGTCAATTCCCCAAAATGCCCTCATCATTTCTCTCTAACCCCTCATCTTCCCCTCCCTCGTCCTCTCCGCCTAACGAGACTCCTTCATCCGACGACATGTGGAATTACCTTCTCGTCCCCATCCTCCTCTACCTCTCCAAAGATCTCCCCCTTGCTAAAGCTCAAACTTCCACTGGACTCCTCCTCCCGAGTCAACGCGGCGATGGCTTGTCCGCCGATTCACTGAGTTCTTCCTCCCCGAGTTGCACGGTTCTTGACCCGAAGCTATATTACCGGCCGGTGATCGGGATTCTTACTCATCCAGGAGACGGCGCGTTGGGGAGGCTGAACAATGACACGAACGCTTCGTACATAGCTGCGTCGTACGTGAAGTTCGTGGAAGCAGCCGGGGCTCGCGTGATTCCTCTTATATATAATGAGCCGGAAGAGATTCTTTTCGAGGTAATCACGATGCTTCTTTCCTTCTAAAGGCTGAATTTTGACTTGTGTAGTTGGTTGTTTGACGTTTGTTTTTTTTAAATAATTAGATAGTTTGTCTCTATTTTTGGAAAATTAAATTCCTGGTTTTTGGTTTAGAATCTTAGTTCACTTATATGCTCAAAAAATCGTCATTTCCTTTCATTTTAGCTAAAATATTAGTTAATAATCACAAAGTTAGGCCGCTTCAGGAATACCAGTTGTTACAATCTTGTTGTTCTCTATGCAAATGATTGGTTTTTAGCTTAGATACATTTTTGTGGATTTTTTTTGGGTATTTCCTTTAGCTTCTTAATATATGAAGAGATATTTTGATTGCCTATTCATTTCATTTTCTCACTTTCATTTGCTCGACTAGACAATTGTATGATGCTAAATTACCTGATTTAGCTTTATTGTTATCTAGCTGAGTCTTCTCCACCATTGTATTGCAGAAGCTTGAACTGGTTAATGGCGTGCTTTTTACAGGCGGGTGGGCTAAATTCGGCTTGTACTTTGAGGTGGCTCAAAAAATTTTCAAGGTAATTTGTGTTTGTATTTGTTTGTCACTTGGTTTTATGAAATCAACACCAAGTATAGGCAAGAGACTGGTGTTAACAAGCGAGTCTTCTATTTCTTCATGTTATTTTCTATTGTTTATATTTCTAATTTCCCCTGGCTTATTGAGGGAGAAAAAGATCAAAATTTAGTTTTTCCCTTTACACTTTGATTGCCTGTAATATTTGCATATAATTTATTTATCTTTTTTTTTTCTGCAGAAAGTTATAGAGAAGAATGACAGGGGAGACCATTTCCCATTATATGCCACATGTTTGGGTTTTGAACTTTTAACAATGATTATCAGCGAAGTAAGCACTGTTGCATTATCTGACCTCTTCTCTTTTATTTTACTCTCTTTCCTTGACGTGGTTAACTTTTGTTCACTATGCTGTACTTGGCACTCTGTACTATTTGCATATAATTCGTGTCTCATGGCAATATAACAAAATAAGAGGTTTCAAATTTCTTGATTTAAGGAACTTTGTAGTTTGAATTTGTGAGAGATTACTCTTGGCCCACTTGGCTAAACAATGCCAATCATTGATGTTCGCCTTATTGCAGTATTCGATCTGTTTGGATTTAATGGTTACATTGTTTGTGGCATCCCATCCAAACCAATGGCCGACCTTGTTGGAAAACATTTTATGATGGATTTGATCACCTCTTGGTTTTATAGCAATCACTTCATTTCAAATTAGCTTAATTCCATTCATGTCACTTTATCTGATTATTTATTTTACTTTTGGATTTTCTTTGCTGAATTATAAAAGGATTAACAAAGTCTTGTTTTGCATACATTTTTTCTTCTGGCTGGCAGGACAAAAATATTCTTGAACCATTTGCTGCATCAAATCAGGCCTCTAGTCTGCAATTTGTGCAAAACGTTAATATTGAAGGAACAGTATTTCAAAGGTACATAACCTTTATTACCTTTCAGAGTACCTACATAATGTTTTATTTTGATTTCATTTTTCTAATAATGATTTGCTCAAATTATATATTTCAAATATCTAACCTTTCAATCAGTAGCAGAGGAGAGGTGATTTTAAGCTGAATTTGTAGTTTGGTCCTAGTTGCAATCATATTTTGATCGTCTAGAAAGATGTTGTCAAAAACTTTCTACTGAGTCCAACCTGGTTGAGGTCTGTTTTGTTAGGAGCTTATGTGATTTCTTATAATCTGTGTAATTATATATGTTAATTGCTCTAGTCAGTGGATACACTTTTACAGCTTCTTAGTTTCTCTTTTTGCAGATTTCCTCCAGCTTTGCTGCAAAAGCTAGAAACAGATTGCTTAGTGATGCAGAACCACAAGGTGAGTCTCATTGGTTCCTTTCATTGATAGTTTAAATCAGTTGCACAATTTTTTTTATTAAATAGAAAGGTATTATATTTTCATGCCAAGATTCGAACCCATTACAAGATGTGACAATATGAGCATCCTTAGCCACTAGGTCAATTAGTGGATCTCGGTCCCACAATTTTTTCCTTGTAGTCTTTTGCTTCTCTAGCATCACCTCTCTGGTTCATTCCTAAAACCATGAACTGATAATGAATGTAACTCCCTAAACCCGCCTATGCGTTAATACGGATCCTAGGAAGTCACATTAGGGTCACCGGAGCGACCCACGTTAAAATTTCAAAATAAACAATTTGCTAAACTATTTAAAATCATAAATCAAATTTTGAATTAAAATATAATTTTAGAAAAGCATTCAGACAATGAAACAATACTATGATACAAGTTACTAATACAAGTTTCAGACTCGAATATAAATCAAAACGTGACATACATGCCCCCTAATTATACAGATACCATACTCTGCAAGCAAGTTGAAGGAACTCTCATACCGACGTTGATAGCTGTAACATGGTCGATCTTTTAACCTGTGAAGGTAAAAACAACATGAGCTTCAGGAAGCTCAATAATACGAAACTACCAAAAGAAGCTTCATGTCACACGTAAGTATTAGATGTCTAACTCAGGTAATCAGAAGGGACATAGATTTCGAAAATCCAGCTAGAGAGTTTAGGGTGTTCTATCAGTTACAGATCAAGAATGATAGACAGAATATTTCAAACAACAATAGGGTTTGACTGAGGCTAGAGAGGGAACAGGGAAAACTAAGTATCAACATAACTACCCTCCAACTACATCGATATGCAGTTCCCCAGAATTGCATCCATAAGGACTTACCCTAGGCCCAATGAGCATAGGAGCCAACCTAAGGGGCTGCCTTAGGTCCATAAGGTATTACCTGTGCCGAAGCATCGGAACCTACACAAGGGGAGACCTCAGGTCCATAAGGAATTACCAGCGCTGAACCTGTAGAGACTTCATAACATAACCCAAAAGTATCCCAATTTGAATAATTTAGTGAATACAGACTGAGTAGTAATCGTACATGTAATTTTCAGAGTATTAGAAATCAGAGAGCATGCATTACAGATCAGATACAAATGTATATAATTTAGCTAGACATAATTTATGATTCGATTCAAAGATAAGATTAGTTTCAGATCAGAGAGGATATACTTGTGCAATAAACACTATGGTTCAGTTCATTTTTATGAGACACTTGGTAATTATCAAAAGAAGATCATTCGACGATTTGGGACTGACTATAGAACGGGGTCCCTACAAAAAGGGAAGTTCGGTGATAATGGATCAAACCAAAGGGTCAAAAGTTGATGTATCGAGATCATTGAGATTTTAGATATATCGTGATAAATTCAAACATTAAAGCTTACGAGGGTGAAATGGTCATTCAAACCTTCAATGGTAATTTGGTAATTTAAATCAACAAGGTAAGGACAGTGATGTGCATGATTCAAAAATTCTAGTTGTTCATCCAGTTTTCGAGTCCCTTCGAAACGATCAAAACTCATTAACACAATGTTATTATTTAACCGGGTGGGTACACCTTAAATATTCATTTCTCAGAACCGACTAAAATGTATAACCGAAAAGCTCGCCATCATCAACCTTCCGTTGAACTTACCACGAGCATTCAAATGTATATTCGAGCGATATATACCAAGTATTCGAACCTGCGCAATACACCCGAACTCAATCCATAAGATTGATCGTACACTTAAATACATTTCTCTTACCGTTAACCATGTATTTCCCCCAAATAGATCGAATGTCTTCATATGGTATTCATCCCAATTCACATATGTATATAAAAAAGACTAGCAACCACGAGTCGTGTATTACCGCTTTCAGAGCCTCACACTTGTTTAACTTTATCGGTATTTCATAATCTGAGTCTTAGGGGTATTTTTGATCCTTCCAAATATTCATTCGATTCGATTCTCGGGGGTACATCCATCATTATGGTTAATTCAACATCTAGTGCCCGAGGGTATTTTCAGCCTTTTAGTCATTTCAAACAATTCAACTTTTACTCCTCTTAGATTAATCTAGACATACGAATAGTTGTTCGTAGTATTATCTTCGGAGATTTATTCAAAACTCGGGAAGAGCTTAGCACTTTGCAATTTTAAAGGTTTAGGCTTCGTTAACATAACTTTCGAAGCAAAATTGAGGTTTTCGGATGAATCGATTGTGTTACCGGATCTAGTGAAGATTTCTAGATCGCTTTCATTAACATAGGTATTTTTTTGTCCTTCTTATACACCAAGGCACCTTTGCCATTTTGCAACCAAACATTGTGATTATTTCATTCTTTAATCATGAAATAATCTGAATTCGATGTTTCGAGGTGAATTGTTTTACCGATTAACCATCGAACTTGTATTACTCATCGATTATCAATTCCTTATTCGCATCATTCAAATCTCATTCAAAATAATTATAGAACTCCAGATCTTTCCAAATTATAAATTTTTCTCAATCAAATGTACCACACTTATCTGATTTATTATATTTAAATTTTGTATTTGATTCGACTTGAGTAGCGTTAACGATATACTTCATTATTAGAATGCGCACATCAATCGAATGTCGACATGTTCATAAAGCATACAAGAGGTAATAATGTATTACCTTAACTCCGAGCTAAATCGGTCGATTCATGAAACCCCATTTGATTGCACTCGAACCCGAATTCGACGTCCATCAACAATTCGTATTCAAGGAGCTATGAGTACCTTCAATTACACAAATTCACATTTCAATCCTTATTCACAATACTCCTAATTGAATAATAATTATATATAGAAGTTCGGGTTCAAGGTCAGATTCGGAAGCTTTCAGGTTAGAATTTTGCGAAACGAGCTTAAAAAACGGACTCAGGACGTCGAAAAACATAAGATAGGGTTTTTCGGAAAATTTTGACTTTTTTGTCAAAGTCAACGCTGACGTTAGCAGATCAACGGTCAACGAGGTCAGAGTCAACGCTGACGGCAACAGTCAACGGGCAGAGGTCAACTGAGTTGACTCGGCTAACTCACTGTGCTGACTCGAGCTGAGTTGACTTAGTGACTGACTCGGGCTGAGTTGACTCGGTGACTGACTCGGATTGAGTTGACTCAGCAGACGGGTTGGGCTGGTTCAGACCGGGTTGTTAACTGTACCGGTTCAATTTGGTGGGTTCAGACCGGTTCACTCACCAAGATTGAAAACCTGCCGAAGCTTCGCCAAAAACCTCACTGGAATGCCGTTGGAGACCCAAGACACCTGCTTCAGCCGAAAAAGAACGAAAATTAACTCAGCAACTCAACCATTCACATGCACGAATCGGATTCAGGCTAGAACTTACCGAATCTTATCAAAATAGAGGCGAGCTGCCGAAAAATGCGATACTCCGGTGAGGTCGTTAACGGTGTCTGACGGACAATCGACAAGTATGGTCTTGTTTGCCGTCACGTCAGGAGCCCGGATCTGGTGTCCGTTTCACGAACGGTCAGCAACCGAGGCCGAAAAATGCAAGAAACAGCGGCGGCGATTTGGATTTCTTGCCGAAGCTTAAAATGGGATTTGCCGGCGAAAGGCAGCTCGATTACGCGCGTGGTGGCCATGGTTGAGATCGCGACGACGTGACTCCTCCGGCAATGTAGGCGGTGACCACCACCGCCCGGCGGTGACGGAGATCGGTCGGACTGGTAAAGGAGACGATGAGTTGGGGGGCACTTGGTGTAATGGTTAAACTTGTAGGGAGGGTTTGGCGGCAAGTAAGAGGTTGTGGGTTCAAAACCTCAATCTTACTTTTTTTTTTTTTTTTGAAATCTTGGAGTGTTACAATGAAGCATCTATGTTTTAATTGATTCAATGTCTTCTTCTTCTTTTTTCAACTTGTGCATATTATCATTGAGAGATGAAATGTATTTTAAGGCACGATAGATTGTTCATGCCTTTTTGTTCTGCTAATCTGTAATATGAGTTCCCTGAATCTCGTTCTTGGTCTCGTAAAGCCTAAATTAGAATAATACTCAACAGACAAGATGTCCTTCAGTGAATAGTTTGCTAAGAGTAGATAGCTATTAAAGAAGAAAGATGCTAATATCTGTTCAGGGGCAAAGATAATGAATCCCTACTAAAATTTTTATCTTTCTTTCATGTGCATATAAAGAGAATTCAGTGCCACATTGTCTATCTTATGCTTATATTTACGAACTAATTAGCATTGCCTAAATCAATGTCTCACTGTTACAGTGGGGCATTTCACCAGAGAAACTTAAAAATACTCCAAATCTGGCCAGATTCTTCAAGATCTTAACAACGAGCAGAGATGAAAATAACCAGGTTCTGAATCTTATCATCACCATGCCTTAGGCATGTCTTAACTAGATTTATCTCATTACTTTTTATCGCTGCTTTAAGTGCCCTTATTTCCATTGAAGTGTTAATAACAGGTATATGTCTCCACCGCGCAAGCACATAATTATCCTATCACTGCCTTCCAATGGCATCCAGAGGTACTTCTTTTAGTGCTTTCTAATCATCTTCCTGTTTATGCCTCCCAACATTTTGGTCTCTTTTTTCTTGTAAAAGGATAATCCTATCTATGACCTCTACAAGGAATTGGTCTCTTTTCTCCTTGTTAACTTCTTTTGGTATCTCTGTCTCTGTTTCTCTTGGTTCTTTTAACTTTGTTTGCAAAACTGTAGTGTTATTTTATGGTCCACCAATACGCTTCATTTCAGTATGAATAGTCTTGACCATATTGCAGAAAAATGCTTTTGAATGGGGCCCGACTATGATTCCACACTCAGAAGACGCCATTGAAGTGACACAACATGTTGCAAACTTCTTAATCAGGTTAGGAATGTTAATAATTCTCTCTATATTGTTAATAAAGGAAGCTTTACGAGTATAAAAAGGATGAAAGGGAACGAAAGAAGCTTGCTTCATTTAAAGAATGCCAGTTTATTGTGGAGCAATGGTTAATTGAAAATTTAAGCACCTAAAATCATGCCTTTGTAACTATTTCTGTTGATTTCTTGTTGTAGTATTATTTATACCATCTCAGCGTCTCTTTTATCTGTTTGGAAGTTGAGGTAATTTTATTTCTTCTGGTACAGAGAGGCTAGGAAGTCGCTGAACAGGCCACCTGCTCGAAAAGTGCTTGATAACCTTATTTATAACTATAGCCCCACATATTGTGGAAAAGCCGGGTAAGCTGATAAAATCCTTTCGAGTTTTGGACGCTATTAGTAATTCATATTTGAATGTAAGCTGATTGACATGTTCATGTATTCAAATGCTGTAGGAGGGGCTTCGATGAGGTCTACATCTTTACACAACGTCAAGCTCGAATTTGATAGGGTTGCTCTTGAGTACAGATCCGTTGTTATCAGAAGCTAAAGATGCATGGTGCTAGATATATGTATATATTGTTGACATTATATGTGCTTTTATGGTTTGTAAGTTCTGAACCCGATTCCTCTCTTCGTATATGTAAGTTATGGATTGGGACTGGATGATTGCTACCGATGGAATACTCATTTGATCATATACATGAATGGGTATTTTTTATAAATGAAATTTGTAATGTTTGTTGTTAT
The DNA here is from genome assembly GCA_958450335.1 of Hibiscus tridactylites. NCBI lineage: Eukaryota > Viridiplantae > Streptophyta > Magnoliopsida > Malvales > Malvaceae > Hibiscus > Hibiscus tridactylites. The sequence goes on from OY288265.1 coordinate 96,747,091, forward strand.
TAGCTGAAATTCTTAGATGAGAATGGTTAAAATCAAAATCTCTTACTAGGGTTATAAAGAAGCTTAAATATTTAGCAATAGAAGTATTATACAGATGTATATTGCATCTACATGCAGGATAGTTTGATGGAAGCTTCAAAATGAGGATTTAACATGTCAGGAATGCATTTTATTGCTCTTTCTTTACTTTTTCAAACGAAGAGCGGTGCGTTAATGATTTCTTTCTGGGATTCAACACTTTTTCATTGAACATGCACTTTAAATTTCAGACAAAAAAACTGCAGTAAACGAGCTAAATGATCAGAGTGCAAAGTTTGGAATCTGCACCTCGAGTGATCAATGCTCATAAATTAGAGATATTAAGCCATTGCATACACTCTTGATTCAACCCGGTTACTTGATTTGTTTCGGTAAAATGTTATACATGGTCTTCAAGTCATACAAGGGTCAAACAACAAAAAACTGTGACATCTTTGGTTCATACCAATGTTGTCATTTTCATAGGAGGGACTTACATCAACCTAGTGAACATCGAAAGTAAACACGAGTTAAAAAGAACACAAGTGAGGCCGTAAAGTTTACAAAGGGTTGCAAAGAAGATGAGAGAATAATGTACATGATTTACATCCAACCTTTGCATACATTGCACTCTGTATTCTCTCAATTCTCAACTCTCCCGGATCAAGTTGGTCGGCTCACTCAAAACATACTTCGGTAATTCATACTTAGCACCTGTAAAAAAAGAGTTGGCGAAGGCATGTTAGAAGAAATTCCAAGCCAGAAAATGTGACATTTTCGAAAGTTAATCATTTTCAAGGAGGTTGAATCATAGAGGTTTTGAAGGGTGCTCAAAATGTTATCATTTATCAAAGTTCGATTCAGCATAGTAGATTTACCTCTTTCATCGTAGCAGACAGTTAAATCAGCAGATTGCACTATGACCCCTGCACTGTCCACAATAACTTGAGCAAGGGTTAAATCAGCTTCTGCAGCAGCTCGAAGTGCATCCCAGATCTCTAGTGTCAAGGAAGTTGACATTTAAGATCCAAATCCATGTGAAGAAAAGCAAACTAATTACATTATACAGATTAAAAGTAAAAACGTTTTATCCAAAGTACAAGGTTATTAAGAAAACTATAACTGTTCCATTCACTTTCAATCATATACTGCTGATGTTCCAATTCTACAGTAAAACTAGATAGCATTTTAGCAAAGGAACCGGATGTCTTGTTGAGACTAGAAATTGAAGCTCTACAGCCTGTTTTATTCCTATATTTAAATGAAAAAGTTTGTTTTATTATTTGAGGTTTCCTCATTGGTTCTCTCTTTTCTTCTCCTTTTCTTTTAAACTCTCCCCTTAGTTCCTCTGATTCTTTTCTTTGATTTTCCTGTAACTACAATTTCTGTTTTTCCCTCCCTTGGAAAGACATACATCTATTTTGCAATCTAGTCGACTATCAGAATCTCAAATGCTGTCACTAAGTACAGAGAGTTAGTACTTAGTCTAGTGGTTTTCAAAAATCAATGCAAGTTTTCAGCAAGTGTAACTAAAAAGGCTGTTTTCCTAAAACACAAGTGTCATAAGAATTACAAACTATGTCAACTTTCACTCGATACAACTTACTCTATCTGTGTATTTAACTGGGAATTGATATTGTAATCAGAATCTCCTAAATATATCAATGTTTAGTTTGACAATCACATCCACGGAGAACCTTCTATGAGACCTTTCGTTCACATTAACATCTCTACTTTGATCAATTAACACTAAAACAAGTTATCTTTAACGTATAGTTAATCAATCTCAGAATTCATGTTTTAATGGACCGGTTATGTGCTCCAAGACTGATCTATATTTCACATAATAAAAAAATTATAGCTAAAGCCAGAAAAAATTACAAATGACAAGAAGATTGCTACGGGGAACCTAAAGCCAGCTGAACATTCATGTCTTTGTCTCGGTTTTTCTTTTCTTTTCCTTTTGGGATATAAAAATTAGCCACGTGATAGAGTTGGCCTACCTAGTTTATACCTTTCGGTTGCAGTTGGTTCCCATGCTTAAATAATATTGCTGATAATCCAAGCTCTTATTGTTGCATATGGGGGAGAGGAACATACAGGATGAACAAGAAAAATAAAATCCAAGTATCTAAATTACAATTTTACGTTTACAATTCCAAGTCTGACTTCAGAACCAACCTGAAATGTTATAGATCAATTCAGTCTGATTCAGTTTTCCGTAAAAACAGATCCCGACATAACTAGGTAAGCATATTGGTGTGTTAGTTGCCTTTATCAGATTATCCACTCGGTGCTTCAGCATTTTCTGAGTTCCCTTAACTCATACAGTAAAAAGAAAATTTTTCTCTATTTGGTCAACTCAAGATTAACAAAATTTCTTCTCACCTACAAAATTGATAATTGTGGAAAGATAGTAATCTTATGCATAGAAAGCAAACAGTTGATTTCTAGTAACAAACTCATCGGTGGTTATATGTTATAGGTAGCAATCACCTTTCCTGCCACCATAATGAGGTGCAGTGTCCCAAAACTCTTCACGCATCTGCACAAGTTGAGACTTTGTTATCGGCTGAGGATGTTTCCAGGGTTTTGGCTTCCGGATCTTTTTCACATTCCCTGTTGGATCCAAAAGAGTTCACTGTATCATTACACAAACTTCGAACGCAAATCTAAAAGCACAAGTTCATACTGTATGTTTACAGAAAGAGTTAGTTAAGCAGTTAACAGACGATAACAAGAAGCTAACCACCCAAATACTCGAGACTAATTCTTTTGAAGATGTCATTACAAGGAGAAAAGTTTCCTACATGATACGAACTCGGTGCTTAACTCAACCGGTCCATGTAGAAAGCCTTAAACAAGTCCAAGATTAGAATCCAACATCTACAATCCTTTCTCAATCTCACCCCATAGTGAGACCTTCTTTGGACCAAAATAAAGTTTCCTATATGATTATTAATTGTACTAAAGTGATCCACTGATATACATATGACAATTACATTAATGAAAATATAATTAAATATAGCTCATTTCATGCAGCCAAGGCATTTTCTTCTTCTTTTTTTGTGTGCATAATTTGACCATGAATCTTCAAACTATCAATTACTGAATCTCAGCACAATAGCAGAATAGTAAAAAATAAATCAACAATGTGGTTTCTTGCAAATCCAAAAATGCCATTTTTCTTTATTGAAAAAGCTAAATGGAAAGCATAAGAAAATTTTCAGAACCTCTGGAAAACAGATTGAGTACTAATTGCAAGCTAATAATCAAACAATCAAATAGTCATCCCAAATTTAGCAACTCTCAGGCCCAATTTTTCTTTTTAAAAAGAAAGTATTAAATGAAATTCAAGCGGCAGCTTTTTAGCTGCTCAGAAAATATCAGAAACTTTTACTAGTTAATCTATCATTTGACTAGTTTAGCTCAAAGTTTTCTTGAGCTCAAACAATTCAATTATCATTGTTCTTTAAGCTTCCAACTTCCCCACGATTTTCTCAGCAACCAAACAAAGAAAACCCAAAAGCAAAAAAAGAAAAATAGCCTTACCGTCTCCTTTGGCCGGCGTCGATCCAGCACAGCCCATTCTGCTTTTCTTCTAAAACCCCAAAATCTCACAATTTTCAAAGCTCAAAAAAGGGGGTTATCTTTTCTTTTTCAAAGCAAATTCTTGTTCAATTGAATTTGATTGAAGTCAAAGTTTGTTTGAGAAGAGAGAAGGAGATGAAATGTGCTCCAGTGATAGAAAGCCTGCGGTTTTCCGGTGAGTTTAATTAAATTTTTGAAGGGAAAATAATGATTTGATTGATGATTGAGTAAAATAATAATGGAATAAAAAGGTGAAATATATAAAATAATAATCGTGAATCGATTAAGAATGGTGGTTGGCTGTCGTGTTCCTTCTTCGTGACTTTATTTTTCTTTTTTTTTTCTTTTATCGGTAAACAGAACTGGTGGTCCTTATCTCTGGTATGTTTAATTTTTTTTGAATAGTGGTATGTTTAATTTTGGTCGTTAATTTTGAAAAAAAAATATATTTTAATTATTTATGTTATCGGTTTATTATATTTTTCATTTACGCGTTAACGATTATTAATTTAACGATGTAACATGTTAATTAAAAGAGTTTATTTTAATTTGACCTCGAAATTTTATATGAAATTTTGATTTAATTCTTAAATTTTGGGTAAAATATTAATTTAATTCTTAAATTTTAATTAAAGTCTCCCACCGTCGATGACGTTCACCATTGTCGTCAATCACTAACAACAATCACCGTGACCTTAGAATTTTAAGTTCATCTATTTGTTGCCTCTTGAACACGAAATTAATATCTGTTTCATCGAAAAATGCAATAAATTCTACAAATCTAATTAGATTCATTAAATTTTACCATTAAATCTTTAGTTTACTTTATTTTTGTTTGATCAAAATTTTACCATCAAAATTTTATTTTCTATTGTATTTGTAACTAAATTTTAATTTTGAATAATTCAAAACAACGTATGAGCAAGCATATTTAGCTTATTAGTCAATCTGCTTATCTTTGTTTTTTCGTATTCCCTTAGGTTATATAGGTTCTAGACCTACTAGGAGCATCCCCTTTCTTCCCCTAAAATATTTTAGTAACTAAAATAGTATTAAAAATTAATAAAGGATATTTTATAAACAAAACATGCTCTTAAATCCTCCAACACGACTACATTTTTTTTTCATTCTCACTCCTCATCTTTCTTTATTATTTAACTACTATGATTATTCAAACGTGTCTTTTCATCGAGATCCACTAATTGATTGAATGGTCAAAAATGTTCATTTATTTCATATTATCTAGGTTAAAATCTTAGCAGTTTGCATTGTTCCAACTTACCATGTGAATCAAAAGTTGAGTTCATGAGGCTAGCCTCAAGGGTTCTCAACTGCTATTGATTCTGAGATGCTAGCTCTTTCGGCATCTTATTTTTCTACAAGACCCAAGCAAAAATTTCAGCATCCTTGAACTCAAACAACTCTTTTCTCATTTCCTTAGTAAATTTATCATTCATAAGTAAACTTCGACCAAAATCCCATTTGGATTGAACTTTGCAATGCCTGCCTGGGATTATTGAGAACACTATGAAAATGAACATTCTATGCGCATGTAGATCATCAACTAAAGCGCAATTACGCTTCATTTGCTGATTGATGAATCATTTTCTTATGTTATTTTACAGGAACAACAAATGGTTATGCATGGCAAGTTTACAAAAAGAGCTAAATCGTTACACTCCCGCAATTTACAACTAGGGAGTTCCAAAACATACACTCTCAAACATAGAGTGTTTCCCCATTGCCGATTATTACTATTATGTAAATCACAAACCATACTTAAGCTAGCACTTTTCCTTGGATTCCTTCTCGCTTCCTTACTGCCCCCAAAAAGTTATTTCTCTGCATTGTTGGTAAAAGATAGCGTAAGCACAAATGCTTAGTGATGGATGCTCAAACAACACCAACCACAACAATACATCTAAAACCATTTTCTCAATTAAAAACTATATCTCATCATACTCATACTATCTCATGCTTGAAACCCTTTTCAAAGTGAAATCAACAACATTAAAACCACATGTACCATCAATCTCATGCATTAACCATAATGCAAAAATCTCAAAGCAAAGCTTACTCATGATTGTCTCTCATAAAGCATTTCTCAAAACACGTTCTCATATGCAAAACACAATGCATAAAATCATTTATAATCAAGGTACATGTGAATCTCATATATTGTCATTCTAGCAACATTACTCGGATATGCAGATAGCTTGATGGAATCTCTCATCGTCAAGTCCTACCTCGGTAGAATCTCACATCATCGAATTCTCATAGCGGTATCTCTCATCGCCACAAAGCTTGATGGAATCTCAGATCATCAAGACCTACCGTGGTGGAATCTCTCATCACCATACTCTTACTACGGAACATGATGGCACTACCCCCATTGCCTGAACCAAAGAGCACGTACGAATTTTTTATATTATAGTGCACTTCTCATCCTATTGGTCGACCAATTATATCCGGTAAAAATAATCTCATCTCATGCCAATATACATCTTTAAACATCATTTAACTATTGTTTTTCAATGCATAAACATAAACCATTTCTCATCCCATTTCAAAAGCATAAACAATGCATAACATTTTCTCAATAAGTTCTCTCTTTGAAATCACAAATCTATCTCATGGGATCGTATAAATCATCAAATCATTTCTCTAAACATGCATAAAACAGTAGGTTTAATTCTATCTTCAAAACATGAGCATGGTCATATAAAACAATGGGATAAAAATCGAGAAACGAGAGCGAAACATCTCATACTTACTTTCGAGCTTATATTAGCATTTCAAGCTTAATCTAAACCCCTAAACCTTGCTTTCAAACCTTTGAAAAGCTTTAAAAACCAATTCCACTCACCGACAACGCCTCGCTTGCTTTGCCAAAGCGTAATCAAGCTTCCGGATCAACTACAACTCCTGAAGCTAACGAAACATCATCCCCTTCTTCTAACCAAAGAAAAGCAGAGAATTAGTGCACCAAATTGCACCAAAATCCCCAGCAACACAACATCTCAACTTCTACCCACAATCGCTAAGCAATTGGCATTCAAAAACAACCGAAAATGCTGGCAAAACCTCTTTAATTAATCTCCAGCCGTTACCCAGCGAGATTACCCTCTAAACAACATCGATTTACATCTAAAAACATCATCCATCATCTCAACACCAAAGAACCTCCAGCTATCAATTAACCACACAAACAGCTCATAATCTCAAAGATTTCAATTAACAAATCAAACAATCTAACTAGTTTCGAGTTTTCATTTCTTAAACTCATTAAATCAACATTCCAACACATCGTAATCATAGCCAAATCTCATTATAAACCCACAAAATTAGTTTGAAACAAAGATCTCTTGATTAACCCCAACAAGCATCAATTAAATCCATTTTCCACAAACATAATCTCAAAACCCAATAGAAAACACTCATAAAAGACCAAAAACTTGGGAATTTCAATAAATAATTTATCATTAGAGGAGAAGAACGAAATTACCTCTAATGTTAACTTTTTCCTCCAATTGAATAGATTTTCTTGAGAAAACCAAAGATACAAACATAAGATTTTGACAGTAAATCAATAGCAAATCATTGAATATAAAAAGATAAATCAAATACAATGTTTAGCTTAAATCTTTGAAGAGGAAATCAATGTTCGGTTGAAGAGAATTTGAGAGAAAATGATAGAGAGAAAAGTTAGTTACGTAAAATGTGTTTTTGGAAATAAAGGCTAATTAATCCTCTTCAACTCAATTTATTTATTAAAACCATCTTAAAATAAATCAATTAAGAGGAAAAAAGCTGAATTAGACCCTTGGTCAATTTCTCATTAAGTATTCAAAGTTATGGTCTTTTACAATCTAGTCACTTGAAAAATAGTTTTCAAAAATCACATTTTAGTCACCAAATCTAAAATGTCTTTCTTCCGAAACTCATTTTCAAAAATTGCTTTCACCAAAATCATACATTTATAAAATAATGATTTTTAACCATTTCCCCATATATTTTATTTCATTCAAAAACCATTTATTCCAAATTATTCCCGAAACTAGTCTAACTTGCTCGAACCGATTCTAACGAACTTCCTAGCCAACTCGGCTAACTTCCAAGCCCAAAATTGGGGCGTTACAACTCTCCCCCACTTAAGAAATTTCGTCCTTGAAATTTACCTAGTGGAAAAACATAAAGAAACTGCTTCTTCATGTCATCCTTCCTTTCTCACGTGGCTTCCTTTACACTACGATGTCGCCACAAGATCTTGACTAACTTAATGGTCTTACCACAAAGAACTTTGCTGTCCAAATCCAAGATCTCAACTGGTTCCTCATCATAGGACGAATCTGGATTTAACTCAATCTCCTCAACAGGCATAACATGAGATGGATCCGATCTATACTTCCGAAGCATAGATACATAGAAATCATCATGTATCTTCTCCAACTCGGGAGGTAACCTCAATCGATAAGCCACCGGACAAACATGCTCAAGCACCTCGTAAGGTCCAATAAACCTCGGGCTCAACTTGCTCTTCTAACCAAACCTCATCACCTTTTTCCAAGGTGACACCTTCAAGAACACTCTATCACCAACGACATATTCAATTTCTCTCTACTTCAAATCCGCATAGGACTTTTGCCGATCCGAAGCTACTTTCAACCGCTCACTAATGAGCTTCACCTTTTCTGTAGTGCCCTTCAACACATTAGGCAAAGAAACAAACTTTTGCCCCGCTTCCGCCCAACAAAGAGGCATTCTACACTTTCTTCCATACAAAGCCTTATAAGGAGCCATTTGAATACTCGCTTGGTAACTATTATTGTAAGAAAACTCCACCAAAGGTAACTGTTTCTCCCAAGAACCTTGGAAATCAATAATGCAACATCTCAACATATCCTCCAACACTTGGATAATCCGTTCAGACTGACCATCCGTTTACGGATGATATGAAGTATTGAAACTCAACCGCGTACCCAACGCTCGATGTAAACACTCCCAGAACCTCGCTATAAAATGTGGATCCCGATCCGAAACAATGGACTTAGGCACCCCATATAACCTCACAATCTCGGAGATGTTCAAATCCGCCAACTTGTCTAACACATACGTAGTAAGCACTGACAGGAAATGTGCACACTTCGTAAAATGATCAACAATCACCCAAATGGAGTTCTTCTTGGTCAAAGGCAAACCCGTCACAAAATCCATGGTGATTCTCTCCCATTTCCATTCTGGAATCCTCAACGATTGCAACAATCTAGAAGGAAATTGATGCTCAGCTTTAACACGCTGACAAACCATGCACTTACAAACAAAATCAGCAACATATTTCTTTAAACCAACTCAATATTACTCATCTTTCAACCCACGATACATCTTTGTACTACCGAGATGCATAACAAAAGGAATGCTATGATCCTCAGTCAAGATAGTGCACCTCAACCCAACATCTTTCGGCACAACTACCCGACTCTTAAAACATAAAACACCATCATCAATGAAATAAAAGTTCGTTGGATTAACTTCCGTAATGTCCTGAACATGCAGTACCAGTGAATCATCAAGCAACTGCTTCTCCTTAATCAACTCTACCAATGGAGGTTTCACTTGTAACTCAACCACCAAACCATCATCTCGTGATATACTCAACCGAACGAACATCTCCCTCAACTCTATAGCCACCTTTCGACTCAAGGCATCTGCTACAACATTAGCCTTCTACGGATGGTACTCAACCGTCAAGTCATAATCTTTAAGCAACTCCAACCACCCCCGTTGCCTAAGATTCAACTCTTTTTGTCACATCAAGTACTTCAAACTTTTATGGTCCGTGTAAACCGTACACTTTTCACCATAAAGGTAATACCTCCAAATTTTCAAGGCAAACACCACCACAACTAACTCGATATCATGCGTAGGGTAATTATGCTCATACACTTTCAACTGCCGAGACACATAAGCTACCACCCTACCTTCCTACACCAACAAACATCCCAACCCAACATAGGACGCATCACTATAAACCACAAACTCTTTACTCGATTCAGGTTGAATCAGGATAGGAGCTTGCCTTAACGCTTCATTTAACTTCTCAAAAGCTTGTTGCCTAACCTCCATCCATTCAAACTTAACATCCTTTTGTAACAACTTTGTCAAAGGAGCAACAATCCTTGAAAAACCATCCACAAACCTACGATAGTATCCCGCCAAACCAAGGAAACTACGCACCTCATGGACCGACTTAGGCAACTTCCAATTCATCAATGCCTCAACCTTTTGGGGATTGACCCGAATCCCTTCGGTTGACACCACATGTCCAAGGAAAATGACTTCCTTAAGCCAAAACTCGCACTTGCTCAACTTGGCATACATCGATTGTCCAATAACGCTTGCAACACAATCTGTAAGTGTCGATCGTGATCTTCCTCGGTACGTGAATACACGAGAATGTCATCGATAAACACAACCACGAATTGGTCCAAAAACTCAAAAATACTCGGTTCATCATGTCCATAAATGCAGTAGGGGCATTAGTCAAACCAAACGGCATCACCAAAAACTCGTAATGCTCATACCTCATGCATAAAACAGTCTTAGGCATATCTACATCCTTTACCTTCAACTGATAATATCCAGATCTCAAATCAATCTTAGAAAACACCGAAGCACCTCGAAACTGAGAAAAAGATCATCAATCATCGTCAAAGGATACTTGTTCTTAATCGTCAACTTATTCAATTGTCGGTAATCAATGCACATCTGCATTGTGCCATCCTTCTTTTTCACAAACAACACCGGTGCACCCCAATGCGAAACACTAGGTCTAATAAACCCTCGATCAAGCAACTCTTGCAATTGCGTCTTCAACTTTTTCAACTCCTTTGGTGCCAACCAATAGGGAGTAATAGACACCGGAGATATATTTTCATACAACTCAATGCCAAACTCAACCTCTCGATTCGGCGACAACCCAGGTAACTCCTCCAGAAACACACCCAGAAACTCACCCAGAAACTCATATACTATCAAACGACTCGCTTCTAGGGCCGAAATAGCATTATACAAGAATTTAACATTCTCACCCACGATTACCACTTCATAAACATCAGCAAGTTTCAAGGTAACTCGCTTAGACTTAAAATCAACCACAACTATATGCTCGGTCAACCAATCCATACCAAGAATTACATCGAGACCATAGAAAGGTAACTCTATAAGATCAACCTCAAACACATGACCTTGAACATACAAAGGATATCTCCTATACAACTTCCTTGTAACAACCGTCTCACAAAAAGATCTAGTTACACACATACCAACATCTAACAACTCAACAAGTAGATCAAGTGCTTGTGCATGCTCACGCAAAATGTATGAATGACTAGAACGAAAATCAATCAAAGAAAATAACGAAAAGGATTGTAGAGTAAAGGTACTTGCAATCACATATGAGTCATTCCTTCCCTCTCAGTGTGCATACACCCTAGTTTGTCCACCTTCTTCAGGCTGAACAGCAACAACATGAGCAACATTCCTCTGTCCATCCTCTCTACGTTGGAAATTACCACGACCGCGCCCACAACCTCTCTATGGCTCAGCAACTTGTACCAGAGCTTGTCCATTGTAAAGTGTCCATAAGTCCTATATTTCATGCACATGCCAACTCTTATTACTACTGTTTTAAGCACATTTTAAGCATAAGTAGGTTCATGCATAGCATTTTACAGTGTTTCATTGTTCTACCTTTGCTTCTATGAATTATCATTTATTTGGTGAACAAGAGATATTGTTTTAGTGTATTCTTGTATGTAGGTACTAACTGTTAAAAGAGGGAATCGAGGAGCTGAGGACACAAGGATGAGGAAGCATATCCAGGAGCTGTACTGAAGCAGTTCCAATAGAAGACAGTCGCTGCCGAGTAGAGTTGCTACCGACCTTGCTGCCCATGGAAGCTGACTATGGAAGTTTGAAGAACCGGAGCGCGATCTGTAGAGCTAAAACTCCTGAATCTATCGCCGACGTTCGTGTAATTTTCCAACGTCTGTAGCAGCGGCCAGGGCTGCCGAAGTGAAATTCTCAAGATTACTTACGGACTAAGACAAACGAGATAGAGCCCATATTCCGCGCAAAGAAGTCGGCATTTAAAGTCATATTAAAGATGGAAAGCTACTTTCTAGGACTTCTACTTTAAGGAGGACTTAACATAGTCTTTAGTCTATAAATACCCATTGTAACTCCTAGTTCAAATCATCCTAGGTTTTCTATAGAATTTACTTGTGTTCTTCACCGCCGTCATTTTCTAAACTCCATTTGGGTTAGGGTTATGTTGTAAACTAGTGTGAAACGGTTGTTTTAGGTTTTGAGTTATTTTTCAATAAAATATTCCGAGTTTACTTAATCCATTGTTCTTCATTCTTACAATCATTCTACACCAGTCGTTTGAGAGAATCCATTTGCCGGGCACGAAAGTGCAAGGCTCACGAAAGGGTTAAGTACGATCACAACAAGCTGAGGCGTGACTAACTTGGTTCCACACCAGTCCACAAGTTTCAGCGACTAAAAGGGATTACCAACCGAGATGACTAGCCTGTGTTAGGTTGACGTTGAGATTGCTAGGTATTGCCTACATCACGTTAGCTCTCGAGCATCCTAACCTAGAAATAAGAGGGATCATTGTCGACTATCTTGCCGAACTTGGAGTATCTACCAGACTTGCCGCCAGGACTTCTTTCCATTCCACATGCCGAGACAGTACACCCATGTAGTGGTAGTGACCTGCTGCAGCCGCGTGACAAGGTCGTAGTTTGCCGCCCGCCATACCCGCCGAGGTAGCATATCATGGCAACACAAAATAACTCATACCTTTTACAATGTAGTTTTCACACTAAGTGGTAGCATAACCCTGCCTACTTTATCAACCTGATAACCTTCTTTATTACTTGTGTTTTCGTTTATTTTCTATCCAAACACACCCATTCACTTGTGTTTTATTTTACCTAGTGCAGGAACTATGAAACGAGACAAGCTGTCCAATCCTCATGGGATTCGACATCTTTTATACTATAACTTGGCAGGAGTGTGCACTTGCGCTCTCACAAAAAGGGAACACCTACATGCCCTACAAGTTTTTGGCGCCGTTGCCGGGGATTGGTAACAGCGAATTTCGTTTTTCACTTTCTGCACCTTTTATTTATTTTTATTTTTAATCAAAAAAATGTTACCGTGTTGTTGAGTGTATAAAAGTTTTATATTTTACCCCTCATTTACCCATATTTCTGCTGCATTCAAGCATATTTCATTACATTTAGGATAGATTTATACATATACATCACAATTAGATAAAATGGCATAGTTGCTACTGATTTTGGTTACTTTTGCAGGTATCTGTTGCGGCAGACTCAGTGCAGCAATGGAGCAGAGCTAGATCACTAAACTGAAGTCAAGGAGCACACGTTGCCGTGGCCACTGCCGTGGCAACCATGGCGACAGAAGGATGAAGTGGACAAGTGAAGTAGAGCTCGACAGATAGAGGACTTCAAGTTGGTCTGTCGTGGGCCACACCTATATTTTTCTGAGCCCTGAGGTAGAATGAAGGCCAAGCCCAAAAACCAAGGAAGTAACTCAAGGCAAGAAAAGAGGACGAATTAAAGGCATATACTCAGAAGATTTAATCTCCAATAGAGTTGTACTTTAGTTTAAACTTATATTCTTGACATATTAGAAAACTTGGACCCAAGGCCTATATAAAGGCATGTAATTCGACCTAGGGAAGGATATATCATTCCTAGCCATCTTCCCCAAAACCCTTGTCGTTTCCCATCTTCATCATGTCCTAAACTCCCACTAGTGCTAAGGGTTGATTCTGTAAAGTAGTTGCAAGAATTGTACTGTTTAGGAATTTTCTGTTCAAGCAATAAAAACTTCAAGTTTATTTATTCTGCTTTTCATATCTCGCAAGAGTATCGGGAGAGCATTGTGAGGTTATCCATTTGTTTGATATCGGGAGAGTCAAGAATACGAACGAAATAAATACGCGTTTTCCAGTTTATGGTTAAACCATCTCGGCTTAGGGATAAGTAGGAGGTTAAGTGGCTAAGGAAGAATTCAACAACATTGGTGTTCACCCTTCGATTCACGCCGGGAAGTATCATCTAAGAAGTGTTCATCAACAGAACTTGGGCCTAGGGATAGGACAAGTCATAGCAGGGATTCTTGCCAAACTTGAAGTGCAGAGTTGTGTGATCGCTGCCGCGACATCAACAAACTTCTGCCGCGACAGGTGCTGCCGCAACAGGGACGACGACAGAACATAAGTTCTCTTACAGTGCAACACCTGCACTATTGGGCAATTCAATATCAGCCTATTTTTTAAACCTGACTCTTTACTCTTTTATTTTAGTCATTTATCAAGATTACTTTTCAACCCAATTAAACTCTTTCTCTCTCTTGTGCAGCAATTCGAGGATAAAGTTAATTCCAGTCCCTGTGGAGACGATATCTGATACTCCAAGTATCACTTTACTACTTGCGTCGTGTACACTTTCACTATTTGCGATAGGACTCTTTTACACGCAACACGTGTCCTTTACAAGTGCATGGCCAGAGCCAACCCTAAGGGAAACCTTATCATTTACGACGATCTCAAGCGCGAAACGAGAAAGATTAAAAGGGAGCTCGGGGAAATTCTAAAGAACAGAGGAGATAAGGGCAAAGCAAAGGAAGAAACCATGGTAAACGAAGACCCCCCCCAAATGATGCTATAAATGGTAGGGGCGGGCAACATGACTTGCCGCACAGAGGAACACAAGAACAACAGAGGCAGGACCCCCCTAATGCGCTCAGGCCGCAACAGGTGTAGACAACTAGAGATTACCTGGAACATGACTTCCAAAGGTTCGAGCCAATAGTGACAGAACCGGAGATAGGGGCGGACCATTTTAAGCTAAAGCATGTCATGTTCAACATGCTAAATACATTAGGGCACTTCGGAGGGACTGCCATAGAAGATGCTCAGCAGCATTTACGAGGATTCCTGGACATATGTCGAGCATTCAAAATACATGGGGTTCACCAGGACGTACTACGACTGAGGCTATTTCCCTATTCACTGAGGGATAGGGCTAAACAGTGGTTGAATAACCAGCCAGCTGGATCTTTTAATACATGGACGGATCTCTGCAAAGACTTTCTAGACCGTTTTAGCCCGTTCAATGTCACTGATAGGCTACGGAATGAGATCACAGCCTTTAGACAAGGGGATGACGAGCCGATGTACGAGGCATGTGAGCGGTATCAACAAATGCTGAATAAATGTCCACCTCACGGTCTACCAGCTTGGACTCAGGTATCTATATTTTATAATGGGGTTAACTACCCAACACGGATGATGATAGATGCCTTGGTCAACAGGATCATCCTAGACAAACCTCCAGAGGAAGCATTGCGGCTGTTGAACATAGCCACTGAAAATGATTACAAGTACCCGACAGCCCGCCGAGGCGGCACAAGGTGGCCAGCAGCTGCAAATGAGGTAGAAGCCTCAGATTCCGTAAATGCCTGCCTCGACACTCTAACAGAGCTGATGATGAAGATTGTGCAGCCCCCTGAGAAGATCTACGAAGCAAAAGCTGTTGAGCCATTCTGTGAAGAATGTGGTGGCAACCATGATTCCACCGACTGTGCCGAATCTGCTAATTATGTGGGAGGATATGAGAGGAATAGCAAATTTGTTCAGAATAACTACAACCCAGGATGGAAGAACCATCCTAACTACTCGTAGAACAACCCCAGAACTATTGTAAACCCAACGCAACAACGAGGGGACTATCAACAGAACCTGCCACGACAGTTGCCTCTACAACAGGATACAAACACTTCCTCCTTAGAATCTACTCTCCATACTTTCATATCCTACACTAAAGATTTCATTTCTAATACAAATAAATTCATTGATAAAACTTAATCTTTCATGTATAGGACTGAAAACAGGATGAACAACCAAGAGGTAGCTTTAAAAAATCTGGAGTGTAACCCCCTTAGCCCGACCTAGACGCTTGAACCGAACTACGAAGATTACACGGGGAAAACCAAAGTCAACCCGAAAGTCAACCTTGATTAACGACCCTTTTTTTCTTTTTAATATTTTCTAGATGCACATTAAGCCTATATGATCACTCAAAAATCGTGGAAGAGAAAGGCACAGCGATCGAAAACCATTTAGGGACTCAATTGCATAAATTACACTTTTAGGGACCAAAATGTAATTTTTATAAATTATAAGGACTTTGCAGATTTTAGGTTTTCCAATATGTAATTAGTCATATTACATGCTTCTCTGTCAAATTTCAGCTTAAAAGGGCATTCCAAGCTCAAGCAATTGCATCCACAACATTCAGGACTAAATTGTAAAGCATGAAAACATAAAACAATTCAAATCAACATCCAACGATCATCCGTATCGGAACACCCACCCTTCGTACCGAAACACCCGTATTGAAACAGTGTTGACCATTTCGGTACCCAGGTGCGTTCCGAGACCAGTATCGAAACATGCCTCTCTAGTAGCCAAAATGTTCCGAAACAGCTTCAACCGTTCCGAAACACTATGGCCATTACAGGCCCTCGTTTCGAAACAGTTGAGTGTGTTTCGATACACTTTGTCCAGTGACAGTAGAAATTGCTGGTTTTTCACCTTTTAAACCATTCAAACATGCTTCTTTGTCCCTCAAGGACTTCTAAACCATTTGCACTCACCGATTTCGTTTCGCTTGCTCGCCGAAACGCTATCTAAGCTCTCGGATCAACACCAAAGGCGTTCGGAGATGTCTCCCCTGTTTATAACACATAAGAGCAGAGGATTAATGCATCATCATGCAATGAAATCATCAGCCACACACCTAGACTCGATGCTCTACTCAAGAACCTCATTTCGGCTACCAAACACAACCGAAATCATCTCCAAACTCTTCCAAAACAAAGCCCAGCCAAGATCTACCACTTCTAATCATATCTAATCATCAATCAACATAAAAAATCACCACAAACTCGTCCTTATACATCGAGCTATAACAGAACACCAAAATCACCCCAAAAACCACCATTCTAGCATATAAAACTTAGGAATCCAAGCCTATTCAGGATTTGTTTGATAAAACCTCATTTATAACATCAATTAACATCCAAAATACATTAGAAAACAACCTCAAAACAGAGCCTAACCATCAACCACGAAAATCATCAAGATTTCTCCAAAAACCTTGAGTTTTAATTTAATTTCTTGTTTCTAACATTAAAGCAACTCAAAAATCATTAACAAAGGATTGATAACTTGGGATTTTCAGTAAAGAACTGATCATTAGAGAAGAAGGACGAAGCTTACCTATAATGGCTGATTTCTCCTTGAATTGGGCAAGTTTTCTTGAAAATTCAATGTAAAAACAAGATGATTTGGTGAGGAAAAGATTAGGAATCAAAAGGAGATTGAAATCTCATCAAAAGGAATGAAAATCAGAGACTAATTGATGGAGAATATGTGTTTGATTGAAAAGAAATTGAGAGAAAATGAAATGAGAGAAAATTGATGAAAGGTAGTTATGAAAAGTCAAAGATAGTTTTCCTTTTAATTAATCTTTATTTCCTTTAATTAAAACATTATTAAAACCACTCAAAATAAGGATAAATCTGATTAAAAACATTTTGGTAAAATTAGCTCCTTAAAGATTCAAAGTTTCAATCCTTTACAAAACAGTCACTATTTAACTTTACAAAAACTGCGATTTGGTCACTACACCGAAATGTAGTATTTCCAAACCCTATTTTGTAAAATTGATTTCACCATGATCATTCATATAATAAATGAGGATTTTTAGGTATTTTTCCATATTTTTAAAGCATCCCAAACTAAGAGTTCCCTAAATCTCCCTTTAAGATTCGAACCGTTCCCGACCAGTCCGATTCGAACTCTAAAACATCTAGGCCCAAATTTGGGGCGTTACATTGAGACGCAGTTCGGGAAATTTGCCCAGATCATCAGCACTAGTCCAATGGGTGGCTTACCCAGTGACACTGAATCAGCGAAAGGAAAATCTCTTGAACAATGTAAGGCTGTAACAACCCGAAGCGAGATAACACTACATGACCCATCCATGCTCGCTGCAAGAGAAACGGCAACTGCCGAACCAGTCCGACCTGCCGAACAATCTACCGCGACATCACTAGAGCAAGAATCAGCAAACGACACCAAGAATGAACAGATAGAATCTGAACCAGCTAAGCAGAATAGGATGCCCAGCAAAGAAAAAACTGTCAACCCGATACCTCCACCTCCATTTCCCCAGAGTCTGAAGAAACAAAAGCAAGAGGTGCAATATAAAAGGTTCCTGGATGTGCTAAAGCAAGTCAAGATCAACCTTGCACTAGTAGAGTTGATTGAACAAATGCCCAACTATGCCAAGTTTTTTAAGGATATAGTATCCAAGAGAACAAGGATTGGGGAATTTGAAACGGTGGCAGTAACGGAAGGATGTATGGCTATGCTGCACAATAAAGAACCGCCCAAACAGAAAGATCCAGACAACTTTATAATCCCATGCAAAATAGGCAGCAACCACTCCGTACGAGCATTATGTGACCTAGAGGCAAGCATAAATTTAATGCCCAAATCAGTTTTCCGGAAACTAGGAATAGGAGACGCCCGCCCAACAACAGTGATGCTTCAGTTGGCTAACAAAACTTATGTACAACCGGAAGGAAAAATTGAGGACATCCTAGTACAAGTGGATGAATTTATTTTTCTTGCCGATTTCTTGGTGCTTGATTGTGAAGCAGATGAAAAAGCACCAATAATACTGGGGCGACCTTTCTTTGCTACGTGTAGAACACTGATCGATGTGGAAAAAGGAGAACTCACAATGAGGAAAGACGATCAACAAGTAAAACTGAACGTTTACCAATCCATGAGACAGGCTGAAGATCCAGAAGAATGCCAGCTACTGGATGTTGTCTCAGAGTTCAACCTTGAAGGAAATAGACCCTACCTACAGCAAGACTGCCCAGGCAACAAACCAGGCAGCTGCCACTGCATCCATTTAGAAAGCTGCCCGGAAGATGAGCAATACAATGAGTGGACGGAACAGGAAACAGAGGAACATGAAGAAGCTCACTGGATAACAAAAAGACCAGGTAAGTACTTTGAACCTATGAATTACACAGAAAAGGGGGGCAAGATGTTCAAACCATCCATTGAACAACCTCCTACTCTCGAGCTAAAAGCCTTACCTGCACAGCTTAAATATGTTTTCCTGGGACCTAATGATACACTACCAGTTATAATTTCATCCAAGTTGCAGCCTAAATAGGAACAACAATTAACTGCACTGCTGCAGCAACATAAGAAGGCGATAGGCTGGACCATTGCAGACATAAAGGGAATCGGCCCTGCCATTTGCATGCATAAAATTCAGCTGGATCAGGACCAAAAACCAACTGTGGACGCCCAAAGAAGATTAAATGAAGCCATGAGAGAAGTTGTCAAAAAGGAAATCATCAAGTGGCTAGCTGCTGGAATCATATATCCAATTGCAGACAGCGAATGGGTAACCCGGTACAATTTGTACCAAAGAAAGGTGGAATAATTGTGGTAAGCAATGATAATAATGAATTAATCTCAACTCAAACAGTAACTGGTTGGTGAATATGCATGGATTACCGCAAGTTAAATAAAGCAACAAAAAAGAATCACTTTCTATTACCTTTTATTGATCAAATGCTTGACCGCCTTGCTGGCAAACCCTTCTATTTCTTTTTGGATGGATATTCAGGGTACAACCAAATCGCCATCGCGCTGGATGACCAGGCCAAAACAACGTTCACTTGCCCATATGGCATCTATACTTTTCGAAGAATGCCATTCGGTTTGTGCAATGCCCCAGCCACATTCCAGCGATGCATGATGGCTATCTTCTCGGATATGATAGAAGATTTCATGGAAATCTTCATGGACGACTTCTCCGTATTCGGCAGCAGCTTCGACAGCTGCCTCGGCAACCTTGAGAAAGTACTGACCAGATGTGAGGAAACAAATCTAGTGCTTAACTGGGAAAAATGCCACTTTATGGTCGACGAAGGCATAGTCTTGGGGCATAAAATTTCCGCACAGGGAATAGAAGTAGACAAAGCGAAGATCGAAGTCATAGCCAACTTGCCGCCGCCGACCACTGTCCAGGGCATACGAAGTTTTCTGGGACACGCAGGTTTTTATCATAGATTCATTGAAAACTTTTCTAAATTTTCTAAACAGCTGTGTATCTTGCTAGAACAAGACAAGCCATTCATTTTCAACGAGGCATGCCAGGAGGCGTTCAAAACATTAAAGGAAAAACTCGTCACAGCACCTGTGGTAGTCCCCCCTGACTGGAGTCAACCCTTCGAACTCATGTGTGATGCTAGTGACACTGTCGTTAGCGCCGCCCTAGGGCAGCGCAAAGATAAGATCTTTCATGTCATATACTATGCTAGGAAAACACTAAATACTGCCCAGACCAACTACACCATCACAGAAGAAGAATTGCTGGCGGTAGTATTTACTTTCGATAAGTTCTGGCCCTACCTGATTGGCACAAAAGGTGATAATTCATACAGACCACTCTGCCTTAAGGTACCTGTTTGCAAAAAAGAGGCAAAGCCCCACCTAATTCGGTGGATACTACTGCTGCAAGAATTTGACGTAGAAATCCAAGACATAAAGGGTACAGAAAATCAAGTGGTGGATCATCTCTCTCGGCTTGAGAATAAACAAGAGAACACCTCCCACGGTGAAATTCAGGGTGCATTCCTTGACGAACAGCTACTACTAGTCTCTGCCCTGGTAGCCGCCCTAGAAGCTGAAGGACTATTACCTGCCGCCCACGCAGAAGCCGTATCAGCAACATCAATGGACACACCCTGGTATGCAGATATTGTAAATTATTTAGTATCTAGTGTTTTGCCTTATAGACTAAACTATCAAGGAAAGAAACAATTCCAACATGATGCTAAGCATTATTTTTCGGACGAGCCTTTCTTGTTTAAAAATTGTGAAGACCAGGTTATCAGACGATGTATACTAGAGGATGAACATCAGGCCATACTCTCACAATGCCACTCAGCACCATATGGAGGCCATTTCGGTGGGCAGCGAACAACATCAAAGGTGCTACAATCAGGGTTCTTTTGGCCAACACTGCATAAAGACGCTTAAACATTCTACAAACAGTGTGACAGCTGCCAAAGAACATGAAATATATCGAGAAGGAATGAGATGCCCATTCAAACATTTCTAGAGGTCAAGCTATTCGACGTTTGGGGGATAAACTTTATGGGACCATTCCCATCTTCGTGCGGAAACATGTACATCCTCCTAGCAGTTGATTATGTTTCTAAGTGGGTAGAAGCCATTGCCACCCCTCACGAAAAAACATCTTTACGAAAAAACATCTTCACGAAGTTCGGAGTACCAAGAGCAATCATTAGTGATGAAGGCACCCATTTTGACAACAGATTAATTGCAAAGGTACTCTAGAAAGTAAGGGTCAAGCACAAGATTGCTGCAACCTATCATCCATAAACAAATGGGCAGGCAGAAATTTCGAACAAGGAAGTCAAGACCATCTTGGAGAAAGTTGTAAACCCTAATAGAAAATATTGGTCATTGAAACTAGACGATGCTCTTTGGGCATATCAAACATCATACAAAACACCGCTAGGAATGTCCCCATATCGTCTAGTATACGGAAGTGCCTGTCATCTCCCTGTCGAAATAGAACACAAGGCGTATTGGGCAGTCAAGGCAGTTAACATGGACTGGAAAACAGGCTGGGGATAAAAGACTGTTTAATCTGACAGAAATGGAAGAATTTCGACGGGAGGCATACGAGAACGCCAAGCTGTAAAAGGAAAAAAATCAAAAAATGGCACAACAACAAGATTCAGCGGTGGCAGTTCCAGCTGAGGCATCAAGTGTTGTTGTTCAATTCCCGCCTCAGACTGTTTCCTGGGAAACTAAAATCCATATGGTTAGGACCCTACGAAGTAGTCGAAGCCTTTCCACATGGTGTCGCGACGATAAAATACACAAAAGGAGGGACATAGTTCAAGGTCAATGGGCAGCGACTAAAGCACTATACAGGGGACTCTGTCATAAAAGAACAAGAAGTATTCACATTGGGGATAGCCACCCCACTGTGGCATAACCGCAACTTGGCTTCTATTTACTGTTTTTTGTAGGGGTAGTTTTAGGATTAGGTTTCATTTGTTTTAATTTTTCTTTATTCCCATCTCACAATCAATTTTGCAGATCCAAACCCAAGAACATCGAAACACAAGGCAGCAATACCAAGCCCGCTGCTGGCACCTGCCAATAGCAGCAACCTCAGGCGTTTTTCCCTTCTTCTTTTCTGTTTTGTGCATTGAGGGCAATGTCCATCTCGAGTTGGGGGGGGGATAGCTCTCACATCAATTTTTAGGCATCTTTAGTTGCATATAGAGTGCATTGTACTTGTCTTAGTAATAATCGGAAAAAAAAATTGTTATGACTTGTGCCTATGACAGGATAGCCGACTAATTTATTTTCGCACCTAATAAAAATTGAACTTAATCTTGGGAAAAAGTATGAAATATGACTTAGAAATTTTTTCTTTATGCCTGAAAATGTTAAACATCTCTGTTACTTGCTGAATGTGTTAGAATATTTGATGAACATTGCCTGTTTGTTTCTAGAATTCTTTGCAAAATTCTAACGATGATTACAGGTAGCCACTGAGGCTGGCAAAAGAAATAGAAAAATGCAAGTACTGCCACGACAGCAAGATAAAAAAAACAAAGAACAAAGCTGTGATACCCTAGAGGTGCCCGCAACAGGCTCTAGGAAGAATCATGTGCGAGGACACTTCGCTGCTATCAAAGTCCATGAATCTGAAAGCCTTAAACTGACGGACAAATTAGCATGAGTGAATGAAAGTCTTCACGGGATGACTCTACTCCAAGGGTTCGGGGTTCTGTTATTTGCTCCTATCTCAACGTCAGACCTGGAAGAGTAGTTGTGATAAGCTGAAACCTTTAAATCACAGCAGCATCTTTGTTTATTTATTTATTATGCGTATTCAGTTTGCTTACAGATATGCACACACCACATAGGCATAAGAAATTTAAATTCTGAGTTATTTTTCTTCTTATTTCCCTTCACTAATTTAATATAGGGGTCACGGCCTTGAGGCAGAAAATCGGGGTAAAAGCTAGTTTTTCTTTCTGATTATTATTAGAGCAAGTATTTTAGGTTGCATTGCTTGAGGACAAGCAATAATTCGAGTGTGGGGGTGTTTAAAGTGTCCATAAGTCCTATATTTCATGCATATGTCAACTATTATTATTATTATTGTTTTAAGCACATTTTAGGCATAAGTAGGTTCATGCAAAGCATTTTACAGTGTTTCATTGTTTTGCCTTGCTTCTATGAATCATCATTTATTTGGTGAACAAGAGATACTGTTTTAGTGTATTCTTGTATGTAGGTACTAACTGCTGAAAGAGAGAATCGAGGAGCTGAGGACACAAGGCTGAGGAAGCATATCCAGGAGCTGTACTGAAGCAGTTCCAGCAGAAGACAATCACTGCCGAGTAGAGTTGCCGCTGACCTTGCTGCCCACGGCAGTAGACTATAAGAGTTGGAAGAATCGGAGCGCGATCTCTAGAGCTAAAACTCATGAATCTATTGCCGGCGTTCATGTGATTTTCCGACGTCTGTAGCAGTGGCCAGGGATGCCGAAGCGAAATTCTCAAGATTACTTGCGGACTAAGACATACGAGATAGAGTCCATATTTCACGGAAAGAAGTCGGCATTTAAAGTCATATTAAAGATGGAAAGCTACTTTCTTGGACTTCTACTTTAATGAGGACTTAACCTAGTCTTTAGTCTATAAATACCCATTGTAACTCCTAGTTCAAATCATCCTAGGTTTTCCATAGACTTTTCTTGTGTTCTTTGCAGCCGCCATGTTCTAAACTCCATTTGGGTTAGGGTTATGTTGTAAAATAGAGTGAAACGGTTGTTTTAGGTTTTGAGTTATTTTTCAATAAAATATTCCGAGTTTACTTAATCCATTGTTCTTCATTCTTACAATCATTCTACACCATTCGTTTGAGAGAATCCATTTGTCAGGCACCAAAGTGCAAGGCTCACGAAAGGGTTAAGTACGGTCACAACGTGGTGAGGCGTGACTAACTTGGTTCCACACCAGTCCACAAGTTTCAGCGGCTAAAAGGGATTACCAACCGAGATGACTAGCCTGTGTTAGGTTGACGCTGAGATTACTAGGTATTGCCTACGTCACGTTAGCTCTCGAGCATCCTAACCTAGAAATAGGAGGGATCATTGTCGACTATCCTGTAGAACTTAGAGTATCTGTCAGACTTGCCGCTAGGACTTCTTTCCATTCCACCTGCCGAGACAGTACACCGCTGCAGTGGTAGTGACCTGCTGTGCCCGCGTGACAGGGTCGTAGTTTGCCGCCCGCCATACCCGCTGAGGCAGCATATCATGGCAGCACAAAATAACTCATACCTTTCACAACGCAGTTTTCACACTAAGTGGCAGCATAACCCTGCCTGCTCTATCAACCTGATCATCTTCTTTATTACTTGTGTTTTCGTTTATTTTCTATCCAAACCAACCATTCACTTGTGTTTTATTTTACCTTGTGCGGGAACTACGAAACGAGACAAGTTGTCCAATCCTCGTGGGATTTGACATCTTTTATACTATAACTTGGCAGGAGTGTGCACTTACGCTCTCACAAAAAGGGAACACCTACACGCCCTACATCCATCTCTAACCGGTTGTGGACAATCACGCTTCATATGACCTCGTGACCCACAATTCCAACACATACCTAGATTACCCTAACACTCTCTCGTGTGCCTTCCGCCACACTGATTACACTTTGGAGTACGGACAAAAGCATTCTGGCCCTATTGACCACGGCCAAGGTTACCACCACCACGCCTTAGATCATATTGGTACCTCATATCCTTGAGCTTCTTGAAACGGTCTCTACCAGCATCGAACTCAGTCGACCTCTTTCTATAACTAGAACCACCCGAATGAACAACTAGACCCAAATTCTGCTCAATGTCCTGAGCCTGAGTGACTAAGACATCAAAATCTATGTAATCCGAAGCCAACGTGTACGTCTTAACCTCCTTCACAAGCCTGTAGCAAAAACGATCACATCTTTTTTGTTCGTTGGGAACCAGTTCAGAGGCATACTGGCTCAACTGAACAAACTGAACCTCATACTCCGAAACAAACATGTTTCCTTGCACCAAAGACATGAATTCTCGCTTCTTTTCATCAAGATAGCGAACACCCATATACTTCATCCTAAAAGCATTTCCAAAGAACTCCCAAGTAACATCGATTGGTTCCATACCTGCAGTGATGGTCATCCACCACGTATAAACATCTTCATGCACAAGGATACAACACAACCCAACTTATGTACATCATTACAACCCATCTGACCAAGAATCCTGCGGGTGCTCTCAAACCACTCTTCGGATGCTTCAGGACTCAACCTTCTGAACTTAGTTCCACCAAGGCTACGCAAACGCTCCAAAGAAAGTCCATGGTTATCAACTCCAAGCTGTGGCGCAACCGTGCGCATGACTAGCGCTTAAATTATACATTATTTTATTAATAATTACTCCTTGATTAGTTGTTTTAAACTGCTTAGCTGGTGATTTTCTATTCTTTTCGGTGCAGGACTTTGTGGCTGGAAAGTAGACTGAAAAGGCTGGATTTTGCATGTTTTCTGGATTCATGGTTGGATTAGTGGGCATGAATTGGGGCATGAAAGTACTGTCTGGGTGCGACACATCAGTAGATGATGTCAACAGTACGAAAGATGACATCAGCTATGGCAGAGTGGGATGATGACGTCAGTAGCGACGGTGATAGCTTATCAAGTCCATTTTGATAGCTTATCAACAAGATCTCATCATTTGTTCTTCATTTTATTTCTACTTTGGGTTTTATAAATCTCATTTTCTCTTCAGTTCTTATTTTCTAAGTTTTTTTAATTTACTTTTCGGAAATTGTGCTAAGTATGGTTAATTCAATAATCATGCAAAGCTAAATTTTCTATAACCAAAGGCAGTAGCAATGACTCGATTTCAACGTGAGGAATGAAAGGCGCTTAAATAACTTCAGGTTTTATTTCTCTCTATTTTCTAAAGCTAAACTTCAAACCAAAACGATTTTCGAAACGAAAGATTGACTTTTATCGAAATATGGTTTTCGGTTAATATGTGGGAGGAAGGATCGGCTATTGAAGCACATTCGACTTCCTGGGAACACACTTAGTAAATTGATTACTAAGGGAAAATTTAAGTTCGAAACCATTATTATTGAAATAACACCATTCAAGCCGGTTTTTATTGGGCTTAAAACGACCTTGGTCTACAACATTGTTGTTGATTAAGATCAAGTTCAGATATCGATATCAAAGATAGAACTTGGGTATTCGGTATACAAAGTGAAGTCTCAAGGATTGAACCTTTTGGACAAGTAACCGACGTAAATCCTAAAGTGAAAATCTTTCTCCAATAATCCAAAGAAATTGCATCAAAGCGGAAGCCTGAGGCTAGTTTTTAGATATCAAATTTATTTACCTTCAACTATTTCAACCACAATTTGTATTTATTACCTTTCTTTAATCAACCACCCCCTACCTAAAAACTCAATCCACTTCAAGGCTCATAGGTCAACAATCATAATCAGGAAGTTTCCTAAATCCCCGTGGGATCGACCCTTACTCTCACTATTCTACTTTAATTTAATGTCTTTATTTGAGAATAAGGAATTATTTGGACGCGAAAATGACGCGTGTCAAATTGGCGTCGTTTCCGGGGATTTCGAAAAAAAATTACTGATTATTTTTGTTTGTTTATGACCAGGAAGAATCCGGGAGAACTAGCACGATACATCCCGGAGATCGAAGCATTCACACGATGCCAGAACGCACAAGCAAAACGAGAAAAAGAAAATAGATTGCGCCAACAAAGGTTACAACGTAATCTTGAGCTAGCATCCAAAACCACAACACACTCTGAGAATACCAACGAAGAACAAAATCCAATGGCAGACGAACAAACAATCCAACAACTGACTAGGGCATCGGATGACAATCAGCCCATGTGCATAACCTTCCTAAATGGTACAACGCCATTCAAATTGAAGATCGGTTTGTTTCATCCTCTACCAAAATTTCACGGCTTGCCCTCTGAGAACCCTCACAAGCACCTTAAGGAGTTTCATATGGTTTGTCTAAGTACAAAACTGCAGGGAGTTTCCAAAGATCAAATTAAACTTCGAGCCTTTCCTTTTTCTTTATCTGATATCGCCAAAGATTGGTTATTTGATCTTCCTTCTAACTCTGTTACAACCTGGACTGATATGGCTCGTTTATTTCTTGACAGGTTCTTCCCAGAAGCTAAGGCGAGTGAGCTAAGGTGTAGTATTTTTAGTATCCGACAAAAGGATACTAAATCACTGTATGACTATTGGGAGCGTTTCAAAAAGCTATACGGCAACAGTCCTCAACACGGTTTGTCTAAACAAACGCTTCTCCAGTACTTTTACGAGGGGTTGACGCCTACGGACATGAAGGTAGTTGATGCAGCAAGTGGAGAAGCACTTGTTAACATAACCCCAACTGCAGCTCGAACCTTAATAATGACTATGACATCCAACTCGCAACAGTTTCACCATTCAACTGAACCGTCTCAGCGAGTCAATGAGGTAAGTTTTCTGGAAAATAAAATTGATAAGTTGGCTGACATAGTTCAATCTCTTGTTACAGATAAAAAAATTGCAGCCAGGCTTTGTAGAATATGTACAAGCCCAGAACATCCGACGGACTGTTGTCCAATGGTGCAAGAAGAAGACAATGCACAAGTGAATGCAATAGGGAACTTTTCGGGACCTTCACAAAGACAGCACAACTCAAACCCCAGCTTGTATAATCCGCGATGGCGAGACCCTCCAAACTTCGGTTATGCGCAAAACCAAAGGCCCGCATATTAATCAAGGAAACCTCCACAACAATAGATGCAAAAGACATCATTGGAGGTGATAGTAGAAAAGCTAGCGATTTCCCAAGAGAAGTTGATCACATCCCGAGAAAAGCTGATCACATCCCAAGAAAAATTCCAAAGTCAAACTCAAGCACATCTGCAGGAGCTAGACAAGTAAGTAAGCGAACTAGCCCAAACTATGGGGAGAATAGAATCACAGGGAAAACTTCCTTCTCGAACGGAGTCAAATCTGAGAGGGAATGTTAGTGCTATCACCCTCCGAAGTGGAACAGTTATAAACCCTGAAGTGCCAGAAAAGAATACCAAACAATTCGCGGAAGAGAAGGAAACGCCACCCTCCAACTCCTAGGGTACGCCTTCTTCGCCCCACCCCTCCTCCTTCTTCTCATGAAATTGCACCACCTTTTTCCATCAAGATTGGTAAGGCGAGATAAGCGAGCTGAAGAAAAGGAAATCATAGAAGTGTTCAAAAAAGTGCAAGTCAACATACCCCTCATAGAAGTAATCCGACAAGTGCCAAGGTATGCCTGATTTTTAAAGGAACTTTGCACCACAAAGAGAAAGCTGACGGGACATGAGAAGGAAAATTTAGGAGAGAATGTATTTGTAGTATTTCAAAGGAAACTACTGCCAAAAATGAAGGACCAAGGTATGTTCGCTATACCTTGCAAAATAGGTAACATTTTAATTAACCGAGCATGTGTGACTTGGGAGCTTCAATTAATGTTATGCCTCTTTCCGTTTAAAAAATGATTACTAACGAACCTTTGAAGGAAACACGTGTTACTATTCAGTTAGCCGATCGTTCAATCATATATCCGGAAGGAGTGCTCGAAAATGTCTTGGTGAAAGTCGATGTTCTAATTTTTCCTACCAATTTCTATGTCATTGACATGGAGAACGATAGAACAAACACGTGTTTAGAGGTATTGTTGGGTCGACCTTTTCTAAGCACCGCCCATACCAAAATCGATGTAAGAAGCGATATTTTAACAATGGAATTTGTTGGTGAGGTAGTAGAATTTGATGTGTATAAAGCAATGAAATACCCAGATCAAGTAGAAAGAATTAATTCCATTGATATTATTGATCCCTTAATTGACAATTTCATTAAAACTAATTTTTCGATACTTTTTATATGGATCTTGAACTTTGCCGCAAAGAGGAGATAAGAGAGTTTGAAAATATATTTTATGTCAATTCTGATTTAATTCTAACTCCCTTTAAAACTAAAATGCTACCCTCTCTTTTGCAGGCACCAGAGATAGGATTAAAGCAGTTGTCCGTCCACCTCAAATATGCGTTTTTGGGAGAAAACAATACCTTTCAGTAATTATCTCGAGCACGCTTTCGACAGAAGAGGAAGAAGATCTTGTGACGGTGTTGCGTGCACATAACGAAACCATCGGATGGACCATTGCGGATATCAAGGGACTTAGTCCCTCGACTTGTATGCATAAGATAAAAATTGAAGAAGGAGCAAAACCATCAAGACAAGGACAACGCAGGCTGAATCAACCCATGATGGAAGTAGTAAGGGAAGAGATACAAAAACTCTTCGATGCAGATATCATCTATCCGATTTCGGATAGTGATTGGGTAAGTCCAATTCACGTGGTACCAAAAAAGACCGGGGTCACTGTAGTCAAAACTTCGGAAGGTGAGTTAGTTCCAACACAAGTTCAAAACGAGTGGCAAGTTTGCATTGATTACAGGAAGTTGAACTCTTTAACTCGAAAAGATCATTTTCCATTACGATATATTGATCAGATGATAGAATGTTTAGCTGGTAAAACTCACTATTGCTGTCTTGACGGTTTTCAAGTTTTTTCCAAATACCAGTAGCACTTGAAGACCAAGAAAAAACAACCTTTACATGTCCATTCAGAACTTTTGCCTATCGATGAATGCCATTTAGGCTTTGTAATGCGCCAGCTACATTCCAGAGATGTATGGTAAGCATATTTTTTATTATGTAGAAAAGGGAATCGAAGTGTTCATGGATGACTTTACAGTTTACGGTAATACATTTGGTGAGTGTTTATTAAATCTAACTAATGTCCTAAAACGTTGTATTGAATTTAATCTTGTATTAAATTATGAAAAATGTCATTTCATGGTTGATAAAGGTTTAATACTAGGACATATTGTTTCATCTAATAGAATTCTGTTGATAAGGCAAAAACCGACATTCTACGCTCACTCCCATACCCCACATTTGTCAGGTAAATTCGTTCTTTCCTTGGTCATGCAGGCTTCTACCGACGATTTATCAAGGATTTCTCAAAAATAACGCAACCTCTATGCAGTTGCTTCAGAAAGATCAAATGTTTGATTTCAATAAAAATGCGAGGATTTCTTCGATACGCTAAAAGAGAAACTTGTGACAGCACCGATCATTCAACCACCAAACTGAGATTATCCCTTCGAACTTATGTGCGATGCGTCAGACACAAGTGTCGAAGTTGTTCTTGGCCAAAAGATCGGGAAAGAACCCCACGTTATAGCCTACACTTCCTGCACACTAGATTCAGCTCAGAAAAATTATTCCACCACAGAAAAAGAGCTATTTGTCATAATTTTTGCTTTAGAAAAATTTAGATCATATTTAGTTGGTACTAAAATTGTTGTATTTTATGATCATGCAGCTCTAAAGTGCCTGTTAAGAAAAAAGGAAGAAAAACCAAGACTTATCCGATGGATTCTGCTTCTTCAGGAGTTCAATCTGGAAATTAGAGACAAAAAGGGATGCGAGAACCTGGTAGTTGATCACCTAAGTAGCATTCCCCTTACCGCATCTGATCCACCGGTTAACGACGAGTTCCCTGAGGAAAAGTTAATGATGGCACAAGAAACTATGCCATAGTTTGCAGATGTCGTTAATTACTTAGCCACGGGTAAGTTACCACACGATTTGCCGCGATCCGAAATTAGTAGACTTAAGCGAGAATCTCGATACTACATTTGAGATGATCCATATCTTTGGAGGCATTGCTCGGATCAGATAATCCGGAGATGTGTTCCTGAAAGCGAGGTAAACTCTATCCTTAGTTTTTGTCATTCTTATTCATGCGATGGACACTTTGGACCGAAAAGGACTGCACATAAAATTCTTGAATGTGGTTTTTATTGGCCTAATATTTTTCGTGATACATATATGTTCTGTAAAAGTTGTGACAAGTGTCAACACACTGGTAATTTAAGCCGTCGTAATGAGATGCCTCTGAATCCAATTCATATATGTAAAGTCTTTAACGTTTGGGGTATTGACTACATGGGTCCTTTTGTTTCTTCTTTCGGAAATTTTTACATTATATTAACTGTAGATTATGTGTCAAGATGGGTAGAAGCTAAGGCCACTAAAAATAACGATGCTAAAACTACAGTTAATTTTCTCAAGGATTTTATTTTTTCCAGGTTTTGCACGCCACGAGAAATAATAAGCGACCGGGGGACACACTTCATCAATCGAGTAATTGACGCCCTCATGAAGAAGTTTGGCGTGACTCAGCGTATCGCCACATCATAACATCCGCAAACCAATGGTCAAGCGGAAGTGTCAAACCGTGAGATTAAAGCCATTCTCGAGAAGATTGTGAAGCCGGATCAGAAATACTGGAGTCTCAAGCTGAACGACGCGCTATGGGCTTATCGGACTGCCTACAAAGGTCCAATTGGAATGTCGCCATATCGACTCGTTTTCGGTAAGCCATGTCACTTGCCGGTTGAGTTAGAACATCGAGCATAATGGGCTGTTAAGCAATGCAACATGGACATGAAGGAGAGCAGCGAAGCACGGAAGCTAGACATTCAAGAACTGGAAGAAATTAGGAAGAACGCTTACGACAACAATATGATATATAAAGAAAAATTAAAAGAATACCATGACAAGAAAATTTCTTTTAAATCATTTGTTATCGGTCAAAAAGTTTTTTTATTTAACTCTAAAATTAAAATTTTTGCAGGAAAGCTAAAATCGAAGTGGCTCGGACCTTTCACGGTAACTGAAATTTTTCCACATGGCGTTGTAGAAATTGAAGACGATAAAAAGTATCGATTCAAAGTAAACAATCAAAGGTTGAAGCCTTACTACGATAACGCTCCTATAGGATTAATTGAAAAAATTAAATTAGAGGATCTTGCGGTCTAAGCAAAAACAGGTCGTCGAGCTAACGACGTTAAATATAGCGCTAAATGAGAGGTAACCTATTTTTTTAATTTATTTCATTTAATTTCTTTTCGCATTTTATTTCTTAAAGTACTCGCTTGATTTTATTTTAATTTGTGTCATATTTTAATTTTAGTTTAATTTTATTTTTCTATTTTTCAGGTACACCAAAATAAATCCAATCGAATATGAATGTTCGCCTGTTGATAACCATCTAGTGGATTGTGATAACAAAACCCGAATAATCCTCACATTTTTAAACCCTGCAAACCCACGTTTTCTTTCCTCTTTATTCTTTTTTTTTAATTCACATGAGCCATATAGATATATATATTATCAAAATTATAAATATATTATTATTTACCTGAAAATCACAATAGTCAATCATTATCTTATTTTTCAATTCCACCGAGTAAGTTTTCATGAATTTTAGTATTATATTATTTATCTTAAATTATCATTAAATATTATTATTTATTTTAAATTTTAAACCCCCACTTCTTATCACCAGCACTCTTACCCACAAGTGTGCGATATAGATATATATCTACTTATATTTTAAATTTTAAATATATATTATCTTTATCCCTTTAATAAAGAAAACAAAACCACCTTTGCTTTGTTTTACTGAAACTCGCGTGATTTCTTTTCATTAAACCTATTTTTTTCCCTTCCTTTTCCCTCTGTCGCATACCTAGACCTGGCAAACTTGACCCGAGACCCGAAACCCGAACCGAACCGAACCGAACCGAAACCGATTTTGACCCGAACATGATGATCAGAAGTTGATCCGAAACCCGAACCGAACCGAACTGAACCGAACCGAACCGAAATTTTTTGTTGAACCGAAATGGACCCGAACCGAAATGGACCCGAACCGAATGGACCCGAACCGATTTGACCCGAACCGAATGCTACCCGAACCGAAAGCTGAACCGAAAGCTGAACCGAATATCGACCCGATTTTAACCCGATTTTGACCCGATTTTGACCCGAATATCTATTTTTAACAATATAATAAATAATAAAAAGAAGTATATTTTATTATCTTTTTATACTATATCATGGAAGAGACTGTTCCTCTTGTCAAAGTTGTGGTATAATAATATTTTATGTTATTTTACGTTTCAATATTAATTAAATAAATTAATTTTTAAATTTAGAGTTTCAATGTACTATTTTCTCTCCCAATATTTAATCTTACATTTACAAAGAAAAAAATGTCAAAAGATTGCATTAAAAGAAATGGATACATAATAGACCAATTCATTGGGGCAACCTTTAATTGCATCACTAGTCCATGCATTAAAAAAACTAGTTGTCTTTTCCCTCTTTATTTTGTCATTTCTCTCTCTATTTTTTCTAATTGTCTTTTTCTTTTTTTTTCAATCTAGCTTAAAAAATTGGTGGCTTATTTCCCTCCAAATTTTTGTCTTTTCCCTCTTTATTTTTACCAATTGTCTTTCTCTTTTTTCTTTTTTTTTAATTTAATTGAGTTTTAATTTAGATTAATTTAATTGAAATTTCACATTTAGTTTTAGAATTATTTTAATTATGTCCGTGATTTATGCTTTTAGATTTTAGTTAGCTCAATTAGATCATAAGTTTAATAAATTAATTCATTTCAGAAATTATTATTATTATTATTATTATTATTATTATTATTATTATTATTATTATTATTATTATTATTATTATTATTATTATTATTACATATAATAAACTTTGATTTAATATAATTTTACAAAAAATTTTGATATGGATACATGAAGCTTTGATTTAAATATTTAATCAAATTCAAATGCATAGATTAACAAGTTGAATCAGAATTAATTTCATACACCAATAACTCTAAACTAAACCATAAATATTAAACCTCAAACCTTTAATTCAACTCAAATCGAATTGACCCAAAAATTTAAATGTTGACCTGACCCGAAATTGACCCGAAATCGACCCGATTTTGACCCGACCCGAAAGCGACCCGAACGACCCGATTTTGACCCGAACCGAAAGGGACCGATCCGATATTAACCCGACCCGAAAACAACCGATCCGATTCTGACCCGATCCAATACCCGAACCGAATCCGACTCATCACAAACCCGAATCAGACCCGAACCCGAACCGAACCGACCCGAACCGAATCTAAACCGATTCTAGATAGACCCGAAATGACCCGAACCGAAACGACCCGAACCGAACCCGAACCGAATGACCCGATTGCCACCTCTACGCATACCCACTCCCAGCCTCAAAACTTCTTCACAAATCTTCCATTTTATTTTCTCACAATGGTGAGAACAAGACAACAAGCACCCCCACCTCCTCCGATCGAACTCGAGTACCGTCACGATCGTCGCTAGCTCAGGGAGTTTCCTGTTTCTTCTCTTGTTTTTTTATTTATTTTACATTTTGGGAAAAATGACTTAAGTGAGGGGAATAGAATTTGGGTCAAATTCTTTTTCTTGCCTATTTTGATTGATTGCCTTAGTTGAAAGTTCTTGTTGCATATCCTTATTTTCACCTTGTCTCTTCGATTTCCTTATGACTTTGTATTTTTTTCTTGTTTTGAACTTTAGGATGCATGATAGACTATGGCTTGGCTTGTTTTTATAAATTTTCGTATGACATTCCTTGATTTGATCAATCGACATGATACTTACCTTGGTACAAACAAACCCTTCATGTGAGTTCTTGAGCTGAATGAGCATATCTTCTATTCTTGCTCTTTGTTTCAATTGAGTGTGTCGATTTAATAAATTGCATTCTAGAACTTGTGGCATAATACTTTTCGAGATAACATTTTTGATTGTGATGCATTAATATGATAGAGGCATTAGGTTTAACCTCATTCTCTTCCCAAAAAGCCTACCTTTTGTTATTATCCCTTAGTGAGACAATCTTGAGCCTTAGACTTTTTCTTTGGATTTCCTTATTATTTGACCCACACCAATCTTATTTCCCCCTTTTTTGTCACCTATTTTTAGGACGAAGTCGAGATTATTTCGAAGAAAAAAAAACAGATTCGAATCAACACTGCAGAAAAATCAGATTTGAATTGTGTAGTGCAGAAAAAACAGTTTCAAACAATGCAGAAAATACTGTGCAGTGCAGAAAACCAGTGTAGAAAATGAAAAACCAGTGTCGTTTGGTTCGAACATTGCAGGAAAAATACTATACAGATAAAAACGAGCAGAATTGTTTGAACAGAAAAAAAGAGAAAAAAAATAGTGAGCTCGAAAAAAAAGTACAAAAAAGAGAAAAATTGTTCGATTTCTTGTTTCATTCTTTGGAATAACTCTTCTTCGTCTTGAACTTTAAAACTCATTAAATAGCCTTTATCCTACTCGAACCTTACCCCTCGTTACAACCCTTTTAAAAGACCTCTTGATTTTTGCATCACATTCATACTTGGTAGTGGAGATTAGATTTAGTTACAAGCTTATGGTAATGCTTTGGTTAAATTTCGGCTTGAGCATTCAAAAGTTTTACCCTAAACACTTGAGTGGAATGAGTGAAACCGTGAGAGGGTACTAGGTTTGTTTCATTGAAGTTAACAAGTCATTGGAATGTTCTACTTTGCTAAACTATCTCTAGTCTCGTCATTTTCTAATTGTTTCCTTAAAATTCATGCATGCTTAGATGCCATGTCATGTTGAAATCTTAGAGACTTTGCGAAATCAAGGATAAGGGCTTAAACTTTGATACTTGAGGGCAAGCATCGAATAAGTGAGGGGGGATATGACTAGTGCTTAAATTATACATTATTTTATTAATAATTACTCATTGATTAGTTGTTTTAAGCTGCTTAGCTGGTGATTTTCTGTTCTTTTCGGTACAGGACTTTGTGGCTGGAAAGTGGGCAGAAAAAGGCTGGATTTCGCATGGTTTCTGGATTCATAGTTGGATTAGTGGGCATGAACTGGGGCGTGAAAGTGTTGTCTGGGCGCGACACGTCAGCAGTACGAAAAATGACGTCAGCTATGGCAGAGTGGGATGATGACGTCAGTAGCGACGGTGATAGCTTATCAAGTCCATTTTGATAGCTTATCAGCCAGATTTAAATTTTAAACTTGGGGATTTATCTTTTGTATTATCTTATTAGGAATTATTTTTTTACCTTTTATCTTTAGGATTTAAATTTTGAGAATTATCTTTTGTATTTTTAGGATTTTATCTCTTAGGTTTTTTAGGGTTTTTTAGGACTATAAATACCCCATTGGGGTAATCCTAACAAGATCTCATCATTTGTTCTTCATTTTATTTCTACTTTGGGTTTTATAAATCTCTTTTTCTCTTTAGTTCTTATTTTCTAAGTTATTTTACTTTATTTTTCAGAAATTATGCTAAGTATGGTTAATTCAATAATCATGCAAAGCTAAATTTTCCGTAGCCAAAGGCAGTAGCAATGACTCGATTTCAACGTGAGGAATGAAAAGCGCTTAAATAACTTCAGGTTTTATTTCTCTCTATTTTCTAAAGCTAAACTTCAAACCAAAATGATTTTCGAAACGAAAGATTGACTTTTATCAAAATATGGTTTTCGGTTAATATGTGGGAGGAAGGATCGGCTATTGAAGCACATTCAACTTCCTGGAAACACACTTAGTAAATTGATTACTAAGGGAAAATTTGAGGTCGAAACCATTATTATTGAAATAGCACCAATCGAGTCGGTTTTTATTAGGCTTAAAACAACCTTGGTCTACAACATTGTTGTTGATTAAGATCAAATTCGGATATCGATATCAAAGATAGAACTTGGGTATTCAGTGTGTCAGCGCATACCCACCATTGCAGCCTGAAAATGACGTGTGTCAGCGCATACCCACCATTGCAGCCTGAAAAGCTCCAGCTACTGCCTGGATTAACAGTGTCAATCGCCAACCGCTAGCCCTTGTGCTGCCTGAGGCCTAACACCTCTCTCACCCGCACCAGCTCTAGCTCTATCCCCAACTTCATCACCACCATGAGGAGAAGGGGGAGGAGGAGGCGCAATCTCATCATCAATAACCTCATTCTCAACCACATTACGCACATTGGTTCTAAGCTCTCGTCTCGGTCCCATTATCAAAATAGTATGAATCTTTGAGCTAAAAATGCAATATTAAAAACAAGGGTAAAGTACACAGACGGTCACTAAACTATACCTGAAAAAACAAAATGGTAACCAACCTTTCAAAAATCACAAAATGGCAATTAAACTTTACGTTTTATAACAAAACGGTAACTAGACGTTAAATTC
The DNA here is from genome assembly GCA_958450335.1 of Hibiscus tridactylites. Lineage (NCBI taxonomy): Eukaryota > Viridiplantae > Streptophyta > Magnoliopsida > Malvales > Malvaceae > Hibiscus > Hibiscus tridactylites. Next base: position 96,784,249 of record OY288265.1, read on the forward strand.
CGTTAAGTTTCTGTTAAAACTTTGGTATAATAAAACATTTAGTCCTTCATATTTATACAATCAATAAATTTAGTCCTAATTCGAAATAATTTACTAAATTTAGCCCTTGTTATTTATGCATTCTTTCAATTTGGCCCTTAAAGCAAAATTTCAAAGTATGGTAACATGATAAATAATTACAATTAAATTTTATAGGAACTCGAAAACTCGACTCGACTCGAATCGAAAAAATTTCAAATAAAGTTTGAGTTGTAAAATATGACGTGTCAACTTGAATAACTCAAATTTTTTTGACTCGACTCGATCGAACGCTTACCTCTATCTTAAGATATGACGTGTTAACTCGAATAACTCGAAATATTCGAATATTTTAAATTATTTTTTTCTTTTAAATCGAATATTTTTAAAATAGAGCATTTAATGTTTCATATTTAAATCACATTGAATATTTAATAACTACTTTAAATATTCAATTTAATTTAAAAACATTCAATTTAAAAGAAAAAAATGATTTAAAATATTCGAATAATTAATTAAATTTTTATAGGAACTCGAAAACTCGACTTGACTCGATTCGAATCGAAAAAATTTCAAATAAGGTTTGAGTTGTAAAATATGATGCGTCAACTCGAATAACTCGAAATTTTTTTGACTCAACTCGATCGAACGCTCACTTCTATCTTAAGGTATGACGCATCAACTCGAATAACTCGAAATATTCAAATATTTTAAATCATTTTTTCTTTTAAATTGAATATTTTTTAAAATAGAATATTTAATAATTTCATATTTAAATCACATCGAATATTTAATAACTTCTTTAAATATTCGATTTAAAAAACAATAGGTTTAAAATATTCGAATATTTAATAACTACATTAAATATTTTTCTTTTAAATATTCCAATATTTAATAACTACTTTAAATATTCGAATATTTTAAATTAATTTTTTCTTTTAAATCGAATATTTTTAAATTAAATCAAATATTTAAAGTATTTATTAAATTTTCAATGTGATTTAAAAGAAAAAAATTATTTAAAATATTCGAATATTCGAGTTGACGCGTCATATCTTAAGATAGAGGTGAGCGTTCGATCGAGTTGAGTACAAAATTTTCGAGTTATTCGAGTTGAAGCATCACATTTTACAACTCAAACTTTATTTGAAATTTTTTTATTCGAATCGAATTAAGTCGAGTCGAGTTTTCGAGTTCCTATAAAAATTTAATTAAATATAAGAATATTTTAAATCAATTTTTCCTTTTCAATCGAATATTTTTAAATTAAATCAAATATTTAAAGTAGTTATTAAATATTTGATGTGATTTAAATATGAAAATATTAAATATTATATTTTAAAAAATATTCGATTAAAAGAAAAAATGATTTAAAATATAAGAATATTTCGAGTTATTCAACTTGACACGTCATATCTTAAGATAGAGGTGGGCGTTTGATCGAGTCGAGTCAAAAAATTTCGAGTTATTCGAGTTGACGCTTCATATTTTACAACTCAAACTTTATTTGAATTTTTTCGATTCGAGCCAAGTCGAGTCGAGTTTTCGAGTTCCTATAAGAATTTAATTGTAATTATTTATCATGTACCATACTTTGAAATTTTGCTTTAATGACCAATTTGAAAGAATGCTTAAATAAAAAGGGCTAAATTTAGTGAATTGTTTCAAATTAGGACTAAATTAATTGACTGTATAAAGTTGAAGGACTAAATATGTTATTATACCAAAGTTTTAACAGAAACTTAACGGAATTTAACGTCTAGTTACTGTTTTGTTATAAAACATAAAGTTTAATTGCCATTTTGTGATTTTTGAAAGGTTGGTTACCATTTTGTTTTTTCGGGTATAGTTTAGTGACCGTCTGTGTACTTTACCCTAAAAACAATCAGGCTAGCTGAAGTAAGAATCCAAGGTGCTCAAACTATAAACAAAATATCCTTTAATAGTAATATGCCAATGGTTACTCCAATTATCTTCCCAAAATATTACAAAATATCCAAAACAACATGTCATCAATCATCGTGTAAATCGCATAATCAACAACGATCAAAACATGGCATAAGGACTCACCATACGTAGCAACAACGAATAACAACTCAAACAGAATTACCACAACTTACCGACATCCCAATCTTTCTAAACAAACATGGATCTAATACCAATAAATGTAACCCCATCGACCCGGTCTGGGCAAAAGATCGAACCGAATGAGTCACACGGGGAATATTGAAGTAAACCGGGAATGTTTACGTCAATAAACGACCCTATTTTTTTTCTTTTTTTCTTGTCTAGATGCACATCATTAGCCTAAGAGTTAAGACTCACAGTGGAACAATTAACATCTCAATCAAACATCGATTAGGCACTCAATTGATTACAAACATGTTTTAGGGACCATTTTGTAATTTTAGCAAATTACAAGGACTTCTTCAACTTTTAAGTTACCAACCATTAATTAGTCACATTACACCCCACTGTGTCAAAACTTAGCTCAATCCGATCATTCAACATGTTTAATTGTAATCACAACATTTAAGGACTAAAATGTAAAGAAGCAGAATTTCCAATGATTCTATTTCACCAACTTAACAACTGGGTGTATTGATACACTCAGCCCTGTATCGATACGCCATCTTTCGGAATGGGTCTTGGTGTTTCGGAACCCGAGCCCATACTGAAACACCCTCAAGACCGTTTCGAAACACGAAATTCCAGTAGCCAAACTTCATGAGCATGTTCCGATACACCATGCCCCGTTTCAAAACCCCATGCCTATTTCAGAGTCACAGTTTCGATACAACCTTAGGTGTACCGAAACGCCTAACTTGAAATGTCACATTTTTGCTGGTTTTTTTCTCACTTTTAAGCAACCATAAACATTCAAGCATGCTTCCCACTTATATATATAAGATGTCCAAACATCAATCTTCAATCATCCAAAGCATGATCAATATCATTTCATGGCAATTTGCAACAAAAGTAAACTATAGGAATGCAACCTAGAAAATAAGCCAAGCAAGATACCAAAATCATACCAAAGCAAGAATCATCAACCAAAGACCATTTACAAGTCCAAATAGGCATTCAAAACGTGCCAACAACTAGGGAGTTCCAAAACATACACTTTCAAACATAGAGTGTTTCCCCATTGCCGATTATTACTATTATGTAAATCACAAACCATACTTGAGCTAGCACTTTCCCTTGGATTCCTTCTCGATTCCTTGTTGCCCCAAAAGGGTTATTTCTCTGCATTGTTGGTAAAAGAGAGCGTAAGCACAAATGCTAAGTGAGGGATGCTCAAACAAAACCAACCACAACAATGCATCTAAACCATTTTCTCAATTAAAAACTCTATCTCATCATGCTCATTCTATCTCATGCTTGAAACCATTTTCAAAGTGAAATCAACAACATTAAAACGACATATACCATCTATCTCATGCATTAACCATAATGCAAAAATCTCAAAGCAAAGCTTACTCATGCTTGTCTCTCATACAACATTTCTCAAAACATGTTCTCATATGCAAAACACAATGCATAAAATCATTTATAATCAAGATACATTTAAACCTCATATTTTGTCATTCTAGCAACATTATTCGAATATGCGGATAGCTTGACGGAATCTCTCATCGTCAAGTCCTACCTCGGTGGAATCTCACATCATCGAATTCTCATAGCGGTATCTCTCATCGCCACAAAGCTTGATGGAATCTCACATCATCAAGACCTACTGTGGTGGAATCTCTCATCACCACACTCTCACTTCGAAACGGATGTCACTACTCCCATTGCCTTAATTGAAGAGCACGTACGAATTTTGTATATTATAGTGCACTTCTCATCCTATTGGTCAACCAATTACATTCGGTAAAAATAATCTCATCTCATGCCAATATACACCTTTAAACATCATTTACCTACTGTTTTTCAATGCATAAACATAAAACATTTCTCATCACATTTCAAAAGCATAAACAATGCATAACATTTTCTCAACAAGTTATATCTCATTGAAATCATAAATTTATCTCATGGGATCTCATAAATCATCAAATATATTCTCTAAACATGCATAAAACAGTAGGTTTAATTCTATCTTCAAAACATGAGCATGGTCACATAAGATAATAGGATAAAAACCGAGAAACGGGAGCGAAACATCTCATACTTCCTTCTGAGTTTAGATTAGCGTTTAAAGCTTAATCTAAACCCTCAAACATTTCTTTCAAACCTTTGGAAAGCTTTAAAAACCAATTCCACTCACCGGCAACGCCTCGCTTGCTTTGCCGAAGCGTAATCAAGCTTCCGAATCAACCGCAACTCCTTTCGAAGCTAACAAAACATCACCCCGTGCTTCTAACCAAAGCAAAACAGAGAACTAGTGCACCACATTGCACCAAAATCCCCAGCAACACAACATCTCAACTTCTACCCACAATCGCCAAGTAATTGGCATCCGAAAACAACTGAAAATGTCGGCGAAACCTCTCTAATTAATCTCCAACCATTACCCAGCGAGATTACCCTTTAAAAAACATCGATTTACATCTAAAAACATCATCTCAACACCAAAGAACCTCCAGCTGGAAGCTATCAATTAACCACACAAACAACCCATAATCTCAAAGATTTCAATCAAGAAATCAAGTAATCTAACTAGTTTCGGGTTTCAATTTCTTAAACTCATTAAATCAACATTCCAACACATCATAATCATAGCTAAATCTCATTATAAACCCACAAAATCAGTTTGAAACAAAGATCTCTTGATTAACCCCAAGAAACATCAATTAAATCTATTTTCCACAAACATAATCTCAAAACCCAATAGAAAACACTCATAAAAGATCAAAAACTTGGGAATTTCAATAAAGAATTTATCATTAGAGGAGAAGAATGAAATTACCTCTAATTTTAGCTTTTTTCTCCAATTGAATAGATTTTCATGAGAAAACCAAAGATACAAACATAAGATTTTGATAGTAAATCAATAGCAAATCATATAATATGAAAAGATAAATCAAATCCATTATTTAGCTTTAATCTTTGAAGAGGAAATCAATGTTTGGCTGAGGAGAATTTGAGAGAAAATGATAGAGAGAAAAGTTAGTTACGTAAAATGTGTTTTTGGAAAATAAAGGCTAATTAATCCTCTTTAACTCATTTTATTTATTAAAACCATCTTAAAATAAATCAATTAAAAGGAAAAAGGCTGAATTAGACCATTGGTTAATTGCTCCTTAAAGATTCAAAGTTATGGTCTTTTACAATTTAGTCACTTAAAAATAGTTTTCAAAAATCGCATTTTAGTCAGCAAATCTAAAATGTCTTTCTTCCAAAACTCATTTTCAAAAATTGGTTTCACCAAAATCATACATTTATAAAATAATGATTTTTAACCATTTCCCCATATGTTTTATCTCATTAAAAAAACCATTTATTCCAAATTATTCCCGAAACTAGTTTAACTTGCTCGAAGCGATTCTAACGAACTTCCTAGACAAACTAACTTTCAAGCCCAAAACCGGGGCGTTAAATGGTTCATCTTGAACCGTTTTCTTTGCTACAATTCATAGATTAGTTATTCTCCAATTGTGTAGTTGGTTATAGTACTTTGCAATTTGTTGAGCTACTTTGGTGGATGTTAGTATGAGTTTTTTCGTTCACTCTGCAGTCTAATTTTTTGAGCAAATACTGTTGACAAGTGGTTATTGGTTTTAGCATGTGTTTCTGCTTATATCAAGCTTCAGTTTCTCTCTACTACTGATTGTGATTTCTGATTAGTTCTTGTTGGCTATTGTTGAGTGCATAAATGTTCTATATTTTAACCCTCATTTACCCATATTATTGAAGCACTCAAGCATGTTTAATTGCATTTTAGGATAGATTTTACATAAACATCACAAATGGATAATATTGCACAGATGCTGCTGATTTTGGTTTATTCTTGTAGGTACATGCCGTGGCAGCAATCCAAGGCAGCAGAGGATCAGAAGTTAGCTGCAGAGCTGGAGCAAAGGAGTGAAGGAGACTATCAATTACGACGTTGTCGTCACATATGTCGTGACAGAAGAGACGGCAGTGAAGACCATGGTGAGAGAAAATGCAAAGTGGAGTTCGACTGATAGAGCATTTAAAGCCTGATTTCCGTGGACCACTTGCATAACTGTCGGAGCCCAGCAGCACAAGGAAGGTCTGGTCCTAAGTTTGAGAAAAAAGTCAAAGCAAGAAGATGGGGCGAATTAAAAGACATCTACTCATAGATTTAGTCTTTAATAGAGTTGTACTTTAATTCAAACTTGTATTCTTGGCCATTAAGAAAACTCAAGACCAAGGCCTATATATATGATTGTAATTCGACAAGGCAAAGGATATCTAGCTCCTAGTCGTCTTCCCCCAAAACCCTAGTCGTTTCTCTCTCTCCACCATGTTCTAAACTTCCCCTAGGGCAAGGGTTGATCTTGTAACGTAGTTGTAAGGGTTGTATTGTTTCTTAGGATTTTTCTGTTCAATTCAATAAAAGCTTCAAGTTTATTTACTCTGGTTTCAACATCTCATAAGAGTTTCGGGAGAGCATTGTGAGGTAATCCATTTACTTATTATTGGGAGAGTTAAGTATACGAAGGGAGTAAATACGAGTTTTCTAGTTTATGGTTAAACCATCTTGGCCTAGGGATAGGTACAAGGTTAAGCATCTAAGGAAGAATTCACAAACATCGGTGTTCATCCTTCGATTCACGCCGGGAGGTATCATCTAAGATGTGTTCATCGACAGAACTTGGGCCTAGGGATATGACAAGTCACAACAGGGATTCTTGCTGAACTTGAAGTACAGAGTTGTTGATCGCTGCCGCGACAACAACAAACATCTGCCGCGACAGGTGCTGCCGCGATAGGCTCGACGACAGCCGCAACAGAAAGCCTTTGAACAGTGTAATACCTGCACTACTAAGCAAATCAATACCAGCCTATTTTATCAAACTGAATTCATCTTTTATTTTAGTTTATTCTCAAGATCGTTCAAAACATTTTATTAAATTTATTTCTTTTCTTGTGCAGAGATTCAAGGATAAAAGTATTTCCAATCCCTGTGGAGATGATATCCGATACTTAGTATCACTTTATTACTTGCGACGTGTATACTTGCACCTACTTGCGATAGACTCTTTTACACGCAACAGCTATTACTTGAAACGAATTAATGCAGTGTTTGGTTCAATATCTACATTTGTTGATGTGGAACTACTATCGTATACCTAGATTTGTTGCTGCTGGAAATTATTACATAGATTTGTTGTTGTTGGAAATTATTATACATCTATTTTGGTTGTTATTATTGGTTCTACAAGTTACTGATTATTGTTGGAAGCTGGGGAATGTTGGAATTGTGTTCAAGAACATTTTGGATTTTATTTCTTCATTGTCAACTGATTTTCTCACAAGTCAACCTGGAACTTGATGCTTCATAATCAAGTGTCCATGGAAGAAAATCTCTAGGGAGTGTATAGTGTTTAACAACCTTACATTCCGTTAACCGGACAAAAGAGAGTGTTTTCTTGCTCGAAAGAGTGCTTTAGACTGCACTCGAAAGCTCGATGCTTAACAGCCTTGCTTCCAACAAAAAGAATGTTCAAATAAGTGGGAAGGAAGACAATGAAGATGAAGGAAGGAAAATTTTCGAAAGGAATTTCGGATGAAAAATTGTATGCAGAAAGGTAAGTTAAGAAGAACAAAAGGAAGAAAAATAAACTCCTTCGATTCTCGGTAAGCACTAAGTAAGAAATACAAATTTTTTAAAAGGAATTCCATATGAAAGAATGGTGATTGAAGGAAGAAAGTATTTTTCAATTCATTGTTTGTTTCTAAGCAGTACATTTTGAAGAAGTTCAAAGATCCCAGCAGTTCACGATTTCATTTCATTCTCAGCTCATGGATTCAATTCATTGAACAATGTTAAAATTCAGAAGGAAAAAAATAGAAAGCAGGGTGAATGTTAGAACTGTAATTAGTTGATATTGAGTTTGTTAATTAGTCAATTGATTATTAGTCTGTTAGGTATGTTGGGTTAGCTGTTATACTTGGGCTATATAAGCCAAACATATGTAATGGGTCAAATACAATCAAATATATCAGTTTAATAAGAAAATCAGAATATTACATTTTCTTTGTATTTTCCTAAATTCTATAAGTCGTTCATCTCCTTTACATAAAAACCACCACCATCGTTCTATCTTCTCCGGCCACCATGGCCCCTTTCTCACAGCTAATCTTCATTCTTCACATCAATTTATGTATGAATCCCTAATCTGCTTTACTTCTTTCTATTGTTACTGCTCTAGTTTGTGAACTAATTCAAACATATAGTTAAAGCTTGTCTTGGACTTGGTTAATTTGCATAAGCATTGTCTGAGTTAAATTGTACGCATCAACTTGATTGGCCGAGAATGGAATATAAAGGCAGAGCCCAAATCCACCATTGTTGAATTATATTAACCCATGAAACATTTGGATGCATTTCCAGGGTGTAATGCCATTGAATTCCATCAACTTTGTCATTCAAAGTGGGTGTCAAATAAGAAAAGAAAAAGAAAACAAGATTTTAGCCATTCATTTTTGTTCATTCAAAATTTAAAAAGTTTTATATTGAGTTAATAGACCCTGGGTCGTATATATGGGGAGAGATATTTTCATATTACTCTAAAAACTAATGGAAATAGATCCCTCCCGATACACACAAATAATTCACCATTGTCTGAGTTAAATTGTACGCATCAACTTGATTGGCCGAGAATGGAATATAAAGGCAGAGCCCAAATCCACCATTGTTGAATAAGTAAAAAAGCTTTCAACCGTCGAATATATATTAATAAGGACATTACTATAAATCATCATGATGGAAGTATCCAAATAATTCAAAATTTACATGCATAACAAAGACAATTACATTATTTAATTCAATTGTTGGATTGTTGAAATATTAGTTGTGTAAAAATTTATGGAAATGTATAAAATTCACTTAGTCTTACACTAGTGTAAGTGAACCCCTTTTGTAATATAACAATATACATAATGATAATTCATACACCACTTTGGTTGTTTTTTTAAAGTACATGTGTCATATTAGAAATTTTAAAAGTACATGTATCATATTAGATATCTTTATCAAAAATAAAAATATCATATTAAATATTTTAAATATATATAGTAAAGTATATTGTGTGTCTCATAGAGGCGAGGGAACCGAGACAATAGCATCGAGCGATGCGAGTGTTGTCGTGGAACACTAGGGGCTAAGGCGCAGCATTGAAGCGATGAGCGGTGCAATCAATAGTACGACAACATCGTTGTGAGTTGGCGTTTTTTACTGAAAACGAAATTGGAGATGGTGAATGGGTCTATTATTGGTCGACTGTGGCATTCGGACAACTTTGATGTTGCGTATATTCCCTCGTTTGGAAGATCTGGTGGGGTGTTGGTGATTTGGGATACAACTCGCTTTTGTATGTCCGTAGTGCGGAAGAGCTCTCGATTTGTTATGGTTGAAGGGATGTGGATTGTGGTTGAGTGGTGTTGTGGTCTGGTGGGGATTTACGCCCCATGTATTGTAGAGGAACAAAGGCAACTATGACAGGAACTAAATCAAGGAGCGTTCCATACCTTGGTGCCTAGGAGGGGTTTTTAATGTTGTGTTGCATCCAAAAGAGCGACACGGATGTGCGCTGATGGCTCGATATTTTTTGTTTCAAAAGATTAGCTTGAACATTTTAAAAATTTGGACGCAATGACGCTGCCAATGGGCCTGTTGGACCATACAACAATCCTGTTGCATAGCGCGAAAGCTGATGGGGAACCAAATCCATTCTATTTTTTGAATGTATGAATGTCGTCGAAGAGGTATGTGAAAACAATGAAGAAAGAATGGGTACGATTAACTTCAATTGGATTGCATATAGATTTAGTACAGAAGTGGCGTGGTATGAAATGATAGAGTAGAGTTGTGCTTTCTTGCATTGTTTGTTTGTTTGGTGTTTATTCGTTCATCGTGTTATTTCGGGCCTTTCGCTCTTTTTTTACGCATTGTCATGAGTACTTTTTTCCTCCATTTAAGTTTAGGGAGGTTTTAGTGAGACTCGTAAAAGTGTAGGCTTTGTATGATTAAACATTAATAAAATCATACGTTTTGCTGAGGAAAAATATTAAAAATATAAGTACCATATTAGATATTTTGTTAAAATTTAAATATCAAATATACCATTATCCATAATTTTTTTACCCATCTAGTTTGAGAGGAAAATAATATAAATTATTGAACTTGTTTAGATTGAGTAAACAAGCTCAATTGATTGAGCTAAAAAAAAATTAGAACTAAAGTCGGCATTTATTCACACACATAACAAACATACAAAAGGAGAGTTTGTGCTCGGATTTTTTAGTTCAACTGGATGCTTCACTACGCGCCGAATTAGATGCTATTCTACTCCAAGAGGAGAGCTTTTGGCTTCAAAAATCTAGAGAACAATGGGTGCGTTGTGGAGACAAAAATACAAAGTATTTTCACAACTGTACAATGCAGCGTAGAAGACAAAATAATATTCAAGCTCTTAAATTACCCAATGGTAGTTTGTGCTCGGATCAAGGGGTATTAAAGAATTTAGCCGTTGATTTTATAAGGATTTGTTTACATCAGCATGGGATATTGACACTAGTCACGCGAGCATGGGTTGTTTTCCCGTGGTGGATGATGGTCTAATGAGGGGGCTGTTGCGTCCACTCACGGATGCGGAGGTCAAGACCGTGGTGATCGAAATGGGGTCTTTAAAGGCTTTAGGGGCTGATGGTCTGCATGCGTTGTTTTATCAGCGTAATTGGTCAATTGTAGGACAGTCTGTATGTCGTTTTGTGCGTGATATTTTTGCAGGAGAGCCCCTTGATTCATCGTTGAATCACACACTCCTTGTTTTGCTGCCTAAAGTTCGTAGCCCGAAAACAATTAGTCAATTTCGACCAATTGGTCTTTGCTCTGTTTTCTATAAAATTGTGACGAAGACTATAGTGAATCGCCTCAAACCATTGTTACCTGTATGGATTTCCAACAGTCAGACTGCTTTTGTCCCTGGGCGTTCCATTACGGACAACATAATAATCGCTCATGAGGTTATACACTCCAGGCGTGTGAAGAAAGGCAAGGTGGGTTTGATGGCTATAAAGATCGACCTCGAAAATGCCTATGATAGGCTCGAGTGGGAGTTTATTAATGATACCCTTAGTGATATTGGTCTACCTGCAGCGTTTCGTTAGTTAATTATGAGGTGTGCCTCATCGGTTTCTACTCAGGTGTTATGGAATGGCTCGGTTTCGGCTCTATTCTCCCCAACTCGGGGGATTCGACAAGGGGATCCTCTATCCCCTTACCTTTTTGTGCTTTGTATGGAACGTTTGGCACAAGCCATTCGAGCGGAGGTTGCCTGCAAAGCTTGGAAACCAGTTCGTTTAGCCCGTCAAGGTCCGGAGATTTCGTACCTTTTTTTTGCAGACGACATGATCCTACTTTGCGAAGCTTCTATGTCTCAAGTCTCAGTGATGGAAAACGCGTTGCGCCATTTTTGCTTAGCTTCCGGTCAAAAGGTAAGTCTTTCTAAGACTAGTATATGCTTCTCCGGGAATGTGGATCAAGTTTTACAGGACACTATTAGCTCATCTTTTGGTTTCTGTCAAGTTGCGGACTTGGGTAAATACCTTGGCATGCCCTTGTTACATAAGAGAGTTACTAAAGCTTCTTATCAGTATGTGGTGCAACGGGTACGTAATAAGCTTTCAGGTTGGACGGCCAAAACTCTGTCACTAGCAGGTAGGATTACGCTTGCTAAGTCAGTCCTCTCGTCGATCCCGTATTATGCGATGCAGTCCACTTTATTGCCTAAAGGAACTTGTCGGGAGATTGAGTAGCTGCTTAGGAATTTTATTTGGGGGCGTACTGAGGGTCGTGGTGGTGTAAATCTCGTTAATTGGAAATCCGTTTGTTCTCCAATTTCTGATGGAGGCCTTGGATTTAAATCTCTCGAGCTGCAAAACCAGGCTTTCCTAATGAAAATTGTGTTTAATTTAGTTCGAAATTCAAATCAGTTCTGGGCGCAAGTTTTACGCACCAAGTATAAATGGTCTTCGATTGTTCCGTTTAGTATTTCTCGGCCATGATGTTCTCACCTTTGGACGGTGTTAGTTTAGTATGGGAAGAGGTGCGTAACAATCTTGTGTGGACAATCGGGGATGGTCGTTCAGTGGATTTTTGGCATGACACGTGGTTGGGTGATGTTGGGTCTTTGTGCGATCATTTAATAGATGTCAGTGAACGTCCAAACTTGCCTCATGTAAATGTGGCTGATATGGCTGATGCCCATGGTTGGGTGGAAGTGGCAAGAATTCCAACATTTACTGCCACAGGATATCCTTTTGCGCCTTGCGGCCACTATGTCGCCAAAACGAGTGGGAGCTATTGATGGCGTGGGCTGGAAATGAAATGCGAAGCGGGAGTTCTCAGTGAGTTCAGCCTATAATGTTCGCTCAGGGTTAATTGAGGGACAGTGTGAGAAGATTTGGAAGTGTATATCACAATTTAGAGGCCTTCAACGGATTAAGATTTTCTTGTGGCTTCTCGGCTGTGGTAATTTGCTTAAGAATGCCGAAAGAACTAGGCGACATATGTCTACTTGTTCGCATTGTGGAGTGTGTGGTGCTTCGGAGGAGTCGATTGATCATTTATTTCGACATTGTCCACCAGCGATCTCGATGTGGATACGCTTTGTTCATCCCACCAAGCTTGCCGAGTTTGTTTCCATGAATGTCCGAGAATGGATTCATGTTAATTTAGTGCAGCCTAGTTATTTTGCGCGTGATCCGTAGGACTGGGATATATTTTTCAGTTCAATCTTGTGGTCCATCTGAAAACACCGTAATACTTGCGTCTTTGATCCAGATAACTTGGGGAGCTTTAATATTCTTAAGCACAGTAGATGGTTATTCGCTGAAAGTGTAAGGGCTTTGTCTTCGCCGGTTATGGTGACTCCTCCTTCAGCTGTTGGTTTGAGGGTTGCGGATAGATGGGTGCGACCCCCTGTTGAGTGGACGAAGCTTAACACGGATGGTGACTCCTCCTTCAGCTGCTGGTTTGAGGGTTGTGGATAGATGGGTGCGACCCCATGTTGAGTGGACGAAGCTTAACACGGATGGTGCGAGGGATCTATCAAATGTTTTAGCCTCGTGTGGCGGTGTCGGCCGTGATAACCAAGGTGATTTGTTGTTTGGTTTCTCGAAATTTGTCGGTATTTGTTCGTCGCTGGAGGCGAAATTGTGGGGAGTGTACACAGGGATGTTGTAGGCATGGCTATATGGTTGCCGGAAGATTATCTTAGAGGTTGATAGCCTTGAAGCTTTTTTGCTGATCTCGAGGGATTCGACGGCGACGATAACCATTACGATAGTGCAACAGATCCGTGAATTAGTGCAGCGGGATTGGATCGTTATTTACCAACATATTAGCAGGGTTCCCAATAAAGTTGCTGATTCAATGGCTAAACTTGCTCGTGGGGACTCATTGGATTGCCAGTTGTTTGTTTACCCACCTGATTCTGTGAATTTCTTACTGCTTGCGAATCGGCTATCTTTAGTGTAGTTTAATTTTGCTGCTCTCTTGTTACAAAAAAGGATAGAAACACAAATACAAGGGAAGGCGAAGAGACGAGACACATAAACAACAAATAAATAAAAAAACAAAAACAACCAGGAACAAACAAACGGGAAACAGAGCAAACAATAAAAATATACAACACAAACAGAGAAAAAGACACAATAGAACAAATGAAAGCAAACGCCCCAACACAAAGGAGGAAGCCAAACCCGACGAGGGAGAGACCAAAAACACCAAGCCAGCTACCAATCTTAAACTTCCATGGCCACTCATGGGGACACAGAATGATGGAAATGTTGAAGGTGATACAAGTGAAAATCCTACCGAATTATCGCGTCTGGATAAGAAGTCATTGATAAACTACATAAGGACAAAAGAGGAGGCAGAGACAAGTGAATGAAGGAGGCAAAGGACAAGGCCATCGTTTGAGAGGCTTAGTAGAAACAAAGGCAAGGCGCCAAACCCTTCTCGTCCATGATTTCTCTTTCCTACACAAAAACAGGGTCCGATCAGAGCCTTGGACACTTGAGTAGGGGGCTCCATAACAAAGTGGCCAAAAGATGACCGGAGCAAAAAGAAAAAAAGGTAACAAAAAGGGAAAAGGGAGGGAAAGAGGAACAACGGCTGATTGCCGCTTAAAACCAAGAGCGACGCCACCCAAAACGGCGAGACTTGATTTAAGATTTTTTTAAGAGAGAAAGTTGAGGAATTTTTTTAGAGTTCGATCAGCGATTTTAGTTTGGGAGGAGCTCAAGATTTACTCGAAGTAAGTTATAAAAATATTGTTTGGTCTAACATAATTTATAAATTGCAAGAATGCAACGAACATGAATTTGGGCTTGATTCTCGGGATGATTTTTATTCACTTTAAAATATTAAGGTGATTATTTATTCATATTTTTTCTTAATTTTTTAATAAGACACATATCTTACAGACAAAGTTATAAGAACTCGAGTCTTGTATGATGAACATCATATTTTTTCCATTGAAAATACTTGTTGGTTCGATTTTATTTATGATTTGATATAAGAATTATTCTCTGAATTATATTTGTAAGTATGTACCGTTTACTTTTTGGATGAGTTTGGCTCACTCGTTGAGTACCGATGAGCACCACTAACGATGAGCACCGATAATTTAATTTATAAATATTTAAAATCTAAAGTACTCACCGCATAATTATAATTTAAAAAAAAAATTAAAACCGTAATTTAATTAAAATATATTTTGTTATTTATAATTTTATATTAAACATTCTTTAATTAAAAAATCTATCCCAAAATCAAAGAACCCTAAGTACTTTTCTTTGAAATTAACCCCTTTGTCGTTGCCGCCGCCACCGTTAGCCGCCGCCGCCAGCCATATTCGTCTTGCCCCGTCGCCGGCTGTCCACCACCTTCGTTGATATCTCCCCTTTTGCAAGTAGGTAATTTATCCCCAATTTCCCATTTGAAATTTAATTTAAACTTGATTCAATTTTGGTGTTTTTTCCTTTAATTGTCGCCATCACCGGCCACTCCCCGACACTCCCTTTCCATTCGGCCACCCAATTCCGGGATCTCCTAAACCTATATCCCAAAAATTGCATCCCATAATTCCCTAATTTTCAAACTCTAACCATAATCCAGACCCTAATTTTGAAAAAAAAAAGTACCTAATTCCAAAATTGAGTATCCTAACACCCATATTATGACCCCAATTACATTTTCAATACCCCAATTTATATGTTAGAACCCTAAATCCCATTACCATTTCAAAATCCTCCAATCGCAGCCCATTGCGCGTACAAGTATGGTGGTTTTAGCGTATCGGTATGCGCGGGCCTGATACTATAAATTGCCCTTTAATTAGATTTTTTCCAAAATCAAACCTAAAAACCGATTTCCCTCTCCAAAGTTTTCACATTCTCACCCAATCTTCACGGAATTCACAAGGATTGCATTTCCAATCTACGGTTGAGCATACCCATCACTTATTTTGCCTATTTTACGAGTTTTTTTGAGGTATTTCAAAATTCTACCCTTCAATTTTTATAAATTTGAATGTTAGGGTTTTAGTTTTTTTATAGTTTGCACATGTTGAGTTTAGTGTAGTTAGTTTGCACATTGATAATTTTGTGAGTTATTGATTTTCTCATTTTGAGTTGAGTTTAGTTTTTGTTTAGTTTATGGTTTTGATAATTTTGGGAGTTATTTCGTTCATTTTATGATTTACATATGTTGGATTTAGTTTAGATTATGGTTTGCACATATTAGGTTGAGTAAAATTTCAAAACTCCTTAGTGTAAAACCATTTTAGTGTAAAACTTATATATAGAATGAGAAATGGTGTAAAACCTACCTATATTGAGAAATTGACGTTAATTTGAGTTCTTGTTTAGTGTTTTGTTCATTTGTTCATATATTGTACCCTTAAAATGTAATGTATCTATGTTTGGACTAAAATTGTGCATATTTGTTATTTCATTTGTTCATTTGTTTAGTGTTTTGTTCATTTTTCATATTTGTTCATTTGTTTAGTGTTTTGTTCATTTGTGCATATTAGTTTTTATAGAACCTTAATGTACTACATCTTAGTTTCTAGGTATTTTTTACTTTATGGACTGAAATTGTGCATATTGTTTTCCCATGAGTTTGAATTGTCCTTACTATGTGTGAGGAAATAGAACAATTTTTTGTGTTTCGCTAAAAAAATATATTTAGTCGTATTATTTGCTTCAATTCAATGTTGAACAAGTTATAGATACATTTGTAGGAGTAATAGAGCCAATTGACATGTTCGAGGTGTATTAGTTAGTGAAGCTTAGTTTTTGCATGGGTAAAGTTTAATTCTCTTTGTAAAAAAAGATAATCAAAGTTTCAAATTTTCTAGTTTTATTGGTTTTTATTATATTTTTGTAGTTAATCCCTGAAATCAACTAGTATTTACCTTGTTAAATAAAAAATATATATAATAACTACTCACATATATGCCAAGCTCTGAAATGTCAAGTCATCGCAAAAAAATGAAAAAAATAAATAAATAGAAAGTAAAAATAAAGAGAAGGTTGAGAACAACCCCAAAAAATGTTTAAATAGCATTCAAAATTTCTTAATCCTCCACTGCTTGGTCTTCTATGGGCAGTTTACGACAATTGAAAAGATCAACTTCATTGTGGTTGCTGGAAATAAGTTTTGTCAATGTTCTCAATCGTTCAACTCTCATTGCTTGCATCTACACAATAGATATATCACGTTATTCAATATCACATGATGTCTAAACGAAACTACATGATATACTTTACCGTGAAAGAAATCTTCGACCAATCATTTTTGTTATCGGCTTCAATATACTTCAATGTGTACATTCCGCAATCATCTCTGAATCAAATATAAAATGGATTAATCTATTAAGAAGAAATTCATAGAGATATCTTCAAAATAAGTTTTATTTTAAATTTCAAATACGTACAAATTCGGCTGCTCCGGTAATTCTAGACAATGGAGTGGAAATTTTACAACATCTTCAAATAATCTACCCAAATGAGCATGACTCTCAAACCAATGTAGAGCTTTAATCAACTGTTGTAATAAGTAAAAACAAAATTAAGAAATTAATAGTTAAAAACTATATGAATTCTATTGGTTCTCGTAAATGAATAAAGAACTTACTATATTTTGTGCAATCTTTTTACGCACAATTAATACACCAATGTTTGGCTCTTGCATCATGTAAAGGCACATATATCTGCTAAATCATGTGAGTTCAAAATCACTGATAACTACATACAAGCAAACAACAAAGTATAAATATAAATGTTCAACATTACTACTATCAATAGGCATAAAGTTCTTTATCCATCGGTTATGAAAGTTGAAAAGGCTTAGCTGCATTCCCGACTTCTTATCATGTGTAAAATCTTCTAGCAAACTTTGCGACATACATCAAATTTGAAAATGTCATAAAATCATCAACTGAAAATAATGTGATCTCTACCCCATAAATTATTTCTTACTTGAAAGGACAGAGACAGATATAACTTCTTTGGCATAGGCTCTTGTCTCAAATGCAAATCGTACATATAGATATCGATAAACTATTAAATATTAAAAAAACACTTATACTAATAACAAACAAAATAAATATTTATTATAACATGTTAGATATCTATAATACCCAATCATATAACCACTTTTCTGGAAAAACGGTGAAAACATTGCCAACGTCCAATTGATTATTATTTGACATGTAAAGAGTGTTGTATCTATCATTCCAAGTAGCAACATTCGTGTAAACTCTGTTTTCTTCAGGCCTTAAGAACTTGAAATATTGTTTGTACACATCACTTATCCTACCAGTTTCCTTGCATTCTTCTGAAAAGAGATCACCTTGCTCACATTTATGCTACATGAAATAGATTTAACTCTTACAAATGATAATAACTTGAAAACTAAATGTCAATATTTAAAAAAATGTGTGTATAATTTACACCTTTCTTGTTTTAAATTTGATTTGAGCTTCTACGAATAAATCTTTCGATCCTTGTTCAATCTCAAGATTACAAACCTTGTTCTTGTTCCCAACCTGCACAATCGAATAATAATTGATCACATATTTAATTCAAATGAAATAGTTGTACATAATTTCTTTCAAATTTTCACCACACAAAGAAAATTATATTTTTGATCACGTTACTACTTCATTTTTTCTAGAACTATCAACCTTGGATGTTTTTCCAGTATCATTGCAAGTAGTGTTGTTTTCTTGTATCTACATATCATACGAAAAATATTATTTTTAAGCAAAATATGAAAGATAGTCAATAAAGAATGATTTATGCATGCCTTTTTATTCACTTTAGAAGTTCGAGCTCTTTTTTATGATGTCATATCTTTCGACTTCAGATCATCAATCAAATTAGAACGTGCAGTCGAACATCTCACACTCTTTTTCTGTTGAAAGTTTGTACTCTTTGACAATGCCTTCAGACTGTTTGACATTTTAGGTCACATTTTTTTACTTATTGGAGTTTCCTTCAACGTAACTAGTTGACTAGGAAATCGATGGGGAGTAAATTCAAATTTAAAAAACTCGCTAGGAATTTCTGGGAAACCATCTTTATCAGTCTTGATTTTTTCTTTTGAAATAACTTCAAGTTTCCTTTTACCAATAGGTTCTAATGAGGGAGAATAATAATCTGTATCACAATTAATAAATGGAGACATAATCGCTATTTTAATACTACTCTTGGTTTCTTCCTTCAATGCTGGGGCAATTAATTCTTCTTCCTTGTGAGATTTATTTTCTAAACCTCCATCATTCAATAGACCGCTATATAAATTAATTTCTTTTGGTCTATTCTTTAAATCACCCATTTTAATGATGTATTATGTATACCTTCTTGTTAGACTGAATCACCATCTTGTATTGAACTTTTAACATTACTCGATGCTAATATGGCCACTAATTTTTCAAATTGGACATTTAATTTCTCAAATATTTTGCACGGAATGAATGAGTGTCTCGAACTTCTGAATACTCTGATAAGGAGCTCTTATGTTTTCCTCATGTACAACTTCAACATTTTTCTATATGTACATAAAATAATAATCTTAACAAACAAATTTAACACTATTATTGAAAGTTCAGGTAATTATAATGAATGTACCTCGTTGTTTGTCTTCCCTGAGCACATGTCGATATGACGCTTACTCTTCATCATTGTATCTTGTTTTGAAGGCGTTAAATTTAGGTTCATTATCAACATTAAAGAGTTAAATTTTAAGCAATCATATCGCACTTAAAGCAACAAAGTGCAGAAAAAGAGCAACCATACTGGTACGCTTGCACTACAGTACCAGTACAGGTGCTTCTAAAAAAAACCAGTGAGTTAAATATGTATTGGTAAGCATACGGTACCGGTACGGTTAAACCTACGTACAGGTACGCTAAAACCATCGTATCGGTACGCGCGACGGGCTGCGATTGGGGGGTTTTGAAATGGAAATGGGATTTAGGGTTCTAACAGACGAATTGAGATTTTGAAAATGTAATTGGGGTCATAATATGGGTGTCAGGATACTCAATTTTGGAATTAGGTACTCAATTTTTCAAAATTAGGGTTTGGATTATGGTTAGGGTTTGAAAATTAGAGGATTATGGGATGTAATTTTTGGGGATATAAGTTTAGGGGATCCCGGAATTGGGTGGCCGAATGGAAAGGGGTGCCGGGGTGTGGCCGGTAACGACGACAATTGAAGGAAAAACACCAAAATCGAATCAAGTTTAAATTAAATTTCAAATGGAAAATTGAGGATAAATTACCTACTTGCAAAATGGGAGATATCAACGACGGTTGGCGACGGGGCATGACGAATATGGCCAGCATCGGCTAACGGTGGTGGCGGCGACGACAAAGGGATTAATTTCAAAGAAAAGTACTTAGGGTTCTTTGATTTGGGGATAGAGCTACAGTTTAGGGTTTAGGGTTTAAGGATTCTGTTGATAATGCGGAGGCAAGAGCTACGGTTTCGATGGGTCTTGACTTGGTGGTTCAATTTGATGCCCCCATCAATGTTATTGTTGCCCGATTAGCCGAGGATGAGCTGTCAGATAGAGGGTGAGCTCGTTTGGAAGTCTCAACAGATTTCGGGTAAGTCTCATTTTTATGAATTCCTTATTAATTTGTTGGAATGTTAGAGGCTTGGGCAAGCCTGAAAAAGCAAGAGCAGTTTCTAGTGTGTTAAAATCTAGTAGGGCGAAAATTGCATTCATTCAAGAATCAAAGATCTCCCAGCTTACGCCAAGGTTACTTAAACGGATGAAAGGATCTTACTTCAGTGATTGTGTGTTCTCTCCCTCTGTGAGATCATCTGGAGGCCTAATTTCCCTTTGGAATAGGCAGTTTTTCAAAGTAAGAACTTCTATGGTATCGGGTAGATGGATTGGTTTGGTTGGGCAGTTTGAGAGAAGACAATCTGAGTGCCTTTTGATTAACCTTTATGCGCCAAATGACTTGGTTAGTAGGAAGATGATGTTCGGAGAAATATCTGAGCTAATTGAAAAGTCGAAGGTGCCAATTATGATAGGGGGTGATTTCAATTGTGTTAGAAACAAAGAAGAAAGATTGGGTATGGTGGCAAACAAAGAAGAGATGGAGAGCTTAACTGAGTTCATGTAGAGAAACAATTTAATTGATTTACCTTTAGCATGTGACAAATTTACCTGGTTCAGGGGCGGTAGTCAAGTGGCGGCTAGCCGTATTGATCGTATTCTGGTCTCTCCAGAAATATTTATTTGGTTTCCAAACGTGATCCAAACTACTCTTCCTAGGAACATGTCAGATCACAAGCCCATTGTGCTAAAAGAGCAAGGCAACAAGACAAAGAACAGACCCTTTAAGCTATTCACACATTGGCTAAATAACCCTGAGCTTACCGATTTAATTAAGAGTTCTCTTGAAGCTGCAGCTCGTGATGGTATGGAAGCTTCTTTAAGTGCATCAAAGCTGGTTATCAAAAGGTGGGTGTCAAACTTTAGAGCCTTGGAGGAGAGGAAAATGCAGGACATTGATAACAATATCGAGGAACTGGAACAACAATTATGTAGGTCAGGCCCGGACCAGAACTGTGCGAAGGAACTTCAAAACTTGAAACATGCTCTTTGGGAAAAGTACCGTAGAGATGAACATGAATGGTACCAGAAGTCTAGGGAGAAGTGGTTCAATAAAGGGGACAAGAATACTAAATTTTTTCACATCTCAGCTTCGGTTAGAAGATGTAGAAACAGAATTGTCTCTTTAGAAAGCAGGGGCAAAGTGATCACGGATCAGCAGGAGCTTGAAAGAGAGTGTGCAGATTTTTTCCGTTCTCAATACAACAACTCTTATACTGTCCCAATCAAAAGATTTGACTGCGTGCTAAACAAACTGAGTGAAGCTTCAGTTAAATGGTTAGAGGCCCCTTTTACAGAGAAAGAAATATGGGAAACCATTAAAAATATGGATGGCTCTCGAGCCCCGGGTCCAGACGGCTTCAACTTGGACTTCTATAAGAAATTCTAGGCATCGTTGAAAAAGTCAGTTCTAAAGTTTTTTGAAGATTTCTATGAATGCAGAATAGAAGAGAAGTATTTCAATCGCTCTTACATCGCCCTGATTCCTAAGAAGGATAATCCAACTTCTATAGGTGATTATCGGCCCATATCACTCATCGAAAGCTTGTACAAGATTTTGGCTAAAGTCTTGTCTAAAAGACTCTCGGTTTGCATCCAAGAAGTTGTTGGTGAAAACCAGGTTGCTTTCACCCCGGGGAAGCAAATATCGGATTGCGTTTTAATTACAAATGAAGTGATTGATGAAGTTAAGAGAATAAGGGATAAAGTTGTTGTAAAAGAAGATTTCAAACGTGCGTATGATACGGTGGATTAGGCTTTCTTGGACCTTATTTTGGATAAAATAGGCTTCGAAACAAAATGGAGAAAATGGATTGCGATCTGTTTGTCTACTGCAAAAATTTATGTTTTGGTGAATGGGTTTCCTTCTCGTTTCTTTTCGATCAGACGAGGCCTTCGGCAAGGCTGCCCCCTGTCACCATACCTATTCAACATTTTTGGTGAAGCCTTAAGTTCTCTGATTAAAGCTGTTGTTCAAAGGGGCTATGTAAGTGGGGCGGAAATTGGTTCAAATGTAATATTTGTCTCGCACCTTCAGTTTGCGGACGATCTAATATTGTTTGCCAAAGCGGAGGAACAACAGATTATTAATATTAAGAGATTGCTTCGTGTTTTTTAAATGGCGTCGGGGCTCACCTTAAACCTGAAGAAGACAAGTTTGTTTGGAATCAATACAGATGAGAGTCTGGTTCGCTGTTGGGCAGATTCAGTAGGATGTATTGTGGGGTCCTTACCAACTCTCTATTTGGGTTTACCTATAGGTGCACCTAGAAACACTGCTTCTTTATGGCAACCTATCATCGACAAAGTGAAGACAAAGTTTGAGGGTTGGAAAGGCTCCCTGTTGTCATTTGCGGGCAGGATACTTTTAACCAAATCTGTCCTTTGTAACTTGCATATTTACTTCCTAGGCCTCTTTCAAATGCCTAGTGTTGTGGAAACAACCATCAATAGCATCATATCCAGGTTCATTTGGGGGCCAACTTCTAATAGACCAATCCGGTGGATTAAATGGAACACTCTGTGTAAACCAAAGGAGGCAGGCGGTCTGGGGGTTGTGGATTTGAAGGTGAAAAATCGAGCCCTCTTAAACAAGTGGTTATGGCGTTTTAGCTCAGAGAAAGAAAGCCTATGGCGACAAGTCATTACGGCTAAATACAACTTAGAGGATCGTCAATTGATCCCAAATAAACTTCCAAACAGAAACGCTTCTTGGGTGTAGAAAAACATCTCAGACCCTTTGCGGAAACCAAATGACAATTTCACTTCGAACTTACGTTGGGTGTTGGGAGATGGTTCTTCGATCTGTTTCTGGACTGACTTTTGGACAGAATTTCCTTCAATTAAAGAAGCATTCCCAAGAATCTTCAGGTTAGCCACTAAATCTTCTAGTTATATTTGTGAATTTGGTTTTAAATCTGATAATCGATGGACGTGGGGGATAGAATTAAGAAGGGAGTTATTTGAATGGGAGAAAACAATATGGGAAAATTTCCTTGACACCATTAATCGTGCTTCGATTAACTCTATGGATAAAGACAAACTGAAATGGTGCGGATCATCGAGGGGCTTGTATAAAACTAAGGATTTCTACTTATTAGAAAACGCGAAGGATGCGACTGGTGACAGACTTTGGAAGCTAATCCGGGTCAACTTGGTGCCGCCCAAAGTGGAAGTGTTTGTTTGGCGAGCAGTTCAAGACAAAATCCCAACTTTTCACAGTCTCTTGAGGAGGGGAATGCAAAACGTGGGAAATGGTCTTTGTGTTCTATGCTCTGCAGATCTGGAAACTTTGAACCATCTTTTCTGTAACTGTAAATATACATGGCTGATCTGACAGAGATGGTGCAGCCAATGGGGTGTATCTTTCGTCATGCCAGGTACACTGCGTGAATTTCTAGAAGCTTGGAACGAAACGCACATTAGAAGGGATTCAAAACCAGTCTGGATAATGGCGGTTTTTGGATTCATGTGGTCAATTTGGCTCTTTAGGAATGAGTGTGTTTTCAAGAAGAAGAAGCTGGATCCTAATTCCCTATATGACTCGGCAATTTCGCGTATCGCATTCTGGTGCAAATGCAAATGGCCGGAGGCGTTCTCTTCAACAGTGGATTTTATCTCCTTCCACAACCTCCTTAAAATAGCAAAGAAGTCGACACCAAGACCACACATCTGTTCATGGATTGCTCCCCCATCCGGTACTATGAAATTCAACGTGGATGCTGCTGTCGAGGGCTCGTATGGAGTAAGTGGATTAGGTGGGATTCTTAGAGACCACTCGGGAAGACACCTGATAAAATTTTCGAAATTTGGTGGTTTATCGGATCCAACTGGGGCTGAAATTCTGGCTATTTTAGAAGCTGGCAGGCTTTATGCAGAATCCAAATGGAGCAAAAACTCTCTCCTCATCATTGAATCTGGTAGTCAGTTAGCCACAAGCTGGATTAATGATAGATCTGGCTGCCCAGAGGTATTTGCTGAAGCTGTGGGAAGATGCAAACTGCTCTGCCAGAATCGAAATTGGCGTGTGGAATTTTGTTATCGAGAGTCGAACGTGGACGCACACAAGTTGGCTAAGGAAGCAAAAAACCGAAACAGTGATTTCATTTGGCATTCATCGAGCAGTCCTCCCTCTATCACAAGTTACTCCAACCATGGTGAGTGACCTTTCTGTTTATTGTTTTAATGAGTTTCAAGGTGTGTACTGGGTGTTTTCTTTTTACCATGTGGCCACAGGATTGTTATTAGGCTGTAGTAGGACCAGTGGTTATGTCGAGTGTGTATTTTTGGCTATGGTTTCACCATGTATCAAGAGTTTATCATTAATAAATTGGGGCACTCTTTTCCCCCTACTTAGGTTTAGAGGGGGGTTTTTAATGAGGCCCTGCACCTTTCAAAAAAAGAATGTTTAATATAAAATTAAAAATAACAAAATGTATTTTAATTAAATTACGATTTTAATTTTTTTAAAAATTATAATTATGCAGTTACTTTAGATTTTAAATTTTTATAAATTAAATTAGCGGTGATCATCGGTGTTCGTCGTTAGTGGGGCTCATCGGAGCTTGTCGAGCGCTATAGAATTTTTCTTACTTTTTAGTAGAGGTGGCAAACGGGTCAATCGGTTCAGGTTCGGTTCGGGTCATTTCGGTTTCGGTTATTTCGGGTCTGATATTTTCGGTTCAGATTCGGTTTCGGTTTGGTTTTAGTTCGGGTCTATTGTGTTTCGGGTCATTTCGGGTCGGTTGATTTCGGTTCGGTTATTTTCGGTTCGGTTAATTTCGGTTCGGTTGATTTCGGTTCGGTTATTTTCGGTTCAATGAGAAATCAATTGTTTTTAATCAAATTTTTAGGTTTTTCAGATTTTTACACCCTATATATGACTTTATAAAGTCAATATATTTGACATTTTAGTGATTTGTGCGGTTGTTCCTATTTTATCTTTCTTTATTTCTATTAATCGGGTCCATTCGGTTCGAGTCTATTCGGTTCGGGTCCATTCGGTTCGGGTCCATTCGGTTCGGGTCTATTCGGTTCGGGTCCATTCGGTTCAACTAAATTCGGTTCAGTTTCAGTTCGGTTTATTTCGGGTTTCGGATCAAATTTCGGGTCAATTTCGGGTTGATTTTCGGTTTCGGTTCGGGTCTGAATTCAGGTAATTCGGTTCGGTTTTCGGTTCTCGGGTCAAGTTTGCCAGGTCTACTTTTTAGTGACAGTTTGTGATGTATGTGCTGGTTTTTTAACCTCGTTTGAGGATTTTTTTTTTATATAAACGTAAGAAGAAACACAAGCAGACTAGATATTAGTGCTGTTGTGCGAGCTGACTGTCCCGATTGAGTGCATTCAGGGTTGCATTCGGTGGTTTCAGGAAGTGATGGATCAAAAAATTATTGTTTTCTTAGGATGGTACAAGACATAAATTTTTTAAAGTAGGTACAAATCTTAAAAAAAAAATTTATATATTAAGATGAACATAAATTATAAAATTTAAAGATTAATTTATAAAAATTTAAAAAATTAAAATTAAAAATATAAATTTTAAAAAGTTTAGAGTGAAAATAAATTCACTCAATTATACATATGGATTCGCCACAGGTTTTTAAGTAACGTCGTACTCAAATGGGCCTTCCCAAGCCAGCTTTGTCATCATAAAGAAATCCAACAGAAGTTTGGTGTAACCTATTTATTTTAGTCATGAAATAATATAAAGTAATTTCAGGATAATTTTATTAAATTCTAGATTTTTAAAGATATTTATTTTCTTTATGGTTTTTCAAACTTTGCTATTTTTTAGATTTTTTTAAATTTCAAATTTTAAACAAAATTATAAAAAATTAAAAATCCAGAAAAATTAACAAAAGTCAAAATTTATATTTTTTAAATGTAATACTGGTCAATTTTTTTTTAAATTAAAAATTCACAAAAACATTAAAAAATAAATATAGTTTTTTAATTTCTTTATAAATTTTAACAAACTTTGATAAATTTTAATACTTTTATTTTCTATGTACATGTGGCAAAACCTGATTGAGTTGCATCATTCTATAACAGATGCATGTAATAAGGCTATTACGTATCAAATTTATCATATGTCTACGCGTGATTTTAATCTTAGGATTTTGTTTTCTAATCCTAAAGTCGATATTAAAAGTGTTTAAATAATAATTCACACGATTTGAAATCACAAAGAGAGAGTAGTAACGAGAAATCCCATTAAAAGTAACTAAAATATTTTATTGATTCAAACCTATGCCCTGCATATAAAACGTTTTTGGGCGGGTAAGTATGGACTGTAGTTAAAAGAAAGACGGCAAGTTTCGAAACTTGTCTTCGAACTGAAAATGTTAAATTCTTTTATAACATTTTCGGTTCGTTTTTTTTTTTTTGAATTTTTCTGCAAGTATTGATACTTATTTTGTAAGTGTCGATACTTAGTTTTTTTGATAAATTTTCAGTTTAGGACAAAGTATCGAAACTTACAAAATAAACATTGATACTTGCAAAAAAAATAAAAAATCAATTGAAAATATTATTAAGAAGTCTAACATTTTTAATTTAAAGATAAATTTTAAAATTTAATGTATTTTAGCCACACGTTAGACTCACGGCCAACTTAACATGTTACTCTTCAAAACAAAAACAAAAACAGTACTTCTTTTCAATTTTGTCGTTAAAAGTACCTTAGTTGTTCCCTTTTACCAGACAATTGAAGAGCTTGGATGTGAAAAGAAGGGAAAGGATTGCGACTGCGATCTCTGGCGGGGTCCATTGGATATGTTTGTACATGCATTATTTCCAACTCTTGTATAGCAATAAGATATAACTGGAGTTGCTGGGGGTAACTTTCAACGCGCCCCACGCGCCCCCAAATCTCGCCCCTTCAACCCTCCGTCCCGCGAAGACTCAAACCGGGAGCTTCGATTCCTCAACCCTGCCGTTGAGATCAGTCCCAGCGACGTGGGTAGGCAGCCTCCCCGTCCTGTGTCTGTCCGCCGCCGGAAGTTGGAGTGAACGGCCTCGGCTGTGGCTTGCTTCAAGGTTATCGGAAGAGAAGGAGAGAGGTTTCTCTTGGGCCGTAGCGGAGGTGCTTTCTGACCTGTTTTGTCGGAGCCGAAGCGCATATTTGGTGGTGCTGGTTATCGGAGAAACCACGGCTGTTTTCATCGACGGCAGTGGCAAGGTGCACGGTGCCTCACAGGTTCTGGTTCTTTGATTGTCACCCTTTTTCCGGTCTCGCCCCGCTTCTTGTTGCTCGTTCCTCTTCTCCCCCGCAATATATCCCCGATTCTGGTTACTTTTCCCCTCTTCCCCGTATTTGCACCCCATTTCTGGTGGACTATCCCATTCTGAGTCTTGGTTTGGTTGTTTGGTTCTTGGATTGTGGCTTCTCTGTTTGTTTAGGAGTAGCCTTGTCGTTCGGTTGTCTTGTTTTGGCTTTGTTGACAGGTGGCTTGGTTTGGATCAGCCTCAAGCAAGAAGGCCTTGATTTCTTTGATTCCTTTCGGTTTGTCTGCGTATCTTCATAGGGCGTTGTCTCTTGTTTGCGTGGAGGTGTTTGGAAAAGTTGGCTATGGCGATATTGGCTTGGAATGTGCGGGGCCTGGGAACAAAGGAGACTGTCAGAGCGCTCCGGGATTCAATCTTTAAAATTAAACCTACAATCATCTTCCTAAGCGAAACGAAGCAGAAGAAGAAATACCTGGAGAAGATTAGGATGAAAATGAAAATGGAGCATTCTTTCTATGTGGAACCACAGGGAATAGCCGGAGGTCTTGCGCTTTGGTGGACAGGGGAAGCTAATATTAATATTCTGCGTTTCGACAGAAGTTACATTGACACAAAGATTTCGGTACAAGATGGTGAGTCTTGGTTCAACACTTTTATATATGGCCCCCCGTATCGTGAAGAACGAAAGGAGTTTTGGGAAGGACTCTCAACGTTCAGAATTTCCGTTCAGGATAAATGGGTAATCATGGGTGATTCTAACATCGTGGCTCGACAGGAGGAAAAAGAAGGCGGGAACCCGGTAAATTCTTGTGAGTCGAAATGGTACGAGGAGTTTGTCAATGCCTCATGCTTAGTTGAAATGCCTATTAAAGGAGGGAAGTTTACCTGGTTCAACCAGAGGAGCGGGGAGCAGTCAATCCTTGAAAAGCTTGACCGTATTTTATGCTCTGCGGAATGGAGTCTAAACTTCCCCAAAGCCCTAGGTATTATGGAGGTGGCCATTGCTTCAGACCATGCTCCAATTGTTTTGTTCGCAAAAGGGCTCCCCAAAGCATATAAAAGAGATTTCAAATTCGAAACTAAGTGGATGCTGGATGAGGAGTGCTCCCAAACAATTTCAAAGGGATGGAATATCTCTCCGGGGGAAAGAATGAGTTCCAGATTTAGAAGGAAGATACGCAGTACCAGAACAGCTCTCCTTAAGTGGAATAAAGAGAAGATGAAAGCAAAACATGAAAAAAAAGCAAAAGCTGATGACCAGAATTGCACAGCTCCAAGGAAGAAAACTCACTGAAACAGAATTGGGAGAATTTCAGGGGCTTAAAAAACAGATTGACAAGGAATGGGAGAGTGAAGAGAGATACTGGCACCAGCGTTCTAGAATCAACTGGTTGAAGTGGGGAGATAGAAACACAAAGTTCTTTCATGCTACCACCCTTCAGCATCGGAGAACAAACTCTATAGTCAAGATTAAAAAGAAGATGGAGCTTGGCTAGAAGATTCGACGGAAATTGCTGACCATCTTCTCCACCACTTTCAGAAAGTTTTCACAAGGAATCCTTTGGTCAACTCTAGTATTCTTTCTGACTACATTCCCAACTTGATTACTCAAGCTATGAATGATGCTCTCAGCAGAGAAGTGGGGGAAGAGGAAATCAAAAGAGCGGTGTTCGACATGGGAGCAACTAAAGCCCCGGGACCTGATGGCTTTCCAGGATGCTTCTACCAAACGTTCTGGGAAACTGTGAAGGTGGACCTTATCGGTATGGTATCAAACTTCTTCAGAGATGGTGAATTGGACCTGGAGCTAAACAAAACTAATATTGTGCTCATCCCAAAAAAGCCGAACCCAACTGAAGTATCACACCTAAGGCCTATCAGCTTATGCAATTTCTCAATGAAGGTTATAACCAAAATTCTGGCATCTAGACTGAAGCCTATTCTCCCCGAGGTCGTTCCACATTACCAATCGGCTTTTGTGAAAGGTAGGTCAATCCACGATAACATTATTCTGGCCAATGAAGCCTTCCATGCAATAAAAAGGACAAGGAAAGGAAAAACAGGAAGAATGGCCCTTAAGATTGATCTGGAAAAAGCCTATGACAAAGTGGATTGGGATCTCCTACAGCTTGTTATGGAAAAGATGGGTTTCTGTGAGTGGTGGATCAACAGAGTCATGACATGTATCACCTCAGTTTCTTTCTCACTTGTTCTGAATGGAGAACGTACCGGGGAGTTTAAAGCGGGGAGAGGGTTGAGGCAGGGAGACCCATTATCACCCTTCCTATTCACGCTCATATCTAGCATCTTATCGTGGATCATCGAGAAGGAGAGTGGTGAGCAGAAATTTAAGGGACTCAGGATCAAGCAAAGGTGCCATGTTCTTAGCCATCTCTTGTTTGCAGACGATTGTCTTGTTTTCTCTAATGCCAATACGGAGAATTGTGAAGGCATTCTACATATTCTTCGGGTGTTCCAATCGGCTACAGGTCAGTCTGTAAGCGCACAAAAATCGTTAGTTTTCTTCTCCCCAAATTTGAGTAGCCGCAACAAGGTTCACCTTACAAATGTGCTGGGTTTCCGTAAAATGGAAGAAGACGCAAGATACCTTGGGCTCCCATCCTTTTGGGGAAGGAGCAAAAAAGAAGCCTTGGACTATGTTAAAGAAAGGGTTCAAAACAGGCTTATGGGGTGGAAAGCAAGATTCTTAAACAGCGCAGGGAAAGAAGTCCTCATTAAAGCAGTGGCACAAGCCATTCCTACTTATGTTATGCAATGCTTCCTCCTACCGGTATCTTTTTGTGATGAGATCAGTTCATTGATTGCTAAGTTTTGGTGGAACAATTGCGCTGACAAGGAAAGAAGTATTCATTGGATGAACTGGAAAGATCTATGTAGACCAAAGGATAAAGGAGGAATGGGCTTCCGTGACCTTAGAATGTTCAACAAAGCACTCGTCACAAAACTCACTTGGAAAGTGATAAGAGAACCGAATTCCCTTCTTGCTCAAGTTCTTCGGGGGATTTATTTCCCCAATGGCAATATTTTTGACACCCCCAAATGCTCAAACCCTTCCTGGGCCTGGTCGGGTATTCGCGAAGGGATCAAAATTATAAAGAATGGAGCCCTGTGGAGAGTTGGCAATGGTAGGAGCATCTCCACCTGGTTTGATAACTGGGTACCTCAGCTCCCGAACTACAGACCCTCAGCTCAAAACCCATCACCAAATTCGTCGCTCTCGGTCAGCACACTGATGAATTCGGGCCAAAGAACGTGGAATGAACAAAAGATCTTCTTTTTGTTTTCCCCGGAAGAGGCCAAGGCAATTCTGAAAGTGCCGATTGGTGGTCCGGATATACAGGACTCTTACATTTGGGCTGGAAACAAGGACAGAGACTACACGGCCATATCAGGTTACAGGTTTTTGGAGGAAAAATCTTCGTCGTTGGCTATTCCTTCATCAAGCGACGACCCTAAAACCAAGAAAGAACTGTGGAACTCTATTTGGAAGTTGGAAGTTCCATCCAAAATCCGTTCTTTCCTTTGGCGTCTGTGCCGCAACATTGCCCCGTCAAAGAGTGCATTAAAAACCCGTATGCACGGCTTACTTAGAGAACCTGATATATGCCCCCGTTGTGGTTTCTTGGGGGAATCAGTGGAACATATCTTGTTCCTATGCCCGTTCGCACAAGCAATATGGAAAGGTTCTAACTTTAGCTATTCTCCTTCGGATAGAGGCTTCCCGGGCTTCCCTAAGTGGTGGTACAAGGTTAATGAGCTCAAATTCTCAGCTCAGGTCGAAGATGGGTGTGCGCACATCGCATTTCTTCTCTGGTCTATTTGGAAGTCAAGGAATGCTCTAGTCTTTGAAGGGAGAAAGGACCTTCCTTGGGAGGTGTGGCAAAGAGCGGAGAGCAGTTTCATGGAATTTTCACAAGCTTCAAGCAGCAAAGAACCGAAGAAACTGAGAAATGATAAGGAAGCTATAAAGTGGGTACCACCTCCTCTGGGTACTTTAAAAGTTAACTGTGATGCGGCTTTTGATAAAAGCTCTGGAAAAGGCTCTCTTGCAGCAATTGTTAGGGACAACTCAGGCTCCCTTCTTTACGGATTCTCTGCACCTTGCACCGCTTCAAGTGTTTCAGTGGCGGAAACCCTTGCTATCAGATTGGGGATCACGATGGCGAAACAATATGGCTACAACAACATCATTGTTGAAGCGGATAATCGAGCTGTAATCCAGCGACTTAAATCAGAGTCTTCCGTTGACTGGGAGACTTCTGCGATTGAGGACGACATCAAGAGGACTGCACAATCTTTCTTGTTTTGTTGTTTTGAATTTGCCCATAGAGGCTGTAATCAGGTAGCCGATTGGCTTGCCAAGTTTACGAAATATCAGAAGGGCCTGATGACGTGGACCTCTGATATTTTCCCACCTGAACTCTTGTTCATGTAATCTTTTCGGTAATACAAGTTCCTTTTGATCAAAAAAAAGTATAGCAATAAGATCAATTTGGGACAAAAATTATTTGTTTTTTTGTAATTTTTTTTCTCATCGCTAAAGAAATAAATTTTAAATATTAATTTTAATTTTTAAATTATAAATTTTAAACTCAGAAAAATATACTATATATTTAATATTCTATTTTCTAATTTTAAATTTAATTTTTTAATGATAAAATATAAATAAAAGTACTGAAAAAGAAAATCTATTTCTGATATCATTTTAGCTCACCTTCCCATTTCTACCCATAAACACAGAATCTCGCTGCACAATCAGTTTGAGATATTTATATTTGTAAGTTGTTTGAGTTTGATTTAAAAAAGAATAATTAAATCCGTTTTGATACCATTAGTGTTACAGAGTAATAATCTAAGACGATAAAAAAATAAAATAAAAACTTTAATTAAATAATTAAAAATAGTAAAAAATACAAAACCAGATTAAAGTTGAGTAGAGAACATGTTGAGGCCTGCGAGGAGCAGTTTCCTTAAGACAAATTTCGACCACTCCGCGATGCTTGAGTTTGGTTGGACGTTCGTCTCCCAAGATACAACAACAAGAAGATCTTCGATAGAAGCACGAACTAAAGAGATCTCGAACTTGAACTCTTGCTTTAGCCTATCACCGAGATAAAGAGAACGAGAGAAGGAAAACGATTTTTGAGTGTGTTGAAAACTGAGGGAATGTATGGTTTATATAGGGAGTGGAGGAGGAAAATATGGAAAATAAAATATTCTGAATTAAAGGTCATTGACTTTACATCCGATTTAATTCGGAAATAATCAATTTAATGCCTTATTAAACGGATATGTTTTTTGTGAATTGCTTTATTACCTTTTAATATCTGAATTTAATGGAAAGTCAAATATTATCTTATTAAATTCGGAATATTCAAAAGATATGTCATATGTAAGGAAAAAAATTAATTCAAAGTGGGTAAAATATCCGCAGGTCCAAGCAAGGACCCGACCGGTCCGGACATTCGCGTCGCCCACGACGTGCGACGCGCCCCAACCTGAATGGGTTTGACGAGCTTCGATTTGCACCCCATGCACCTATGCGCGAGGCATAATGTTCATTCAAGTCATTCAATAGTTTCCAAGTGGGTTGGTGTATTTAAACCATTCCCAAGCTTGTTATCCCACCCATGTGGGATATGGGGTTTTTATTTTCCTTTACACAATTCACAACATCCTCACTTTGAGCATCAATTTCTCATTCATTTCTCAACCGTTTTGAGCATATGAGATACCGTTGTAAAGGTCTCATAGAGTAGAATATTAATTAATAAATTCATCATTCGAACCTCTACCTTTACCACTAGAAAATATGGCTCAAAGTTTCTAATTTCTCACATTTTTCCAACAATCCCCCACATGAATAAAATTGATGATTTTATCAAAATATTTTGACTCGATGTGGTGATAGGATCTACGATTGATAGTTGCATAGGATATGTATGTTTCCTCCTTTGAACCTTCCTTTGTGAAAGTATATTTACTTTACTAGCTAACCAGTAGACGTGATGTCCTTGAACTATTCAACTGTTTGTGTAAACGATGATATACTTCACACAACTACCTTTCTAACAAGAGTATTAGTTCTCATGGTTATGTCCATGTGGCCGTGGACATCGCCTGATTTTGTAAGAGTTTGAAAGAACTATGCCCAATAGTCTCCTTGAAGTGGCCCCACTTCACTCTCACATAGGTGACTTATGTTGCTTGGCTCACCGAACCATACAATGGTCATTAAAAGCTTTGCTTAACCTGTACCACTTTTTTATCGCTGTTTACATCATAGGAATGGGCTTGGGGAAAGATCCCCCCACAGTGATCGCACAGGTCTATGTAATTAGGTTGTCCCTTTGAACCTAGATCTTGGGATCTCCAGTCAATTAGGTAGGGTTTTCCTTCACATAGTGCCTTTACTTCTTATGGGCTTTAGTCTCATTCCTTTAGATGTTTTCTCAACTTGATATCGATTCAATGCTTTGGTTAGTGGATCCGCAATGTTATCCTTTGATTTTACAAAGTCAATAGAGATAACTCCATTTGAGATCAGTTGCCTGACGGTGTTACGTCGACGGCGCATATGCCTTGACTTACCGTTATACATGAAACTATGTGCCCTAGCAATTGTTGCTTGATTGTCGCATTGTATACATACTGTGGGCACAGGTTTTGACCATTCAGGGATATCCTCAAGGAATTGACGAAGCCATTTTGCTTCTTCTCCAGATTTGTCTAGAGCAACAAACTCAGATTCCATTGTGGATCTGGTTATAATAGTTTGTCTTGAGGATTTCCATGACACGACTCCTCCCCCAAAGTGAATACATATCCACTTGTGCCTTTGGTATCTTGAATATCATATATCCAACTAGCATCAGAGTATCCTTCTAAGACAGCGGTGTCTCTGGAATAATGCAGTCCATAGTCCCGAGTATATCTTAGATATCTCAATATTCTCACAATTTCTTTCCAGTGATCTTTCCCTGGATTGCTTGTGAATCTGCTTAAACTACTCACAGTAAAAGCAATATATGGTCTAGTACAGCTCATGAGATACATTAAGCTGCCTATGACTCTTGCATATTCCACTTGATGGATACTTTCCCCACGATTCTTTGATAGATGTGAACAAGGGTCTAACGGAGTTAAGGCTATGCCAGAATCCTCCTTATTAAATTTCTCAAGAATCTTATCCACATAGTGTGACTGACTTAATATGTGACCCTCCGGTGACCTTTTAATTTGGATGCCCATAATCGTATCGGCCAGTCCCATATCTTTCATGTCAAATTTCGAATTTAACATGTTTTTGGTACGTTTTACCATTTCATTGTTGCTTCCAACAATAAGTATGTCATCAACATATAAACATAGGATGACATATCCAATGTCTATAGTTTTGATATATATATATATATATATATATATATATTTGTCACACTCGTTTATTTTGAAACCGTTAGTCATCATGACATTATCGAATTTCTCATGCCATTGTTTTGGTGCTTGTTTAAGTCCATACAAGGACTTAACCAATCTGCATACTTTTCTTTCTTGGCCTGAAACTACATAACCCTTAAGATGTTCTATGTAAATTTCTTCATCAAGATCTTCATTTAGGAAAGCTGTTTTAACATCCATTTGAGGTACTTCTAGATTTCGTAGAGCATCTATTGCGAGTATCATCCTTATGGATGTTATTCTTGATACATGAGAAAATGTATCAAAGTAATCAAGGCCTTTTTTTGTCGGTATCCTTTGATTACCAACCTTGCTGATACAGGGGTGCGTTGCTTCAGAAACAACGCACCTTGTTCGTAAACGGATCTAGGATCGTAGCAAACATTTCTCTGCAATAAAACACAAGAATGGACGTTTTTAGATAGATAAAATAACAAAGAAAATAAAAAAAGAAAGACAAAATAAAAGTGTAGAAATTTCTTGACAGATTTGGACGACGAAAAGGACGAATGCTTCAAGTAGCGTTCATGGCTGTTTCGGTGTCCTAAAATTGGTAGAAACGTTGCTGGAAAATCAGCGAAAGTTTGGCAACGTTAAACTTGAAAGAACTAGAACAATCTGCTGAACGAACCCGAATCGAATCTGTCTAACGTCAAAGACGGAAAGCTCGAAAGAACCTGCACAATATACTATGCAAATCCGAATCGAATATGCTTCACGTCGGAGTACTTGGACCCACTAGATAGCGATCTAGGAACCCGAAGTATCAAGAAAATTTGACAAATCAAAACAAAGTCTGAAATGCCAAAAAAAGTTCGATAAAGAACCGAAATTGAGAAATAATCTCACAAGAATTTTTTATTCATAAAATGATCCAACCTTTACAAAGTGTTTCGGTTACATATATATAATACACAAGGTTGGTTATGCCGAAATGAACATGTGGCTATTATTAAGCCAAAAGTAGCTGAATTGCGTCCTACAAATCGGGGAGTGTACCAGTGCACGCGGGGCAGCCAAGGTGGCATCCGAGCATGTGACCAACGTCTGTTAACATGTGCCATGCACGAATCAACCTAAAGATGACCATGTGCAGATTTGCTTTGCCATTCAAAGATGACGCATAATTGGAGTGTGGAATTTCATTTAAAACATACGTGGGAATTCATTTGTTTTCACAAAAAGAAGACAAAATAAAAGTGTAGGAATTTCTGGACAGATTTGGACGACGAAAAGGACGAATGCTTCAAGTAGCGTTCATGGCTGTTTCGGTGTCCTAAAAATGGCAGAAACGTTGCTGGAAAATCAGCGAAAGTTTGGCAACGTTAAACTTGAAAGAACTCGAACAATCTGCTGAACGAACCCGAATCGAATCTGTCTAACGTCAAAGACAGAAAGCTCGAAAGAACCTGCACAATATACTATGCAAACCCGAATCGAATATGCTCCACGTCGGAGTACTTGGACCCACTAGATAGAGATCTAGGAACCCGAAGTATCAAGAAAATTTGACAAATCAAAACAAAGTCTAAAATGCCAAAAAAAAGTTCGGTAAAGAACCGAAATTGAGAAATAATCTCACAAGATTTTTTTATTCATAAAATGATCCAACCTTTACAAAGTGTTTTGGTTACATATATATAATACACAAGGTTGGTTATGCCGAAATGAACATGTGGCTATTATTAAGCCATTTGAATTAAAATTCAAAAATAAATTAACTAAATGGGGCGGCAATTTGGAATTCAATTCTGGCTGTGTAATTTGAAGTGGGCGGGTGGCTTTGTAAATCACATTTAACATGTGATTTTTAATCTTTGAAATTCAAAGTGGAAACCACTTCTTCTTATCCATTTGTGCCGCACTTTGCTTCAAATATATAAGAAATGCCACGCATAAAAATTCAGCACATGCTGAAATTCTAGGCCACAAAACCAATGACTCTCGGCTGTTAATTATGCGTGAAGGAATTTCAAACTTCACTTGCAATTTCGCCCGCATGTGTTTTGGCTTTGGAAATTTAAATTCCAGCCGCACATGTGTATACGTGAAACAAAAGGCTTGGCTGCACCTTGCTGCTCTCTTAGCCGATTTGCATGGAACATGTAACGTCCTCCTATTTACGCACAATATATGCTCACACGAACACATGACACTTGTTCAGCTACTTTTGGCTGTGTTAACTGAAGTTGAGCTAGTGAAGCTAAACTTGAGCTGACTGGAAATGAGCTGAGCTGAAACGAACTAGCTGAAAGTGTGATGAGCTCTAAAATGAGCTGGTTACACTCTCCTGAGCTGGAACCGAGCTACATACACTCTGGTGAGCTGGAGATGAGCTGCACACACTCACTTGAGCTGGGGTTGAGCTGCATATGCTCACTTGAGCTAGTGTTCTCCTACGTACCTACGTCAAAAGGCAACAAGCTTCCATCAAAGCATTATAAACATAATGGAAACTATAATACAAGTCGTAAACACACCATAAGTAATATCAAACTAAGTTAAAACACACCAAACATACTATATACATAGTAAACACACTAATATAAATAATATAAGTATAAGAAATGTTACACACCAGTATGTAACAAATGAAAATTCAAACTTCCCTAAAAGTTTGAAATTGCACCGTTGGGTGGCATAAACGTGCTCACATCATCCCCCCTTCTTTAATGCGATTTGTCCTCAAATCGACCCTCATTACAAAAGGGAACAATTTCGACTTTCGCTTGGCAGGGAACTTCTTCAGTCGTCTTGCTCGGCACATATGCCATCCTCTCGAATCAAGTTCTTTTACAAAGAACACAAATGGAAATGCCTTCTTTCTTGTACCTTTCCGAATAATGCACAACATAAAGTTAGACAATGCTCGTCGTGCATCCTTAAACCTGAAATAAATGACATACAAAGGCAACTCCAAAGAACAACAAGAATCTCGACGATCATCCAGAATCACAACACAAGGTTGTTCACAATCCAATGTACAACCAAAGAAATCAGCATATAAAAATGAAAAATCAATAGTACAATGGAAAGGAACGTCAAACCCTGGTAAAGAAGGTTGCTAAATTTTTGAAAAGGACATAGATGCACTAGACATACCAACAGTAGCAACCTTGGGAACTTCACATGGCATCACCTTATTAACTTGCATGTTAGAAGAAGAAGTAGAAGAAAATGTCGAATCAGATAATACATGTGAATTTGCTTTCTTCTTTTCGCATTCATTCTTCTCTTTGTTGGCCTTCCAAGCAGCAATACTCGCTTTCAAGCAAACTTCGTCTTCATATACTTCACTTGGAGTCATAGGTGCCAAAGTTACTTTTTTGCCCTCATGAGTAAAAGAGTATCGATTGGTGAAACAATCATGCAAAACTCTCTTATCATACTGCCATGGTCTTCCTAACAACAAATGACAAGTATCCATAGAGCAAACATCACAAGTTACCTCATCCTTGTATTTGCCAATGAAAAATGGTATAACAACTTGTTTGGTAACTTTGATTTCAACACCATCATTCAACCATTGTAACTTGTACGGATTGCGATGCGTGGTCGTCTCTAGTCCTAACTTGTCAACCATGAGAGTACTAGCAACGTTAGCACAACTACCACTATCAATAATCACAATACATACCTTGTCGTTCACGTTGCATCTCGTATGGAAGAGGTTGTTTCGTTGCGGTTCATCCTGTGATGGTTGATCATTTAGACTTCTCTTGTCAACAAGTGCTTCATCGGTAGCCAATGTCTGTACATTGTCATCATTTATCTCTTCATGGACAGAATGGGAACCACCCCCATCAAGTCTATCCATTCGAGAATGTATAGGCTTCAATGCATTAGCAATCACTCGTTGCATCATGCGCTCTAAGGCTTGCATCTGGAGATTCAGTGGTTGTTGTTCACCCAAATTATCATCAGAACCTGCCATGTTGAAAAAACATAAACAACAAACAAAAACACACAATATATATATATATATATGTTAGTGAAATAAATAATAAAAAATGGACCTCACTGCACACTCAACAAAATTTCACATATCGCTCCAAGGAAAGATCGCTCAACAATTGCACTCAAACGCTCGTGTTTCACTCGGGAGAATACTTGAATCGCTCTTTTTGTCTCCCCTTCTGTTCTCACACGCTCAATTACCTTTTCCACTCGATCTCTCGCAATCAGTTCTTTAAGGAATAAACTCGATCTTTCGGACTTCTAAACTGTGTCAAACTTACAAGATAATATAATAGGTAAACAAACAAATGGTTAAAGGAAAAATATGGACTGTTAGGTGAAATAAAAATAAAAATGGCTGAAAAAATAATAATAAGAAGAAGGCTGGAAATTGGTGATGAAACAAAAGAAATAAAGGCTGATAAAAAAAATGAAGGAAAAGGAAACAACTTACTGCAAAGAAATTCTTACAACGATCCTATCACCGAACAAACAAGAACAAGTTGTTTCGGGTGATTTCGAAGCATTTCATGGCATAATTGAGCATCCTTCATAATTTTTCGAACAAAACAACACTTTAGGATGTAAAATACACTAAATATTAGAATCTGAATTTTTTTAATTTTTTCGAATTTTTTTCGAATTTTTTTTACTTTGACTTTTCTAGTCAAACCTTTGACCTTGACTTTTTTTCAGAATTTTTTTTTTGAATTTTTTTGACTTTTGTATATATATATTTTTTATTTCTTGTAGTGCAGAAAGTGCTATAATCCAACCAAAGCTCTGATTACCATATGATACAGGGGTGCGTTGCTTTAGAAACAACGCTCCTTGTTCGTAAACGGATCTAGGATCGTAGCAAACATTTCTCTGCAATAAAACATAAGAATGGACGTTTTTAGATAGTTAAAATAAAAAAAATAAAAAAAAAGAAAACAAAAAAAGAAAGACAGAATAAAAGTGTAGGAATTTCTTGATAGATTTGGACGACGAAAAGGATGAATGCTTCAAGTAGCGTTCATGGTTGTTTCGGTGTCCTAAAAATGGCAGAAACGTTGCTGGAAAATCAGCGAAAGTTTGGCAATGTTAAACTCGAAAGAACTCGAACAATCTGTTGAACGAACCCGAATCGAATCTGTCTAACGTCAAAGACAGAAAGCTCGAAAGAACCTGCACAATATACTATGCAAACCTGAATCGAATATGCTTCACGTCGGAGTACTTGGACCCACTAGATAGCGATCTAGGAACCCGAAGTATCAAGAAAATTTGACAAATCAAAACAAAGTCTGAAATGCCAAAAAAAAGTTCGGTAAAGAACCGAAATTGAGAAATAATCTCACAAGATTTTTTTATTCATAAAATGATCCAACCTTTACAAAGTGTTTCGGTTACATATATATAATACACAAGGTTGGTTATGCCGAAATGAACATGTGGCTATTATTAAGCCATTTGAATTAAAATTCAAAAATAAATTAACTAAATGGGGCGGCAATTTGGAATTCAATTCTGGCCGTGTAATTTGAAGTGGGCGGGTGGCTTTGTAAATCACATTTAACATGTGATTTTTAATCTTTGAAATTCAAAGTAGAAACCACTTCTTCTTATCCATTTGTGCTGCACTTTGCTTCAAATATATGAGAAATGCCACGCATAAGAATTCAACACATGCTGAAATTCTAGGCCACAAAACCAATGACTCTCGGCTGTTAATTATGCGTGAAGGAATTTCAAAGTTCACTTGCAATTTCGGCAGCATGTGTTTTGGCTTTGGAAATTTAAATTCCAGCCGCACATGTGTATACGTGAAACAAAAGGCTTGGTTGCACCTTGCTGCTCTATTAGCCGATTTGCATGGAACATGCAACGTCCTCCTATTTACGCACAATATATGCTCACACAAACACATGACACTTGTTCAGCTACTTCTGGCTGTGTTAACTGAAGTTGAGCTAGTGAAGTTAAACTTGAGCTGACTGGAAATGAGCTGAGCTGAAACGAACTAGCTGAAAGTGTGATGAGCTCCAAAATGAGCTGGTTACACTCTCATGAGCTGGAATCGAGCCACATACACTCTGGTGAGCTGGAGATGAGCTGCACACACTCACTTGAGCTGGGTTTGAGCTGCATATGCTCACTTGAGCTAGTGTTCTCCTACGTACCTACGTCAAAAGGCAACAAGCTTCCATCAAAGCATTATAAACATAATGGAAACTATAATACAAGTCGTAAACACACCATAAGTAATATCAAACTAAGTTAAAACACACCAAACATACTATATACATAGTAAACACACTAATATAAATAATATAAGTATAAGAAATGTTACACATCAGTATGTAACAAATGAAAATTCAAACTTCCCTGAAAGTTTGAAGTTGCACCGTTGGGTGGCATAAACGTGCTCACATCACTTGCCTTGTACTTATCAATTGTTCCATCT
This sequence comes from Hibiscus tridactylites, assembly GCA_958450335.1. NCBI lineage: Eukaryota > Viridiplantae > Streptophyta > Magnoliopsida > Malvales > Malvaceae > Hibiscus > Hibiscus tridactylites. The sequence continues at coordinate 96,825,724 of OY288265.1, forward strand.
GCTTTTATTTTTCTTTTCAAAATCCATTTTGAATTTAGTGGTTTTTACATGAGGAAGGTCTACTAATTCCCATGTATGGTTTTGCATGATGGAATCAATTTCGCTTTTAATGGAATCTTTCCATAATGTGCCTTCAGAAGAGTGTATAACATCACTATACGTTAGAGGTTCAGCCTCCAGCATAAAGGTTAAGAAATCAGATCTAAAGGATTTTTCTACCCTTGCTCGTTTGCTCCTTCTTGGATCTATTTCATTTTCAGCCTCTTGTTGATCACTTGGAATCATTTCATCCAAAGTTTGTTTTATTGAACTTTGATCAAGTTCCCTAGATTTATAAAGGAATGTATTTTCAAAGAATGATGTATTCTTTGATTCCATTATCGTGTTCTTGTGAATCTCATGATTCTTTGATTCATACACAAGAAATCAATAAGCATTGCTATGTTCAGGATAGCCAATAAAAATACAATCCACAGTTTTTGGACCTATTTTCATTTGTTTTGGTAATGGAGCCATTACCTTGGCAAGAAACCCCCACATTTTCAAGTGTTTATAGGAAGGCTTTTGACCTTTCCAACACTCATATGGTGTCTTATTATTTTCCTTTCGAGGAACCTTATTCAAAAGGTAATTAGTCGAAAGAACTGTTTCCCCCCACATGTTCTATGGTAACCCAGAGCTTCCTAACAAAGCATTCATCATTTCTTTTAGAGTCCGATTTTTTCGTTCGACTACTTCATTAGATTGGGGAGAATATGGTGGTGTTACTTCATGAATAATTCCATGTTGTGAACAATATTCGCCAAATGGTTTAACATATTCACCACCATGATCACTTCTTACCATCTTAATCTTTTTATTAAGTTGGTTTTCGACTTCTTGCTTATAGAGTATAAATTTATCTATAGCTTCATCTTTGCTTTTAAGCAAATATACATAGCAATACTTTGTGCTATCATCGATGAAGGTAATAAAATATTTATTTCCTCCTTTAGTTTGAACAAATTTCAAATCACAACATCACTATGTATTAGATCAAGTGGTTCTATACTTCTTTCAATTGTTTGAAATGAAGACCTTGTTAATTTTGCTTCTACACACGTTTCACATTTATGGTTATAATTAATGTGAAATGAATGGATGTGTTCCAAGTTAATTAACCTAGGTAAGGTATCATAATTAACATGTCCAAGTCTACCATGCCATAAATTAAATGATTCGAGCATGTAAACTGAAGAAGCTGCATTCTTATTCATTATTTTGGATTTTACAGAGATAACATTGAGTTTCCACATTCCATTCAATACATATCCCCTACCCACAAACATCCTCCCTTTTGACAGACTTAACTTCTGGGATTCAAAAACCATTTTAAATTTGTGAACACTTAAAAGTGTTCCAAAAACAAGGTTTTTGCGTACGTCAGGCACGTACAATACATTCTGCTGCTTGAGTTCTTTTCCAGAAGTCATCTTCAAGACCATTGTTCCCTTCCCTTTGATCTTGGAAGTCGCAGCATTTCCCATGTAAAGCTTCTCCCCATTGTCGCAAGGTATCAGCTCAGAGAAGGAGTTCTCGTCACAACATATATGGCGTGTGGCTCCAGTGTCAAGCCACCATTCCCTTGGGTTAGAGTCAACCAGGTTGACTTCAGAAATCACCGTGCATAGATCTTCATCCTCCACAGCATTGGCCTCCTTGGCTCTAGCTCTTTTTGGATGTCTGCATTCAGAGGACATGTGCCCCACCTTGCCACAGTTGAAGCACAACCCATTGAATTTTTCCTTTTTGGAGACTCCGCCATTAGGCCTCAGATTTGGCTTGGCTTGGTGATATTGAGGTTGCTTGCCCTTTTTGACTTCGACAACATTTGTCTTGGCCTCTTTGAAAGTAAGTTTCCTGGCATTACCTCTGTTGTCCTCTTCAATTCGAAGTCTGGTAATCAGTTCTTCCACTGACATTCATTCCTCTTGTGCTTCAAGTAATTTTTGAAGTCATTCCATCTGGGAGGCAGCTTTTTCGTGATGGCAGCTACTTGAAAGGATTCACTGATAATCATCCCTTCTGCAAGAATTCCATGAACGATTAGTTGGAATTCATCAACTTGATTTACTACTGGTTTTGAATCAACCATAGTAAAGTTCAAAATTTTGGCTACTAAAAACTTTTTAGCCCCAGCATCCTCTGCTTTGTACTTATTATCCAGTGCAGCCTACAGCTGTTTTGTTGTTTTGTACACATCATATATCGGATACAACAAGTCTTGTAGTCCGTTGAGGATGTAGTTTCGACATAGAAAGCCGGCATTGTTCCAAGCCTCTGTGATACTGAAGGCGGTGAGATCATCCACCTCTCCTTCTCCATCCCCTACGGCGACAACTGGGGATCCTCTTTTAAATACTTTGTCAGATTCAGCATGGTCAGATAGAACAACATCTTCTGTTGCCATGTCTTAAAATTTTGTCCGCAAAATTTCGACGGCTTCTCATTTTGGCTCATTGCCACTGCCGTTGCATTCAGATTCGGCATCGGTTGTTTCGAAGTCTGTGCAGGTACAGGGACCTTAGCAGTAGAATCGACAGAATCTCCAATAGTCATTGTTTCTGTTCAAAAGAAACAAAGAGGAATTAAAATAAATTCCAATAAACAGAAACTAAATTTCTCGTTTATTACCGAAAATTCCTGTAACCAGATTTATCCAACTTTGAGATTTTAGCAAATCTAAACATCTGATTGCTAAATCTTAAATAGGGCACATGACAAACTTAGAAGCCGCTTGTAAAAATAATTAACCAGTGCATGAAATATTCTCATTTTAAGAATATTTTACATTATTAAATTACATATTTACCTTTATTATATATTATTAACACTAAAACTATATTAAAAATTCCTCTTATTTTCACAAATTCTGAGTTTGGGAATAAGTACACAAGCTTAATAGAATTGAAGCTGAGAAAATGGTGTTCGATCGAACGTGATCGGAGTGTCAAACCCCAAATTTTCAGTCGAATTCAAACTCAAAAGCTTATTTAATTATTTTTAATTACAATACGTATATACATTTTAAAGATGTATATTTTTATTTATAAAATTATAAACAATAAAATATTATTACAAAACAAAATTTAAATATCTTTTAAAATCAAATCAAAAAATAAATGAAACAATTTTTTAATCATTTAAAAATGAAATTCATAAATGTTATACAGGGCACCTCCACATTCGAAGTGTTCCGAAAATACCTTATAGTGCCATCCCACCTAGCGACTCCGAAAGTAGCCCTTGACATCAGTTCTTATTGGTGACCTGAATGATCTCGGAAATATGTATTGTCAGGTGTTACGATACTCCATTCACGTGATTGGACTATAAAACTTAGTATTTTAAAGTTAAGTTTATCTCTTCCAATTCGTCCATAAGTGTTGTCACTAAGCCTGACAACCGAAGAATAAGATCAAGTTAGAATGAGAGGAATGACTTCCTCCTCTCCTTTCTTATCTTTCTTCTTCTTTATTGCTCCGACCATCATAATATCTGTGACTCTCCATCCCAAGTCAACCGAAATAAACCGTCTGAAAATATCACCAATCACCTTAGTCTATTCTTCCACTTTTTTGTTCGAAGTCTGCTTATTTTAAGCACCAACAATAACCAATTAAACGGAGGTCGAATCAATTTTCCAGTTGCGATCTACTTAACAATTATCAAAACGGATTCATTTAAAAAAAATCAAATTCAAATAACTTACCGGTATAAATATCTCAAACTGATTGCACAGTAAGATTCTGTGTTCATGGTGAAAATGGGAAGGTGGGCCTAATTGATCTTATTGCTACACAAGAGCTGGAAATAATGCATGTACAAACATGTCCATTAATGGAGATCGCAACCGCAATCACAATCCTTTCCCTTTCTTTTCTCCTCCAAGCTTTTCAATTGTCTGATAAAAAGGGACAATTGATGTAATTTAAACGACCAAAATTGAAAAGAAAGATTTTTTTTTGAAGAGTAACATGCTATGTTGCCCAAAAACGTTTTATAGGTAAATCATAGGTTTGAATCAATAAAATAATTTAGTAATCTTTAGTGGGTTCTCTCGTGACTCTCTGTATGATTTTAAATCGTGTGAACTATTTTTTTTTTTTTGGCATAGTGTGAACTATTATTTAAACGCTTTCAATATCGATTACAGGATAAAATCGTAAGATTAAAACCACACGTAGACGTATGATAACTTTGATACGTAGTAGCCTTATTTCATATGCATCATTGACATTTTACCAAATTTTTTTCTCAAAAATGACGCAACCCAATTAGGTTTAGCCACATGTAAATAGAAAATAAAAGTATTAAAAACTATCAAACTTTATTAAAAATTATAAACGAAAATAAAAAACTATTTTAAATATTTTATAGTTTTTGTGAATTTTTAATTTTGTGAAAATAAATTGAATAGTATTACATATTAAAAATGTAAATTCAAAGACACAAATTTTGACTTTTGGTAAATTTTCTGGATTTTTAGATTTTTATAATTTTGTTTTAATTTGAAATTTAAAAAAATCTAAGAAGAAATAGAAAATTAAGAAAAACCATAAAGAATAAAAAAAATATCTTTGAGAATCTAGGATTTAATAAAAATATCCTGAAATAATTTTATGGGTAAATTACAAATTTCATCACTCAACTTTCTTCTCACTCCTATTTTGGTCAGTAAACTTTAAAAAATTTCCATTTACTCACTAAACTTTGAAGATTGAATTTTTGGTCACTTTACCGTTATTTCTCTCTGTGGTCACATAACATTTTTTTTATTAATTTTGAACTGCCACATAAGCTCCAAATAATATTTTATTAATATTATTTCACAAAACAAAAAACTAATCACCAAATGCATTCTATATCCACAAAGCCAAAACCAATAAACCATAACCCATTGACTCATCACAAATCGAGTCAACTCATTTCAATCTAACATCTTTTGTTAGCCAGTATCTCCTCTAGCAACACTACTTTCTTCGTGAGGCAAGGGTGAGGGTGAAGCCCGGTGGTTGAACTGATGTGGGTGATGGCAATTGTGGTCCTCGATGAGAGTGGGCAACAATGCTAGTGTGAGCTTAGGATGATGAGGTTTAGATAAGGCTCAATTTAGGAGTATTGGGTCGGTTTGGGAGTTTGTAGATGTGGTCTTGATTGGCAGCAATGGATAAGGGTGAGCTGCTTGGTTTCGATGTAGGATATTGAGGGGAGATGCCAACTGCTTCACAAGTTGGTGAGGGTGATGCGAGAGTGATGAATGGTGGCTGTGGATTTTGGTTTAGGGGTTTGCTGAGTTAGCTCTAAGAGGAAAATAAGGAGAAAATGGGGGGTGGGGGGAATTAGGTTTTTAAAGGATTCAAAACTACGTTATTTTGGCGTCAATTTAAACTTTTTAAAACGATGTCGTTTTGGTGTCGTCTGTCATGTCATAATGTCGTTAACTATTTAATGGTCGGGTGACCAAAATAGGAGCAATTTAAAAGTTGAGTAAAAAAATTAAAAAATTGTTAATTTTAGTGATCAAAATAGGAGTGAGAAAAAAGTTGAGTGATGAAATTTATAATTTATCCTAATTTTATATTATTTCATGAATAAAATAAATAGGTTAGACCAAACTTCTGTTGGATTTTTTTGCCACTTATTATGGGGCCTATATGAAGGATTACCAACAACTTGGAGTTTAAATTTTACTAGGATAATTATAAAAAAAAAAAAAAAAACAATGACAAATTCATATGTATAATTGGATGGGCCTGTGTTCATTTTGACTTTTTAAAATTTACACATTTCACTTCATTTTTTTTTAATTTTATAAATCACTCTTTAAATTTAATGATTTAAGTCCACCCTAAAATTTTAAATTTTTATAATTTATGCCTACTTTTAATTTTTTTTTAACTTGCGCACGTTCTCAAAAATAATTCTAAATCAGCCCCGGTTTGGAACCACCGAATGCACTCAACCGGGACAGGGAGAGCTCGCACAACAGCACACCTATCTAGTCTGCTTATGTTTCTTCCTTCTTGCAAAAAAAAAACGATGTTAAAAAACCAGCACAAACATCACAAACTGACATTATCCGTATTCGAAAATGCACCATACCCCTACTATAGGTGATTGGGGTATCTTGACACTCAAAAAATCTTTTTAAAAAGTTTATATTATATATATAAATTCTATATAAAACTATTAAAAAAATTATACCATTATAAAAGCATATTAATATCATTTTTTTAAAATTTTGACACAATAATTTAAAATTTTAAAATTTAAGACCTCAACTTAATTTTTCTGGCTCCACCAATGCATTCTTCCGGTCAATTTATTTATGAATTCCTAATCCGCTTTACTTTTTTTATTGAAAGGAAATGGGCCTCGTTAAAAATTTCCTCTAAACTCAAATAGGAGGAAAAGAGTGTCTTTTATTTTATTCTACAGAACTCGAACAAACATACAAAGTATTAGTACAAAACTCCTTACTTTGTCGCAACTGACTCACCTTAACATAACTACTTCCCAAACTAAAACCCACGATCCCAAAACACCAATGTTAACCATCCACCTCTAGTTCAATAAAGACAAAAGGAAACCTTGAGGAATTAACCCATATTTGAAGCAGCATCAGCCACCCACAGAAAATTATTAGCCCTTGTTAAACCGTTCTTAGCTAAATCATGTGCTTCAACGTTTTCCTCCCTGTATACAAAGGAGATTTGAATGTCCAAGCTTGTTATAAACTGCTGGCACAACTTCACCAACTCCAGAAACACATCCGGGCAGCGAACTTTGTTAGAAATCCAATGCACCCCAATTGGTAATCTGATTCGAGAATGATATCACAACGATCCTTCCAGTTTAGATCTTTCCAAAGTTGACCCGCTTGCAAAATAGCCTTCAATTCTGCTCCAGTGGGATCTGAAAGACCAATTGCTCGAGAAAATTTCAACAAGATAGAGCTGTTATGGTCCCGAATGATGCCCCCGATACCTGCCTCCCCATAGCTTTACCTCACCGATGCATCCACGTTAAAGTTCACGGTTCCTTTAATTGGGCACGCCCAAGAACCCTTGCGCGGTCTGATGCCCTTGTCCTTGACACAATAGCACAAAGTTGGATTCCTAACAAAATCCAGCACCGAAAATGAATGTTCCGGCCAACAGCATTTGCTCCAGAAACCTATTCTAACCAGGGCCAAGTCAAAAATGAGTTATGCATTGCAGCATTTATAGCTAAATATTAGCTCGTTTCAACATACCCATAACGTCCACACGATCCCGAAAAAAGCCAACCATCACACCTCTTTCAGATTTGACTTAGAAGCAACGGCATCCCACATTAGCATTACAGATTTAAGATTTGCCGGCATCATAAAATGAAGGTTCCATAATCCACACCACTTCTGCCAGACTCTCCATGAAACCGAACAATGGCAAAAAAAGGTGATCAACAGTTTCAGTGGTTAGAGCGCATAAAAAATACTTACTTGAACTGGATACGTTATTTCCCCGCTTAGCAAGCTCTGAGAAAATGAGAAATCTATTTTGCACAGCTCTCCAAATAAAGGCCTCAACCTTTGGTGGAGCTAACTTGCGCCACACTAACCTCCAAATATTCTCTTCCACGGCAACATTGGTCGATAACAATGAGCAAAATGATTTTGGTTTGTATACTCCACTAGAATCAGCCATCCATTTCAGTTTATCCTTCACGCCAAGATCAGAAGCAGCGCGATCAATAGTTTGTTTGAATGTGTTCCAAATTCCTACTTCCCAATCAAAGAGAGGTCTTCTAAGCTCAATTCTCCAGATACGATCACCATCAAAATTAACCAAGAAATCAGCTACCTTCCCAACTTTTTTAACTGCTAAAGCAAAGATTCGAGGGAATACAGCATTGAGGCTTTGAACTTCAGTCCACCGGTCCTGCCAAAAATTAATGTACTTCCCATCTCCCACTTCAAATCGAATATTATGCGTAAACGCATTCAAAGAACACTCCAAGGGTTTGGAAATGTTTCTCCACACCTAAGAAGCCTTTTTCAGATTCACTCCAAGCGGCAATAAACTATTATGGTCTACACCATACTTTGCGCAAATAATTCTCCTCCATAATCCGTCCGGTTCACATCCAAACCTCCACAACCATTTGTTTAAGAGTGATCTATTTTTGGTTTTCATGTCCACAAAACCGAGGCCACCGTATTCCTTTGGTTTACATAGAGACTCCCATTTCACCCAGTGAATTGGCCGCTAAGAGTTAATTCCCCACACAAATTTGGAAATGCTTTTGTTAAGCATATCCGCAACCTTGCAAGGCATGAGATATAAAGACAGATAATAGATTGGGAGATTGCTAAGTACCGCTTTAACCAACGTGATACGGCCAGAAAAGGATAAGAATTTCCCTTTCCAACCTTCGAGCTTTTATCTAACCTTCTCAATTATCAGATTCCACAGAGCCAACGAATTTCTCGGATAACCCAACGGCAAACCAAGGTATTCTGATGGAAGAGTATCCAATTTGCAATTAATATTAGCGGCCCATTCATCCACTTGCTGAGGAGCTACATTGATGCCATATATCTTAGTCTTCTGTTATTTAAGGCACAAACCTGAACACACTTCGAATAAAATGAGCAGTCGCTTAATGTTAACCACATTCTCTAGAGAAGCTGCCCCAAACAGAATTAAATCATCCACAAACTGAGTATGTGTGATGTTTAAACCATTATCTCTAATTTTTACGCCATTAATCAAACCCAGATCAGAAGCTTTTTTGACTAATCCGCTCAACGCCTCCCCCACTATGTTAAATAACAATGGCGACAATGGACAACCTTGTCTTAGCCCTCGACTGATAGAGAATCTGTTGCTAGGCACTCCGTTAATTAGCACATAAATGGTCGCGGTTTCTAAACAAAATCTAATCCATCGCCTACACCTATCGCCAAACCCCATGTTATTCAAGCAATGATCCGGAAAGAGCCAATCTATAGTATCATACGCCTTTTTTAAATCCGTTTTAAACATAAAGGCTTCAACTTTCTTCTGCCTAAGATCGTCTATCACCTCGTTGGCTATCAGAGAGCAATCGACAATTTGTTTCCCGGTAGTAAAAGCAAACTACGTCTCTCCCACCATACTGTTAATAACTCCGGCTAATCTTCTAGACAGAACTCTTGCTAGGATCTTGTAAAGGTTGCTGACCAGGGATATGGGTCTGTAGTCGTCGATGTATTTTGGACTCGACACCTTTGGTATGAGCGTGATGAAAGAATGGTTTACATCTTTATCTTTCAATTTACCAAGATACATTGCCTTAAAATTTTCATGACTTTGCACTTTAGAACTAGCTAGAAGCTTTGATAAAAATCCAACTTAAACACATCAGGCTCAGGCGCTTTATTCCTATCTAAGATTTGATGACTTTTTAGACTTCCTCTTCAGTGAAAATGCTTTCGATTGATTTCGCATCCATGGGGAGAGTACGGGAAACATTGAAACTTTTGCGAAAGTGATTCTCAAAGGTATTATTGATTTCTTCTCATCGATGCGGTAAGAAGAAGAAACTTTGTATTCAGATCTCCCTCCTTAAACCATTTCAATCTAGACTTTTGTAACCACTCTCGTTCGTCTCTCCTGAGCATGGCCCAATGTTCAGCCTTCAGCTTTTGTATTTGTGCAACTGCCCCTGAGTTATAACCATTGGAACATAAATCCTCCTCTAAATCAACAATGTCGTTCTCCAATGCTTCCAAAGTCGTACCTTTGGGATCTCTAGACACCTTGACCCATTCTTTCATTGCTCCTTTAATAGCTCTCAATGTGTGCCCCATATCCTTCCTTCTTGCTTTTAATATAGTATGCTCGACCAACGTCCTCACTTCCAGTTCCTCTAACCAGTTCGAGAACCATTTAAAAGGTTTCGGACCACTAAGATCTTTGATTTCCTCTAAGATGACCGGTCTGTGATCGGAAGCCGTAGTAGGCATCGATTTCTAGTTGATGTTCCAGAACACATTCAACATCTCAGGTGATACTAGAAACCGATCTAACCTGCTCGCCGAACCTCCCTTACCTCCTCTAAACCACGTGAAGGCACTCTCATTTAAAGGTAAGTCAATCAGGTCATTCGATTGTACAAACTCCGCGAAACAACTAACCTCTCCTTTGTGTACGGAATCCCCCATCTTCTCCTCAACCTTCAACACAGTGTTAAAGTCCCCCCCCCCCAAGATGATTGGTACACTTATTGATTTGATAATGTATGAAAGCGATTCAAATAGTTGTTTCCTCTCCTTCAGATCGTTTGGAGCATACACGTTGATCAGTCTGCAACGAAGATCACAGAACACTAATTTGCCAATTAGGAAAATTGCTCTTTCCTTAATCAATTTCCTGTCCAATACAAAGAAAGACGGATCTCATAAGGAAATCAGACCTCCAGACGCCCCTTTCGACGCAGAGAACTCCAACTCCTCAAAGTTCCTTCCTAGCAATCGTTTGACTAATCTCGGCTTCAAATTTTCTAATTTAGACTCTTGTAGGAACGCCACCCTTGCCTTGACTTTGTTGAGTAATTTGGCCACTGCTCGTGCTTTCACAGCGCTGCCCAACCCCCTTATATTCCAGCTTAGGACGAGACTATTCATTAGAATGAAAAACAATGGAAAACTCGAGAACCCAACCCACAGACCTGATCAGTTGGTCCTTTTTTCCTCTTCCAGCTCCACTAAGCGCGCCATCACTATAAAGTCCAAAGAAGCGAAGCGAACCCCAATCGTATTTCCGAGTTCGAAGGTTTTTGCTGCTTCGCAAACTGGGTTTCGTCCATCATGAACCTATGGGGCCTGCAATTGAAGATTCGAGCTTCTACCCTTGGGGTTCCTAGCCATTCCTTCTTTACCCCAGTCTTGCCCTCGTGCCTCTTTTACACTGCATCCTGTAGAGCTTGATCTCTTCCTCGAACATGCAATCCACCAATTAAATCTATCTAGCCCCACTTTCAAACCAAAATGACCTATTTTCCTGACTTTGATCAATCTATCTCTCTTATCCCAAGAATCTCCCCCTTCGGCAGACATATCCCTTGACCTTTCTCCGCTCAATGAGATATCCTCCAGATACTTCACATTCACCTCTTGGAGTCTTGAGTTATTAGAAATGGACTCAGACGGATCAATAGCGCCCAGTTCCTTTGGCCCAATTCTACTACTTGGCCCATTATTTGTCTCCCAGTCAACGGAATCGGCTGAGACCACTGTTACATCAAATAGTTCGTTCCTTCGATCCTCTACATTTTGATTAATGTAGGGGCTCTCCACGTGGCATTCCCCATTCGCGACATTATTAACCTGGGGAAGCTCAACAAATTTGGGAATATCCACATTCTGCATGGGTGAATATGGGGGAGATGAACCATCAATACTAGCCCAATTGCACTCATCCCCAGGATCTGACCGTACGCTCCCGTTTTCCACTAAATGGTCTACCGGAAAACTATCGTCGATGAACTGTTTGACTTCCTCACAAGGCTTCGTAGAAATCCTAATCTGGTGAATCTTACCATTTACAACTATCGCAATCATGTCCGAAATAGCAAAGACTTTCTGTGTTTGAATTAAGATCCTTGCTACATCGAACCTCAACAGATTTGTCGTATCATCATTAACCATCAACACCTCTCCCCACATGTTCGCAAGTTCTCGAAAGAAATGTACGTTCTAGACCTCCAAGGGAACATCAGAGAGATTAATCCACACCTTCTCCCTCCTCTTGCCCTCAAAACCCTCGAGGAATTCAAGTTCATCAAACCAATCTCTCAGAAATTCCCCTCTCGCGTGCCAGCATCGATCTCTTTCTTCTTTTGATGAGAGTAATTATAGCTGTCAGACCAAACCAGTTGCACACCATCAACTTAGGATTTACGCTAAAAAATATACCTTACCTCAAATTCCACAAACCCTAACTTTAAACTCTAAACTTAATTTGTTGGGACATAAATAGGGGCACCGAAAAGGGTAAGGGATTTCTATTCGAATTATATTAACCCATGGAACATTTGGATTAATTTCCAGAATGTAATGCCATTGAATTCCATCAACTTGTCATTCATAGTGGGTGCAAATTTAGAAAAGGGAAAAAATGAGGCTGTCAATGAATCCTACTTCATGCATGTATGATGTATCTATATGAGAATAGATCTATTTATATTGCTTTAAAATTAATGTAAATAGATTCGTCCCCATACACACGCATATACAATCCAACCATTGAATATTTAATAAGCTTTCAACAGTTTAATATATATTAATAAAAATATTACTTTTGATCAACACAACAGAGGTATCGAATTATTCAAAAATTTGCGTGCATAACAAGGACAATTACAATATTGTATAGGGGTCTGTTGTTTTGATTTTGTTGTTTACACTTGAGTTGTATTTATAATTTTGTAGCAGTTCTCATTTCTTGAGTAATAAAATACAAATTATCTAAAAAAAATTACATTGTCTAATTCAATTGTTGGATTGTTGAAATATTAATCGTGCAAAATTTTATAAAAGTATGTAAAACTCACTTAATTTTATAGTGTAAATGAACTCTTCTTGTACTGTAACAATACACTTAATGGTAGTTCAAAACTTCAAATATCACGTTGATTATTTTGTCAAAGAAAATATGTCGTATAAGAAGTTTTAATATTAGGGTAATTGTTCTATACACAAGCGTTTGTGTAAATTTTTTTACACAAGCGTCTTAATTTTAGGGGTTAGAGACTCCGTTTAGGGTTTAAAGTTTAGGGCTATAAGTGTACTAGTTTTGAATTTAAGGATTGTTGATAGAATTTTGGGTTTAGGGTTAAAATTTAGGGTTTAAAGTTTAAAACCTAAATCCCTACCCATATTACCCTAAAAGTAAACCCTAACCTTAAACCCTAAATCCTAAATTCTAAACATGAACCCTAAATTCTAAACCTTTACACTAAAACTCCTAAACTCTAAACCATAAACCTTAACCCTAAACCCTATAATTGAGGCGCTTGTAGAAACAAAAATTTTCCACAACCAGTGTATAGGATATTAATCCTTAATATTATATGTATCATATACATGGAGTTACAAGAAACCCCACTAAAAATAGCTAAATTTTTTGATCATACAATTCAAACTTATGTCTTATTTATAAAACATTTTTGGGCAACTTGGCATGTTACTCTTCAAAAAAATCTTATTCTTCTCAATCTTGTGGTTAAAATCAATTACTATCCTTTTTATCAGACAATTGAAGAGCTTGGAGCTGAAAAGAAAAGTAAAAGGATTCCGATCTTTGGGGTCTATTGAATAGTGTAACAACTAATCTTAGTTGATAGAAAAGAAGATTTTTATTAATGAAGAAGAGAAAATACAAAGTTTTTGAATCAATGACTTAACCTGCACTTATGGTGTTCTTATATACAAGGTTCCTACCCAACTTAAGATCCAGCTTAATGCAGCTGTAAACTGAAACAAATATAACTAACCTAACTAACCCTAATAGCCCCCCCCCCCCCCCCTCAAGTTGGTATCTGATGGATATTCAAAAGACCCAACTTGGACAGGATGGATCGAAAAGCTAGAATATGTAAGGCTTTGGTGAAGACGTCTGCCAACTGGTTCGATGAACGAACATGAAATAACTTGAGAAAACCAGCATTGATCTTGTCACGAATGAAGTGACAATCAACCTCAATGTGTTTAGTTCACTCATGGAAGACTTGGTTCATGGCAAGGTGAATGGAAGACTTGTTGTCAGAATATAGGGCAACATGGGGAATTGAAATTTGAAATGAAGAAAGCAATGCTTGCAACCATACAAGTTCACAAGTAGATGTGGCCATGGCGCGGTACTCAGCTTCACAAGAGGATCGGCTGACAACATTTTGTTTCTTAGATTTCCATGAGAGCAGATTGTTGCCCAAGTAAATGCAGAATCCAGTGATAGAACGCCTCGTGTCTAGACATGATCCATAGTCTGAATCTACAAAACCACTTAATTGTAGAGTGAAATCCTTGGAGAAAAATAATCCAAGGCCAGGGGATCCTTTAATGTAGGGTAGAAGATGATAAACAGCAGCAAGATGAGGCTTTCGAGGAGATGAAACAAACTGACTGAACATATGGACATCGTAGGTTATGCCTGGTCTGGTATGAGTTAGATAAAGTAGCCTACCAACCAACCTTCTATACATGTGAGGATCTTCCAATAGTTCTCCATCATCTTTGCTTAGTTTACGATTGGCAACAATTGGCAAGTCAGTTGGTTTTGCTGCAAGAGAACTAGTGTCTTCAAGAAGTTGCAAGGCATAATGCCTTTGGGAGAGTGATATACCGGTACTATTTCGAGCCACTTCAAAACCAAGAAAATACTTTAAGTCTCCCATTATCTTGAGCTTAAAGTGATTTTGAAGAAAGTCTTGTACTTCAATTAGGAGAGCACGATCTTTGCCTGCAATAACTATGTAATCCACATAGACAAGCAATGCAATCAAGTTGTCACCTGAGCCTTTAACAAATAAAGAATGGTCTGAAGGGGATTGAGTGAAGCCAAATTGAAGAACCACTTTAGAAAAAGTGGAGAACCATTGCCTGGAGGCTTGCCTTAGTCCATAAATGTACTTTTGTAATTTACAAACTAAATTTGTACCCTGAACAGAGGTAGTATAACCTTGAGGTAATTTCATGTACACCTCCTCATCAAGCATGCCATTAAGGAAGACATTATTCACATCTAGCTGGAGCAAATGCCAATCATACTTGGCTGCAAGTGTTAGCAAGACTTTGAAAGATGTTAGCTTAGCAACAGGAGAAAACGTGTCTGTGAAGTCAATGCCTTCTACCTGGGTGAAACCTTTAGCAACAAGGCGAGCCTTGTACTTGTCAATGGTCCCATCTGCCTTATGCTTGATACGGTAAACCCACTTGCAGTCAATGGCACAAGGGTTATGGTTTTTCTCACTGTGAAGTGGGGGATCTGGATTCGGTGGCCGTCACGCGAACAGACGACGAACGAGGCTGGAGAATGCGAGGAGCAGTGACGATGGGCACAAGGGTTTCTGTCGAACCTTCAGCCGGGTTCACACGGCAAACGGCAGCGCTACGCTGCGAGTGGTGGTCAGGGCTGGAACCGCGGCGTGTCGCCGGTCACTACTATGCCGGCGGTGAGAACCACGGCAATGCGGTGGCCGAGATCGGGCAATGAACGGTGCGGGTTCGGCGAGGGACGGTCGAACGAGAATGGGAAAGGTCTCCAAATTTCAGATCCAAAACGTGTGATAATTCTTACATGTGGGAATTTGCTCAAACTTAATAATTAATTTCTTTTTTATCAGAACCGAGATACATGAATCTCATATAAAACTGATGGGAGTTAAAAATGAAGACTAGTTTAGCTTAGATGGTTAAAGCTTAGGTTCACTGAGCATAGGGTCAAGGGTTCAAATCCTTTTTTGTCATTTTCTCTTCTTTTTTTTACCTTTAGCTTTAAATAACTAAAACAAAACTTAGGGTGTTACAACTCTCCCCCTCTTAAAAGAAATTTCATCCTCGAAATTTACTAGAGTCGAAGAAATGCAAAAATTGTTATTTCATCCATTCTTGCACTAAAACTTATCCACCCATAAATGCTTGTTCCTCATACTCTAGGTAATCGTATATCAATATGGCGGTGTCCTCAGTCACTCCAACTGACTTTGTGCCCAAAGTCATACCATTATGTATCTCAAACTAACTGATCAGAACACATTAGTTGTATCTATAAGAAACTTCATACGGGGCTATACGTACACTTGTTGCAACTAATATTATATGCAAACTCGGACAAGAGTTTGAAACATTTTCATCACCACATAAATCAATCATACATCCCAAAAGTGTATATCTTAGCATTCACATTTCTGTACTAGGTTAACCATCAATCTACGAATGAAGATCAGTAACTGAAACCCAAATGAGTACACAAGGCCTCCAACAGGCCCTCCAGAATCATGATGTAACATCAAATTACGGTCAATGATGATTTGACGATAAACTATGCCACCTTTTACATAGGAGATTTTCCTCAAGCCAACCGAGCATAACAATAGTTTGAACGAATATCACTTACTTTCATCATAACATTCCAACAATTGTTTCCTTCGCATATAACAAAGTCACCATAGATTCAATACATTCACCGACCTCACTAATACCTTTCTTTTAAATTCATAGTACTTTTATCACATTTTCATCAGAATGTTCTCAAACACAATCATTATCACCGAGATACCTTACATATAATCTTATATCAGTTACCTTATATGGTCAAACATTTATCCTTAATCTGATTCAGATCTTCGATTTCACATGCATAACCCATCTCAGGTTCTTTATCCAAATTTAGATCCATTAAGTTAATCCAATTCACAAACGAATGTTACAAACATTCCATGCCAGTACGATTTGAGCTACATCGGATAGAAAACTTAGATTCAGCTATTTCAGAAAAAGAATTCGACATCAGAGTCCTGACTTGGTAGAGTACGGTCAGGATCTAGGGGCATGCACAAACCAGACACCCTATGACAGATGATCGGCCGATCTACCCAGAATGACGCAACCCTAAGCTCTTATACCACTAAATGTAACCCTCTAGACCCGATTATGCGTTACAACGGATCCTAAGAAGTCACATTAGGGTCACAAGAGCGACCCACAGTGAAAATACACATAAAAACATTTTTTGAACACTTATTATACCGTAAAAATCAACTTCTATTTAAAATACCATTTTAGGAAGTCGTTTAAACACAACAAAAATTTTAGAAAATGTTTTACAGAAACTATCATAAAACGATACATAACATACATGCCCACTAACTATACATTACCGTACTCCAGAGGCAACGCCGAGGGAACTCTGAACACTGATGTCAAACATTATACCATGTTATATTCTTTTAACCTACGATGGTAAAAACAACGTGAGCTTGGAAAAGCTCAGTAATACAGAACTAGCCAAAGATGCTATAAGCTCATGCAGATACATGGTAAGCATAACATTTTTATAATGTTCCAAGTAGTAACAATCTTCATTTCCTTTCCACTATTTCAGGGTAACGTTATACTTGAGAATAACGATACTTGTTCTTTATTCAATCATCGAGTAACAAACGAGAATTATTCAAGCTAATAGATTACGAAGATGGAAACAAAGAGTTTAGCGTCTAGTGTGTTCCCATAAGTGCATATCAAATAGGCATAAATACATACTAGTCATATCATAAGAACACGTAACAATTCAATGCAAATGTTCATGTATATACAAGGGTTTACTAGTAACTACCCTCCAACCTTACACCAATATGCAGTCCCCCAGAACTGCATCCATAAGAACTTACCCTAGGCCCGATGGGCATAGGTGCCACCTAAGGGGCTGCCTTAGGTCTATAAGGATTTACTCGTGCTAAAGCATCGGAACCTACCCAAGGGGAGACCTTGAGTCCATAAGGATTTACCAGCTGGATCAGAGCTGCACCTGCAGAAACTTCATAATATAACCCAACAGTATACCCCAAATAGTAATCGGTGTTCAGATTCTAGACATGACTCACCGATACTCAAAACAAGGCTAGCCAACAAGCCTTCCAAGCATCTGAAACCTTCCACACCAACTCTAATGCTCACGAATCAATCTCCCCTGTTTCAAGCACACAACAACAGAGGATTAATGCATCATAATGCATTAAAAACACCAGCCACAAAACTCAACTCGCTGCTCCTTGCAAAAACAACAATTCGGCTACCAAACACAACCGAAATCACCTCCAAACACTTCCAAAACTTAACCCAGCCAAGATCCATCACTTCTAACCATTTATAAACATCAATTAACATTCAAAATGATCCCAAACACGTCCTTATACCTCCAGCTATAACAGATCATCAAGATCACTCCAAAAACAACCAAGAACACAAGCTAAACTTAGGAAATTCAACCTATTCGGGATTGCATTGATTAAACCTCAATTTCACATCAATTTAACATTCATTTAACATCAAATTGACACCTCAAAATACTGCCCAATCAGATCACACGAAATTTCATCAAAATTAAGCAAATCTTGCATTTAAAAGCCAAAATCAAGATTACCATTGTAAAACCTTTAATAAATCACAAATCAAGGATTGAGAACTTGGGAATTTCAGTAAAGAACTGAGAGTTTAGAGGAGAAGGACGTTCTTACCTCCAAACTTAAGTTTTCTCCCTTTTTGGAACCAAAATCTTGAAAATCCAATTAGCAAATGGTGAGGTTTTGTTGAAGAGATGATTAGAGATCAAAAGAGGATTAAAATATCATGTTTGGATATCAAAATCAGAAGGAAAAGTTCTGGAGAAAGATGTTTGGTTTGAGAGAAAAGATGAGAGAAAATAGGAAATGGAAATATGGAAAAGTTAGTTGGAATTAGGAAAATATCTTCCCTCCAATTTTCTTTAGTTTAAAAACCAATAATAAATCATTTAATATCTTAGAAAAATCTGGAGAAACTCCTATTGGGTAAATAGCTCCTTAAAGATTCAAAGTTTCAATCCTTCTTAAAACAGCCTCAAAGTTTTCGAAAATTACATTTTGGTCACTAGCCAAAATGTCACCCTTCCAAACCTCATTTTGTAAAATTGATTTCACAGTTCACTTATATATATTAAAAGAGGATTTTAGGACCTTTTTCCATATTTTTAATGCAACCCGAACTAGGCTTTCCTAATTTCACCTTTAATATTCGAACCGCACTCTGACCGATCCGATCCAAACCCAAAACTCCTAAGCCCAAAATTGGGGCGTTACAACTCTCCCCCTCTTAGGAAATTTCGTCCTCGAAATTTCAACTAGCGAAAAGAGAACAACCAAACTTCTCAAAGCAACACGCAAGGCAACACAGGAGACTTAACCACCACTGAACACTCTCCTCACAAAACTTCACCCAAACTCAACACCACCACATACTATTCCCGAATTCAAAACACTCAAAGTTAAGCACAACTTAACCTTTCACACTTCCGGATTACACAAAGCCCCAACAACAACCTGAAGAACCTCAAACCTTTACAGCATACAACACCTTAACACACAACTCCCAAAACTTGTTCACACAGTGACACCAACCAATTGAATTCAGCCACCATGTAACCCACAACCTTCACTGCTTCCAAAAACTCTTTGCAAACTCCCCAACCTCTTTCAAAGATTACTACAACAAGCAAGAATTCTTAAGCATCAACTGCTTACTCAAACTTCTCAACGCATTGTTGGTACTACTTCACATCCACCGCTACCATTACCATAAATACACACCAGAGCTACTCACCCAACATCCGAAAATCACATCACAAAACCCCAACTTGACCCCACCAGCCGTTCCATACACCACCAGCTGACTTCAGAAGGAATTACACATTCACAACCAACCAACCACTTCTCACAAAAACCCGTCCAACCAACAATGGCTTTCGAACTCACATTGCCTTTCCACTTCAAGATTGACTACAACACTTGCCTTACCAGAACACCGCCCAACCTACACATACATAACTAGGTTACGAGACTCCTACTCTCCCAGACTAACCCTTCTCTACAACCCACAACACAACACCAATGCCAAGTCACCTCAGCACCTTGGAACCCATCCACAACACACAACATCACCTAACTTCCAAGGAACTATCACTTCTACTAGCTATTCACAACCACTTGACCGATTCTAACTTCAATCGGCAATCTTCTTACCACCACACCACTAAACCCATTAAGCACCAAACACTTTCTTTCTACCAACATGCTACACCGCACTCACTATTACTAACAACTTGCTTAATACCCTCCATTACTTCTAGCACCAAAACAACCTCTAAAAACCCATCATCCAACCTAACCCCGCCGCAACACTAACAGACTCGATTAGTTATTAGCGAGTGTGAACGTTCGTATGCATGGTCACCAATATGCCCTACCAATGCCTGATGTACATGTATGCAAAACCTCTAATGTCATGCCACATGTATGCATGGACCAGTACATATATAATATAGCATAATACGAATGATTTTAACTGTGCATGTATGTCGGTTCACACCCACCAATAACATCCTCAGAATCCGTCTAAGAACAGCCTCCTACCTCACTTTCAACTTGTCTAACTCCATCATTCTAACAACCCATTATCCACAAGATACTTACTAATACCCTTTTCACACTAGAGTTGTTTCCAAAACAACAACAACTACTACCCCAACCATGCTAGCAACGAAACCATACCCATTACGCAAGGAAAAACCAAACCAAAACCAAACTAGGATACCAGAGCAAAGGTTACTTAACAAGGTTACCTGAAAACACATCATCACCCCGGAGCTTCAACAGACGAGCTCTCTTCCTCGCAGAACCATCATTCCCCAGCTGCACCGCTGCAGCATCAACTAACACCCTTAGGTCATCACCATCTCCCTGCGGCAAAGAACCCTGGCTACCCCGAACCAACCTCAAACAATTACGTCTCATATGTCCAACAGACCCACAACTCCAGCAGATTCCATTTTCCAAGCTCTTAACAACTTCCCTCTCACCCTGCCACCTTCGAACCTTGTCTCGGTCGTACCCACGACCCTTCAGAGACCTTTCTGCTACCACTGAAGCTGATTTTACCACATGAGGACAATCTCGCTTCACATGCTCTTTAGAACCACAGTTCCAACAAGCACCTGCACCCCAACAACCACCAACATGGCGCCTTCCACAACGATCACACACCGGTAACTGAGCTTCCACTCCACCCACAACTTTCTTGCTTAAACTTTCCTCACCATCACCTTGCTTAACCCTTGGGAATTTCCCTCCAAGATACCTTTCATAAAAGGCAGACACAAAGAAGTCCCAATCAATATCCTGGATGTGCGATGCCACGGCTACAGATGTCCACCAGGCACAAGCGTCCTCCAACATCAATGAGACAACACTTCCCAGCTTACAGGCATAGTCACAGCCTTCCTGATCCAAAATCAGAATCACACTGGCCAACTAGGCCTCGAACGTCTCAAGTGTCGAGCCATGATACTCCACAACCCCCAAATCATGTAAACGCTGTTTCGACAACCTCGCACAACCCACAGTCAACACATCTATAGGCCTCACTTTCGCCACAGCCTGAGATGTTCCCAACACCTCTTGAACAAAAGGTGATGAACTCTCCATCACATAACCAGCTTCTTCCTCCTGCCTTACTACCTCAACTCCAGGCACAGAGAATTGAGACGAAACACCTCCACTAAAAGGTGAATTCCACGCCTTAACAACCTGCTCTAAGGCAGCAACCATCTCACCCAACTGCCATTCTTTCATCGATTTCACCATTCTAATAACAGCAAGCAATCATAACAAACAAACAAACAAAACAATTAGACCAGCTTTAAGCAAGGATTCAAACTCCAACTCTAAAATAACACAATAGCTATAATAATAAGGCAATGGGTATCTCGAATCCTCCCCTTTTTACATGACATAACAGTCAATAAAAACATGGATATCACAACATCAAGCATATCAATCAACATATTCGATCATGCTTTCATCAAACAACATCCACTCGCAACAGCATAGCATCATCAATATCATGCCCATTACACTTCCATCATTCATAAAATCAGCTCATAACACCAGCACAACATCAACACAAATCCACACGAGCTCAATGAAGATTCATAACCAAAAAGCATGCTTAAAAACACACATTCCAACCGACCTTCCACCACACATCAGGATAACATTCAAACACATATTACAACAACTTACCATTTTCCCCAAGCTTCCGCAACTCAGCTCTGATACCACCAAATGTAACCCCCTTAACCCGGTCTAGACGGTTGACCCGAATTAAGAAGATTACACGGGGAAAACCAAAGTCAACCCGAAAGTCAACCTTGATTAACGACCCTATTTTTTTTCTTTTTAATCTTGTCTAGATGCATATTAACCCTAGATATGTTCTCAAGATCAACATATACAAAGATCATAACAGCCAGAGCACATTCAGGGACTCAATTGCATGAATTACAACTTTAGGGACCAAATTGTAAATTCTGGAAAATATAAGGACTTAACCCAAATTAAAGTTACCATTATGAAATTAATCAGGTTACATGCTTCTCTGCCAAATTTCAGCTCAAACGGACATCCCAAACTCACACAATTGCATAAACAAGCTTCAGGACCAAAATGCAAACATTTCAAAACATATAACCGCCCATGTCAGCCCCCAACGGTCGGGTGTTCCGAAACAGGGAGAACCTGTTTCGAAACGCGGGACCGTTCCGCAACGTGTTCCGAAACGGGGCCTGGCAGAACCATTTCCGTTTCGGAACGGTACCTTCCGTTTCGAACGCCTGGGCCACTACAGGGCCCCCGTTCCGAAACGGTAGCTCCCGTTCCGATACGGCCTGCCCAGATTGCAGAAAATTTGTTGGTTTAACATGCAATTGACATAACAAACATGCTCCAAATGCCACCAAACTTTGCTAGCAAGTCATTCAACATACAAGGAACATAATTGCATCAACCAAACATCAACATGGCATCAATTATGAAAATCCCCAATTCTATAGGCAATCATCCTATAAGGCAAACCATGAAATTCTCAAATCTTCAAAACACATACCAAGAGGCCAAACACAAGTTCTAGCATTAACAACAACATAAAATCCATCTTGTCCAACATACACAACCCATTGAACATCAACATAAGAGATTCTTCCCCCATTGCCTTTATTATCTATAGCTATTACCGAGACATACATCTCAAGTGGAGCTCTCCTTGAATCCCTTGCTTCTCGCTGTTCCAACTTCAATTATCTGCATTGATGGACAAAAGTGAGCGTAAGCACATAATGCTTAGTGAGGAATGCTCAAAACCAAACCACCATCAATGCAGCGAAACATAAAACCACTTTTAAAAGCAAACTCAATTCGATAAACCAAAGCAATGTTTGGAAGTTCTTTTCAACAACATGCTTAAAATCATGCATTGCTCAAACATGAAAACCAATCCTTAGCTTAGAAAAGCTAAGTAAACCTTTCCAAAGCATAAACTTGCAAAACCATCAATTTAACCATTCCATGCATGAACACCATATGCAAGGTTAAATACAAATCCTTGGAAAACACTTTCACTTCACATCATACCTTTCTCATACTTGAATATCATTTTCAAAGGAGGAAACTCTTGAAAACCACTTAATCATTCATTTAATCACATGCATTAAACAAATGCAACATATGAACCACATCTTCAATATTTGCATAACATGCCTTTAAAAACAAGTCTTAGCAAGACTTCAATGCATTAAAGAGGTTTCATGCACACATGCACCATTCTCAATAGATAGACAACACTTGTTCAAGCTAACAAGTAAAACATGCATTCATAGAGCATTACACACTTCTCATGCAACCAAGCATCATTTCAAGCATCTCATGCTTCACTTTTATCAAGAACATTATATTGGCTTCTAAGTGATAACCATATCCACTTTTCAACTCAACAACTAATCGGATACGCGGATCACAAGCGTTGTCCCCACGCTTCATACACACTACCAATCCAAGGTCCCCAAATGGAATTTTAACCACCATTTGACCTTACCATACACAAGGTTCCCATATGGAATTTTAACCACCATATAACCTTAACATTCACAAGATCCTCATATGGAATTTTAACCACCATATGACCTTAACATGCACAAGGTCCCCATATGGAATTTTAACCACCATATAACCTTAGCATCACCCATTGGTAGTTGTATAACATCACTAACGAGATCCGGGACATACTTCACAAGATCCACACATGGACTTTACACCACCATTGTGATCTTAACAAGCACAAGGCCCTCAAATGGAATTTTAACCACCATTATAACCTTTGCTTACCCAAGGTCCTCAAATGGAATTTTAACCACCATTATGACCTTAAGACCCACCCATAGAATTTTAACCACCATGGCGTGCTTAACCATCTCGTTAGTGTACTTGGATGGAGTTACCGGTTCACACTTAACCACTCCACATCCAAGGCGACTTTATTCACGGTGCACCCAATCCTATAGCCGGCTAACTATATCCGATTTAAATAACCAAGAACCACTTACATCACTTGCCAATATAACCATCTTACCACATTAATCCATTGATTTACAAGCATTACCACAATGCAAAAACCACCATTTACCATCATCAATCCACTGTTTTTGAAGCATTACACAAGCCATTAAACAACATGCAACACTATGCATAAATTCCACAATTCCAATGTACAAAACCAAGGATCTCTTACCTTGAGCATCCTTCACACACGGCTTTCAAAACCAGCATTAAACCATGCTAAAATATGCTTTCAAAATAAAATTTAAAACATGCAAATCACATGCATTGCATCCAACAATCACAAATGCTTTAAAACCAATTCACAACACAACCAAGAGAGAAAAACCATTTACTTACTCTTGAGCTTAGCAAAGTTGTTTAGACTTAAACTAAGCTCCCAAAACCTTCAAACCTTGGTTTAAAAGCTGAAAACCCAACATCACTCACCGATACTCAAAACAAGGCTAGCCAACAAGCCTTCCAAGCATCCGAAACCTTCCACACCAACTCTAATGCTCACGAATCAATCTCCCCTGTTTCAAGCACACAACAACAGAGGATTAATGCATCATAATGCATTAAAAACACCAGCCACAAAACTCAACTCGCTGCTCCTTGCAAAAACAACAATTCGGCTACCAAACACAACCGAAATCACCTCCAAACACTTCCAAAACTTAACCCAGCCAAGATCCATCACTTCTAACCATTTATAAACATCAATTAACATTCAAAATGATCCCAAACACGTCCTTATACCTCCAGCTATAACAGATCATCAAGATCACTCCAAAAACAACCAAGAACACAAGCTAAACTTAGGAAATTCAACCTATTCGGGATTGCATTGATTAAACCTCAATTTCACATCAATTTAACATTCATTTAACATCAAATTGACACCTCAAAACACTGTCCAATCAGATCACACGAAATTTCATCAAAATTAAGCAAATCTTGCATTTAAAAGCCAAAATCAAGATTACCATTGTAAAACCTTTAATAAATCACAAATCAAGGATTGAGAACTTGGGAATTTCAGTAAATAACTGAGAGTTTAGAGGAGAAGGACGTTCTTACCTCCAAACTTGAGTTTTCTCCCTTTTTGGAACCAAAATCTTGAAAATCCAATTAGCAAATGGTGAGGTTTTGTTGAAGATATGATTAGAGATCAAAAGAGGATTAAAATCTCATGTTTGGATATCAAAATCAGAAGGAAAAGTTCTGGAGAAAGATGTTTGGTTTGAGAGAAAAGATGAGAGAAAATAGGAAATGGAAATATGGAAAAGTTAGTTGGAATTAGGAAAATATCTTCCCTCCAATTTTCTTTTGTTTAAAAACCAATAATAAATCATTTAATATCTTAGAAAAATCTGGAGAAACTTCTATTGGGTAAATAGCTCCTTAAAGATTCAAAGTTTCAATCCTTCTTAAAACAGTCTCAAAGTTTTCGAAAATTACATTTTGGTCACTAGCCAAAATGTCACCCTTCCAAACCTCATTTTGTAAAATTGATTTCACAGTTCACTTATATATATTAAAAGAGGATTTTAGGACATTTTTCCATATTTTTAATGCAACCCGAACTAGGCTTTCCTAATTTCACCTTTAATATTCGAACTGCACTCTAACCGGTCCGATCCAAACCCAAAACTCCTAAGCCCAAAATTGGGGCGTTACAGTACTAACGGTTTAACTCAGATATTCAGGAGGTGATACATCAAGATCTTTGAGAGTTTAGACGCATCATGAGTGATTTATTTATTTAAGCCTACAAGGGTATTATGGTCATTTTATCACATATGGGCATTTTGGTAATTTATACCAACAAGGCATAAACAGTGGCCCGAGAATTTTATTTGCTCATTAGGTTTCCAACCAGGCATTCAGAGATTTCTATGTCAAGATCTTTCACGATATCAAAATACATTCGTGGCTATTTTGATTGCTTTGGCTAACGAGGGCATTTTTGTCATTTAACTATCAGAGGTGATTTTTTAATTTAGCCCAATAATGATAAAATGACGATTTACAATACTTAAGATTTCCAGAAGTTTATCGATGCTCCAAAACCATTCAAACTAACGTATCTCAACCTTGCGGTACTAACCAACCCTATTAATGTATCCAGTTGTATCGTATATCTGAACGGTTGCTTTCATATTTCACCACAGGACTCATTACGGAGTAGTCAAACTTATATTATGTGTGGAAAAACTTTCATCCTTACATTAATATCAGGAGTGATTGGCATACATGAGCCATTCTTCAACCCTTAGGGGCATTTTAGTCATTTTTAGCATTATTGGCATTTCCAGAATTTTATCAAAGGCAATTTACTTCCAGTCAATGGGGTATTTTCAGTCATTTTGAAGCTCGGAATATCCATCATTCATGTCAATTGAACCATTTATAGTATTTCAATCATTTAAGTACTCGTGGGTGTTTCAGCCATTCAAGAAATTTCGGCACCTCCAACCACTGCATTCATTTAAGAACCCAATGGTTTATCCATTGTTCTGGTTAATTTGCAACATCGGTGTCCGAGGATACTTCAGCCCCTTTTGGTCAATACGATCATTCTGATTAGTTTAATCATATCAGCATTTCCAGTACTTTTAGTCATTTTAATCAATTAAGAATTTTAAGTCATTTGCTTAATTCAGGGGTATGGATAGATTCCCCTGAATCTATAGTCAGAGATTCATTCCAATCCAATGAGACCTAACACCTTACAATCTCGAAGGTTTAAATCTTGTTACCATAGCTTTCCAAGTAGTTCGAGGTTTTCAGATGAATCAGGTTGTTTTACCATATCTAGCGTAGATTTCTAGATCGCTTCCAATTCCAATAGTATTTTAGTCCTTCTCATACCTTGAGGGCATTTTCGTAATTTCATATCCAAATATTTTTCACATTTTATCATTTGACACTAATAATCGGATTTGGAGATTAGCTGCCTTATTAATTACTTATTGAACTCCAGATCCTTCTGATTTATTAATCTTCTTATTCGAGCATTGCAATCTTATCTAGATTATCGTACTCATTTCCATATTCGGTTTGACTTGAGTAAAAATCACAGTAATCATCATCATTTTTATACATGCATTAACAAATACCACATGTTCATAAAGCATACAAGAGGTAGTAATGTATTACCTTAACCCCGAGCTACATCGGTCGATTCGCGATACCCCATTCGATTGCACTCGAACCCGAATTCGACGTCCATCAACAATTCGCATTCAAGGAGCTATGAGTACCTTCAATTACACAAATTCACATTTTAGTCCTTACTCACAATACTCCTAATTACAAAATTAACACATATAGAAGTTCGAGTTAAGGTTAGATTCGGAGGCTTTCGAATCAGAATTTTGCGAAACGGGCTTCAAAAACGGACTCAGGACATCGAAAAACATAAAACACGATTTTTCGAAAAATTTTGACTTTTAGTCAACGGGTCAAAGTCAACGTTGACGTCAGCAATCAAAGTCAACGCTGATGTCACTGGTCAACTGGGTTGACTTGGCTGAGTCAACTCGGGCGAGTTGACTCGGACGAGTTGACTCACTGAGTTGACTCACTGAGTTGACTCGGACGGGTTGACTTGGTCAACGGGTTAACGGGTCGGACGTCGGGTTCGGGTTGGACACGGGTTGGGTACGGGTTGGGTCAAACTCGGGTTGGGTCGACTGGGCTGACCGGTCTAACCGGTTCACTTACCAAGAACCCAAACTCACCGGAAACTTCGCCAGAATGCCGTCGATAACCCCCAAAATGCTCGATTCTGCCAGAAAAATAAGAGAGCATTGAACCTTTAATCAAGCTAACCCAAGAAACAATCCAATTGAACGAAATCTCGTCGAAAATTACCTGAAACGTGTGATAACGATCGAAAGGCAACGCCGCTCCGTTGAAGGCTCAAACGGCGACCAAATGATGAACAACGGCTATCGTTTTGCTCGCCGTGAAGTGGGGGATCTGGATTCGGTGGCCGTCACACGAACAGACGGTGAACGAGGCTGGAGAATGCGAGGAGCAGTGACGACGGGCACAAGGGTTTCTGTCGAACCTTCAGTCGAGTTCACACGGCAAACAGCAGCGCTACGCTGCGAGTGGTGGTCAGGGCTGGAACTGCGGCGTGCCGCCGGTCACTACTACGCTGGCGGTGAGAACCACATCAATGCGGTGGCCGAGATCGGGCGATGAACGGTGCGGGTTCGGTGAGGGACGGTCGAACGAGAATGGGAAAGGTCTCCAAATTTCAGATCCAAAACGTGTGATAATTCTTACATGTGGGAATTTGCTCAAACATAATAATTAATTTCTTTTTTTATCAGAACTGAGATACAATGAATCTCATATAAAACTGATGGGGGTTAAAAAGGGAGACTAGCTTAGCTCAGATGGTTAAAACTTAGGTTCACTAAGCATAAGGTCAAGGGTTCAAATCCATTGGCTGTCATTTTCTCTTTTTTCTTTTTACCTTTAGCTTTAAATAACTAAAACAAAACTTAGGGTGTTACACATGCACGTTAGTGTCATGCATTACAATAGGTTCATTACTATTAGAATCGTGAGACTAAGTATGAACAGATTGTTCACATGAAGCATTGTGATTATTACCAGTAGAAATCGAATTATTAAAATTATTAGTAGATTCATAATCATTAGAATTATGAGGTTGTGTATGCATAGATTCATGACATATGGATGGCAAAGGAACGTGTGGAAAAGGATCAACTATAACAGTAGAAGAAGAGATAGCATGAAAAGGAAAAACTCTTCATGAAAAACAACATCACGAGAAATAACAATACTATGAGTTTGAAAACGTATACCTTGTAACCCTTAATGCTAGAAACATATCCCAAGAATACCCCGGGTAAGGCACGTTCAGAAAACTTATGTCTTTGACTTTTTAAAGTAGAGACAAAACACATACAGCCAAAGGTTCGAATGTTCTGGTAAGAAGGTGCACGAGAGTGAAGCATTTCATAGGGAGTTTTGTTATGAAGTAAGGGAGAAGGAAGTCTATTTATTAAGAAGGTGGCAGTTAAGATACAATCTCCCCAGAATTTGAGAGGAACACGAGAAGTAAAAAACAAAGCACGAGCCACAGTTAACAGGTGCTGGTGTTTCCTTTCAACTATTGAATTTTGTTGAGGGGTTTCCACACAAGAAAACTGATGAAGAATTCCCAATTTTGAAAACAATTTAGTAAAATTCAATTCAGGGGCATTATCAGACCTGAAGACCTTAATATCAAATCCATATTGCCTATTAATCATGTTTATAAAATTTGGAATAACAGTTGCAACATCAGACTTATGTTGAAGAAGAAATGTCCATGTTGTCCTAGAGAAATCATCAACCAAGGTGAGAAAGAAACGATGATTATTATAGGTTGAGACTTTAAAAGGTCCCCAAATATCACAATGGAATAATTCGAATGGTGCATGTGTATGTGTAACAGAAGAAGAAAAAGGCAGCCGTTGTTGCTTGGCAATATGACAAATGGAACATGAATCAAGCTTGATTTTATTAACAGAAGGCAATACATTATTCAAGGAATTTAGAATTTTATCACTGGGATGCCCCAGTCTTACATGCTAATCTACTGAATTTACATAAGAGTCTGAAAACAAATCATTAGAAACAATAGGATCATGAAATTGCAAGAGGTACAATCCTTGACAAAGTTCAGCCTTCCCAATCACATGCCAAAGGTCCTGAATTAATCAATGATGTTCAAAAAATAAGACCTTAAGATTAGTATCTTTAAGCAAGCTGCTAATAGCTAAAAGATTAAAGAAAAATTCAGACACATATAAGACATCCTTAAGAATAAGTTGAGAAGATAGCCTAACGGTTCCTGAGAAATGAACAGAAATCACATATTTATCAGGTAACATAATGTTACCACCAGAAATGGGATGCAATTGTTCAAACAATTCTCTGGAATGACAAACGTGCCTAGAAGCACCAGAGTCAATAATCTAATAACTACTCAGATTCGAGTTTTTAAAAGAATTTATATAAGATAATATTTTACCTCGCATGGACAAGTTAATGGAGGTAGAAGGCAACTCAGCATTTGAAGCTGATTGGTAAGCATAGAAATCAATTATTGACACTGTGCCATGGTTAATGAATCTGTTGCTGAAGAAGTAGAAGTAGCATGACTTGCAGAATTAGAATGATTGACAGGACTTGCATTAGTATGAACAGCATTAGCGTGACTTGCACTGGTTTGAGTCACGTTCTGTTTGTATCGAGAATAGCCTGGTGGATATCCATGAAGTTTGTAACATTTTTCTTTTGTATGGATAAGAAGATAACAATGGCTACATTGTGGATGAGATTTACGAGCATTGAGATTATGCGTATTAGGATGAACTTTGACAGCAAATGCAGCCTCAAACACATGATTGTTCAAGGCCAAGACCCTTTTATTCTCTTCTTGAACTACAAACGAAAAGACTTTAGTAATTGTTGGCAAAGGGTCCATTAACAAAATCTGACCACGAACATGAGCAAAAGACTCATTCAAACCCATCAAGAATTGCATAGTCAATTCCTGTTGTCGGTCGTCAAGAATATTTTGAAGTCCTCCACAAGAACATTGAGAATAAGTATACATTGGTTTGACAGAAAATAACTCATCTCAGATGATCTTCAAACTCATATAATACGTACTAACAGACATATTACCTTGAACTAAATCAACCAATTTCTTTTTCAACTGAAAACCACGAGGACCATTATTTTGAGAAAATCGATCTTCAAGATCTTTCCAAATGGCTGGATCCACTATAACGTTGTTGACAACGTTCACAATTGCAGATGAAGTGAAGAATCAAAGAAGAAAAACAAGAAACGGGCGAAAAGCGAGCAAGAAAAACTCAACTGATACCATGTAACAACTAATCTTAGTTGATAGAAAAGAAGATTTTTGTTAATGAAGAAGAGAAATACAAAATTCTTGAATCAATTATTTAACCTCCACTTATGGTGTTCTTATATACAAGGTCCTACCTAACTTAAGATCCAGCTTAATGCAGCTGTAAACATAACTAACATAACTAACCTAACTAACATAACTAACTGTACATGCATTATTTCAAGCTCTTGGATAGCAATAATTCAATTTGGTCCACCTTCCCATTTTCAACCATGAAAACAAATTATCACGGCACTGACTTTAACGTCTACCGAAATGCAATCAATTTTATCTAACTTATGTACTTGAAAGTTAATTGAGTTTGATTTTAAAAAATTAAATTATTTTGATTCAATTACTTTTAAAATATAGTTTGTTCTTGAACCACTAGAACTATAGAGAAAGTTGAATTCAAACACTTTAACACCTGATTCAAACGGCTCAAGAATCTATTCAGGCTTTCAATTTTTAATATATTTTAAAAGCTTAATTATTTATGTCTTTGTGGTGGATTTTTTTTTCACAAATAGAGTTTTAAGACTGTCGTGTATCTTATTTGGACCCTAAATTATAAATATTTAAACATTAAATCTTAAATAGGACACGTGACAACTTTAAAAACCCGCTTGTAAAAAATAATTTTTTGTTTTTGGTACATAAAATATTTTCTTGTTTTAAAAACATTTTACACTATTACATTATAGTTTCACCCTTATTATATATTAATAACCCTGAATCTATATTAAAAAATTCATCTTCTTTTCACAAATTTTGAATTTGAGAATCAGTACACAAGCTGAATAGAATTAGATAGAGAAAATTATGTTCGATGGAACATAATCTGTGTATCAAACGTCAAATTTTCAGTCAAGTACGAATTCGGATTTCTCACTGCTTAAATTGAGTTTGACTCGATTACACATTTAATAATGTGGCTTTATTTAACTGCTTTTTAATTACAATAGTTATATGAATTCATTTTAAAGACACATATTTTTATTTATAAAAGTATAAATAATAAAATGTGATTGGTAAATAATTTTTAAATATTTTCAAATAAAATTAAAAAATAAATGAAACAATTTTTCAATCATTTAAAAATGAAATTAATAAGCAATACGAAGGTCGAATCAATTGGACTTCCGGTTGCCAGTTCAACCATCTTGAAAATTTTTAAAACAAAAGGAACAAGAAATATTTATAAAAATTACTAAAATATATATTTTATTTTTAATGGGGAGAACAAGAAAAAGAGGTATGAAAGTTAGAGAAAAATTTGTATTATATTCTCAACATGGAGTGTGGATAATGCTTTTTCCAATTCTATAGTTATAGACACAGAGAAAACTCAAATTCTAATTAATATTAAAATTCTAATAATAAAATATGTTAAAGTCAAATTTAATACAAAATCGTAATCATAATGGACAATCACATAAAAAATGTTCATAACAAATTACTAATAATTATGATAAAATCATAGAAATATTGAAAAAAAAAGATGAGAATGAAATAAATAATACTAACGGGATTGGTTCAAGTGGTAAGTAGATTAGTTCCGCTTAAGCATGTATTGAATTTGAGGCATTGTGTATACAGAAAATTCTCACCAAAAGACTCACCCAATAATCAGGTCGAATTAGACAGGGCGAAGCCCTGAAAATCGAAAGGGCGACAAAAGTAAATAAATGATGGAAATACCTAATGTTTATTAGAAAAATTCAAAATTAATTTAAAAAATCCAAATTTACCTTTTCTAATAAGTTTTTTTTAGATTTTTTATTTATATAGTTCAATTGTTGAACCAGCTGGTTCAATTAATTAAATCGGTCTTTTATAATTTTTCTAATTCATGAACACAACTCAACTCTCAAATACAAAATTAAAGAATGTCTATCACATTATTATAAAAGAGTTGCGGCAACATAACTGGACGGTGGAGATTCGGTCAGGGATGGACCGAGGGGGTGCTGGGGGGCAACCGCCCCCTAAAATTTTAAAAATCATATATGATTTAGAAAAAATTTAAAATTTTTCTATGTATTTTCTATTAAAAATCTATTTTTGCCCCCCCTAAACTTTTATAAGTTCGCCCCCCCTAGAAATTTATAGGTTCGCCCCCCCTAACCTAAAGTCCTGGGTTCGTCCCTGGATTCGGCATGTTTGTCGTGAAACGAATATAGTCGCTAATTTGCTTGCCAAGAACATGCTGGAGCAAGATGTTGGTGAGGTATTTTTTGATGAGCCTCCTCATTTGGTGCGGGATTGGTTGCGACGTGATTCGTATGAAAGCAATGGCATAGGTTCGGAGGAGATTGGCTAATCGCATGTTTGTTGATATCGGATGCTGCTGTTGTGTGCTGGTGTTGGAGCATTTTGGTTGCTGCTGCTGTTTTTGCAGGTGTCGGAGGTGCTATCTGCTGCGCCACCTTGTTTGCCTGGGTAGGGTGATGTGGGATTTGCTTTGGGTTGGTCGGTTTTTGCCTGATCTTTGCTTGTTATTTGCATGAGTGTTTTGATTTCTTATGTCGCTCTACTACACGTACTATTTTTCCTTCGTTAGGTTTAAGGAGATTTTTTAAGGAGACATGTAGTAGATGTTTTCTTTTTTCAATAAAAAAAAGAATGTCTATCACAAGACAAACATTCTCAAATAATACGATAAGCATAAAAAACTCGTCTGACGCGAGCATACACATCAAAACTCAAATTAAATATATTGATAGAAAACTAATAACAAAAAACCATCAAAATCAAAGGCTCAAGCAAGGAAACCATGACACCCCATAATTATCAGCATACCCAAGCAAACGATAAGTTATATGTTGACCAACCATTTAAATATGTCATCTAAATATAATAATAGATTTTTTTTTTTTTTATTTTCTAAAAAGATCGAGCATATATTTCATAAAAATCAACGATCTTTATGAAATAGTAGATCACTTATTCTGAGACCGATCAGACCGGCTTTGGACATACACAACTATTGCTAACCCTAATTAGAGCCTTATGCTAGACGGTGACAACTCGGACATTGCACCAGTAAAAACATGAAAACAACAGAACTAAAAAAAAAACATCACCAAAAGAGTTTAATAGTACATTTTAAGCAACTAAACGATAAGTTGGTATCGCTAACAAATGATTAGCTCTCGGCAATGTGAGACCAAACTTCTCGGTCATGTCGAGTTCTTCCGGCAAAATACCATCAGGCAACTCCCAGCCAAAGCAATGGAGCAATTGAGCTATAATTAAACGCGTGGTGGTTAGCCCTAATTGCATTTCGGGGCATCCTCTCCGACCAGTTCCAAAGGGGATGAGTTGGAAATCATGTCCTCGAAGGTCTATGTTGCTATCCTCGAATCTTTCTGGGAAGAACTCTTCTGCATTGTCCGACAACACTTTGCGGTCTCGCCCAATGGACCAAGCATTCACCAGGATTCGCGATTTCTTCGGTATGAAATATCCATTAACCGTGATATCTTCGGTCGACTGGTGGGGAACTAATAAGGGCGCCACAGGATGCAACCTGAAACTTTCTTTGATGACCATATCCAAGTATGTAAGTTTCGGTAGATCCGACTCTTCGACCATTCTATTCCTTCCAACAACGCTTTCTAACTCTTGCTGGAGACTGGCCATCACTCCAGGATGCCTTAGAAGTTCCGAAAATGTCCACTCGATGGCCGTAGCTGTCGTTTCGAACGAAGCTGCCACCATGTCCGACAGTATAGCCTTGATGTTTTCTCTACCGATTATGTACGGTTGCTCTTCGTTGCCAGGGTTTATTGTCGTGTTCAATAAGGAAACCATCACATGAAAGAAATCTGTATAAGATTTCTTCTCCTCTATGTTCGTCGACCCTCGTTCATGTTCATCAATTAGTTTGTCGAAAATTGCGTGTAGGCCATTACTCGTCCTCTTAAGCCTTCTTTTTATTCCCTGAAGATCAAATGGAGCAAGAAAAGGCACATAATCTGACAGATTGAACACTCCCGCTAAGTACATGGCATCTTCAATTAGTGGCTTAAATTCTATTTCAGCATCCATACACCGTCCGAAAATAACTTTAGACATTATCGCTTCGATAACCTGACCTATTTGTTGGCTAAGGTTCAGCGTTTCGCCCGCCGCCGCCGTCTTCCTCACCAATTCAACCAACGATCCCATCTCTGCCTTCCTGACCGGGGCAAAACATTCGACTTTCGAAGCACTAAGTAGATGCAATACGCACCATTTGCGTACCGTTCTCCAATAGGAACCGTACTCGGTAAAGCCCAAGCCCTTGGCACCGCATGTCAAGTATTCCGCGGATTGGACTTTAGGCCTGCTAGCAAAGACGACGTCATGGACCCTGAGGAACAACTCGGCTGCTTCGGGTGATGATACCACGATCGTTGGCACGTAGCCTAGCTTTATTGACATTATGGGACCATGTGTTTTGGTGAGATGGTGAAGACTTTGGTGGGGAAGCTTTCCTAGCATATATAAGTTACCGATTATCGGAAAAGGAGCAGGACCCGGAGGAAGTTTCCGGCGATTTTTGTGCTGGTTTGGTGTGCGGAAGAAGTAGATGAAGGAACAGAGAGTGCCGAGGAGGACCAAGAGTAAGGCTAATGTTGAAGACATTTGATTGCAGTAGCTGATCAAAAGCTAGCCATTCTACCACTTTTCTCACCGTCTTTATAAGATATAGTACAATTATTGCAATGCATTTAATTTATTATAACTTTAAATTTTATAATATTCCACGTCAAGTGCCTATTCAATTATTTTTTATGGATGAAAATCATCTGCCCCCAAAGTATGCCCCCACTTTAAAATAGTGGGTTTAGAGTTTAGGGTTTGGGGTTTAAGGTTGGGGCTTAGGGTTGGGGTGTAGGGAATTAGGGGTAGGGTGTATTTTGTTAGGGTTTAGGGTTTGGGGTTTAGGATATAAAAATTAGGGTTATGGGGCAAGATTTAATTTTTAAGTATTTTTAGGCAGGGGCATAGAAAGAGACATGGTTAGGGGACAAGAGATTTTTACTCATTTTTTATCTGCTTATTCGATTATTTTTAAGGTAAACTACACGGGTAGTCACCAAATTATTATCTTTTTATTTTATTTTGGTCATCCAATTAATATTTTCGTGAAAATAGTCCCTCCTATTAGATATTTTTTTATTTTGATCTCCACTGTTAAAAACTTAACAAAATTGGTGGTGTGAATTTTTTAATTATTTTTTAATATTATTATTATTTTTTCTCTCCTTTATATATTAATTTTAAAACTTTTATTTAGACCAATAAATAAATTTTGGGACAAAGGAGAGTAAGTTGTCAAACCCACGTCCCCAGGTGATTATTCAAGCATGTTGGCCGTTGGGCTAACACCCAAATGATGTCATTTTTTAACACAAATCATTTTAGAACTTATTTAGACAAACCCAAAAACCAAATAAATATTTGAAACAAATGAGTTGTGCAATATTCGAGATTCGAACAAACATCCCATAGTTATGAAGGGCAACTAAAACCAAATGTGCCAAGAGAAAATTTTAATTTTATTTTACTAAAATTTATATTTAACGTATTACGTTACTAATAACATAAAATAAAATATTAAAGTTAGGAGATTGATTCAAACACAAAATTTTATTAATAAAAATTTAAATATTTAAACACGATGTTAAACTATGAAGTTATGATAGTTTTAACTTGTATTATAGTTAACTAAATTGTGATTAAAATTAAAAAATCAAACTAGATTTCATATTTTCACTTTGTTCGATAATGATAAAAGTAATTAAATTAATAATTTTTTATTATAAAATATAAACTTTTAAATTATATTTATTTATTATATTAAAATGACCTAGGATCCTTTAAAATAATGTAGTATTAACTTTATAAAATTAAAAGAAAATGATTATTTAATTTATTTTTAGGTTCGTTTGTTTTAATTTAAAGTTACTTTGTGGTAAGACATAACTAAATTTGTGGTTTAGCCTAGCAGCTAACACATCCATCTTTCAACAAGTGGGCGTGGGTTAAAACCCAACTCTCTAAAGTTTTGATTTATTTTCTTTGTTGTGGTGGTGACACCACATTAGTCTAAATAAAAAATTTATAAAAGAGAGAAAAAATGATAAAATAATAATAAAAAATAATAAAAAAATTACATCAGCAACTCCATTAAGTTTTTAACGGTGGGGGATCAAAATAGGAAAGGTATCTAACGAGAAATACCATTTTAACGAAAAATTAGTTGGGTGACTAAAATAAAAAAAAAGGTAATAGTTGGGTGACCACCCGTGTAGTTTACCCTATTTTTTATTAGTCAATAACCTTTTAGAGCATTTGGTTGTAGGTTCTAGACCTATTAATAATAAATTTCTCCTTTCCCTCTCCCTAAATAGGAATTATTAAAAAAAGTTATATGATGATTTACCACTAAATTTTAAAAAATGACGTAATTTTATATTTTGAAAGAAATCATGGTTTCGATGGAAAATTGAATGTTGTTAGTACTAACTACTAAGTGTTCCGATTTAGAACGGTTTGTTTGCATATACATGTGTGGATAGAGGTGGGCAAAAATCGACTAAAAAAATCGAATTATTCGACTCGAGCGTAAAAATCGACTCGTTTTGACTCGACTCGAAAAAATTTTAAATAAAGTTTGAGTTATAAAATGGAAATTCGAATAATTCGAAATTTTTATTAATTAGTTTATAATTTTCAAGTTCGAGTCGGTTCCATCAATTATGTCTAATATGTTATGTATATCACATGTGAAAATATGAAGAAATATATATGTATATTATATATGCATATAGAAAGCCGTTGAAATAGGAATCAATATGTGCAACGTCTAGCCTAAATACATGCATATAGAAATATATACATGCACCGCTATGTATATGCATATAAAAATATATATATACGAAGAAATATATATATACAATTAAATTTGTACAGAAACTCGAAACTCGACTCCACTCAAATTTTATAAACTCGACTCGAAAAATAAGACTTGCAAATTCGAATAACTCAAAACATTTTAACTCGACTCGAACGCCCAGCTCTATGTGTGGATTGTTAAAGAACTAGAATTATTAAATAATATCATCTTATAATCACACAGACAACACAAAAAAATCATAACATAACCGATGAACTCTGGATATTAAACACAGAAACAAGAAAAACATGCCCAATGCACCTAATTTGGATGAAAACTATTAGAAATCAATCTAGTTGTGCGTGACGTTTCACAATTATCTTGAAAAATCATTTATATATTTTAAATTGTCTAACATGATTAAAAGATAATATTTATTTATTCTAACCCTTTAATAATATATATACATTATACAAATAATTTATTTAAATTCAAATTAAGTAACAATATTCATTTTTTTCTACCTAAACTACTTGATGAGTTCAAATGAAATATATATTAGGGATATATACTAATGTCATCTACAGAAATACGACATTTGACTTTTGGTCCGAGACATTTTACGATATTTAAGTCAATAGGCCCTTAAGTCTTATAGAGCATGACCTCTATCTGCTGTGTCCGTGGGCTTCACAGCAACAACTATATTTTTTGGGTTTTAGCCCAAATCATTTATGGGTATAAAACTTTAACGGTATATACTGCAACATGCAGTTTTGTTACGTTGTATGAAAAGCGAATGATATTCATCCAATGAGACTCGAGTTTAACGTTTTATCTGCAAGACGTGTGTATATTATCGAAGAGTTAAGAATATATATGAACATATAATTATCTTGTAATCATCTTTAGAATATTAAAAAAATGTAAAATACTTAAATCATCACTCAACTTTGCTTCATAACCTATTTTGGTCACTGAGCTTTAAAAACGACCAGTTTATTTACTGAACTTTATAAATTGATCTATTTTGGTCTCTCCGCCGTTAAATAATTAACGGTGTTATGACATGGCACACGGAACAAAATGACGTCGTTTTATATCCCTATAAAAACATTTTTAGGTGAATTAAAACCCTAGCCGCATGTGAAGCTTCACCTTTTCTTTCTCGGATATTAGACTATAAATTAGAGTTCTTTGTTCTGATTGATTCGCAAAGCAAGGAGGCATCTATTTCAATCATCGTCAAGTTGCAGAAAAGGTAATTGAATCCCTTATTTACAATCCGATTTCTCTTGGTATGGAAATTCAATTTGCTTTCAATCTGAAATTTCAGTTCTTGTTAAATTTTTTTCTTGTTCCATAATTTTAAACCTAAGTTCAATTTTCGCGTTAGGTTTACATTCGGCTATAGCTTCATGTTAACCCTAAATTCTAATTTTTTAAATACCCCACTAACTTGTACCCTGGTGATTTTCCATTGAATTTTAGCATTGAGTTGCTATGGAAGGTCATGGAGGGTTAAATATTTTGTCCCATAAACGTTGAAATGTTTATAACTACGAGAACAGAAAAAAGTAAGAAAAGATGAAGAAGCTGTTTGACACGTGTTGTATAATATCAAAATAAATCCTTAAACTCAAATAAATAAGAATAAATAGTATATCAAGATTAAGAGTCGATCCACAGAGACTAGGAGTTCTAACATCCTTTCGTTCTGACTTAGACTAAAAAAACTTGCAGATCATAATAAAAAGTGGGGCTTTAGAAAATTGATTTGAGTAATAGAAAAATAATAAGAACGAAAAGTAATATTGAAATAAATTATGCAACGAGTTAGCCTCAAGCTACGCTTTGCCAAGACTTTCTCGATCACCGAAACGAATTTTGCTTCAACCTTCTTGTCGGTTACAGTCTACAAGGCCCAACCCTTGTAACTTGCTTCTCTACAGTAAACTCGATTCCCAAGGCAATCCTTGAAATCAAGTATTTGTTGGTTAGCTACGGCAATCGATGCCAACGCAAGTCTGCATTAATGCTGGAGAAGCCCGTGATCGAATAATTGTCTCGAAGAGAATCGTTTCTGATTTTGATTCCCCTTAGTGGACCGCCATTAAGTTTGTTCTTAGGGAATTGAATTGTCTACAAGCCTATCCTCGTCCCCAACGATGGATCTAAACCACTTCAACCCAATGCGCGCTTTTCGAATGAAACAATTGAGATTCCTAAAAATTAGGTTGATTGCCTAATCAATTTCACAGAGAATCTAAAAAAGAATTGTTGAAGGAATGAAGAATTCTTCTAATTTCACGAGTTTAGTCGGGTTTGACATTGCTTTTGGCTAAAGAAGATTTAGCTAAGCATGATTAGTGAAGAAACCATACTTAGTTTATAATGGAGAAAATGTAGAAAATGGAAATGGAGAATAAAAATGGGGAATTATATTCAACTCAAAGGTAGAAGAAAACAATGAGCAAGTGATGTCTAACTCACCTCCAAAGTGGGGAATTTATAGTATTTGAAAAACCTAAAAATTTAAAAAGATAAATCCCAAAAATAATTTAAATTACATAAGATAATTATCCAAAGTTTGAAATTTAAAATTTAAAATCCGAAGGATATGCTATTTGATAAGCGGCTTGATAAGCTATCACTGCTGCTCACGTCAGCTTCTAAAAGATGCTGACGTGACACCCAGTCAGCATTCATGCCCTGGTTCATGCCCATGAATCCACCTATGAATCTAGAACATCTACAGATTTCGACTTTTTTCAGTCTGATTTCCAGCCACATAGTTCCTGCACGAAAAATCACAGAACAACCCACATTTCAGCATCTAAAGTCATCCATTTAATCAAAATTAGAACTAAAACTATAACCAATCTAGCCACTCATCAAATTCTCCCTCACTTATCCGATGCTTGCCCTCAAGTATCGAAGATTAAGATCAAGCTCCCACTCTTAAATTCACAAAGTTCCCTTGCCTACAATATGAGTTAGTTATCTCAACTCGAAAGAAACCAAAAGTGCACATGGATTATAGCAGAAATAACAAAGAATATTAAACAAAAATATTCCTACAACTAATTAAATTAAGAACTCATACAAGAAATTATTCAAGCTACTCAAAGTGCATCAAGCGTAGAAAAACTAATCAGAGCATTAAATAGACTTGTGATGAAATGCAATCTCAACTACAAGATGAACAAGATGCATAAACTTTTTCTTTGCTAGAACCAGTGGTAGGCACTTCTAGCTTTTTAATCCTTAGCTTGCTAGAGCCAGTGATAGGCACCTCTAGCTTTTTTTATTTTTATTATTTTTTTACTATCAAATTCATGTATATAATTGTGACAGATATAGAACACAAGATCTAAAATGCTAAGATTAGTTTAGCACACTTAAGTGACAAAGAACAAAAGAATATCCTTCAGATTTTAACTAACTAGTCATGGAATGTTAAAAGGAACAAGTCGAATCTAAAGAGCAAGAGCAAGCAAAATTATGAGGCAAACTATCGGACAAGCAAGAAAAAGAATTTGACCCAAATTCTTACTCCCCTCACTTAAGTCATTTTGCCCAAAATGTGAAATAAAGTAAAAGAGAAGGAAAGTAAGAGCTCCCTAAAATAGTTGCGGTGGCGCTATCCTTTGAAGATCGCTAAGGATGATGGGTGTTGGGCGGTAGTGGCGGGCTTGCTTTCGAGTGCGGAGCATGGCGGCGGTTGAAGGGGTTGGTCGAAGGTTGAGGTTGTAGAAGAAGAATTGTGACTGGTTAGCTATGTTGAAGGAGATGAAAATGATAGTTTGGTGAGGGGAATATTTTAACGAAAATAAAGAGAGAAAATAGGGGATGAGTTATCACGTTTGATAAGGGGGTAAAATTTAAATATAAGTCAAATTTTAAAATATGGGTGAAGGACTAAAACCAAAACATGATAATTTTTTTTCCATATTTTAAAATTTTCTTTAAATATTTCCTTTATCAAAGGTGATAAAATTTTTTATTTTTAAAATAAGGATAAGGAATGTAGTTTTTTTTTAAAAAAAAGAAAGGAGTTTTGGTATAAATATTTAAAATATTTTAAAATATGAGGTTAATGGGTGTGGTTTTTTTAAAAGAAATTGGTTTTAAAAAAATGATAAGGAATGAGTTGAAAATGATGTTTTTGGGATTATGATAGGATGATAAGCCATGGTCCTATGGATTCTGTCACCGCGTTTTAAATTTCTGCACATATTTAATCAAAAACTTGATCAGCAAGAGATTATTAAAAAATGACAGATATAAATTTAAAGGAAGTTAAAATAAAATAAAAAAACTCAGCTATGAGAAAATAAAATAAAGGAAATAAATGGGTTGTCTCCCATTCAACGCTTTATTTAACATCGTTAAGCTTGACGACCTTATTCTCCGGGCTAGTGCTTCGATCTCCGGGATGAGTTCAACTTGTTCTCCCAGATTACTCCTGGTCATAAATGGAACTAGGTAGTTTCCAATATTGATCGCTTTTGAATTTTAACCAGAAAATCTGCGAGCAACTAAAAAAGAGGTTTAGAGAGTTTAATTGAATGACTAAAATAAATAAATAAATAAAAGAATGATTGAAGATAATTATAGATAGAGTTAGCCTCAAGCTTCGCTTCGCCATAACTCCTCTCGATCACTGAAAGGGATTTTACTTCAAGCTCTTGCCGGTTACAATCTACAAGGCCCAACCCTTGTAACTTGCTTCTCTAAGGTAAACTCAGTTCTTAGGGCAATCCTTAAAACTATGTGTTAAGTTGATTAGCCACGACAATCGATGCTAACCAAATGCTGCACTTAGTGCTGGAGAAGCCCGTGCTCGAAAAATTGTCTCAACGAGAATCGTGTTCGATCTTAATTCTCCTTAGTGGGCCGCCACTAAGCTTGATTTTAGGGAATTGAATCAGTTGCAAGCCTATTCTCGTCTCCAACAGTAGATCAAAATAACTTCACCACGACGTGCACTTTTTGGGATGAAGCAACCATGATGCTTAAGGGTTAAGCCGTTTGCCTAACCTATTTTTTCGAGAATCAAAATAAAACTTTATTAAAGTAAAATTTTTAAGAACAAATAAAACCTAAGAACAAGAGATGATTTTTGAACCTTACCCCAAAAGGTATTTATAGCATCCTAAAACCCTAAAATAACTCTTAAGAGATAATTCCTAAAATATTTGAAATACAAAAGATAATTCTTAAGAAATAAGAAATAAATCTTAAAATGTTTAAAATTCAAAAATAAAAGATAAATCTCAAGTATTTATCAAAATCTCGGCTGATGAGTTATTTGATTTGCGGTTGATAGGTTATCACCGCTGCTGACGTCAGCTTCAAGAAGGTGCTGACGTGGTGTCCAGAACTTTTGCAGATTTCAACTTTTTTCAGTC
This sequence comes from Hibiscus tridactylites, assembly GCA_958450335.1. Taxonomy (NCBI): domain Eukaryota; kingdom Viridiplantae; phylum Streptophyta; class Magnoliopsida; order Malvales; family Malvaceae; genus Hibiscus; species Hibiscus tridactylites. The sequence goes on from OY288265.1 coordinate 96,869,225, forward strand.
TAATTTCTAGCCACATGATCTTGCACGAAAAAACATAGAACAACCCACATTTCAGCATCATAAATCATTCATTTAATTAAAATTATAACAAAAATAATAACCAATATAGCCACTCTCATCACTGCTGCAAAAGAAAGAGCAGCTAAAACGTGAACAAGCAAGGAAAAGAGATGCCAAATTTCGACTTGAGCAACTTCGGACTGCTCGCGGTTTGGCTCCATTAAATAAATTCGAAGGTTCAAAAGCTACTGCTGAAGAGCCTGAAAAGGCTGTTGAATCTGAACTCAAATCTGGTTACATTAATCTCTTTGCGGGGATTAAGATTTTTGATCCCATTAAAGTTTCGAGGAAAGAAGAAGGTGCTAAGAAAGACGAGTTCACGAAAAAAAATTGAAAAAAAGAAAAGGTGCCGCCAAGGTTGTAGTGTCGGAGAATAAGAAGTATAGATTGAGTTATGAGATTATTAAAAATGAAGTTAAGTTGTCATGGTACCTGGAGAAGTGAAATGTAGATGTTGAAGAGGGGAATGACAATGATAGGTCTGAAAGAGTGCAGAAGGATGAGGGAAGGAAAATTGAGAAGAAGATGATAGAAGGACTAATGATTGAGTTTTTTTTTTTTTAATCTTATATGTCAATCAAATATTAATAAAATAGGTCAATGTATAAAATTTAATAAGCAAATTGATTGTTTTAAAAGTTCAGTAACCAAAATAGGCCAGAGAGCAAAGTTTAGTTGTAGTTTTTTAGGTTGGATAACGTTCAATGCGTCTTTTGAGCATCTCATTGAGTCATTTCCCATCCACTTTGCTCTTCTCTTCTTCCCGTTGTTCCTCTGTATCTGTCTTTCTCTTTTTTCCCGCCTTGTTGAATAAGTGTACCATTTTTGTCACTTGTTTCTAAAGAAGCTTAAAGGGTCCGCCATTAAAGACCTCGGTCTTGTTAAATCGTTTTGCTTTTTCTCTTTTCAACTAAGCCCTCATCATTGTCATCATCTTTATAGATCTTTATTTCCCACCCCCATTTCTTTTTCCCTTTTGTTTATTCCTTTGTTTACTTATTACTTCTTGCCTGTTAAAGTTGATTGAAGCAGATGGAAGCAGTGATGCCATCGGCTGTTACACAATCAAAGAGTAAATGGGGTCGAACTTTATCCAAAGTCCTTCACCGGCACGGGACGGCGGCTGGGGTTGTCCCCGACGATGGGGTTCACAAGGTTAAGCTGCTTAAGTAAACTGAAGAGCTTGAAACAAAGGTGGAATTGGAAGCTCTTGTTGCGAAAATCTTTGCTACTGTTTCAGCTATTAAAGCAGGGTATGCTCGGTTGCAGAATGCTCAATCTCCTTACGATGCTGAAGGGATCCAAGGAGCCGATCAATCGATTGTTTCCGACTTGAAAAAGCTGTCGGAATTGAAGCAGTGTTTCTTGAAGAAACATTATGATTTTTCCCCAGAACAGGCGATGGCTTTAGCCGAAATCCAGGAACTGAAGTCTCTTTCAACGACGTTTAGAATCATGGGAAAGAAACTGGAATCGCAGACGAGACTCAAAGATTCCGAGATCATTTTCCTCCGAGAAAAGTTGGATGAAACCAGTAAACAAAACAGGTTGCTGGAGAAGAGATTAAATCAAACCGGCCAGTTAGTTCTGCTCGACAATCTACACCTCTCCGGCTTAAATCCGACCCATTTCGTCGCTGTTCTTCGACAAACGGTGAAGTCGATTCGAAGTTTTGTCCGGCTGATGATCGATGAAATGAAGTTGGCTGATTGGGATATCAATGCGGCAGCAAGTTCAATTGAAAGAAGTGTGGTGTATTGGAAAGAAGATGATAAATGTTTTGCATTTGAGTCCTTCATTTGCAGGGAAATGTTCAAGGCCTTCCACCTACATTATTTCTCCCTTTTTGGTAGCTCAGTACCGGAAGGGAAGAAACATCCCCAAGTTTTTTTCGACCGGTTTACGGAATTGAAATCAACGAAAGCTAAGGAATATTTAGCATCGAAACCGAAATCGACATTTGCCAAATTCTGCAGGAACAAGTACTTGCAAGTTGTCCATCCTATGATGGAATCATCGTTTTTTGGCAATTTGAGTAACAGAGAAATGGTATGTTCCTATCAGTTTCCAGACACAACGTTTTTCACCTTGTTTGCCGAAATGGCAAAAAGGGTTTGGCTTCTGCATTGCTTGGCATTCTCCTTTGAGCCTGAGGCATCAATCTTTCAAATAAGCAAAGGGTGTAGGTTTTCAGAAGTGTACATGGAAAGTGTAGCCGAGGAAGCCTTCCTTTCATCCGAAATTGCACTGGAATCGGAACCCCGAGTCGCGTTCACCGTCGTCCCCGGATTCAGGGTCGGAAAGACTGTAATTCAGTGCCAGGTCTATCTCTCACAATTCAAAACAAGGTAGCCCTTGATTCTTGCTTTAGTTAGTTCAGGGGGTATTAGAACAAGGTTAGCTGGGGAATTTGTCGCATAGTTTGTATGGCCCTAATTATAAATGAGGGGCCATTGGCAGGTAAATTGTTTGTTAAAACACATTCCCCCAATTTTGTTAAATCTGTTAGGCCAATGATGTTTCAGCTGTTTGACATTATTGCCTTATTCTGATGCTTTTTATATGTACATGATTATATTCATCTGTATGTAAAGCTTTGTATTGCCAGAAGGGTTTGTCTTATCGTTTTGTCTCTATATTTATCTTGTTGCTATTAAAATCTCTGTTTTTTTGTTCCATGATTTGGTTTCGAATCTTCCAATATGTCTTAGTGTATCAAAAAACCATTATCTTCTGCCTGTAGAAGTTTGAAGAAATGGAATAAAAAAACCCTTTAGTATCATCAAAACCGTGTTTTGGATATGAAAAAAATATCTGTTAGAAAACTCGTCCATTAAAATTAAGTGTGTGACGCGGATAAATTATAATTAAACATGGTTAAGTCTTAAAAATCGAAAAAGAAAAAAAAAAGCGTGTTTTGAACTAGGAAAGAAGAAAGAAAAACATTACTAATTAGTTTTTTGACAAAAAATAAAATATTCTAAAATTCAATGTGGTCTTGTCCTTGGAATGAAAGCATGGGTTGTCTGGACGGTATATATGAATATATGATGCTTTGGAATGATAATGTCATAAATTCCATCTATAGCGCATATTATTTTGTTTTTATATTTTTAAAAGAATATACATATTATACAAATAAATTGTTCGAACTTAAATTTTTTTAAAAATAATAATGCTCTTTTTTTTGTGGGATTACTCGATATGTTTTTTTTTCAAAGAGTAATTATATGTATTAGTATGGTATGATAGGAGATTAAAACAGAATCTTACAAAATCTCTGGAATTTAAAGAAGATAATTTTGAATTATAGTCAAATAATATGACATGACTTAATTCTACATATTGGTTCGGGTAGGGTCGTGACAGATAAAGTTTATATAAAAGTATTACAACTAAATTACGTTACAAAATAGAATATAATTATATGAAATATGATACAAACATCTATAAGGTCTGGCGATCGGTATGTAACACCAGACAGTGGGGGATCTTTGGCTTTAGATAAAAGAAAACAAAAATCCACTCCGATTCAAAGTTCCAATTTTCAAATGTGGATATGAAATGGAAAAGGACTTCCAGAATTGGACAGTTGTGGCATTAAAATCGGGTAAGCATTGAATTGGGGGCGGGGGAGACATCTTTCGCTGCAGAGATTGAATGCTGTGGTCCAGTTTTCCTATTCATGATCAACCACGTGCCCTTTGGTTCATCAAGGACTGATTTCTTTTTTTCAATTTTAAAATTTTGAAGGTTCCGATCACAGATTCAAATAGCAGTTCACTATCACAATAGAAGTCATTATATAACGGTACTAGCACTGTATAAAATTATTATTATAAAAATAATGGTCTACAATAACTACAATCACAATAAAACACATCGACCGAAAACGTAACCACAACATCATTTAAATATTTAGTTCCAATTGACATGGAGGAATGGGTTTTTGTTAGAAGATGGTATGATTAGTTGCGACAAGTAACAAGAGTTGGTTGTAAATCATAATCAACAGATGTTTTAGTCTGTTATTTCAGAATCAGACAATAAGGCGTGTGAGGTAATTTCACTATCAGAGGAAGGAAGAGAAAGGGGTCCATGGAAGAAGCTGCTAGAAGATCTGTTGCTTTCTTGTCATAATTAGGGTTTCAACTGCTACGAAACTGAAAGCATTTGGCTGTTTGTTTGTGGTTTAAGTGAAACCAAGTCTGATGGGAACTTGTGAATTATCAAACACGTTTCTGGCATTTCACATGTCATATTCTTTTGAAAACAAGGAACATGAACCACACCTTAAATTTGAATTATTTTTAGGGTAAACTACTCTAGTCATTACTCAACTATGGGTCACGACTTGTTTTGACCACTCAACTTTAAAAAAATCAAAATTCGACTACTCAACTATTTAAATAGATTTATTTTGACCACCGACCGTTAAAAATCAAAATTTAACAGTTGGTCCTTATTAGTTACATAATATACCAATTTAGTCTCGATTTTAATTTAAATAAATAAAATTAGTAGACCAACCATGTGACGACACGTGTCATCACTTGATTGGATATTTTAATCTATTTAATCTATTAATTTTCCTCTAACCTTTACTTGGCGTGGGGTTTGATCCTATATCTTCATGGGTAAAAACACATGCCTTTACCACCACACCAATCCACTCTTTGTGAAATGGATTGTACCATTTCGTATTTATCTACTATTTCAAGGCTGTGTTTTGCCTCCATGGTACAATACTTTTTGTTTATTGATCTAAAAAAATGGTGGATAATTTTAACCCCATTTAGGTATGTTTTGTCCCTCATTTCTATAAACTTTCAGGTTTTTCCATCAAGTTTGTGCTTGGATGATTGATGTATGTAATTTACCTGTAAAATTTTTCACTTTTGATTACTTCCAAGAAAGTTTAGAATATGAATATTCTATAACCTCTGTAAATAAACCCCATTTAAACCTCTTCTATATTTCACATTTTGCAGAAGCTTTTCATGTTCATCAATAGGTCCGGTAAACTGTGCATGTTGGGATCGTATTATATTTCGTGTTATTGGTATTATGTCAAGAAATAATCAGGTGCAAGAAATAGTAGACAAGAACAAAATAGTACAATTTATTTCACACAGAGTGAGTTAGTTTGGTGGTAAAGGTATGGGTTTTTACCCATCAGGTCATGTGATCAATCCCCATCCTAAGCAAATGTTGAATTTTATTTATTTAAATTAAAGTTAGGACTAAATTGGTATAATATGTAACTAATAAGGACCAAATGTGTAATTATATAAATTTTACTTTAACAGTCGCATCACCTTTCTGTTAAATTTTAGGGTAAACTATACTAATGACCACCAAACTATGGGGTTGGTGTCGATTTGACCACTATATTTTTAATTGCGTTAAATATACCACACAACTATTTAATTGGTTCCAATGTAGCCACCTGCCGTTAAAAAAAATAAAAAAAGTTAACGGAACCGTTAAAATAATTAGTATAATTACACATTTAGTCCCCTTTATTTATATAATCATTCAATTTAGTCATAATTTTAATCTAATAAAATAAATCAATTAATCTAATAATTGGTTGTAAATTTCAAATTAGGAAAGATTTTAATAACCCAAATCTGCATTTCCATTTTCATCTTCTTCACCACTTCTTTATGTAATCAGTTCTGATTCGATTTTTATTCGAAGCAAAGGAAATATATTTTTTTGGGAAGAAAATATAAGATTTTTCTAGGCCCGTAACAAGTTACCCAGTCCAAAACTTTAATGGTTGTGCTCCTCCGGCAACCGGCTACGCCTACGCTCACGTTAACCCCATCACACACCCTTACTATCCAGTACCGCCGCCTCAAGACCCACGCTCAACCTTCCTCCATTGCGTTTTTGCGGCGGTCGCCGTCTTCTTTATCATCTTCGGCACCATCCTCTTCATCATCTGGCTCGTACTCCATCCCCAGCTCCCCGATTTCCCTATACAATCCCTATCCCTTTCCAATTTCAACGCCGCCAACCAGCGCGTCAATGCCACGTGGAACGCACAGATCCAAGTCTCGAACCCCAACAAGAAGCTTTCCATCTCCTATGGAGAAGTCGTTTCGTCGGTTTTCCACAGGACACGCGCAGCTCGGGCGCGGTGGTGGCGAGCTACTCGATGGTGGATTCTTTCGTGGACGGGGAGGTGGTGGATGAGATGAACGAGGAGAGGAGGGGTGGCGAGATAAAGTTCAACTTGAAGGTGTTAGCTGATCTGGCTTTCTGATACGGTGGGTGGAGGGGTTGACGGAGGTTTCTTACGGTTTGGTGTGACGACGTGGTGGTTACAGCTTTGTCGGGGAAGATGACCGGTGACCCCAAAAATTGCAGCGTTTATTGAGATTACCGTTAGTTCAAATTTCTGTTCATTTTTCAACATGCTTTAGTCTTTGCGCAGATGCTTTCCATGGCCTTCATCATTGTTTAAAAAATGAATCAGACACGTGTAACAACCAATTATTATATTAATTTATTTATTTTATTAGATTAAAATTAGGATTAAATTAAATTATTGTATAAATAAAGGGACTAAATGTGTAATTGTACCAATTATTTTAACAGTACCGTTAACTTTTTCGTTTTTTTTAACGGCATGTGGCTACATTGGAACCAATTAAATAGTTATGTGGTATATTTAAGGCAATTGAAAATATAGTGGTCAAATCGACACCAACCCCATAGTTTGGTGGTCATTAGTATAGTTTACCCTAAATTTTAACAGCCGGTGGTCAAAATAGGTCTATTTAAATAGTTGAGTAGTCAAATTTTAATTTTTTTAGTTAGGTGTTCAAAACAGGTCGCGACCTATAATTAGGTGGTCACTGGAATAGTTTACCCTTATTTTTACTATTATGAGTTTCTGACGCTCCCGATGTCACATCGAGTTGTGAATCTTTCGAAATTTGAATTTATATTTGCAACAAAACTGTTAATAGAGCAATTGCTCATCGGAATATAGGGGTTTATTGCCACATTGTGAGTCACCTTTGGAAATAAGTGGGAGCTAGGTGACTATCTCGTAGCAGTAACGAAGTAACGAACACATTACTTTATATTAGAGGGGACGAACTAATAAAATTTTAAGAGGGTTAAAATAGATTTTTAGTAGGAAATGCGTAATTTTTTTTATTTTTTTAAATTATATAAGAATTTCAAACTTTTAGCGGGGGCGACCGCTCCCACCCCTCTAAGTTCATCTTTGTCTCATAGGTAAGGGTCAGTAAAATTCAACTTGAAAAAAAAATGAATTTTCAATTTAAATTAAATAGACTTGAATCGTAATTTTATAAATTCATCTCAACTAAAAAAATCAATTAAAGTTTTAGTTATAAAATGAGACTCGAATAACTCAAATAATCAGAATTTTGTAGTAAGTAATGGATCATTTTTCAAGTTTGAATCGAGTCTTCCGACTCTTCCTGATGTATGCATATCTCATATGAAAACATATATGTATATCGTATATGTTTATAGAAGGTCGTTTAAATTAGAACCAATTAATATCATAACATTATAAATATTTACAATTAAAGTTGAGCAGAAATTCGAACAACTTGACTCGACTCAAATTCATAAGTTCTATCTATATGAAAAAAATAAAGTTTGAGCCATAAAATATGACTCGTCAACTCGACAATTTTTTTTTTTAAAACTTGACTTGATTGAATACTCACTCATAAATGTGGGAGTTGTTTTATGTTAAAGTCTCAATGGCAGGGGTAATTGGGCATAAAGCCTTTCAACTTATGCAGTTTTGGTTCACGTTTCCTGGAAGTAGCAAAGTAAAGGCAAGTAGCCTCATTTGAGTTGTTGATGATGGTAGGGACGATAAGATGGTGGTTTTGAATAGTTCATCTCTTTTGATTTTGACATAGAGCAATGTTTGTGTGGAGAGAAAAGAGAAGAGGGAGCGGAGAAGATGGTAAACAATGGACTGAAGCCTGGAGGTAAAAAAATTTAGGATTGTGGCAAAAATAGTATATTTGAATTCTATTTTACCCATTGTAGAATCCAGAATCGTAAGATGTTCAATATAGGTTTCAAACACTAAACTCGCCATATCACTATGACGAGTTTCAAAAAATAATATTTTTTTTATTCAAACTCGTCGTCCCGCCGTGGCGAGTTTAATTTTTTCCCTTTAATTATGTTTAAATCGTAATCAGGTGATTAACGGAAGGTTAAACCGAACTCATCGTATGGGTATGGCGAGTTTCGGTCGGCCTAACATTCGTCCAACGACATTTCAAAACGCCATGAATGGGGAAGCTACAACTAGCTACTGATTATCCTCTCGGACCAGCTATTGATCATCGCCTTGGTAAGCTATTGCCTCACTAACTATCTAATCAGACGCGAGCCCCTCGGGCGAATTCCTCCTTTTGCTCCTCAGATTACGGGGTATTAGCAGTCGTTTCTAGTTGTTCTTCCCCTCCCAAGGTTAGGTTCTTACGCGTTACGCATTCGTCCGCCACTGGAAACATCACTCCTTGTCCGACTTGCATGTGTTAAGCATGCCGCCAACGTTCATCCTAAGTCAGGAACGAACTCTTTATGAGATTCATAGTTGCATTACTTATAGCTTCCTTGTTCATAGATAAAGCCGGTTCGAAATTGTTTTTCAATCGAAGGCATAACTTGTATCCATGTGCTTCATATTCGCCTGGAATTCGCTCCCAAAAATATAGCCATCCCTTCCCCCTCATGTCAATTTCACGAGACTCTTATCCATTCTTATTCGATCACGACGGGGGAGCAAGGTAAAATAGAAAAACTCACATTGGGTTTAGGGATAATCAGGCTCGAATTGATGACTTCCACCACGTCAAGGTGACACTCTACCGCTGAGTTATATCCCTTCCCTGCCCCATCAAGAAATAAAACTGACTAATAATAAGTCAAAGGATCGAGAAACTCAACAACGCCATTATTCTTGAACAACTTGGAGCCAGGCTTTCCTTTCGCACTATTGCGGATATGAAAATAATGGAAAAAGTTGGATTCAATTGTCAACTGCTCTTATCGGAAATAGGATTGACTACGGATTCGAGCCATATAAACATGATTTCATAAAACCGTATGATTCTCCCGATCTAAATCAAGCAGGTTTCACATGAAGAATATTTGCCTCAGCATGTTCTATTCGATATGAGTAGGAGAAGTGATATTCTTAAAAAAATAGAGAAATTAAAACCAAGTCAAGATGATACGGATCAGCCCCTTCTTCTTGTGCCAAAGATTTTACCCTTTCTGAAGGAACTGGAGTTACATCTCTTTTCCAGTTCCATTCAAGAGTTTTTATGTGTTTCCACGACCCTTTAAGACCCCGAAATTTTGATAAATTCTTTTTCTTTTCTTAGAAACACGTACAAGGTTCGTCACTACAAACAAGATAATAGTAACCCCATGATTAATTACTTCATTTATGAATTTCATAGTAATAGAAATACATGTCCAGCTGAAATAGAATTTGTAACTTGCTATCATCTTGCCTAGATGGCAAGGATTTACCTCCGTGAAAAAGATGATTCATTCGTATCCAGATAAAAACCCAATTCAATTGCATTGCCAGAATCATGTTGTATATTTGAAAAAGGTTGACCTCCTTGCTTCTCTCATGGTACAATCCTCTTCCCGTTGACCCCCTTTTCTCCTCGGTCCACAGAGACAAAATGTAGGACTGACGCCAACAGTTGATCACGGAAGAAAGGACTCACTGAGCCGAAATCACTAACTAATACTAATCTCATACTAATAGAATATAATACTAATCTAATACTAATATAATAGAAAAATACTAATATAATAAAAAGACTAATATAATAGAAAGAAAAGAATTATCTTTTTTGTATACTGTCCACGGTTTCGTTGCTACTGCGGGCTTTACGCAATCGATCGTGTCATATAGATATCCCTTCAACACAACATAGGTCGTCGAAAGGATCTCGAAGACTCACTAAAGCACGGAAGTCAAGATCTTTCAGAAAATGAATTCCTATTCGAAGAATGCATAACCACATAGATAAGCTCACACTAATCTGTCAATTTAGGATCCAATTCGGGATTTTTTTTGAGGGGTATTTGTAAGGAATTGGAATGTAATAATATTGATTCATATAGATACAAAGGAAAAGATTCTTTATTGATTTAAATGTTGGACCTATAGGATAGAGATATAGAAAGAGGAAAAAGCCGAAAATTTTATATTATATTTTTAATCGAAAAATTAATCTGATTTATTTCGTACCATTCGCTCAATGAAAAAATGGGTCAGATTCGAAGTTTATGAAGAGATGGCTGAATCATTTCAGCTTCCAACAAACAATAGTCTATAATATTGAAGTCACCATTTTGCAGTAAATTTGCACTCCACAGTCACATATAGGATATCAATGTCGACCCAAGAGGTGGATGGTTTAAGGAGCCCATCAGGTCCAATAAGCGTAAAACTTACACCTTTTATAATTGATATTTTGAAGAAAAAAATTCAATCATTTGAATTTTATTTTTCTATTCACATATATTATGGAATGCAATGTCAAGTTTTAAGTAAATTAAAAATATCTATCTATTTTATGTAAACAAATTATTGTTAAATATATATAATAAGACATTTCAGATCAATATGATAGATAGAACAAATTGATTAAAAAATTTACATGTATAATAAATACAATAATAATGATAAATTTAACCGGTTGATTGTTAACATATCAGTCTTAGAAATTTTTTAAAAATCTCTTAGTTTTACACTAGTATAAGTGGATAAGTTTATATATAAGTTGTATTTAATTGGTTTCCCTCCTTAAAAATTCAAATTTGATTCAATATTGAAAATGACGTTTTTAGAAGTGATAGTAACTTCAAATATTGACCGTAAAGTGGACACGGAGAATGAAAAAGTTATTGAGCTTTGATAATACTTGATGAAAGAGGAACTAAGAAGTGCGAATGAATTGAAGATTTCATTGCCTAATCAATATGAAATGTGCAATTTGAATTGCTTACAAACATATTAGAAGAAAGTCCAAATGCTTTGTTTTACACTTTCAGATGAAATAGAATATGAGGTAAATCCTTCAAGGAATCAAATCAAACAACATAAACCAAATCATATGATCACTTCTTTATTATACATTTCTTATAAATTGTTAGTATTTAGGTCGGTAACTTGATCTTTGTAAAGATTTATTTCTTTCTTTCTAAATTTTAACAAGATTGATGGAGATATAACTCATTTCCATTCATCAAAAGTTGATTTACAATGTGAGCCATGCAACATATATATATAGGGGTATGCAAGGTTTAATAGATTTGTTTTAAGGTTTGTTATTTCCGGCTCACACAGGTTGTTACAACAACCTTTCCCGCTCTTTTGCTCAGCGTCTCTCGATTTCTCTAATGTTAACATTTCCCTTGCTTCCTCAGATCTTCAAGATGTCGAACAACCAATTGATGACGGTAGGATTCGAAAGCTTGAGTAGTAGCAGGAACATAATTGACTTGTAATTGTTGAGAGAGTTTTTCAAGAATAAAGAAAAGATCCAATTCAACGTGTTTTGTCTTGGCATGCATGACAGGATTGGCCGCCATGGCCACGATGCTGGTATTATCGTTCCAGATGACCGAAATGCTGGGTAAAGAGACATGCATGTCCCTAAGTATTTCTTGAAACCATAGGTTATTAGCTGCAGCATCGACAAGGCTTCGAAATTCAGCTTCAGCTGTTGAATGTAACACTAAACGTTGCTTGCGAGAGCTCCATGACAGAAGGTATTCGCCGAGAAAAGTGCAGTAGCCAGAGATGGAACGTCGATCATCTAGATCACTGCCCCAGTCTGCATCAACAAATGAATGTAGGGCAATACTAAGGTTCTGTTGTGGTGTGAACCAAAGACCGAATTCCAAGGATCCTTTCAGATATCGTATGATGCGTTTAACTGTTATCCAATGTTGATCAGTAGGGTGGTGCATGAATTGTGCCACTTTATTGACAGAGAAAGCTATGTCGGGACGCGTATGGCAGGCATATTGTAAAGAGCCAACAATGTTGCGGTATAATTGAGGATCTTCAAGAGGAATGTCATCATCTTTCAGAAGCTTGGATGTAGCCACCATGGGAGTTTGCACTATGCTTGCATCTCGCATGTCTGTCTTAACAAGTAGCTCAGTGCTGTATTTCTTCTGAGATAGGAATAACCCTCCTTGAATGTGTATCACCTCAATTTCGAGAAAGAAATTTAATTGGCCTAGGTCCTTGAGAGAAAACTGAGTGTCTAAATGCTCAATGACACTAGCGATATGTGAAGAAGATGATCATGTAACCAATATATCATCCACGTATACTATCATATAGGTGATGATATCATCCTTGTGATGAACAAATAACGATGCATCAACATTAGGATCGGAAGCCCAACGTTTCAAGAGAGGATCGAAGCTTGGTGAACCAATTACGAGGTGCTTGTCTGAGGCCATATAGAGCTCATTTGAGCTTGTAGACAAGTTTCGATCCAGTGGATGTCTGTTGAACAAAGCCATCAGGCTGAAGCATGTAGACATCTTCTGTAAGATCCCCTTTTAAGAATGCATTATTTACATCAACATGGTGAATATGCTAGCCATGAGTAGTTGCCAAAGATAAAACAAGGTTGACTGTGAAGGATTTTACAACTGGACTGAAAGTTTCATGAAAATCGGATCCAACAAATTGAGAATACCCTTTGGCTACTAAACGAGCCTTGTAGCGTTCAACATACCTGTCAGCTCTGTGTTTAATTCGAAAAATCTATTTACATCCAATTGCTCTTTTCTCAGGTGGAAGAGGCACTAAGTCCCATGTATCATTTTCGAGCAAGGCATTATATTCATCCAATACAGCTGATTTCTAGTGAGGGTCTTGCATGGCATGATGTACATCATAAGGTGTGTCATGCACCTGAAGATGATACACTTTTGGCTTGAAGATGTCAGACTTGCTTCTTGTTACCATGGAATGACCAACAACAGTTGTGGAGGGATGGTGTGGCAAAGGTAATTCATAAGTGACAGTGGTGGGATGGGTAGGCTCAGGTACAGGTGAAGGTTGAGTATCATTGGTGAGTAGTGGGAAATTGGTTGGGGAGAGGATGTTATGAATAGGTTCTATTGGAGTGGTCACAGGATGAGACTCAGTGGGAAAAGTTGAAGTTGTAGGAAGAGTAATGGAAGTGGAGGAAGAAGGAGAATATGAAGAAGTAGGAGAGAAAATAGTGTGTGAATGAGTAGTGTGTGAAGGATTAGGGTTTGGAGAAGTAGGGTTCGAAGGTGGAATGTCAAGAGCATGTACATGTAATATAAGGGAAAGAGTACTGGTTGAGGAAGAATTGGAGGGAAGTGTTTGATTTTGAAAGGGAAAATAGACTCATTGAAGGAATTGCGGGAAATAAAGGTTATGTTGCTGGTTGGATCAAAATAGACATATCCTTGATGTGTTGGGGAGTATCCAAGAAATGTACAGGGTTTTGTGTGGTAGTCAAACTTATGTCATTGGAATGGACACAAGTGAGGATAGCATAGGCATCCAAAAACCTTGAAGAAGTTGTAGTCGGGCCGTGCTTTATAGAGCAATTGAAATGGTGACACATTGCCAAGAGATTTTGAAGGCATTCTATTGATAAAGTAAACTGCACTTAGAACTGCATGAGACCAAAAATGTAGTAGAACTGAAGCATGAGCCAGGAGAGTAAGAGTTGTTTCGATGACATGCCTGTGTTTCCTTTCAACCCATCTGTTATGCGGAGAAGAATGTGGGCATGTAACACGTAGCTGCATACCAATTGTGATAAATAGTGTTCAAGAAACTTGAACTCTCCACCACCATCCACTTGAACTGCCAGAAGATTGGTGGAGAATTGGTTCTGTATTAGAGTGTAGAACATTTGAAAAACAGTGCACACAACAGATTTTTTCTTAAGAAGGTAAACCCAGGTAACTCTCGAATACATATCAACACATGCCATATAATAAGCAAAACCATCAGATTGCACTGGTGCAGGACACCAAATGTCTATTTCAACTAATTGAAAATGAGTTGAATACAAAGTAGTGGATGTGTGATATGGAAGAGTATGATGCTTCCCTAATTGACAAGTTTGACAAAGATTAGTTTTATCTACAACCATCTTTTTATTCAGAGCAAGACTAATCACATCAGTAGTAGGGTGTCCCATTCGATTGTGCCATAGCCAGTAATTGGAGCTGGTGGCGGTGAGAGCAACACTGGGTGATGGATGTTGTTGTGAAGTAGCAAACTCGTACAGACCATTCTTTTGAGAACCTCGAAGTAAAACTTGCCCTGTAAGCTCATCCTTGATGACACAATAAGTAGGATGAAATTCAAAGAACACAACATTGTCAGTAGAGAATCTAGAGACATATGGAAGATTTCGAGTAATGGCAGGAACATGGAGTAGTTGATCAATAATCACATGCCTAGTAGGAGTGTGAAGTATAGATTGACCATCATGAGATATAGAAAGAGATGATATTTCACCAATATGGACATTACCCTAACCTGAATATGGTTGCACCTTGCTGAATTGAGAGGGATCATTAGTCACATGGTGAGTGGCACCAGAGTCTGGGAACCAGCTGGAGAGATCACCAACAAGAGTATTAACCTGAGGTGGATCTGATGGAGTAGAGGAAGATGGCTCTGTAAAACCTATGTTTGATTTTGATATAATTAGATCTTTAAGGATCAATTTGAAAAACTTAAAATTGTTTTTGTAAGTCCCTTAATATGTTGTAAATCACCAACTCTTTAAAACTGATTTGAAAAACTCAAACTCAAAATATTTTCTAAGTGTTCCAAGGCCAAACTATTGAAAAACGTTCAGGTGTATCGATACACTCCCAAGCGTATCGATACCTTTTTACCCAAGTTGGCTACTGTCGGAACACGTATCGATACGGCAAACCCTCGTATCGATACTCCCCTGTGTTAAAGTCTAAAGAGTTTGAATGGCGTACCGATACGGCAAACCCTCGTATCGATACGGCCCTAATATATTTTTAAATATAAGTCGGTTTAAATAATTTGACCATTGGTGTCAGTTGGTTGGTAACCAAATTTTAAATGGTCGTTGACCCGTATCGATACGCCTAACCCTCGTACCGATACGGAAATCGACAGTGAGTTTAGTTGAGAAAAAGGTATCGATACGGCCTTTACCGTTTTGATACCCCGTACCGATATGCTTACGCGCGTATCGATACCCCTTATTTATTGCACACAACGGCTCTTTCTTTTCTGAGACATGTATCGATACACCTCTCTGCGTACCGATACGCATAGCTGCAGAAGTGCATATATGGTGGTAAGAGAGGGTTCCAACGGCTCCATTTATGTTCCCAACCACCCAAACGGCTAGAATTAATAGAGGAGGTATAAAATGAAGCTCTTTGAAGCTCAACAACAACGATTCAACATTCAAGCATCATAAAAGCAACAATCCAAACCCTTGAGCTATTCAAAGTCATATTCTTGTACCCAACTCTATTGTCTTTAAATTGTCAAATTGTATTGTGAGTTTGGGGTTGTTGAAATTGTAATTGGGTAGACAATTATCCTTTGAGAGGAAACATTTGAGTTTACCAAATTTCTTCTTTGTATTTGAGTGGATTAAGCTTTGGGTAGAAAGTTTAATCAAAATTGTAAGGTTTCCTCCTCATCCAAGAAAAGGGGACGAATTCAATTAGTGAATTGTTTGAAAATCCTTAGTGGGAGCTAAGGTAGTGGATGTAGAGTTCATTTGGAGAACTTGAACCACTATAACCCCTTGTGTCATTTTTATTTTCAATCTTTCTCTTCACCAAAATTTTAATTGCCAATTCACCCCCTCTTGGCCATTTGCAAGTGTTCGATCAACTCAACAGGCTCAGTAGGCACGTAAGGAGTATAACAAGCATCAACAGTATCATGAGAGCAGCCACAGTTGTGAGGTTCAATGTTTGTAGAGGAAGGAGTTTAAAATCTTGATTAAAACGATGCTAGTATCGATCCGCAAGGTGACCAAGCTTACCACAGATTTGACATTGGATCCTTGGTCGCCCCTTGAAACGACCACCGGAAGAGAAGTTGTTGGAGGATCTGCCACCACAAGATCGAGGGGAGAAGTAACCCGATCTGGACTCATATTCAGATCCGGATGTGGCACATGTGGTAGTGTGATTGCCAATAGGTAGACGCAGAGGGTCAACAAGCCTAGCTTCAGCGTCAGTCAAAAGAGAGACAACCCCATCGAATGAATAGGGTTCCTTGTTGGCTGTGATCACTGCAATAACAGACGCAAATTCTGATGGAAGGTCATTAAGGATGGTGGCTACTTGTTCAATCTCATAGATAGAACTTCCACAGATGGCTAATAGGTCATAGATTTCTTTGGTCTGGGCAGAGAACTCACTAATTGAGAGTGAACCCTTCTTAAGAGTTCGAAGACGACAATGCAAATGCATAACACGAGTTGTGGACAGTTTGGAGTAGCGAAGAACAAGAGTATTCCAGATGGAGGCTATGGTTTCGGATCCAACAAGATGATGTAATATGGATGTGCTTACAGTGGAAAGGAGCCAAGATGCGAGAGAGCTATCCTATTTGAAGAAATGTTGATAGACTGGATTAGGGGATTTCGTATCGTCAGCTACCACTAGAAACTTCGCCGGAGGAGTATAAACAACATCAAGATAATGCTCCAAGCCTTGACCACGAACCATCAGCAGGACTTGTTGTCACCATAATAGAAAATTAGTGTCATCGAGGCGTACACTAATCTGTTTGTTGAAGAAGCCATGGGAAGTGGAAGATTCATCACCAAGGGATGCAGTGGAATCGGAGGCAGATGCATCGATCGACATGGCAACAGAAAAAGAAATTAAGAAACCAGGATCGAAGAAGCGATATATACCATGTAAAGATTTCTTTCTTTCTTTCTTTCTAAATTTTAACAAGATTGATGGAGATATAACTCGTTTCCATTCATCAAAAGTTGATTTACAATGTGAGCCATGCAATGTATATATAGGGGTATGCAAGGTTTAACAGATTTGTTTTAGGGTTTGTTATTTCCAGCTCACACAGGTTGTTACAACAACCTTTCCCGCTCTTTTGCTCAGCGTCTCTCGATTTCTCTATTGTTAACAACCTTCAAGCCTCTAATTCCCAATTTCAGGACTCGGAATGGACTGCTCAGGCTAAGCATTGTGCATTCCATTCCCCGCCATTGCAAGACCATTTTTAGCAGCTGAACTGAAAACCTTCGGATTAGCACTCGCAACGATGCTCCGGTCCAACACATGACTATTCATCTTGTCTTCACTTAAGAGCTTTCTAGCACCAAAAGTTGGTTCATTGCATACTAATATAACTGCAATAACAAGGATTTTGATTTTGTTGAAATGAGCCATTAAGAGTTCTGAGAGAAGTATGCTTGTTAAGCAAGTTTTGGGATGATCAAATTGACTTATAATCTGATCTATATATAGGCCAATGATCAAGTAGAGACGTCGGGTCAAGTTAAATCGATTTAGATTATTTGCACAATTTGAAACTAGTTATAGTAGAATTTCTATAAACTAATACTTGATAAATTAATAATCTCTAAAATAATAATTTTTTCGGTCATGACCTAGGCTCAAGGTCTAAATTAATAATTTCGATAAATTAATAAGATAATAATTTTCCAAAAGACCCTTATATAAATTTATGGTCCCTTCGATATTATAAATTAATAATTCTATAAAATTACAAATATAGCTAGGATAATTAAAATATGATTATATTGTTGTTTGCTTCTTCTTAAAATCTAAATCTAGATTTATTTCATCTTTAATTTTCCTTACTGCATCTAAAAATTCTGGTGTTGTGTTTTTATACCGCAACAAAAAATTGTGAAGAGTTGTTGCCACTATAAGTGCTTCCTTCCACGTAATTGCTTCCTTATCATATATGAACTTGCATTAAGTTTTAACTAGTACTACGTACTACAATTAACTTTATTTTTAAGGGTATGTATTATATTTAATTAGTCACATTATACATGAATATCATTCGGTTAGTCAAAACAATATAGATTGTTTTATTTTTGAAGAATAATGTAGGTTTATTGAATCGAAAAAACCCTTTAAATTAATTTATTAATAATTTAATATCTTTTTAAATTAATAAAATTATATGTTCTTAATATCATTAATTTATAAAGGTTTTACTATATATTGATTTAGATTATCGGAGACATTAGGTTAGGTATATTTGAACTGAAAAAGCAACCAATACTATTTTCTTTCACTTTTTCCGTTAGGTATATTTGAACTGAAAAAGCAACCAATACTATTTTCTTTCACTTTTTCCATTGACCCGGGATCCTAGTTAGGCTTCCTTCAAAAGCAGAACTAGGTATAAAATGGAGAATAATAGGATCATCAATTCATCATAATGGAGACAAAGGGTCAGTTTCTGATATGCATCTCAAATAGTCTATCTTTTGAAGGCTTGATTCAATGCATCATATTGGTACACATGGCAGGCGTATATTATTGAAAGCACTGCCGGTTGCGTGTGTATGCAATTTTGGGTGAAAAACCCTTTTTAAAATATTATTGGGAAAAATGGCTCCCAAAAACTATTATTTGGCAAAATGACCCCCAAACTTGCTAGGTCGACAGACCTCGCGTTGTGTAGGACGCGAGGTACGACATCGCGTTCTGCACAACGCGATTTTAGTCGACGTGGCATTGCTGTCCGTGTTAACGGTTTTACAGTACCTCGCGTTCTGCAGAACGCGAGGTCCCCGAGAAATTGAAACGGCGGCTGAAATATATCGCACAGACCTCGCGTTCTGTAGGACGCGAGGTCTGTGCAAATCTGGCCTGAACAACAAGGGAAAACAAGTGTGGGTAGGCCTGTTCGAGCCCAATTTCGAGCGTGTAAATTGTATATTTTTAGCGATCATCGAGTTTGGGGTTGTAGTACTAAAAATTGTCTATCGTATGATACCAACATGGTTAATTTCCGTCAATTATACAATGATTTAAAATGGCTTCGAAAACCCTATGCCATCATATTTTTTTTTTTGATTGAAGTTGCATTTCAACTAATGTCGATTTTCGGTTTAGGAATCCCATTAAATTTATTAAAAACAAAAATTAAATAAACATTATAAAGTTTAATTATAATATGTAAACAAAATTATAATACGTAAGCAAAATTATAATACGACATTATAAAATTCAAAAGTGTTTTACATAAATATTAAAAACATAAGTAGAAAACAGTAAAAAAAAGACTAAAAATGCCTATGTCCACCCGTTCCGCAGTCGGGTGGATGACGCTCATGATCCGGATACCTCCTGTTTCCATCGTGTGGTGGTCCCTGGTCCCTATCATCATGACCATCGTGCGCGATATGCGGATCTGAGCTAGGCCCAGGCGGGGAGTAAAACAAGCTACCCATTGGCGTACTCTCCACAATCGGAAACCCATATTGAGGGCGCAGCTGTGGATAATCGATAAGCATAAGGTCAGTCGTGGGCGTATGGGGACGATAGGCATCAGTGGAGCCGTACTGGGGTAGAGGCATCGTCTGCTGGAAAGTCGATGGACCGTTATGCAATGGTGGGGCAGAAGATGATGCCCCTGGAGTGTCATATCGTGGTCTCGGACCGCGCTGCGTCGACTGCCTCTGGCTCTGGGTCTGGCTCTGGGTCTGGCTCGCTCGCCGGCTTCCGCGTGGGCGGTTTTGGGGTTGCTGGGGAAGCCCTGCTTCGCACTCGGCCTGAGTAAGGATATGTGGCATCCCATTGTTCCTATACCACTGGTCATAATTGAAAGCGACCGAATGACCCCCTACCATAATTTGTTGGAGAAACTCTGGGCGTCTGTGAAATCGTTGAGCCCAAAGCGCTATCCAGCTAGCGTGGTGCTCGGCCCAGTCAACCTCCGTCTTCCCCTGACGCGTAAGATTGTGGAAGGAGTCCATATTTTGCGGAGGGGGTGGAACATTTTGGACGTACCCGAACTGCCGGAGTACCCTATCCGTAGAATGCCACACGCAAATTTCGTAGTTCAGCAGCGACACGACGGAAATCCAGAGGTCTCGCTCTTGCACAATATCTGGTGGAGTAATCTGGCGAATCTCCTCTGAATCGTAGGGCGTCCACACGAACTAAAAAGAATGAAAAAGTTTGTAACGGTTATATGAAATATTATTGGAAAAATAGTATGGAAAAAATCAAAATAATCGTTGAATTACCTCGTCCTCCGTCAAGGCATCGAATCTATATCTGTATTCTTTCTGGGACTCCGGCAGGCCGGTGTGGGATACTGCGGTGGTCCACCTTTAAATAATGAAAAACATCGTTAAATAAAATAATTTAATAAAAAAATATAGTAGATTATGTAGTACCTCCGTAGAAGCGGAAATAACATAGCGGTGGGCTGCCTAAGCTGTGGTGTCAAAGTAGGCATCCGAAACCAAACCCAAGCCTGTAGGAATAAACAGCATCCTCCCATCGATGCTCTGGAGGCGTCAACGTTTCTGCAGAGGTCTCTGATAAGAAATGCCAAGACAACTGACCCCCAAGATTTTCGTCCAGACTCATATAAATTTGTCAGATGACGAAGCCACATAACGTGCACTTTTGTGCGAGTTTTGTCGGGCATTAATATCCCGCCAATAATGCACAAGATGTGGGCTCGCGCACACCGCTGTGAAAATATAAATATAATAAAGGCATCCTAATTAAAAAAATTGTAAGTTCATCCTAATTAAAAAAATTGTAAATAAATATTTGTAATTTATCCTAAATATTTAATGTAGGCAACCTAAATATTTAATAAAGTCATCATATATATTTAATAAAAGCATCCTAATTATGAAGTACTGATTTGTAATTGCATCCTAAATTTATTAAAAGGATCCTAAATATTTACTGAATTCATCCTAAAAAATTCATAAACCAGCCTAATCTGCAAATAAATAATTTTAATTTAATCATAAATATAATAAAAGCATACTAAATATATAATAATGACATCCTAATTTTTAAATAAAAAATACCTGAAGTGCAACTACATCCGCATCGGGGGGAGGGGTTCCAAACTGGTCCTCCAAGTACGATAGAGAAATTTTCCCTCCGTCCCACACGTCCTCAGGGGGCAGCACGCCCATCTCTTCAGCAAATAGGGTTGGCCAATGTGCCATCGCTATACCAGTAATAACGCCGCCGTTTGTAGGCAACCCCAGAATGTAGGCAACATCCTCCAACGTGATTGTTGCCTCGCCAAATGGAAGATGAAACGTGTGCGTCTCGGGTCTCCACCGTTCTATCAGCGCGCTGATCAACGACGGTCTAACCTTCACCCCCCTATATAGCGAGCTATGTGCCTAAAACCAGCCCGCTCAATCCAACGCATAACAGCATCAACGGGTGCGACGGTGATACGGTTAAGGTAACATTGTAAGTTACGTTCGTATCCCTGCAAAAAAATAAAATAAAATAGTTAGTAAAAATAAAAGAATATAATTTAATTAAAAAATTTAGAAAATAAAGGGGAAAAAATAATACATCTTCATTGTTTCGCCAAAATTCACTGCAGTGACTCGCTTGGTTGCGTAGCAAGGGCTCCATGTGATCGAACGATATATAAAAGTTGCTGACAAATTTTTGTAAAATTGCTATAGAACTCGCGTTCTGTGGAAGTTTTTAGAAAAAAAACCTCCAATTTATAGAAGACCTCGCGTCTTTTGGGATGCGAGGTTAATGAACCTCGCGTTCTGTAGAACGCGATATTCATGTACCTCGCGTCCTATAGAACGCGAGGTTCATTGAAAATGAGCGTCAATGAACAGACGCGTGAACTGAACGGTCAGAAGTGACCTCGCGTCCGTTCTAAAGAAATCGCGTTCTACAGGACGCGAGGTCGTGTGGTTTTTTAAATGAAGAGTTTCAAGGCGGGAAACTCATTTAATATTACAATTTTTATTTATAATAATAACAATAAAAATAAAAATAATAATAGAAATAATAAAAATAATAATTATAATTAAAATAATAATAATATTAATAATAATAACAACAATAATAATAAATGATACTAACAATAAAAATTATTAGTATGATAGTAATAATAATAACAATAATAATCATACTAATAATAATAATAATAACAATAATGAATCATACTAAATACGCGTTATGTTTTCAATAGTAACTAAAAATAACGACATAGCGCAATATTTTGGAAGTTAAATTAAAACAAAACTTCCAAAATACGCGCTATGTTGCCATTAGTAGCTGCAAGCAAAAACTGCTTACGTGAATACAGAAAAAATTTTTTATGGGTGCTCCTTGCCTCTCCAAGAGTTTGCTATTTATAGAGGGAGGTGAATATGATGACGTGGCAACCTCGCGTTCTGTAGGACGCGAGGTCACTCTTACCTCGCGTTGTACAGAACATGAGGTCAATGAGATGTTTGTTTATATATATATATATGCACGGAGATGAATTTTTGTAACCAGTTAAGTTTAGTTTAGGTCAGTTGAATATGAGTTCGTGTAATGCTGCGTTTTTTTCGTTGCAATTTTTATGTCTGAAATATTGTTCCTTTATGATAGTTGGAGTTCACTTAAAGATTTGTGTTCCGCGGGGGTACATACCTTAATATTTACCGACAGATCATAATATTTTGGAGGTTGTGTGCTGCAGTAGTGGCTTCAATGGTAGCTTCTGTAGCCGCCGTCGAGAGGATCCCCGGCTACAGTTCGAAACGAAAGGACTTTTAGGAAGCGGGGGCGGATTCAGATCGACATTCTGTCGTGGCAGCCAACATTTTCAGATGCGGCGGGTGCCGATTACATTTGTTAATGTGGATCAAAGCTGCTACCATTTCAGAAGAAATCTGATTATCGCACTCTGCTTCTTTCAGTCGGGACCTCCGATCAAATTTTCCCGCCGGAGCGGCTGAATATATTGTTTCGAATTTTATAGATAATTTATGTAGTTGTCTCAATTTACTTATTAAATCATAAATGTTGAAAGTTTTGTTAAATGAAATGCGACTTAAATTTACTTATGTGGTGTTTTTCCTTTCCTATAAATACCCACGAATTCCACCATCATTTACTCATTCCAAATTCTCTCTAAACACTCAATCCTTGCTCACCTTATGGCAAAATTTAAGGCAACATTTTATTTTCTCGATACTTATTTTGAGTCAACAATCACCGACAAAATGTCACTGAAAGATTTAATACAGTTGACAACAATCGAGGTTAGTAAACACACCGACAAACAAATTTCTTCCATGGAATGTCGAATCCCAGCACCGTCAGCTAATGAAACACACTACGTTATGAAGCTTACGAACGAAACAGACGTTCGTAACATGTATGACCGGCTCAATTCCGTCGGAGCTAGAGACGTCGATTTCAATGTTAAGTTTGTCAACGCCGGCGAAGGTAGTACGTCTGCACCCGTAGAACCTGCTCCAAACACTAAACACGCATCGTCTTCACCGAATGTT
Source organism: Hibiscus tridactylites (assembly GCA_958450335.1). Classification (NCBI taxonomy): domain Eukaryota; kingdom Viridiplantae; phylum Streptophyta; class Magnoliopsida; order Malvales; family Malvaceae; genus Hibiscus; species Hibiscus tridactylites. Next base: position 96,892,894 of record OY288265.1, read on the forward strand.
GATGCGGCTGTGGAGGAGCTGCAACTTTTTATGTACAGGCGTAGACAAAGAAAACAACAGCTGATCGAAGAACTAAACCTAAGTTCAGACGTGTCCACTGACTACGATGATTCAGATTAACCATTAACTTATGAAATTATCTTCCAATTATGTTATATGACGTCTTATTTCATCCTTTATTAATGTTCAACGGACTTCAAGTTATGTAAAACTACTACTACTCAATTACATTATGCACACCAGTAGTAGCAGTATTCAATTACCAGACTACAATTGTCTCAAATTCTCGAACATGTTCTCAATTACACAAACAAACAAATAGTAAATAGTACGCTTATTATAACTTCTGACGGAATATCTAAAACAAAGCAATTAAAGTGACCTCGCGTTCTATATAACGCGATGTTAATGGACCTCGCGTTGTATAGAACACGAGGTACTAATATCGCGTTCTACAGAACGCGAGGTACTGGTTAACCCTGCCTCCCATCAACTCTATCCCTTACTTGTCGAAAGTTAGGGGACAGCCTCCCAGGCACACACCATTCCTGACTTGTTCATCATTTACCTGCTTATCGGTTTTAGGTAATGGACAAGCAAAGTTACCTCTCGGAACCATTATTTGCCTTACACAACCAGATTCTCCGGGATTGCAAGGGCCAATAATTTTGCCTATATATAAAAAAGAACCATAAAACGAAAATATAAGTTTCAATTGGCAATCAATTCCTAGAATTTTCTAAGTATCAAAATTTCAAAAGTCTTTCATAAAATATTCAAATGGTCGGACGAGGCGTTACTACGCAAGTTTACTACGATGGGCAGATATTCGAGGGTACCGAACTCGGCGTCCTTTTTCACTGCGAAGATCCGATAACGATAAAGCTTCCGAGGAGATTATCGTTCAAGAAGTTGGTCAAGGAACTGGAGGCAAAAGTCCCTGATTTCGATAATCATCGTTTGTCCGACGTGAAGTATCAGATGCCAATATCTATAGACCCTTTACAGTACTCTGTATGCCAAATTGCGGAAAATGCTGATCTGCAAATGATGATGGAAACCCACTTCGAGTATTCAATTGGAACGCCCCTCGAGCTGTATGCATCGTTCTCCGAGTCTAATCCAGTTGTCGAAATACCAAGTTGGGGCCGGGCGAATTTCGACTTCGATCCGAATGCCAACGTTGATAGCCCGACCGCAGGTCTACGACGTGATTTTAGCCTACTCTGCCGAGACAACGAAGTTGGTGCATCGTCATCTGCTCCTCTAAGGCAGTCCTGCGTAGCTAGTATCGGGTTCGACCTGAACCAACCCCCAAACGATGAATTCAATGCACCAACAAATGCATCGTACAGTCCATACAATCCATACAATCCTTATAGTTTTGGGGGGGAGGGAACGCCGGCTCCTTACGTTACGCACGACCATGAAGCATCATATGGCCGGCACTCAATGTATGTCCCTGGCACCGACTACGGTCAACCATCTATGGGGAGACATTCTTCTTTTGGGGGTGAGGGAGCATCGTCTTCTTACGCTATGCACGACCATGATTCCTCATATGAACGACACTCAATGTATGTCCCTAGCACGGAGTACGTTCAACCATCTATGGGAATACATTCTTCTTATGGTGATCGTGATTTTGGTCTTGGAAATGAGGTTCGTGAGCGATCTCGTGAGAGGTCTCCCGCTCATCGACCCCAATCCTCGCCTCGAAGGGTAGTGATCGACGAAGCTCTACTATTCCAACTCCCGGAGGATGCTTCTGACGAAGAACCGATTAGAGAACCCGGGCCAGACGGAGACGAGCTGGGGCCATTCTATCCTGAACCAGAAGACTTGATAGAGTTACCAGAAGACCCAGAAGACACTACCGTTCCACCACCAGATTTGGACGAAGAACCGACTGCCACCAACTTTCCTGTAGACGCAAGACCAATTTCTATGTTCCAGCCACTATCCCACTTCACAATGGTTGATATGGATGCAATGGACGTCCCTGATTTTCCCCATGACGACATAATAGATGACCGAGTCAACCGTTCTGATGGTGAACTAAGAATTGGTATGGCGTTCTCGAACAAGGAAATTGCGGTGGCGGTAGTTAAGCAGTACAACTTTCGTCATAATGTTGAGACGACGGTGAAGAAAACCCAAGCCAAATACTACAAGGCTCACTGCGTCCAAAAGGATCAAGGCTGTCAATGGAAAATCTGTATATCAGAGTTGAAGAGGGCAGGCAACCGTTGGAAAATAACAAAACTTGAGGGGCCCCATACATGCACCGTTGCTAGCCTCAACCAGGATCACAAGAACCTGGATGCAAAGTACCTCGCGAACATCTTTTCCACACTGGTGAAAACAAATCCCACTATGTCGGTCCCCACATGTCAGGCTGCAGCTCTAGTTGTCACCGGCTTCCGTCCAGGTTATTCGAAAGCATGGTATGCAAGGAAAACGGCCAAAGAGGAATTGTATGGCCGATGGGAGGAATCTTATAAAGAGTTGCGCCCGTGGCTTAATCTCCTGCAGAAACACATCCCCATAATGGTTTTCAAACTTGATACGGTTCTGGCATACGAAAATGATCGTGTCGTCCGAGGTGTTTCTTAATTCCATCGGTTATTTTGGACTTTCCCCTAGTGCATCAACGCATTCAAGCACTGCAAACCGATGGTCCAAATCGACGACACATGGTTGTACGAAAGATATACACAGATCCTACTTCTAGCTATAGCACAAGACGGCAATCGCAAATGCGTTCATGTTGCATTCGCAATCGTCCCGAAGGAGGATTTGGAGTCTTGGACGTTCTTCCTTAAGAACCTACGAAAATATGTCCTTGATCATGTAGTACGAAGAAGAAGGGATGAAGGGGTGTGTGTTATTTCTGACAGAGGCACATCGCTGCTGTGGGCGATACAAAATTTGGGTGATTATTGGAAGCCTCCATACATTCACCACCGTTTTTGCTTGCGGCACATAGCCGCAAACTACCTGCTGAAATACAAGAATCGTGATGAACGTCAAATGGTGCTCGATATGGGTACGTTATTTATGTCATTTTCATTTACTATATTACTTGTTACTCGCTTCAATTTATGACCTTTTTTCATGTGTTTTCCGCCCATAACTATTCAACTGTCATCCCGTAGGCAACTCGCACTACAAACAAGAGGTGGCTGAACTGCTCGAGAAACTGAGAGCGAGAAACAAAAATGGCGCAGAATACCTTGAAAAAATCCCAAAGGAAAAATGGCTTCGATCGTATGACGAGGGTAAACGTTATGGTCACATGACAACGAACTTGGCTGAGGCAGTGAACTCATCACTGAAGGGAGTTCGGCAGTTGCCTATCACTTCCATTGTCAAAGCGACCTATTATCGTTTAGCTACCCTTTTTGCAACCTTGGGCAGGCAAGCAACTGAGTACATGGCAGGTGGACACAAAGTCCATCCAGATTTCCGCACAAGACTGTATATTCAATTGGGCCAATCAAGACAGATGCAAGCAACTCTCTTCTCACGAGAAGGACACTTGTTTCGTGTTGCGAAATTTTCCAGGCGGTTGGAAGGCATTCAGCACAACGCTTACGTGGTAGATCTGAGGGAAAGAACCTGCGAGTGCGGAATTTTCCAAACTTTCAAATACCCGTGCGCACACGCCATTGTTGCTTGCACTAACCAACGAATAGAATACATGCATATGGTTGATGCAGTATACTTACTCAAAACGGTGCTTAAGGTTTACGAAAAAGAGTTTCCTCCAATCGGAAATGAGGTTGATCCGAATGCTGTGGACACTGAACCGATCATACACCCTGATCCAGCACTACTACGAGCCAAAGGACGTCCACCTTCTACAAGAATATATTGTGCTGAGGATTTGGTCGAACATCGAGAGAAAACCGGACAAAAGAAGCATTGTTCTATATGTCGAAATCCTAGGCACACAGCTTCTATGTGTCCTAATCGCTCAGCCCCTCGTATTAATTAATTATTTTTAATTTGTATATGTGAGTTCGCACATGACAATCTAATCAATAAAGTCAGTCCACTTCGATTTATACAATTCGTCATCTTATATTTTCAATCATTCAAAAAAATATGTTATGATAGTGTTTTCGAATCAACTTTAAATCAGCGTACAATGGACGAAAATTGAGCGTGTCAGTGTCATACAATAGAGAATTTCCAGTACTATAACCCCAAACTTGATGTTACCTAAAAATTTAAATTTTCTACGTATGAAATTCTGCTCGAACATGCCTATCGACATTTGTTGAAATGCAACTTCATTCAAAAAAGGATGATAGCATAGGGTTTTCGAAGCCATTTTAAACCATTGTAGAATGGACGGAAATTAACCATGTTTGTATCATACGATACACAATTTCCAGTACTACGACCCCAAACTCGATGATCGCTAAAAATATACGATTTACACGCTCGAAATTGGGCTCGAACAGGCCTACCCACGCTTGTTTTCGCATGTAGTTCATACAGACCTCGCGTCCTACAGGACGCGAGGTCCGTGCGATATATTCCAGCCGCCGTTTCAATTTCTCGGGGACCTCGCGTTCTACAGAACCTATATAAAAGTGTAAAAATAAAATTGTCATAAATTGACCACTATAATATCAATTTTTCAATATTGTTTCCATATCTGTTTTATTATTTATGACTCTAAATGTTCTTTTCTTAGGAGAAAAATATGTGCACACTGTAATGTTTTTTTAATAGTATAAAAGTGATTAAAAGATAGTTGATAAGTAGTTAGTTTGGTCAATATTTTCATGCTAATTATGCTTAATTGGTTGTTTTGTGATGAAGAACTGTGGCTCATTACGTGATTTACTGTGCAGGACCTCGTTGCTGCGAAATATTACAAAAAAGGCCGAAATATGCAATTTTTCTGGATTCATGGCTAGATTAGTAAGCATGAACTGGGGCATGAAAATGCTGACTGGGCACGACATGTCAACGGATGACATCAGCAGCACTGGAGGATGACGTCAGCAACAGTGATGGCCGGATGATGACGTGGCAGCAGAAGTGTAAACTTATCAGGATATTTCGATAGCTTATCGGATTCAGGATGATAGCTTATCGACCAGGATTTGGATAAAGACTTGGGATTTATCTCTTTTATTTAATTTAAATATTTTTTTAGGAATCATCTCTTGGAATTTATCTTTTGTAATTTGAATTGGCTTAATACAAATTTTTTCTCCTAAAGTATACCCGATTTCCCAACTTGCCCCCTAAACTTTATTTTGCCCACTTTTTCCCCTTAAACAATTCACCGTTGCCCATTTTGTCCCATTCCGTTATCCTTTTCCGTTAAAAAAAATTTCGGCCAATAACATCCTGCCACGTCATCAACGAGTTGACTAAGTCAATCCGTCTGGTTTTATTTAAAGGGTAAATTACATGTCAAGTCTGTCAGGTTTATTTTTTGTTCAATTTAGTCACTAAAAAGTCTATTTTACCTTAAATTGACCCCTATTTGTTTCTAATTTTTATAATTTAGTCCATTTTTTGTTATTATTAATAATATTATTTTATTAAAATGTTAGTATTTAATAAAAATAAATAAAAACAAATATTTTAATACTAAATTAGTAATTTTTTTAGATTCGAATTTCAATTAAATTCTAATTATTAATTCTAATTCCACTATATTTGAATTATAGTTTTTGAGTAAAATATAAATTATATTCGAATCATGTTCGTATTTTTTTTGCTCAAAAGTATGATTTTTATTAATCGAAAAATCATACAATATATCCGCACCGAGCCTCATTAAAAACCTCCCTAAGCCTAGGTGGAGGAAAAGAGTACCCGGTACAGATATTCGATACAACGCAATAAACGGAACGAACCCCAATGACAAGTCGTCGTTTAACCGGTCAAAATAAATAAATTAATTAACCTCTTTCAACAATAAATAAAATAAAGAAATTAAGTAGTATAAGGAAAGAGGGTCGATCCACAGGGAGATTAGTCGAAATTCTTGACTTAAATTTTGTCGGATTTGAATTCCCAGGAATATCTGCAAAACAAGGAAATAAAAGGGGGGTGATCTGATATTGAGTGAAGTAATAAGATAAAATGCAAGAATTAAAAAATAATAGTAGGAAAAACCAAATATGAAAATTAGCCTCGAGCTAGCCTTGTCAATTCCTTCGATCATTGAAATAGATTTTTACTCCGGGGATCATGTCGGTTACAGTCTGCGAGGCCCAACCCGTCGCAACTTGCTTCTCTCTCGAGTAACCAATCCTCCCAAGACTATCTTCGAAGGTTGATTCTTAAACAAATTAACCACGCCTATCGCCGTTAAAATATTTAGTTTTGAAAGCAGGAAAAGCCCGACTCAGAAATTGTCTTAAAAAAAGAATCGCTTCTGATTTTATCTTTCCTTAGCGGACCGCCGCTAAGAGTGTTCACAGGAAGTCAAAATTGCCACAGGCCGATCCTTCCTCCCAACTATGTCTTTAAACGATTCCAGACCAACGAGCTCTTTTTGATTTGAAAAACGATTAAAAACTTTAGTAAGGCCGATTGCCAAACTATCTAAACAGAAAGATAAAAATGTATTCCCGAAGAAAGTTAGGCAATGTTCAATTCTCACGATTAGAATTGATTTGGCTAACTCTTGGCTCAAGAAATTTAGCTAAGCATGATATTAATTATCATGCTTAACTTGGTTTTGGAAAAATAATTAAATAACATAAAATAAATGAAACAAGAAAATAAAGAAAAAGAACTTGAATTAAAACTAAAAAGTGTTTACAAAGATAAAAGAAAACTCAAAACTAGAAGATCACTAAAATGATTGATGATCTAAGCCTTTACCAAGGGTGGTATTTATAGGCTTAGATTTACAAAGATAAAGTGATGAGATAATTTAAAAAAATAAACAAAAGATAAATAATTCAAATGTTTTGAAATTTAAATGCAGGAAATCTAATCGGATAAGCTGATAAGCTCTCTCAGAACATTCCAGAAGCTTCTAGAAGTTGCCACGTCACTGCCATGTCAGACGCGTCGTGCCCGGTGTCGTGCCCATGATGCCAGTCATGACAGAATTATAATAAAAACTGCAGAAATGCCCATTTTCACTACTATTTCCAGAATTGGATCTCTGCACAAAATATAACGAAAACAACATGTATTAAGCAGCAAGAAGTCCAAATAACTAGAAAAATAGCAAATGAAATATGTCATATTTGAGAACTCATCACCCAAGTGCCCCACTGCGCCCAAAACAGCCTGCACCCCCCCCTCGGAACCACTCCTCCCGTTTTGTGCCACCAACACCCCGTAGGTCGAAGTTGCCTAGAGCACGCACCATCCAATCTCCCAGCACCCCATACGCTTGCCTCCCCCCTCCATCCAGCACCTACATTAGGCAGCACCCTCCCCGCACACACCCCACCATTCGTCCCCATCCCTCCCTTACCCAGCATCCAACCCACACAGCACCAGCCTCACCCCTCCTTAAAGCCCTATCCTCAGCCACGCCTTACGTGCCACCCCCCCTTAGCTAAGATATCGGCCACCCCATTTACCTCCCTCACCACATGGTTGAACACAATGTTCCTCCCCAAGCATGCATCATCAATCCGACAGAAAAGGGCATAAAGACACCATGGACGTGTCTCCCCTCGTCCCATCCATGAAGTCGCAACAAGCGAATCGGATTCAATGATACAAGGTAATGAACACCACTTAGAGTCCCTAAAAAACTCCACTGCCATTAAGATAGCATAAACCTTAGCCTCGTTAGATTCCATCACGCCCAACGGACCCGAGAACAATGCCAACACCCTCCCCCTCGTCACGTAACACACCTCCGCATCCCGCCGGTCCCGGTTTCCCTCTAGCCGAACCATCGACATTAAACTTCACACTACCTAACCTAGGAGGAATCCAAGCATGCCCCACGCGTGGTCTTTTAGTCCGAAACTGCTCCACTCCCTCCCACGGACAGCTCCACCATTCGGATTCATTAATTAGATCCTGTGGCTCAAAAGCGCGCATCCAATAAAACGCCCTTAACTTGATTAAGAAATTCAATTCATCCACAGATGCATTCTTTCTCTGAAAAATCAGTGCATTGCGTGCTAGCCATAATGACCATAACGTGGCAGCACACCTCGACAACCAACATTCCCGTAGATGCCCCCTAAATGTACCTTCCATGACCATCGTCACGAATGCATTGACAGTTGCTGGTCGAACTACGGCAACCTGCCACCATGTAAAAAAACGTGACCAAACATCCCACGCTGTCGGACAACGAAGGAGAATATGATCGACAGCATCCTCCCTTATCCCACACCAACGACAACTATAATCCGTCACTGCCACTCGTACTCCCCTCTCACGCAAGTAGCATAATGTCGGCAATCGATTCAAAATAATGAACCATACAAAACACTGGATTTTCGGTGGTATGTGCACCTTCCATATCGCTGAACACGTCCTAATCCCATCCAAGCCAAAGGAAGCCATCAATTTATATAAATTCGATACCGAAAACTGCCCCGTCTTCGAATGTCTCCAAACCAGCTTGTCTTCCTTCTCGTTAATTAATTTAATTGCCCCCATTATCCCCCACAGGTCCTTCAGCATATTCACCTCAAATGAGCGCAATGGTCTGATAAAAAACTCCTCCCACTGATCATGTATCATCGATACACCCACACTGTATTCATGCACCAATGCCCACGAGTTCTTCGCAAGCCGAAACAGCCTCGGAAAAACCATACTAAGCGGTACATCCGCGCACCATGCATCACGCCAAAACAACACTATCCGCCCACTCCCAATCAACCAAATAAAATTTGAAGTCGCCATGTATCGTTGTACCTCCTCGCGCTCATGTACTGTCACAATTTGCTTCCACACCGTAGACATCGCCCTTTGCCTCACCAATGGCATTCGCCTATCAAAAACATCCGCCCCATATTTCGCCAACAAAACTGAGCGCCGCAACGACTCACCCTCAACCGCAAAACGCCAATGCCACTTTGCTAATAGTGCCATATTGCGTTGGTGTAGGTCCGCAACCCCCAGTCCCCCAAATTTCCGTGGACGGCAAACAACTTTCCAGCTTACCCGACTCAATTTTCGCCTCTCCTCCGATCCTCCCCACAAGAACGACCGCCGAATCCTATCGATTCTTCTAATTATTTCGAATCATATTCAAATTATATTTGATTCATCTTCTAATTATATTCGAATTATTAATTCGAATTTTGCTATATTCGAAATATATTTTTTGAGCAAAATTCAAATTATATTAGAATTATATTTGAACCATGTCTATATTATATTCGAATCATATTTAAATTATTTTCGAAATATAATTTGAATATGATTTGAATATAATATGAACATGATTCGAATATAATTCTAATATAATTACATGTTTTTTCAACTATTATAATTATATTAGAATTATATTCGAATCATGTTCATATTATATTTGAATCATATTCGAATTAATTCGAAATATCATATTCAAATTATAATTCGAAAATAATTTAAATATGATTCGAATATAATATAGACATGGTTCAAATATAAGTCTAATATAATTTGAATTTTGCTCAAAAAATATATTTCGAATATAGCAAAATTCAAATTAATAATTCGAATATAATTAGAAGATGAATCAAATATAATTTGAATATGATTCGAATATAATACGAACATGATTCGAATATAATTTATATTTTACTCAAAAACTATAATTCAAATATAGTGGAATTAGAATTAATAATTAGAATTTAATTGAAATTCGAATCTAAAAAAATGACTAATTTAGTATTAAAATATTTGTTTTTATTTATTTTTATTAAATACTAACATTTTAATAAAATAATATTATTAATAATAACAAAAAAATGGACTAAATTATAAAAATTAGAAACAAATAGGGTCAATTTAAGGTAAAAATAGACTTTTCAGTGACTAAATTGAACACAAAAATAAACCTGACAGACTTGACATGTAATTTACCCTTTAAATAAAACCAAACAGATTGACTTAGTCAACCCATGATGACGTGGCATGATGTTATTGGCCGAAATTTTTTTAACGGAAAAGGGTAACGGAATGGGCAAAATGAGTAACGGTGAATTGTTTAAGGGGAAAAAGTGGCAAAATGAAGTTTAGGGGCAAGTTGGGAAATCGGGTATACTTTAGGGGGAAAAAGTTGTATTAAGCCATTTGAATTTATTATCTTATCTCTTATCACTTAGGTAATTTCTAGGATTTTAGACTAGTATAAATACCCCTTGGGGTAAGACTCAAATATCTCATCATTTGCTCTTCACTTGTTTCTACTTGAATTTTATAAAATTTTGTTTTCTTTCGATTTTTATTTTCTTTACTTTATTTTCTTTTGGAAATGATGCTAAGAAAAGTGCTTTCAAAAAATTTCGGGAGGATTGAAAAGTGCTTTCAAAAAATTTCGGAATCTCTTTCTGTTTTCAAAAGCTAAACGTCAAACTAAAACAATTTTCGAAACAAAAGATTGACTTTATTCGAAACATGGTTTTCAGTTAATATGTGAGAGGAAGGACCGGCTATTGAAACACATTCGACTTCCTGGGATCACACTTAGTAAATTGATTACTAAGGAAAACTGAGATCGAAACCGTTATTATTGAGATAACATAATTCGAGTTGGTTTTTATTGAACTTAAACGATTTTGATCTACAACATTGTTGTTGACTAGTTTTTACTGAACTTAAACGACTTTGATCTACAACATTGTTGTTGACTAGATCAACTTCGTAAATCGATATCAAATATAGAACTTGGGTATTCGGTTACAAAAACGTAGTCTCAAGGATTGACCCTTGTAGGCAATTAACCGATGTGAATCTCGAAGTAAAAATCTTTTCCAATGATCTGAGGAAAGTGAGTCAAAGTCAAGCTTAAGGCTGATTTAAATACATTGAATTTCTTTCTTTCTAAACTTCGCTTTAATTCCTTTGTCTTCTTGTTTATTTTACAAACCCTTTTCACTTGATAATACTCAATTCACTTCTGTGTTCAGAGATCAAACGAATATAATTAGAAAATTTCTTAGTCCCTGTGGGATCGACCCTTACTTCTCTTTTACAACATTAAATTCCTTTATTTATATATTATTTGAGAAGAAGGAATTAATTTATTTATAGATATTTTTAACCCTTTTATAATACATACACACCTTACTGACATTACCATTGAGACCACTTATTGAGTTTGTGCACAACGTAATGTTACCTTAATATTACAGTTGACACTCATTATTATCATATTACTAATTTAACGAAAAATATTGAATAATGTACGTATAAGATGAAATTATAGATTCTTAACGGTAATGTAAGATAATCTACTCCAAATGCCTCCTTCGAGTCGTCGATAGCTGTTCGAGCTTCTAGTTTTTTTTTTAAAATTTAATTTAGTCCCTCAAAATTTTTAAAAATTCATATTAATTTTAAATATTTATAATTAAATTTTCTCTCATAACTTTTAAAAGTTATTATTAAATCTCTCAAAATTATTAGAAATTTTAGTTAAGTCCTCATTTTTGTTTAAATTTTAGTTTAAGCCTCCTTTTTTTTTTAATTTTTTTTACGGTGCAACCCAAACTCTTACCCCCAAATGTCATCACCGGTGCCCATTGTCCATTATTATTTCAATGAAGACCTTAGCTTGGTGGAACCAGCAGTGAATACTGCTAAAATTCAACAAAAGCATTATGCATCTTACTTTTTAGGTCTTTTTTCTGCTTCAATTTCATAGTCTTCTATAGATTTGGAATCTTCCAAGTTCGAAACTTGTTCAAAGTGGTCCTTACTCATTAGTTAATCCATCTTCTACTTCACAATCTTATACCAGCAAGAGAGTAACAAGAGAATCAATGGAGATGAACAATGTGAAACATGTATGATCAAGAATTTTATTTCTATCAATTCTGGCCAGATGAATGGCGAATAGCCTTTCATTATTGCCCATTGCATGCCCTTTATCATCATCTCCGGCAAAAGTATCCTTAAATGAAGGAATTTGTTCCTTCTCAATGTTGGAAAGCTTTCTAGCTTCAAAACATGTTGGGTGGAAGAGCAAAGCCACAATAACGGTAAGCAAGACAAGGCTTAAACGAGCCATTTCAGTATATTTTCTCTCTGCCTGTTGTTCAAGTGTGGGATTGTTGAGTGACAAATTAGTTGGATCCTTAGGTATATATAGAATCCAGGGACATGGCTAATTCAGCATGTGTGCAATGAACCAAAGGATATTTTGGTCATTTTATGCATGTGTTTTAATTAGCTTTGCTGTGTGCCAGCTTGCATGTGTTTTAATTTAATAATTCTGATGTAGGGGAGGAGAGAAGAAATTTATTCTTAATGGCTATTGAATTCATAGTTTAAAGGAGAGGAGAGAGTGTCAATTAAGAATTTAACCACATACTCTAGAGATTGTTGACAACTTATCTGTGTTTTTAGTAACTTCATGCAATGTCAAGCATAATATAGGTTACCATTATATATTTTTTTAATATTTGACGGTGTCCAATGGTGTTAGCACTTTTTTAAAGTTGTATCAATTTTATTAATATAAAAGGGTAATGTTTTATATACATGTTGTGTAAAACGTGCATATTTACGCTATAAAATTTAAATCTTAGATTTATAATCTTGAATCTTAAATTCTAAATTTAAATATATATGTAAATAAAATAATATTTTAAAAGGGGTAATATATGAGTATATAATAATAATAATAAAAGGTTACCATTTATAATAAAATTTACCATATATATTTAATGACATTAATGACAAAGTATATGTGAAATAACAAAAAAAAAAAATTATACATAGAGGGACTAAAATGAATGATATGACATATTAGATGGGCATAAATGAAAATCAAACGATGGTCAAATCGAAATGAATAAAACTTAAAGGGCACAAATCAAAGAAATAACATAAACCAGGATTTAATTAAAAGAAATTGAAACACAATGGTTAAAATTAAAGATTTAAAAGCGAAGCAGAGACGAATAACCCTAAAATAACCAAAGAAGCGCCGATCAAGGTGGAGGGTGGCCTAAAGGGCACCGTCTTACCGATCCTATAAAATCCTATTTCTATTTTGGGTAAATTACACTGCTTATCACTCAACCTTCTTCTGACTCATAGTTTAGTCACTGCAGTTTAAAACATTTCAATTTAATCACTAAATTTTAAATTGCTTCTATTTTGATAACTCTAAGAATGAAATGTATTATTTTTATTAATATTTTCCTAATACATATAATATTTTATTAATTTTAGTATCATGTCAGATTTAAAAATATATATTTAAACTTTAATCTCAATCACAATCCCTAATTTATAAACTTTAAATCTTAATCTAGAAACCCCAAACCCTCATCTTCACTTCCACAAGCCTGGTTCTCTCCTCTCTCTCTCTCTCTCTCTCTCTCTCTCTCTCTCTCTCTCTCATCTCTCTCTCTCTCTCTCTCTCCTCTCTCTCTCTCTCTCTCTCTCTCTCTCTCATCTCTCTCTCCTCTCTCTCTCTCTCTCTCTCTCTCTCTCTCTCTCTCTCTCTCTCTCTCTCTCTCTCTCTCTCTCTCTCTCTCTCTCTCTCTCTACCTTCCAAGAAAATATATTGGGTTAATACTCTTAAAAGGGTACATTGTTGTTTCTTATTTTCATTTTGGATGGTCAGTTTTCAATAAGTTTGTTGCTTTTTGTTAATTTATTTTCTTCACACATTTGATATGTTTTCTAATCCATGTGGTTCTGGTTTTATAAACTTTCATAACAATAAAACAAAGAGATAACAACTTTGTTAGTGTGTATAGGTAAAATGAGTGTTAGAGGAAAGTAATTAGTTATGCAAAGTTTGTTAATTGTGTAATTAGTATAGGCTCATTAATGAAACAACTTGGATCAATATTCAATAGTAAAAGGTTCAGATTCATTATCTCCAAAAGTCAAAATTCCCAATTCCTTTCTCTTGTTTCCGATTGCTTTTCCGACCACTTTTATAAGCTTAACATGGTATCAGTCGCCATTCTTTACGGCATGTTCTAGATCTTTTCTTTCTCTATGCTCTCACCTTTTGTTTCCGCGTCTTCATCTGTCGTTAGAATGCCTGGGCTCAAGAGTTCTGAAGTTCCCACTGAATCTCGCATTGCTGAGACTCATATCGACAATGGCGTTTCTACATAGACGTTTGCCAAAAAACAGACCAGCGTGCGGCTTGAAGATAGCAATTTTCTCGATCCTCATTTTACTCCTCCGGCCGAATTTCTTGTCAGCAATAACGACGATCGCACTTCTAAACCTGCTTATATGCGATTTGTTTAACAAGATAACTCCCTTGCTTCATAGCTCTTATCCACCGTCAGCCATGCGATTCTACCTCAGCTTGTCGGATCTGAGACCTCTACGGCTATCTGAAGTGCCATTGTTCGATGGTATTCCAAGCTGTTCACAATGCGAATCATGCATCTCCACTGCCGCTTGCGATCTCTTAAGAAAGGCATTTTATCTATGACGAAGTTCACTTCACAGATCAAGGAGATCTACGATCTGTTAGCAACATACGGTAGTCCGATCTCTTAAATGGAGCAAGTTGCCACGGTGTTGAATGTCTTTCCTTTTGAATTTGAATCCATTGTGGTTGTTATCACAGCAAGTCGTGAGCCATACTCTTTCGGTGGTGTAGTTTATGTTCTCACTGATGTTGGGGCTCGTCTCATGGATCCTACTCGACATACCAACTACAGTCCTATACATATTGATGTTGATGATGAGAGGCATGTGGTGACTCAGGACCGAGCAAACTATTATTCTCGTGGTGGCAGATTTGGTGCTGCGTTTGGTGGCAGGTTCAAAGGAAGATCAAGGCCATAGTGTCAGATGTGTGGCAAGCTTGGACACTTTGTTGATCGTTGTTGGCATCGATTTGATCGCAACTTTAAAAGTTCAACACAGTCTCGTAATTCCCCAGATTCACAGGCTCATAATTTTTGTTACTCTCAGGATACTCTTGACTCCACTTATTCTCCTTATGTTGGTTCGTCTGTAGGTTCTAACTCGGCTTCTGAGTATACAACTGTAAAGTCTGCTTAGGTGAACACATTGATGGCTTACGCACCTCTAATGACTAGCACCACTTGGTTTCCTGATTTCGGTGCTACCCATCACATGACAAATGATCTGGCTCACCTTCATCCAGGTCAATCCTACTCAGGTAAGGGAACAATACATATAGGTGATGGTTTCTCTTTGCCCATCTCACACATAGAACAATCTTCTCTAGTTACATCTAATATATCTCTGATTCTTTCTCAATTGTTGCATGTACCACAGATTGCGAGAAACTTGTTATTAATTTCTAAGTTTACCTTGGATAATTCTGTGTACTTTGAGTTTCACTCGAATTGTTGCTATGTGAAGGATGAAAGTACAAGGAAGGTTTTTCTGGTAGGCACTCAAGAGAATGGTCTCTATTAATTCAAGTCTATTTCCAAAGCTTCAGATGCATCAGCTTTTACTTGTTCTGCACAACAACAACACGCTGATTACTAGTTGTGGCACAAGAGGTTGGGGCATCCTTCATATGAGTTTGTAAGTCTAGCTTTAAATAAATAAGTGGTAGCTGATAGAATAAATGTATGTGATGCCTGTCAGTTAGGGAAAAGTCATGCTTTGCCTTTTAAGTCTTATGATGCTATCTTTTCTAAGCCTTTTTCAAGTAGTATAGGTAGATGTATGGGCCCCAACACCTGTAGCATCTAATGGATATCACTATTATGTGTTATTTGTGGATCTTTATAGTCGAGATTGCTGGGTGTATTTGTTGAAAAACAAATCAGATGCTTCTACCGCTGACAAGCGTTTTAACTATCAAATAAATTATCCTTAAATCTCAAATAAATAAAAATAGCATAGTATAGAGAGAAGAAGGGTCGATCTGCAAGGACTTCGAAGCTTCTGATATATGAAGGTTTTGATTATGACTGTTGCGAGGCAATATAGTGAATGAGGGGGTTGAGCATGAAAGCTATAAAATAACTGTAGAATAAAAGTAAAAATGTTGGAAGTAAATTTTGAAGATTAAAATAATTAAATTAATTAGCCTCAAGCTTTGCTACACTTCAATTCAAAATGATCATCGAAAAAGAATTTTAACTCCGGATACATGCTGGTTACAGTCTACAAGACCCAACACTTATAACTCGTTTTTCTCTCCGGTAAACCGAAAATCTAAAATCAATTTTTAGATTCTATTTTTCTAGTGAGACTAACCACCACTATCGCCGTTAGAATAAAACAGTTTTAGAATTTAGAAAAACCCAACGCAAACTATGTTGTCTCGATCAGAATCAAATCTGATCTCAATTTCCCTTAGCGAATCTGTCACTAAGTGTATTCATAGGAATTCAAATTTGCTACAAGTCGATCCTTCCTCCCAACTATAAATCTAAACAACAATAAAATCAACGTGCACTTTTGAAATGAAAGTGAAAAGATTTTAATAGAAAGGACGATTGCCGATCTAAGTTTTTAGAAAATTGAGAATGTAAAACAAAGTTGTTGAGTACTTTTAATTCTCACAAGGTGAATCAAAGTTTCCCTTTAAGCCTTTAGCTAATCAGAAAATTTAGCTAAACATGATTATGGAAGAAATCATACTTAGCATAATTTTAAAATAAAGTTAAAAAAACTAAAAGAAATAAAAAGTAAAGGGAAAGGAAATTTTATAAACTTTAAAAGTAAAAACAAGCTAAGAACAAGAGATGATTCTCTAGCTTACCCCAAGGGGGTATTTATAGTATTCTAAAAACCCTAAGATAACCCTAAAATGATAGAAGATAAATCTTAAAAAAATATTCAAATTAAATTCTAAATACAAAAGATAATTCCAAAGTTTGAATTTAAAATCTCAACTGATAAGCTATCGATTCACGACTGATAAGCTATCCGACGCTGCTGACATCATCTTCTAGAAACTCCTGACTGGACGCCACGTCAGCTTTCATGCCCAGATTCATGCCCACTAACCCATACTTGACTCTAGATAAAAATTGCAAAATTTTTGCCTCTTTTCAGTGTGTTTTCCAGAATTGAAGACCTGCACGAAAAACACATAATAAAGCCTACATCAACATCATATTCGAATCATTAGATGCATAACTAAAGATGAAATAGTGACCATTTTAGCTACGTTTCAAATTCCCTCTCACTTATTCGATGCTTGTCCCCAAGTATCTCTCAACTAACTCATCAAAGCTCAAATCCCCACCCTTTATTTCAAGATGTCTCTAAGTTATCCGTATGACCAAAGATCGAAACAAATACTAATATTAAGGCACAACTGAAAACATGCAAGACTATGAACAATTTGAAGCAAAATTAGACATTCCAATAATCTGTCAATATCAATGAAGCAAAACCGAGTACTCTCACAAGGATTCACTCATTTCGCTCAAAGTGTTTTGGTTTAAATGATCACTTAAGCCAAAACTAATCTAAGCATTACCATAAGCTTGTAACTAAATCTAATCTCCACTACTAAGTATGAACATGATGCAATAATCAAGAGGTCTTTTAAAGGGTTGTAATGGGGCTAAGGTTCAGGTAGGATAAAGGCCAAAGTTTGGGTTTAAAATTCAAGACAAAGAGAAAATTATTCTAAAGAATTATTCTAAGGGAAGTAAAAATGAAAGATTAGGTTTAAAATTCACTCTTTCTCCCTTTTTCCTTTTTTCATGTTCGAACAGTTTATTCAACTACTCTGTATTACATTTTCTGCACTGTTCAAACCAAACTGCACTGTTTTTTTTCCTGCATTATTCGAACCAAACTGCACTATTTTTTTTCTAAATCTCTCCCTTTTTTTCGCTTTGGAATAACCTTAACTTTATCCTGAAAAAGGATGTCAAAAATAGGGAAAACCAATAAAACCGGTTCAGGTTAAAAATGTGGTAAATCAAAGAAAAGGATAAGGCTAAAAATTGGTTATCTAAGTGGTAAATAAACAAAGGGTAGGTCATTTTTTGGAAGAGAAAAAGGGTTAAACTTAATGCCTCTATCACACTAAAGCATCACATTCAATCGTGTAGTCTCAACAAGCATTATGTTACAAGTTCTAGAATGCAAAGAATTACCCGACACACTCAAATTTAACAAAGAGCAAGAATGAAAATATATGCTCATTAGGCTCAAAACTCACATGAGGTGCTATGTGTACTCGGTAGACAACATGTCAATTAACAATTCAAGGAATGTCATAACAGATTTTATTTGAAATTACAAGTCAAGTCATTATCTAACATGCATCCTAATCTTCAATACAAGCAAGATCTCATGTCATAGGGAAATTAGCGAGACAAGGTGAAATAAAGGACAAGCAACAAGAAACTCCGATGAAGTACAATCAAGAGAACTCAATGGAAACCAATCGAATAAGCAGAAAAAAATTTTGATTTCAATCCTACCCCCTCACTTAATCATAATGTCCCATTATGGAAAATAAAGCAAAAGTGATGGAATAGAATACTCCCCCAAGTTAATTATGGCCACGACCACAGATAGGTGACTATGGTCGCTACTGAAATCGTGAGGGGCTGGAGACAGCATCCCTTCTGGTATGGTTAATCGAGGACAAAAGGGCAGTGGTGGGGGCGGGCTCAGGATCTAGCTCATGCGGCGGGGAGATAATTTGTTAGTGTCGCAGGGTTCTGCCAGGACGAGGAAGAAGCGACGATCTTGCTCTTAGGAACAACATGGGTGGTTTGTTGGTGTAAAGGAACAGATGATGAAGATGAATGGTGGGGTTGGCGGTTGATGAAAAAAACAAAAGCTTTGTCTCTTTGTCACGGGGCTAGACTTTGGCTCGCTAACCCGTGCGACCTTAGTCGACGATCTTAGGTCGGGGACTAAGTAAGCCTTTGAAAAGCTAAGCGATTGTGCTTAGACGGTGCTGTGCGGAAGCTTTGGAAAAGTATAAGGGTGATGGCTAACAAGGCAAAGAGAAAGGAGGCGAGGAATTAAACAAGCAACGAGCCTCGTTAAAAACTCCCCCTAAGCCTAGACGGGGAGAAAAGAGTACTCGAGCCCTCTTGTATTAAGAAAGTGAGAAATGAACAATGAAAGGAATTGTGGAGTGGATGTGGAGTGATTACAATGGTTGGGCAAGGCTCTTATTTATAGCCTTGGCCCCCTAGATCTAATGGCTAGGATCGACTCAATCCAATGGCTATGGATGAGTCTTACAAAGAGAATCTTTAAGAAAGGAAAGCTAATCAACTATACATGGCAACTAGATCACTCTAATACATGGTTGCCTAAGATAAGTGCTCAATGACATCATTGTCTTGGTGGCATTGGCTTGTTTCCTCGAATGTGGCTTCAAGGATGGATACTTTCCTCGAATAGGCTCCATGGAAGATACCTTTCCATGTGCGTTGGTCCAAAGATGACACCTTGGCTTAGGTCTTGGGTGCTTGGGCGGATTGGGCTTGGTGTGGCCCAGATCTTGACTCCAAAACCTCCTCTTTAGCAAGCAAGGTGCTGAATCGGGCCCTAGGGGTGTGGGCAATGCGGATGGACAGCCCCTAGGCCTCTTGGCATACACATTGGGTGCGGACTCGGCCTCGTAGGCGTGCACGTTGGGTGCGGGCTTGAACTTCATGGCTTGGGCGCCATGATGGTTGGATGGTAAGGCCCCCTCGTGTGCGGACTTGGTCTCCATTGTGCGCACATCGGGTGCGGGCTTGGGCTCTATACCTTGGCCGGCATAGAGGGTGCGTAGCAAAGGCCCCTCGGGTGCGTGTGTTGGGCCCCCTCGGGTGCAAGGCTTGTGGGCAGCACATGGGGTGCTAGGAAGGGCCCCATGGTGCGGAGAAATGGGCCCAGGACGAATCTCTTGGGCGCGGACACCACCAAGGGCGTTGTGCATGGCCCCTTGGTGCGTGTAAGCAACAACACTCCGGATGTCTCGGTTGGGTTGTGCGGGTGGTGCGCAAAGTTTAGCACCTATGGGTGCGGGAGACTCGATCTTGAAAAGAGAGTCGGTAACATTCTCCCACACTGAAGCTATCGACGTCCTCGTCGATTGGTAGGGATGAGGCTCGGTTGCCTTGATCTGGAACGGCCCCGGCTCATCGTCTTGTTCCCCCTCGGATAAGGGAAAACTTGTGAAAAAGGCAAGGCTCTCATGCCTTGGCCCTCGATCAATCTCGAACGGTTGCCACTCCTTGGCAAACTCTCGATCATCTTTGAATAAGGGATTATCCCTCCAAAATACAAGGTCTTTGTGCCTTGGCAATTGGTCCGTCTCGATGGTTGGTCTCACCTTGCTTTGTGCTTGGCTCGATTGCATCGGCGACCTGAAAATAGAACCAGAGTAAGTTAGTCTTGAGCAATCGTAATAACTAAACTTACTTACCTTGGACGAAAAGTTCTTGTCGGGTGGCTTCACTTCGTCTTGTCGATACTCAAGACAAGTGATAATGGCGGGGTCTTGTAGAACTAGATCCCTTTCGTTGGTGCTCTCTTGCACTCGTCTCTCATCATGGATGAAGGTTGGATTCGTTCGGATTGTCCAAACTACTTCATCACTCGGCTCCTTGCTTGGCTTCGCAAGCAACCTGCGCACAGAATCGAAACAAGTTAGATCTGAATTCAATTGAAAAATTGGATCGTTTACCTTGTCGCTCGGCTTCTTGTCGCATGGTTCGACTAGGACGACTTCTTGGCCCACGTCTTGATTTGGATCTCCCTTTAAATTTGTAGAATCCCTACAAAAATCCAAACAATGGGTTAGATCGGACTCTTTAAATAACAAAGAATCACTTACCTCGGACTCAAGGTCCTCGTTGTCTTGATCCACTTTTCCTTGTCGATACCCAAGGAAAGTGTTGGCATGATTTGGCCCTTCTTCAATGGGCTTGGGCACTTCGGTGCTTGATTCCATGGATTCTTGCCAATTGTCCACGGAATTTGTCCACTCATCGAACTCCTCTTGCAATTCTTCAAGGAAGATTGCAAGTTCTTCTCCATCGGCTTGGATGGTGTCTTGTTCAATCGGCTCTCTACTATCGAAAGCAAAAAGGTGTCCCACTCGCATCGGGAACTCCTCAAAATCGGATGGCTTTTGATCTGCTTCATCAAACTCATCTTCAATATCATCGTCCACCTCATTTGGCGAACAAGTAGCATACCCACGGCTTGAGGCATTGGCTACTTCCTTCGAATAGCTTGGGTTGCACTTCCAAGCAAAGTCATGCTTTGCAAGGATTTTCTCCCAACGAATCTGCTTAGAGGACAACTTGGCATGGGTTAGAAAATAATTATCTAATGGATTTGGGGAAAAGACATCAAACCTCGACCCATTTAAGTGTTGTCTCCAAGTGTGCAAGCAATGCACGGCTGCGATAATCTCTTTGTCACGATCCGGGTAACTCCTCTCGGATTCGTTAAGCCCTCGGCTCGCTCGGGCAATTGGAACTCCCTTCTCTAAGAGGATTCCTTCAATAAAGTTGGCATTGGCGAAGGTATGGACTTCGAATGCCTTCACGTCCTTGATCTCATCAAAGACTTGTTCCGTTGTGTCGGAAACATCCATGGATTCATCCATGGCTTCAACATCGTTGGTTATCTTGGTTGAACCTGCACAATCCTTATCGTCGGATTTTGGCAAATCAAGTGCATTAATGTGTTCTAAACAAGATAAACCAATAACAATTTCATTTCTATTAAGGGAATGATAAGACATTACCTTGATGTTTTTTGTGCCTCGGAAATCGTTGATTTCAAGACGAACATCCTTCGCGATTCCAATAACTGGTTCATCACTGAAGTTGACTCTTTCAACTTGTTCACTTACCTTCTCAACTTGAAGGTTTAACGTCTCGGCTGCTAACTCGGACACGAGAATTGAAGACGCACTTGGATCCACTAGTGCGCTTAGCGTAAATGCATCGGAAAACGCTATGTGTACAAACATAGGTTCCTTTTCTTCAAAGTCACTTTCGACTTCACAAGATGACTCATCATCGTCATCGTCGCTGGAGTACTCCACGTAATAAGTGGACTTGTTGCGCTTTTGCAACCTTTCCTTAACCAAAGTTGCGCTATCGAACTTTGACGCCCCATCAACCACCAAACTAGGTGATTCACCGTGCAAGGAAGCTAGCTTTACGGCCTCGGTCTTGTCGGGCAAGCTTCGCTCCTCGATCGCCTCTACCATACCAAATGGTAGCACATTGCACTTCTTGTCAAGCTTCAAAGCCTCGATCTTGTCGGACTCGTCCCGTAACTTGGACTGCTTGAACTTGTGCGGGCATTGGAAAGACAAGTGTGGATCTCCACACCACCAACATTTCGACGGCCTCCTCTTTGGGCAATCGACAACATCATGTTTGATCCTACAACGGGAACAAAACCATGAATTAGTAAAAACACTATTCAAATGTGTTTTACTTACCTCGCTTTCAAACGAGAACTTGGGTGACTCCACGTCCATCTTTGTCGCAACGTCCCTTCTTCTTCCTCGCGCCATCTCGTCTCGAACGGAGCGTAATTGGCTTTGATACCACTTGTCACGGGGCTAGACTTTGGCTCGCTAACCCGTGCGGCCTTAGTCGACGATCTTAGGTCGGGGACTAAGTAAGCCTTTGAAAAGCTAAGCGATTGTGCTTAGACGGTGCTGTGCGGAAGCTTTGGAAAAGTATAAGGGTGATGGCTAACAAGGCAAAGAGAAAAGAGGCGAGGAATTAAACAAGCAACGAGCCTCGTTAAAAACTCCCCCTAAGCCTAGACGGGGAGAAAAGAGTACTCGAGCCCTCTTGTATTAAGAAAGTGAGAAATGAACAATGAAAGGAATTGTGGAGTGGATGTGGAGTGATTACAATGGTTGGGCAAGGCTCTTATTTATAGCCTTGGCCCCCTAGATCTAATGGCTAGGATCGACTCAATTCAATGGCTATGGATGAGTCTTACAAAGAGAATCTTTAAGAAAGGAAAGCTAATCAACTATACATGGCAACTAGATCACTCTAATACATGGTTGCCTAAGATAAGTGCTCAATGACATCATTGTCTTGGTGGCATTGGCTTGTTTCCTCGAATGTGGCTTCAAGGATGGATACTTTCCTCGAATAGGCTCCATGGAAGATACCTTTCCATGTGCGTTGGTCCAAAGATGACACCTTGGCTTAGGTCTTGGGTGCTTGGGCGGATTGGGCTTGGTGTGGCCCAGATCTTGACTCCAAAACCTCCTCTTTAGCAAGCAAGGTGCTGAATCGGGCCCTAGGGGTGTGGGCAATGCGGATGGACAGCCCCTAGGCCTCTTGGCATGCACATTGGGTGCGGACTCGGCCTCGTAGGCGTGCACGTTGGGTGCGGGCTTGAACTTCATGGCTTGGGCGCCATGATGGTTGGATGGTAAGGCCCCCTCGTGTGCGGACTTGGTCTCCATTGTGCGCACATCGGGTGCGGGCTTGGGCTCTATACCTTGGCCGGCATAGAGGGTGCGTAGCAAAGGCCCCTCGGGTGCAAGGCTTGTGGGCAGCACATGGGGTGCTAGGAAGGGCCCCATGGTGCGGAGAAATGGGCCCAGGACGGATCTCTTGGGCGCGGACACCACCAAGGGCGTTGTGTATGGCCCCTTGGTGCGTGTAAGCAGCAACACTCCGGATGTCTCGGTTGGGTTGTGCGGGTGGTGCGCAAAGTTTAGCACCTATGGGTGCGGGAGACTCGATCTTGAAAAGAGAGTCAGTAACATCTTTGTTAGGTTAAGATGATAGCTTATCATGGGTGGGGTCCAGGGTATTAGTTTATAATTGTGTTGAATTTGAAAGAAGGATAAAAGGATAAGGCTATTGATCGGTCAATTCGTGGGGCAATTGGAAAATTGAATATGGAGATAGGTGGGTCCCATGCGTGAGAAAAGAAACAAAGGTAAAAAGAAAATTTTGTCCTTATGCACTACCGCTGGTGATGTTCCCCTTAGCATACAATAGTCTCAAATCTGAATAGAGCATATCAACGAGATTATTCGAATTCGAGAATTTCATTGTACCTAAAAAATAAGTAAAAAATAAAACCAAAAAAATAAAAAATGAATTAAATAGCAAAGAAAAGAAACAACGTGTTACCTCCCATTAAGCGCTTTTTTTAACGTCGTTTAGCTCGACGACTTGGTTCAGACTACAAGTAGTGTGTCAAATACTTCTTCCAGTTCA
Source organism: Hibiscus tridactylites (assembly GCA_958450335.1). Classification (NCBI taxonomy): domain Eukaryota; kingdom Viridiplantae; phylum Streptophyta; class Magnoliopsida; order Malvales; family Malvaceae; genus Hibiscus; species Hibiscus tridactylites. The sequence goes on from OY288265.1 coordinate 96,917,181, forward strand.
TGCGCTTTATCCAACTCAGAATTTCCTTAAGATGAATTATGTGTTCTTTTGTTTTCTTCTTGTAGGTTCGGGTATTAAGGTAGTCATTTCTTTGGATCTTTTTCAGCTTTGAAAGCTTGTTTAAATTAATCGCCGACAAGGTATCTCCTTTGCTAAAAATAAGCACTTAAAAAATGTTCCGGTGGTGGTTTCGATTCAATATATGGTGCCTGCAAGATGGAAAGTAAGGATTTAGATTTAGACGAAGTAAGGCTTGAATCAGAATCAATAGATTTTTTTTCTCAAACTCCCTGATTTCCTTTTCAAAGTCCTCTAGTTCACTGCACAAATCATCAACTAAGTTAGGCTCGAAAAACTCTTCAACAACAGGTTCAATAACATCAATAAAGTTAATACTAGCGACATTATCAGGATATCGCATTGCATTATAAACGTCAAACTTAACAACCTCACCGTCAAAGTCCATGGTAAGAATGCCACTCCTAATGTCAATTTTAGTATGTGTCGTGCTAAAAAAGGAGCAACCAAGAAGGGTATCAGAGGAAAAATTGGTTCAGTCATTTTCCATGTCGATGACATAGAAATCCTTCGAAAAAATTAAATCATTTACCTTAACCAATATGTTCTCAAGTAGTCCTTTCGAGTATATTACGGACCGGTCCGCCAGTTGGATCGTCAGTTTAGTTTCCTTCAATGACTCAATAGAAAGTGAGTTGTAAATAGAAATAGGCATAACGTTTATAGAAGCACCCAAATCACACATAGCATGCTTAATCACAACCTTACCAATTTTGCAAGGAATAACAAACATAACTTGATCCTTTAATTTTGACGGAAGCTTTCGTTGGAAAGCGGCCGAGACATGTTCACCCAAATTTACTTTCTCAATTTCGGTAAGAATCTAGCATACTGTGGAATCTTTTTAATCACATCAAGGAGAGGTATGTTTATCTCCAGTTTACGGAACATCTCAAGAATTTCTTGTCTCTTGCCCCTCAGTTGTCTTATCACGGTTCATCAACCTTGAAAGAAAGGGAGGTGAAGTAGCTTAGGGAGATGGCGCTAGAGGAGTTTGTGAATCACCTTTCTTCTTCTTCTGGGTTTCTGCGTCAAGAACTCATTTCCCTTTCTAGGACTCTGATTCATCTTTCTTCCGGGGTTCTGCGGTAACATCTTTAGGGACTGGTGGTGTGATAACATTACCACTCCGTAGGGTGATTGCACTAACATTTTCTTATGGATTTACCTCAGTTTACGACAGTAGCTTCTCTCTGGATTCTAAATGACTCACCGCTAACGTCAGTTGACTTATATGTTTGTCAATTACTTCAAAGCGTGCTTCAATCTTTAGTTGAATTTTTTTTGGGATAGCGCCAACCTTTCAACAATCGACTCCAACGACGATTTTTGCGATTGATATTGCTATGGTGCAGGTGGCTGATAGTTGAAGTTTTGATGGTCCTTCCATCCCGGATTATAGGTGTTAGCGTGAGGGTTGTATAGCCTTTGATGAGGTCCCAAAAAATTACCTATGGCATTTTCTTGTGCAGCATCCTCCTCTTGTATCATCGGGCACCAATCCGTTGGATGTTCTGGACTCATGCATATCCCGCAAAGTGTAGTCGCGACTTTTTTATCTGCAATAAGGGTTTGAACAATTTCAGCCAATTTGTCAATTTTATGTTCTAATAAAATGTTACTTACCTCGTGAACATGCGAGAGGGTTCACTAGAAGGGCGAAATTGCTGGGAGTTAGAGGGGATAAGCCTTTGTAGAAATACTGAAGAAGCGTTGTGGGTAATATGCGCACAACTTCTTGAATCTCTCCCAGTAGTCGTATAACGACTCAATATCCTTTTGTCAGATACTCAAGATGCTTCGCCTTAGTTCACTCGCCTTGGTTGCAGGGAAAAACCTATCAAGAAAAAGCCGCTCCATGTCAGTCCAAGTTGTAACAGAATTGGATGATAGGTCAAATAACCAATCATTGTCAATATCATCTAAAGAAAAAGGAAAGACGCAGAGGTTTTTTTGGTCTTCAGATACTCCCTGTGGTTTTGTACTCAAACAAACCATATGTAATTCTTTGAGGTGTTTGTGTGGATTTTCGCTCGAAAAACCATGGTAGGTTGGTAGAAGATGTATCAAACCCGTCTTGAGTGCGAATGGTGTTTCTCCATTCAGGAATGTAATTCACAACGGTTCTTGATCGTCAAGTGCTGCGACTAGTTGGCGAATAGTTTGGTCCTCGTTCTCCATTGAAGTGTACTCGTCGTTGGTGTACTCGAAGTGTGTATCAGCTTTGGAGGATGTTTCTAGGTCTTGTTGAAATCGTTGTTGTCGATGTCTTTGTTCTTGCTGTTATTTTTATTTTCTCGAAGTTTTTGTACATGTAGTCTTCGGGTTAATGCTTCAATCTCCGGTACAAAATCTGCTAGTTCGCCTGAATTCTTCCTGGTCATAAATCAAAACAAACGATATTAGCAACTTTGTCGTAGTCCCCGACAACAACGCCAATTTGACAAGCATCGTAACTATCAAATAAATTATCCTTAAGTCTCAAATAAATAAAAATAGTGTAGTATAGAGAGAAGAAGAGTCGATCCGCAGGGACTTCGAAGCTTATGATATCCGAGGGTTTGATTCTAATTGTTGCGAGGCAATATAGTGAATGAGGGGGTTGAGCACGAAAGTTAGAAAATAATTGTAGAGTAAAAGTACTGAAAACGTTGGAAGTAAATTTTGAAGAGTAAATTAATTAGCCTCATGCTTTTCTCCGCTTCTATTCAAAATGATCATCGAAAAAAAAATTTAACTCCGGATACATGCCGTTTACAATCTACAATGCCCAACCCTTGTAACTTGTTTTTCTCTCCGGTAAACCAACAATCTAAAATCAATGTTTAGTGTTGCGTGTAAAATAGTCTATCACAATTGTAGTGCAAGTGTACACGACGCAAGTAGTAAAGTGATACAAAGTATCAGATATCGTCTCCACAGGGATTGGGCTAATAGCTTCACCTTGGTTTACTGTACGAAAGTAAAAGAAATATTTGAGAGATTTGTCACGAAAATAATAAGGAAAATCGCAAATAAAATAATTGAGATATCAAGATAGAGAGAATGGGCTGGTATTGAATTGCTTGGTAGTGCAGGTATTGAATTGCTTAGGAACTCCAGTTCTGTCGTCGCTCCCGTCGCTGACAGCACCTGTCGCGGCGGCTGTCCGTTAGCTGTCGCGGCAGCGAACACACCAACTCCGTACTTCAAGTTTGGCAAGAATCCCAGATCTGCCTTGGCCTATCCCTAGGTCCAAGTCTGTCGATGATCACGTCTTTGATGATACCTCCCGACGTGAATCGAAGGATGAACACCGATGTGTATGAATTCTTCCTTAGCCACTTAACCTTGCCCTATCCCTAGGCACAAGATAGTTCAACTATAAACTAGAGAACTTGCTCTTACTTCTTTCGTATACTTAACTCTCCCGATGCTAAGTAAATAGATAACTTCACAATGCTCTCCCGATGCTCTTGCAAGATGTTAAAACCAAAATAAGAGAACTTGAAGTTTATTTTATTGAACTGAAAATTCCTAAAACAAAACAACCCTTGCAACTACTTTACAAAACAACCCGTGGCCCTAGGGGAATTTAGACCATGTCGGTGACGGGTGAACGACAGAGGGGTTTAGGTTTCGGTTCTGGGGTATTCGATGCCTCCTAGGTTAAATCTATGCCCTTATATAAGCTTTGGGCTCAAGTATTCTAATTTAACAAGGATTACAACTTTAATGAAAAGTAAGATTCTAATTAATACTAAATCTCTAAGGATTTCTACTTTTCAGCCGCCTCCTTGCTTTATGGGAATTCTTCTCCTTGAGCTTTGTCTTGACATATCTTTTGATCCGGGGCTTGGAAAAATATATGGCTTTCACACGACAGACGAGCAGATTTTTCTCTATCTATCGCGGTCCACTTTACTTTTTCTCTTCATAAATCTGCTGTCACCATGCTGTCACGACAGGTCCATGGCAGCTTCGTCTTCTTCGTCTGCTTGTCCGGTTCAGCTCTTCTGCTTCTCTGCCCTGCGCCTGCCTTCTTTGTCAACTATGGCAGATACCTGCAAAAATAGCCATCTTTTAGTAGAATCCGTGCTTTTAATCTATTTGTGATATTTTATTGAAAACTAACCTAAATGCAATGCAATGATGCTTGAATGCAGCAGAAATATGGGTTAAAAGGGTGTAAATAATAGAACTTTTACACACTCAACACACCCCCAAACTCAAGTTTTTTGCTTGCCCTCAAGCAATTAAACCTAAAAGAAAAATGAAAATTTTTGTGTTGGCCTTCAAACAGTGAACTGTCCCTTACCCGTCGCTCATTCTCTATGGCGGCAGCAACCTGTCGGAAAGGTTAGGATCTGTCCGGAGTCTCCCTATAGTTCTCGTGCAGTGTGTGCATGCTTGTGAACAGTTATATGCTAAGACTCTCTTAGTTTCACTAGAATATTCAACTTCTTAACTCGAATTTTTATGCCTAAGTTTATTTTTTTTAGAAGGCACATTTTCATGCTTCTTTTCTTCTATTTTCAAGCTAAATTTTTCTAGAGCCAGTTTTGGGCACCTCTAGTTAGCTTCCTAGAGCCAGTTTCGGGCACCTCTAGGTTTTTGATTTTCTTTTGCTAAACTTCTTTCCTAGAGCCAGTTTCGGGCACCTCTAGGGGCTATTCAAGTTCTAAGCTTCCTATTCTAGTTTGGCTAAGAGAAATCTAAGCAATATAACAGTCACAAAGGTGTTTAAATTTTTCAGAACTATAGAAAGGCTCTAAACTTCTCCTTAAATTGTCCTAAAGATGCTGCCACGACAGAGCTGTCATGACAGGTAAGTTAACTTCACAGTTTTTAAGCCAACAGTTTAAATTTTCTGATTTTTTTAGAGAACTTAAATAAATAAAGAACACAACAATTAATGAACAGATGTACTTAAGACTCCATTAATGATGGAGGGTTGCCACCCCCAAACTCGAGGGTTGCATTGCCCTCAATGCAAAATGACAGATAAAAACAAAAATATGAAGCAAAGTACATCACAAATGATAAAAAACAGGCAACAATAAGAGGAAAATAAAAACTTAAATTTTCAGTCGCTGTCCTCGCTGCTGCTGCTGACACGGATCTGACGGCGGCGTCTGGGCTGTGGAGGAGGCTGGGCAGGTTCAGGGGCAGGTGCAGGGGCAGATTGCTCCACGAGCTGGACATCGGAACTGCTGCCACTGTCCCAAGTGCTGCTGGTGGTGGTGCTAGCCTTGGGCAGCCGTTTCTTGTCTGCCACGTGTTTAATCCTCTTAACCGCCGTAAATTCCCTCTCCAAATTCCTCCTTATCAGAGGGCTGTCATCGAAGGCAGGTCTCTTTGTTCCTCTGGGAGAGGTGTCTGCCGGTGGGCTGCCTGCTACCGTCGGGGCAGGTGATGTGGTGGAGGCAGTGGAGTGGGAATGTGGGGAGGCAGGTGGTGTAGGAGTGTGGACAGGGGTGGGGATATGGAAATAATGGGCAGGAAAAGTAGGGAATTGAACATCGGGAAAATTTAAAGTTTGGGTAATGAAGTTTACCGTCGAGTTTGCGAAGTCCCGAATGAACGTCATCAATCCCATTTGTCTCTCCTCTACCCGTTGTAGCGCAGCAAGGAGGAGGGCGGACTGGTCTGTCGGAGCGGTGGCGGCAGCAGGTTCCGGGGCAGGCTCCTCCGATGATTCTTCTGGGGAGCCGGCTGGATTGAAAGATGAGACAGGTGTGGCCACGACCAACTCCATAAGGCTGTTGATGTTGTTGTCTGTCCAGCCTCTGCCCTTGATTATTTTGTCGGATGGCTCCTCGGGGACAGCAGCACAGCGGCAGAGGGTGGTTATTGTAAACGGCAGGCAGAGGCGGGAGTCGGAACGGAAGGTGCAGTCCAGGATACTGTCCCTCATATATCGGCCTACATTGATAGGCCTGTCGTGCATGATGGAGTGAATAAGGGCAAGCCGCTGTCGGTTGACTGTCGTGTGGTGGGAAGAAGGCATGATACGCTTTTTGATGAAAGCGTTCCAAAGTTTGGCTTCCGGGAGGAGCTGCCCCCTGTTGACGGAGTGGGGGTTCTTTTTGCTGGTTGTCCATGAAGTTCCCTCCTCTGTCAGCTCCACCATGACTGCATCATAAGCGGCAGCATCGAGTGTGTCGAGGAATTTCTGGTGAGCATCATCATCGGGGCCAAAGAAGAGGCCAAACATGTGGTTGATGCTGTCGGCAGTGAAGGGCACCTTTACACCTCGAACGATGACAAATGTCGCCGTTTTGCTGTCTATGGCAGCATAGAATTCCCGGACTAATGTGTCGTTTAGCTCTGCCGGTTGTTCCGCAAAGTGCTCCCATAGTTGAGCTGTGAGGGCCTTTACAATGAACGGCCAGAGTCCCATGTTGGGCGCCTGTCGGATGTACACGAAACCACGTTCCTCCCATAACTCCTTTGTGGTGAAGGGCGTTGCTGCTGCTGAAGAAGAGGCTGAGGCAGCGCTACGGCGGGTCTGTCTAGACGACATATTAGTGCAAGGGTTGTGAAAAAATGAAGAAAGCAAATAAAACTAGGGGAGAAAGCAAGAGAGAATGAGCAGAAGTGAGAAAAATGAAAATGAAAACGAGGTTTTATAGCGGTCGAGGTGCTGCCCGTTTAATGCTGTAACGGCAGGCGTGAATAACGGGGAGACGTACGGGATTTAGCGTGTCTGACGCGTCTGACACGCATTTATGCGTCTGTTACGCGTCTGCCACACGCTTCTGCGTCTGCCGTGTCAGTCTGTTGACAGCCTGTCTTATCCGTCCGCGGCGGCAGCCGAAACGACAGGCTTCCATAAATGGGCTTTATTGGGCTGATGGATGGGTGGTGGGCTTGGGTCACTTCTTCTCTTCTTCTTGACTCCTTTATTTCCTAAAAACAGAAAATAAAATAAAACATTATTCGAATAAAATAAACCTAATTCCTAATAAATAATAAATAATAAATAAATAAAAAAATTAAAGACTAGGTTAAATTAGGGATGCCTTGTGGGGCATCTCCTAAAGTAACCACTTCCTGTATTCCTGGGGCTTCAGTCCCCTGATAGTGCTTGAGGCGCTGTCCATTGACTTTGAATTGGTGCCCGTCTTTTAATGATTGAATTGTGATGACACCATGGGGAAAAACTTGAACCACTTGGAACGGGTCAGACCATCTAGATTTAAGCTTCCCTGGGAAAAGTTTCAACCTCGAATTAAACAACAACACAAGCTGCCCTGGGCAGAACTGTCATGGCAGCAACTTCCTGTCATGCCACTTCTTTGTCTTTTTCTTGTAAATCCTTGCATTGTCGTAGGCCATTGTCCGTAATTCCTCAATCTCGTTCAGATCTAATAGTCTTTTCTGGCCTGCCTTGTCTAAGTCCATGTTCACTGCCTTGATTGCCCAATATGCTTTGTGCTCAATCTCGACAGGCAGATGACAAGTTTTTCCATAAATCAACCGGTATGGAGACATGCCCAATGGAGTTTTAAAAGCTGTCTGGTATGCCCATAATGCATCGTTCAGAAGTAGAGACCAATCTTTCCTAGTTGGCTTAACCATCTTTTCAAGAATGTTCTTCACTTCCCTATTGGATATCTCAGCCTGTCCATTGGTCTGTGGGTGGTATGCTGTCGCGATCCTGTGCTTGACACCGTATTTTTTCAAGGCGGCAGCAATTACCCTATTATCAAAATGTCTCCCCTCATCACTGATAATCGCCCTAGGGATGCCAAATCTAGAAAAAATGTTTTTGTGCAAAAACTTTTGGACCGTCTTGGCATCATTCTTTTGAGTGGCGATGGCTTCAACCCACTTGGAGACATAATCCACTGCTAGGAGGATGTACAAATTTCCACATGAAGATGGGAAAGGTCCCATAAAATCAATCCCCCAAACGTCAAAGATCTCGACTTCCAAAATGTTCTGCAGTGGCATCTCGTTTCTCCTCGAGATGTTACCTGTCCGCTGGCACCTGTCACAGTTCTTATAAAAGTCCTGTGCATCTTTATATAGTGTCGGCCAGTAGAACCCTGACTGCAGCACCTTGGCAGCAGTCTTATTGCCTCCTAAGTGACCTCCATATTGTGAAGCATGGCAGTGATGGAGAATGTCTTCTTGTTCTTCTTGTGGTACACACCTCCTTATAACCCGATCTGCGCACATTTTGAAAAGAAGAGGTTCGTCCCAATAATAATGCTTAACATCATTTTGGAACCTCTTCCTGGCTTGATAATTAAGATCAGAAGGTAATATTCCGCTAACTATAAAATTAACAAAATCAACATACCAGGGAAGGTCAGAAGACTTACCTGCCGCCATGGCTGTCACGACAGCGATTGCGGCAGCAAAGAGCTGCTCATCTGGGAAGGTCTCCAGTATGTGTGTCTCATCTATTGGTAGACTCCGTCCCTTCTCCAACATTGACAAGTGATCTGCCACCTGATTTTCTGTCCTCTTTTTGTCCTTGATCTCAAGGTCGAATTCTTGTAATAGCAAGATCCACCGTATCAATCGAGGTTTTGCATCCTTCTTTGCGAACAAATACTTTAGGGCAGAATGGTCGGTGTGTATTATTACTTTCGTTCCAAGTATGTAAGAACGAAACTTGTCGATGGAGAATACCACAGCTAACAGCTCCTTTTCTGTGGTGGTGTAGTTCACTTGGGCATCATTCAACGTCTTGCTGGCATAGTATATGACATGAAACAGCTTATCTCTGCGCTGCCCCGACAACATAGTCACTAGCATCACACATGATCTCAAATGGCTGTGTCCAGTCTGGTGGCTGTACTATGGGGGCTGTCACTAGTTTTTCCTTCAGAACCTTGAATGCTTCAGTACATTCCTCATTAAAGTCAAAGGGTCGGTTCTGTTCCAAGAGATGGCATAGGGGCTTCGTGATTTTCGAGAAATTTGCAATGAATCTCCGATAAAAACCCGCATGCCCTAAAAAACTTCTAATGCCTTTGACTGTGGTTGGCGGCGGCAGCTTCTCTATGACTTCTATTTTGGCCCTGTCGACTTCTATCCCACGACAGCTAATCTTATGGCCAAGGACTATCCCTTCGTCCACCATAAAGTGGCATTTTTCCCAATTTAGAACAAGATTAGCTTTTTCACATCTTTCAAGTACCTTTTGAAGATTGCCGAGGCAGCTTTCAAAATCGTCTCCAAAGACAGAAAAATCATCCATGAAAATTTCAAGAAAGTCATCTACCATGTCGGAGAATATAGCCATCATGCACCTTTGGAAGGTGGCAGGTGCATTACAGAGTCCAAACGGCATCCTCCTAAACGCGTATGTTCCGTAGGGGCATGTAAAAGTCGTCTTTTCTTGATCCTCTGGTGCAATAGCAATTTGATTATAACCTGAGTAACCATCAAGAAAACAATAGTAAGGCTTACCCGCTAATCTATCAAGCATTTGATCAATAAAGGGTAAAGGAAAGTGGTCCTTTCGGGTAGCTTTGTTAAGCTTCCGATAGTCCATACAAACCCTCCAACCGGTCACAGTCCTGGTTGGGATTAACTCATTGTTCTCGTTGGTTATCACGGTCATTCCTCCTTTCTTTGGAACGCATTGCACTGGGCTCACCCATTTGCTGTCGGAGATGGCGTAAATAATACGAACATCTAACCATTTAATTATCTCTTTACGCACTACCTCCTTCATCGCAAGGTTTAACCGCCTTTGGGCATCTATAGTCGGCTTATGATCTTCCTCTAGGAGGATTTTGTGCATGCATATCACAGGACTAATGCCTTGAATGTCTGCTATCGTCCATCCAATCGCCCTCTTGTGCTGCCTTAACATGTCGATTAGCTGCCGTTCCTGTTCCTGCGGCAGCTTAGCAGAGATGATTACGGGCAGTGTGTCATTGCAACCAAGATAAGCATATTTAAGCTGCCCTGACAGGGGCTTAAGTTCTAAGACAGGTGGTTCAACAGTAGATGGCTTTTTGGATTGAATGGTTATCCGAAGTGTAATTCAAAGGTTCGAATAACTTACCTGGACGATGGTCTAACCAGTTTACCTCCTCCTGACCTTCAGTATCAGATGTATCAGATTCAGAGGAGTTGCTGTCGTCGGTGCTGTCGTCGTTGCTGTCGTGACAGGCCTGTAGGTGGCTGTCGCGGCAGTGACCAAATTTTATATCACGGCAGCCCGACCTGATGCAGGGTTGATCAAAGGTCACCTCAATGATGGCCTTGCATTCCTCATCCACATCAACATATTTCATTGCTTGGAGAACATTCAACTTGATCTCTTGATCGTTTACTCGCATGGTGAGTTCTCCTTTCTCCACATCAATCAATGATCTTCCTGTGGCTAAGAAGGGTCGCCCAAGGATGACTGGTGCGTGTTCGTCTGCCTCACAATCCAAGATAAGAAAGTCAGCAGGAAAAATAAGCTTATCCACTCTTACCAGAATATCTTCGATTTTTCCCTCGGGATGAACGTAAGAGCGGTCGGCTAGCTGCAGAGTTACTGTCGTGGGTCGCGCCTTGCCAGTACCTAGTTTCTGAAAAACAGATTTGGGCATTAGATTAACACTGGCACCAAGATCACAAAGTGCCTTACCCACAAATTTGTCTCCGATTACACATGGTATGATGAAGCTCCCCAGATCCTTTTTTTCTGGGGCGGCTGCCTATGAAGAATGCTCATGCAACCTTCTGTCATCTTTACCGTTTCAAATTCCCCAAGTTTAGATTTTTTCGACATAACATCCTTGAGAAATTTAGCATAACCGGGCATCTCTCTAACAACATCTAACAACGGAATATTAATATGAACCTGTTTAAAAATATCATAAATCTTTTTAAGTTGAGATTCATGCTTAGCTTGCTGTATCCGTTGAGGAAAGGGTGGTGGGGGACGATAGTCAGCAATACGTCCTTCCCACTGCATGCGAATCTGAGGACGGTAATCATCTTTTTTCTCCTCTATCGCTTCTGCTGTCGTGACAGGCTCATCGACAGTAGTCTGTTTATCTCCTGTCGGGGCAGCTTCCTCGGCAGGTTTATCCAAGGCAGGTTCCTTTTCTGTTTCAGCTTCTTTTTCCGGCCCTGGTAGCTTTTTCCCACTCCTAGTAGTAATCGCCTTACATTGCTCATGTGGGGGTGGTCTAGCATTTTCAGTATTGCTAGGGAATCCTCCATTCTGCCTTGGCTTAATATGTTGCGACACCTGACCCATTTGTGTCTCTAGAGATTTCAACGTAGCCTCATGATTTGTCATTCTCATCTCGGTTTTATCTATAAAGTTTTCCATCTTCTTGACAAACTGATTTATATTCTCCATATACGTACTGGTCTGAGACATAAAGGTGGCCAGGGTCTATTCCAATATACTACTCGTGGCAGGTGGTGGCTGCTGTTGCTACTGCGGCGGCAGGTGCGGCGGCAGTTGCTGCGGCTGTTGCGGTGGCAGTTGCTGTCTTGTCAACAATCTAGGACCTCCCTGATTCTGATTATATGCTTGCGGATTCAGGGCATTGTTAGGGTTACTCCAGGAAAATTTGGGATCTTTCCTCCAATTGGGATTATAGTTGTTGAAATTATAATTCGGCTTGTAATTTCCAACATATTTTCCCTCTTCTATATTTATTGGGCACTCATCCCTACTATGACTTCCCTCACAGATAGTACAAACTTCCTCGACAGCAAATCCTCGTAATTCATCTTCATTCAATAAGTGTTTCATTGCCTTAGTAAGGAATGCTACCTGTGATTTCATAGTGCTGTCGGCCTCATAGTCCTTGACAGCAAGTACCCGTTTACCCCCTCTTCTTGCTGTCGGAAACTGCTCCTTATTCTTGGCCAGGTTTTTCAAAACTTGCAATGCCTCGTCTGGATCTTTATCCAATAATAATCCATTTGTTGCAGAATCAATCCGAATGCGAGTTTGTAAGTTAGCAGCATTATAGAACTTAGTTACCTGATTCCAGACGGGGAATCCATGCATTGGACAGTTCCGAAGAAGAGTAGTAAATCTGTCCCAGGCCTCGTGCATCGGCTCGTCGTCTTCCTGTTGAAAAGTAGCAATTTCATTACGTAATCGCTCAGATAAATGCGAAGGATTAAAACGAGATAAAAATTCACGAGATAAATCTGCCCAAGTTACGATTGAACCCGGTGTAAGTTTATTCCATAAAGTTTTAGCTCTGTCCCTCAATGAATGGGGGAATAACCGAAGCCTCAGTATCTCTGGACTAACTCATGGTAGTCTAAACGAACCACAGATCTCCTGGAACATTTTGAGATGCTCCCTAGCATCTTCTGTCGCAGAACCACTAAACTGCCCGACATTGTTGATCATACTAAACATGACAGGTTTAAGCTCGAAGTTATCAACATCAATATCCGGCAGCGTGGTCTCCAGCTCTACATGATCATTCAGCATGTAGTCACGACATGACCGTCGTCCATCTGCCCCAGGCGGATTGCCGACAGGCGGTATACCTCCATTAGCGGGCTGGTTACGGGCCATCTGCTCTAGCTGTTCCTCGAGGTATTCGTTTCTGTCTAAAAGTCGGCGAAGTTGTTTCTTGAGATTGAAGGAACGTTCGATTTCCGGATCTAATGGTTACTCAGGATCTTCACCTCTTTTAGATATGCGCATAAACAAGAAAACCTCGTGAAAAGCGAGAGTTGAAAACACAAAAGAAAAATTAAATAAAAACAAAAACGAAAACAAAAATAAAAATAAAAACGAAAAGTGCAATAAAAGAAAGATGTAGTTATGTTGCCAATCCCCGGCAACGGCGCCAAAAACTTGTTGCGTGTAAAATAGTCTATCGCAATTGTAGTGCAAGTGTACACGACGCAAGTAGTAAAGTGATACAAAGTATCGGATATCGTCTCCACAGGGATTGGGCTAATAGCTTCACCTTGGTTTACTGCACGAAAGTAAAAGAAATATTTGAGAGATTTGTCACGAAAATAATAAGGAAAATCGCAAATAAAATAATTGAGATATCAAGATAGAGAGAATGGGCTGGTATTGAATTGCTCGGTAGTGCAGGTATTGAATTGCTTAGGAACTCCAGTTCTGTCGTCGCTCCCGTCGCCGACAGCACCTGTCGCGGCGGCTGTCCGTTAGCTATCGCAGCAGCGAACACACCAACTCCGTACTTCAAGTTTGGCAAGAATTTCAGATCTACCTTGGCTTATCCCTAGGTCCAAGTCTGTCGATGATCACGTCTTTGATGATACCTCCCGGCGTGAATCGAAGGATGAACACCGATGTGTATGAATTCTTCCTTAGCCACTTAACCTTGCCCTATCCCTAGGCACAAGATAGTTCAACTATAAACTAGAGAACTTGCTCTTACTTCTTTCGTATACTTAACTCTCCCGATGCTAAGTAAATAGATAACCTCACAATGCTCTCCCGATGCTCTTGCAAGATGTTAAAACCAAAATAAGAGAACTTGAAGTTTATTTTATTGAACTGAAAATTCCTAAAACAAAACAACCCTTTCAACTACTTTACAAAACAACTCGTGGCCCTAGGGGGAATTTAGAACATGTTGGTGACGGGTGAACGACAGAGGGGTTTAGGTTTCGGTTCTGGGGTATTCGATACCTCCTAGGTTAAATCTATGCCCTTATATAAGCTTTGGGCTCAAGTATTCTAATTTAACAAGGATTACAACTTTAATGAAAAGTAAGATTCTAATTAATACTAAATCTCTAAGGATTTCTACTTTTCAGCCGCCTCCTTGCTTTATGGGAATTCTTCTCCTTGAGCTTTGGCTTGACATATCTTTTGATCCGGGGCTTGGAAAAATATATGGCTTTCACACGACAGACGAGAAGATTTTTCTCTATCTATCGCGGTCCACTTTACTTTTCCTCTTCATAAATCTGCTGTCACCATGCTGTCACGACAGGTCCATGGCAGCTTCGTCTTCTTCGTCTGCTTGTCCGGTTCAGCTCTTCTGCTTCTCTGCCCTGCGCCTGCCTTCTTTGTCAACTATGGCAGATACCTGCAAAAATAGCCATCTTTTAGTAGAATCCGTGCTTTTAATCTATTTGTGATATTTTATTGAAAACTAACCTAAATGCAATGCAATGATGCTTGAATGCAGCAGAAATATGGGTTAAAAAGGGTGTAAATAATAGAACTTTTACACACTCAACATTTAGATACCAGTTTTCTGGTGAGACTAACCACGACTATCTCCGTTAGAATAAAACAATTTTAAAATTAGGAAAAACCCAACTCGGATTATGTTGTCTCGATAAGAATCGAATTTGATCTCAATTTCCCTTAGTGAATCCGTCGCTAAGTGTATTCATAAAAAGTCGAATTTGCTACAAGCCGATCTTTCCTCCCAACTATAAATCTAAACAACAATCAAGTCAACATGCACTTTTTGAAATGAAAGCAAAATATTTTAATAGAAAGGCCGATTGTTGATCTAAGTTTTCAGAAATTTGAGAATGTAAAACGAAGTTGTTGAGTACTTTTAATTCTCACAAGGTGAATCGAAGCTTCACTTTAAGCCTTTAGCTAATCAGAAAATTTAGCTAAGCATGATTATGGAAGAACTCATACTTAGCATAATTTTAAAATAAAGTTAAAAAACTAAAAAGAAATAAAACGTAAAGGGAAAGGAAATTTTATAAACTTTAAAAAGTAAAAACAAGCTAAGAACAAGAGACAATTTTCTAACATACCCCAAGAGGTATTTATAGTATTCTAAAAACCCTAAAATAACCCTAAAATGATAGAAGATAAATCTTAAAAATATTCAAATTAAATTTTAAATACAAAAGATAATTCCCAAGTTTGAATTCAAAATCTCGACTGATAAGCTATCGATTCGCGGCTAATAAGCTATATGATGTTGCTGACGTCATCTTCTAGTAATTGCTGACTAGACGCTACGTCAGCTTTCCAGCCTAGATTCATGCCCACTAGCCTAGACTTGACTCCAGATAAAAATTACAAATTTTTTGCCTCTTTTCAATGTGTTTTCCAGAATTGAATACCTGCACGAAAAACACATAATAAAGCTCAGATCAACATCATATTCGAATCATTAGAGGTATAACTAAAGATGAAATAATGGCCATTTTAGTTACATATCAACTGCTTTTCATATGTTTCATGCTATGATTCAAACACAATTTTCTTATAAGCTTCTTGTTGTTCAATCTGATGGAGGTGGAGAGTTTAGGTTTATGGAAACTCTGTTGTCATAATTAGGTATACAACATAAACTCAAATGCCATAGAACTTCCCAACATAATGGCATAGTGGAAAGAAAATATATACATATTGTAGAGACAACACTTAGCTCAAGCTTCACTTTCACTTGAGTACTGGTGTTATGCAATGCTGAGTGCAGTATACCTTATCAATCGCATGCCTACCAAACTGCTTAATAACTTGTCCCCTTTACAGACTCTTTATGATAAACTGCATAATTATCAGTTCTTAAGGGTGTTTGGAGGCTTGTGTTACTCATATTTTAGACCATATAACAAGCATAAGATGGATTTCATATCAAAACCATGTATCTTTTTGGGGTACTCTCCACAGCATCATGACTATCAGTGCTTGGATAGTAGCACATGCAGAATTTATGTTACTAGGCATGTGGTGTTTAATGAAAATGTCTTCCCTGCTAATTCAATAGATTTTGTTAGTCCTGCAGTATCATCACAGTTTCATTCTCATGAGCTTATGGTTGGAAATCCAACTTATTCATCTTTAAATTCAGCTACTGGTACTTCCCAAGCTCCTTCTGTAGCCACTACTCAGTCTTCATTAGTTCCTACCCAGCCTTCATCACTTGCTACCACAGAACCAACAGTTCATGATGATTATGATAAAGAAATTGATATGCAAGCTCATGATGTTTTATTTCGCTCTATGAAGCACACTTTGAAGAGAGTTAATCATCTGCTTATGTTACTGATGAGGAGGCTACTGAAGATGCTCCACACTCAGTTTCTCACAGTGGTGATAGTGACACTATAGGTTCTACAGCTGAAGAATACAATGATACACCTCTCTACCTAGTTTCTGAGTCAATTTCTGAACCCAATCCTGTCAGAAACTTCTACTCCATGGTGACAAGCGAGAAGGCAAGCATTTTCAAGCCTAAGATTTTTCATTTTCAGGCTATTTAGCTGTCTAGTACTGTGTATGATGCTCTTTAAGAGCCTGAATGGAATGCATCAGTTATGCCATAATACAAATCTCTCATGGGTAATGATACTTGAGAGCTAGTCGAACTGCGTAGTGGTAGAAAGGCCATTGGATGTAAACAGATTTTCAAGGTTAAGAAGAAGGCAGATTGCACTATGGAAAGGTATAAGGCATGCTTAAAGGATAAGGGGTACTCACAGTTGGGTGGCCATGATTTTGTGGATACCTTCAGCCTTGTTGTTAAGACTTTCACTGTGAATATGTTTTTATATATTGTTGTCTCCAAACATTGGCAAGTTCGACAAGTGTATGTGAACAATGCGTTCTTGAAGGGAGATATTGCTGAGGATGTTTTTATGCTCCAGCCAGAAGGTTTTCAGATTATGGGCACTAATGGATCTCCTTTAGTCTATAAACTCAAAAAGGACAAGTATGGGCTTCGTCAAGCTACGCGAAATTGGTTCACAAAACTCAAGGATTTTCTTGAATTGTTGGGCTTCAAGTCTTTTGATGCAGATGTGTCTCTTTTCATCTACAAGGATGACTCTCTTTTTACATACATAGTAGTTGTTACAGAGTAAGCAATTCAAGATGATCAAAAGAAAGAAAAACAACTTTAATCAAATAATTGAAAAGAGTAGAAGATACAAAACTGGATTAAAGTTGAGTAGAGAAGATGTTGAGGACCGCGACAAAGCAGTTTCCTTAAAGACAAATTTTGAACACTCTGTGGTGCTTGAGTTGGTTGGTCGCTCGTCTCCCAGGATACAACAACAGTAAGATCTTTGATAGAAGCATGAGCTGAGGAGATCCCGAACTAAACTCTTGATTTAGACTATCACCAATAATAAAATGAGAGAAGGAAAACATTTTTTTTGGGTGATTTGAAACTGAGGAGATGCTCGGTTTATATAGGGGAGTGAAGGAGGAAAAATATGAAAGATAAACATTCTGAATTAAATTCCATTGACTTTATATCAAATTTAATTCGGAAATAATCAATTAAATGGATTATTAAACAAATATATTTCTATAAATTGCTTTTATTACCTTTTAATATCCGAATTTAATACAAAGTCATAGATTATCCTATTAAATTTGGAATAAAAGATATGTTATTTGTAAGGAAAAACTTAGTTCGAAATGGGTAAAATATCCGTAGGTCCAAGTAGGGCCAAACTGGTCTGGACATTCGCGTTGCCCACGACGTGCGAGTGCGCCCTAACCCGAATGGGTTCGACGAACTTCAATTCGCACCCCCGTGCGCCTACGCTCGAGGCAAAGTTTCCATTCAAGTCATTCAATGACTTCCAAGTGGGTTGGTTTATTTAAACCATTCCTAAGTTTGTTATCCCACCCATGTGGGATAATGGGTTTTATTTTTCCTTTACAAAATTCACAACTAGCTCACTTTGAGCATCAATTTCTCATTCATTTCTCAATCGTTTTGAGCATATGAGATACCGATGTAAAGGTCTCATGAAGTAGAATATGAATTAATAAATTCATCATTCAAACCCCCACCTTTACCAATTGAAAATATGGCTCAACGTTTCCAATTTCTCATATTTTCCAACAATCCCCTACATGAATGAAATTGATGATTTTATCAAAACATTTTGACTCGATGTGGTGATAGAATCTACAATTGATAGTTTCATATGATATGTAGGTTTTCTCCTTTGAACCTCCCCTTGTGAAAGTATATTTACTTTACTAGCTAACCAGTAGACGTGATGTCCTTGAATTGTTAAGTTGTTTGTGTAAACGGTGATATACTTCACACAACTACCTCTCTGACAAGAGTATTAGTTCTCATGGTTATGTCCATGTGGCTGTGGACATCGCTTGGTTTTACAAGAGTTTAAAAAACTATCCCCAATAGTCTTCTTGAAGCGGCCCCACTTCACTCTCACATAGGTGACTTATGTTGCTCAGCTCACCAAAGCACACAATGGTTATTAAAAGCTTTGCTTACCCTATACCACTTTTTGTCACTGTTTACATCATAGGAATTGACTTGGGGGAAGATCTCCCATAGTGACCGCACAGGTCTATGTAATTAGGATATACCTTTGAACCTAGATCTTGGGATCTTCTGTAAACTAGGTAGGGTTTTCTTTCAAATAGCGCCTTTACTTCTCATGGGCTTTAGTCCCATTCCTTTAGATGTTTTCTCAATCTGATCTCGAATCAATCATTTGGTTAGTGAATCTGTAAGTTATCCTTTGATTTTACAAAGTCAATAGAGATAACTCCATTTGAGATCAATTGTCTAATGATGTTATGTCAACGACGCATATGCCTTGACTTACCGTTGTACATGAAACTCTATGCCCTAGCAATTGTTGCTTGACTATCACAATGTATACACGACTCCTCCCTCCAAACTCATATTCCATTGTGGATCTAGTTATAATAGTTTGTCTCTGAAATAACACAATCCGTAGTCCTGAGTATATCTTAGACATCTCAGTATCCTCACAATTACTTTTAGTGATCTTTCCCTGGATTGCTTGTGAATCTACTTAAACTGCTCAAGGTAAAAGTGATATCTGGTCTACCACTGCTCATAAGATGCATTAAGCTGCCTATGACTCTTGCATATTCCACTTGATGAATACTTTCCCCTGGATTCTTTGATAGATGTTAACAAGGGTCTAATGGAGTTAAGGCTATGACAGAATCCTCCTTATTAAATTTCTCGAGAATATTGTCTACTAGTGTGACTGATTCAATATGAGACCTTTCGTTGACCTTTTGATTTGGATGCCCATAATCGTATCGACCAATTCCATATCTTTCATGTCAAATCCTGAATTTAACATGTTTTTGGTACGTTTTGCCATTCCATTGTTGCTTCCAACAAAACGTATGTCATCAACATATAGACATAGGATGACATGTTGTAAAGTGCTCATAACTCTTATATTTTGTATGCATTCCATCTCATATTATTGCTGTTCTTAAGTGCATTTTAGGCATATTTAGGTGCATGCATGCATTATTTACACTATTCTTTGTTTTGCCTTGTTTTTGTTGAATATCTTTAATTTGGTGAGAAAAGATATTGTTTTAGTTTAGTTTGCATTATAGGTGTTGGAGACTGGTGATGGAAAGAGGAGCTGAGGAGATGATGCTGAGGCAGCAAACCAAGGAGCTGTACTGAAGCAGTTCAACACAGAAAGAGATGCTGCCGAGTAACTGTCGCCGCTACATCTGCCACCCAGGGCAGCAACTTGAGGAATTGGTGAATTGAAGTGCGATTGGTAGAGCATAATTTTCTAAGTCCAATGAGCCCATCCATGCAATTTACTAATGCCAGAAACAACAGGCAGATCCACCAAAGGAGAAAATGTCTAAGGCAGCCTAAGCTTACTTGCGGCACAAGGAGTCCAACTTCAAGTCAAATAAGTCAGATTTAAAGGTTGCAATTAATGCAAAAGCTACTTTATCATGAAGAAGACTTATACTCCAAGGAGGAATTAACCTAGGTCATGCCCTATATTACCCGATCTTACTTTGTATTTAAAAAACATCTTGGCATAACTTAGTTTCTCTTGTGTTTTCTTGCCGCCACTATGTTCTAAATTCTCTAGGGTTTGGGTTGTTTTGTAAAGTAGTTGTGAGAACAGTTGTTTAGGTTCAAGTTTGTTAATGCAATAAATTCAAGGTTTGCTTATTTCATGTTCTTCATTGTTTTCAATTGAGTTCGAAAGATCGATTGTGAGCAATCCATTTGTTTGGCATCGAGAGAGTCAAACTCACGAAAGAAGTAAGCACGATCTGAACCATACCAGGTGTTGATCAATCTAGCCTAGATATAGGTTAGGGTTTAAGGCGGCTAAAAGAGGACGAACCAAAGGTTGCTGTTCATTGCAAGATTCACGTTGACGGGTATTATCTGAAGCGGGCATCAACGGTATTCTGACTTAAACATAAGCTGAATCATTCTGAATCGTTCTGCCGAACCTTGAAGGTCTACCGAGTTTGCCACTGAGCCATTTATCCGTTCCACCTTCCTAGGCAGCGAAAGTTGTTGAAGCACCAATCTGCCATCATCCGTCAAGGCAGCAAAGTATGGCAGCGCAATACAACTTGACTTATTCAACACAGTTTCACACTACGGAGCACCATAACTTGACCTAATCCATCAATATGATCTCTTCTCTTAATTGCTTGTGTTTATTTATTTTTCTTGTAAACAAACTAAAATTTACTTCTGCATTTAAATATTCTTTGTGCAGGAATTTATATTCGAATTAGCTGCCCAATCATTTTGGGAGACGATATCTTTTATATTATAACTTGAAAAGAGTGTGCACTTACGCTCCTAATTGGAGAACACCCAAACGCTCTACACATATCCAATGTTTATAGTTTTGACATATACACATTTACCGGTATCCTTTTATTGCCAACCTTTCCTTGTACTTATCAATTGTTCCATTTGCTTTCATTTTCCTTTTGAAAATCCATTTTGAATTTAGTGGTTTGATTTCAGGAGGAAGGTCCACTAATTCCCATGTATGGTTTTGCAAGATGGAATCAATTTCAATCTTAATGGCTTCTTTTCATAGGGTGTCTTCAGAGGAGTGTATAGCATCACTATACGTTATAGGTTCAACCTCTGGCATAAAGGTTAAGAAATCATATCCAAATGATTTTTCTACCCTTGCTCTTTTGCTCCTTATTGGCTCTATTTAAATTTCAGCCTCTTGTTGATCATTTGGAATCATTTCATCCAAAGTTTGTTTTGTTGAACTTTGATCAACTTCCTTAGATTTATAAGAGAATATATTCTTGAAGAAAGATTCATTCTTTGATTCTATTATCGTGTTTTTGTGAATCTCAAGATTTTTTGATTCATACACAAGAAATCGATAAGCATTACTATGTTCAACATAGCCAATAAAAATACAATCCAAAATTTTTGGACATATTTTCATTTGTTTTTGCAATGGAGCTATTACCTTGGAAAAACACCCCCACATTTTCAAGTGTTTTTAAGAAGGTTTTCGACCTTTCCACAAGTCATATGGTGTCTTATCTTTTTCCTTTCGGGAACCTTGTTTAAAAGGTAATTAGCCGAACGAATAGCTTCCCCCACATGTTCTGTGATAACCCAGAGGTTCCTAACAAAGCGTTCATCATTTCTTTTAGAGTCTGATTTTTCCATTCAACTACTCCGTTATATTTAGGAGAGTATGGTGGTGTTACTTCGTGAATAATTCCATGTTGTGAACAATATTCACCAAATGGACTAACATATTCACCACCACGATCACTTCTTACCATCTTAATCTTTTTATTAAGTTGATTTTCAACTTCTTGCTTATAGAGTATAAGTTTCCCTATAGCTTCATATTTTCTTTTAAGCAAATACACATAGCAATACTTTGTGCTATCATAAATGAAGGTAATAAAAAATTATTTCCTCCCTTAGTTTGAACGAATTTCAAATCATAGACATCACTATGTATTAGATCAAGCAGTTATGTACTTCTTTCAATTGTTTGAAATAAAGACCTTGTTAATTTTACTTCAACACATGTTTCACATTTACGGTTATAATTTAATGTGAAATGAAGGGATGTGCTCCAAGTTAATTAACCTGCATAAGGTATCATAATTAGCATGTCCAAGTCTACAATGCCATAAATTAAATGATTCATGCATGTAAACAGCAGAAGAAGCTGCATTCTTATTCATTATTTTGGATTTTATAGAGATAGCATTGAGTTTTCACATTCCATTCAATACATATCCCCTACCCACAAACATCCCCACTTTTGACAGAATTAGCTTCTGGGATTCAAAAACCATTTTAAAACTATGAACAATTAAAAATGTTCCAGAAACAAGGTTTTTGCGTATGTCAGGCACATACAATGCATTTTGCAGCTTGAGTTCTTTCCCAAAAGTCATCTTCAAGACAACGGTTCCCTTCCCCTTGATCTTGGAAGTCGCAACATTTCCCATATAGAGCTTCTCTCCATTGTCGCAACGTATCAACTCAGAGAATGAGTTCTCGTCACAACAAATATGATGTGTGACTCTAGTGTTAAGCCACCACTCCCTTGGGTTGGAGTCAACCAAGTTGACTTTAGAAATCACAACGCATAGATCTCCATCCTCCACTGCATTGACCTCCTTGGCTTTAACTCTTTTTGGATGTCTTCATTTAGAGGACATGTGCCCCACCTTGCCACAGTTGAAACACAACCCTTTGAATTTCTCGTTCTTGGAGACTCCACCATTAGGCCCAAGCTTAGGCTTGGCTTGGTGATGTTGAGGTTGCTTTCCATTCATGACTTTGAAAACATTTGTGTTGGCCTATTTGAAAGTGAGTTTCATGACATTACCCATGTTGTCCTCTTCGATTCGGAGTTTGAAAATCAGTTCCTCGACTGACATTTCCTTCCTCTTGTGCTTCAAGTAATTTTTAAAGTCATTCCATCCGGGAGGCAGCTTTTCCGTGATGGAAGCTACTTGGAATTCTTCAACATGACTTACTACATATTTTGAATCAACCATAGTAATATTCAAGAATTTCGCAACCAAAAACTTTTTAGCCCCGACATCCTCTATTTTGTACTTGTTGTCCACTGTTGCCCACAACAACTTTCCAGTCTTGTACACATCATATATCGGATACAACGAGTCTTGTAGTCTGTTGAGGATGTAGTTCTGACACAGAAAATCATCGTTGTTCCAAGCCTCAGTGATGCTAAAGGCGGTGAGATCATCAACCTCTTCTTCTCCATCCCCTACGGCAATAACTGGGGATATTCTTTCAAATATTTTGTCAGGTTCAGCATGGTAAGATAGGGATAAGTAGCTAAAATGGTCACTGTTTCATCTTTAATTATGCCTCTTATGATTAGAATATTATGCTGATATGGGATTTATTATGTGTTTTTCGTGTAGGTCTCTAATTCTGGAAAACACGCTGAAAAGAAGCAAAATTTTGCAAATTTTATCTAGAGTCGAGACTGGGCTAGTGGGTGTTGCGTGTCAAAAGTCCTATCACAATGTAGTGCAAGTGTACACGACGCAAGTAGTAAAGTGATACTTGAAGTATCGAATGTCGACTCCACAGGGACTGGAAATAGCTTTATCCTCGAATTGTTGCACAAGAGAGAGAAAGAATTGAGATTGTTTGGAAAGTAATATTTAAGAATAATGGATATAAGAGAATGACGATTCAAGGCTAAGAGATAGGCCGGTATTGATCTGCTCGGTAGTGCAGGTGTTGCACTGTATAAGAACTCATGTTCTGTTATCGTTCCTGTCGCGGCAGCAGTTTGTTGTTGTCGCGACAGCGATCACACAACTCTGTACTTCAAGCTTGGCAAGAATCCCTGCTGTGACTTGTCCTATCCCTATGTTCAAGTACTGTTGATGAACACTTCTCGGATGATACCTCCCGGCGTGAATCAAAGGGTGAACACCAATGTTGTTGAATTCTTCCTTAGCCACTTAACCTCGCCCTATCCCTAGGTCTGAGATAGTTCAACCATAAACTGGATAACCCGTACTTATTCCTTTCGTATACTTAACTCTCCCGATATTAAGTAAATAGATAATCTCACAATGCTCTCCCGATACTCTTGCAAGATGTTGAAAACCAGAATAAGAAAACTTGAAGTTTTATTTCAATGAATAGAAAATTCCTAAAACAATACAATCCTTGCAACTACTTTACAGAATCAACCCTTAGCCCTAGGGGAAGTTTAGAACATGATGAGAAGGGGGAAAATGACAAGGGTTTTGAGGAAGACGGCTAGAGAATGAGATATCCTTCCCTAGGTCGAATTACATGCCTTTATATAGGCCTTGGATTCAAGTTTTCTAATAAGGTAAGAATACAAGTTCAAACTAAAGTATAACTCTTGTAACACCCGTGTTTGGGGGTCGGGTGAAAATAATATTAAAATAATGTTTCAGGCTTCGGTGTCATAATTAAAATAATAAAATATTTCAATGGGCTTCGTGTTTGCAAAATAATTAAAACCTATGTTTGGGCCTATCTTCTAAGTCCAATTCCATGGATTTTAGGAGATGATGATTTTAGCCATTTCATTAATGGCATTATGATAAATAAGAGGGCTTGCAAAAATAAAATTCCATGTATTTTAAAATAGCTTTTTGTCATCTTCTTCCCCCTCTCTTCCAAACCATTTTCACGACAATGGAGCTGCCCTTCTCCATTTTACTATTCCATCACCATTCTTCTTCATCTTGGGTGATTTTTGAAAGGTAAAACCATATTTGACTTGTCCTTACCTTCCTCTTCATGTTGGTACCATTAGTTTTCATTATTGTTCATGATTTTGAAATTTGTAGTTTTGGGATTTTGTTTAAAATTGAGAACTTTATTGTCTTTAACCTAAGCTTTTGATTATTTAAGGTTAGATAAATTGTTTACAACCTAAAAGGTTCAACATATGTGAATTTTAAAGAGTTTTACAATGATTCCCGAATTTATGTTTTAATGGGGGTTTTTGAAGGGTTTAAAGGTTAGTTTTGGGTGTGTTTAATGTTTGAAATTGAGGGCTATTGGTTGTATGTTGGTTAGGGATCGTTTTGGAAGCATTTAAGTGTGTTAAAGAGGTTGAAATCTTGAGTTTTAGACTAGGTTTCAAGGCTGCTCGGGTTTGGAGTTTTGGGGTTGTTCTTGGCTTGAAAATCATGTGTTTTATGCTTGATTAGTGTTTCGGATTTGCTACATTGATGTGTGAACTGCTTTGAGGCTGTTTTGATTGTGTTGAGTTGATTAGAAGCAAGATTTTGTGTTGGTGAAACCTCGAGAACAAATTCGGAACCGTTGGGAGCTTGATCGGCTAGTGTGGTTGAGCTTGAGATAGTCGGTGAGTGGTTATTGTTTTTAAATATTGGTTCAAGCATGTGGACCTAGGTTGGGCTTGGTAAACCCACCTAGAGTTGAGATTAGAGTGGTAGCCTAATCTCAAGCTTAGTTTAGGAAACTTTTGGTTGAACTCCTAATTGCTTGTTATGCCTCTTGTTTAATTGTGTTTATGGTAATTTTGTATATTGTGTTATACATGTTGTTGAGGCATGGTTTGATGCACTGTTATGCATGTGGTTTGGATTGTGAATTGTGCATGATGGTGATCATGGTGAGTACGTGCTAAGCACGGAAGTTGATATGAAATGATGTTGTGAAAGGTTATGGATTGTGTTTAATATTGGCACTAGTATGCTTGGGTACAATGATCGATCATTAGGATATTTAGTGTGCACACGAGAGTCAAATGTGCGCATGGTCTTGGTGTCGGTGACATCAAGATGGAGTACGGGTTTGCCCGGAAATCTTCATATATATTAGTCGGTGATGAGTGGAATCCCATCGACGGGGCATGAGGATGAATGGAATCCCCTCTGCGAGAAACGGTGATGAGTGTAATCCCTGTGGTTGGACGTAAGTTCCAACGGTTATCCGCGTATTCGAGTCCTAGCAAGGTGCCAATATGGATTGATATATGTGGTTGTTAATACATTGATATATGTATCTTCATGTGTTGGGATTATGAGTTGTTGATCATGGCATAATGTTGATTATATGTTCATGCATCATATATATTTTTGGCTCTTGTGGATCGGAGGTAAGATCATGCATTCTATCTTGGTTGTTGCTCGTGCTTGGACCCTGCATTGTCGAGGTTTGTTTTATGAGCTTACTCTCACTAAGCTTTTATGCTTACGCTCCTTTTTGTTCGACAATGCAGATCAGTAGCTTGTGGGTGTCAAGGGCGGGGAAGGGGCCTCCAAGTGTCGCTTTTGGTTAGCTCAAGTATGAACTTTAAATTGAAAGATTGTAATAGTCAAGCAATGGGATAGGTGTTGTTGATTTGAGCTTTGATGTATGTTGAATTGATTTTGCTTTTGGTTGCCTTGTTTGAATTGTAAACCTTGTTTATGATACATGTCATGAATGCTTATATGTTTTGTTTCTAAGGCATGAATCTTAAGTGCAAAGTATGTCCTCTTTATTGTAAGTGTATGAATCCTTTAGATGCATGATCCTTGTTCATTTTGAATGTCTTGTATTTTGATATCTTGGTGGTTAAAGGTTGTATGTATGTTGTTTGTGGCTAGGAGAGTCATAAATCGCATCTAGAGTCGAGTCTTAAGTCATTTTGCTGCAAATTGGGGCATTGCAGTGCAGGGCGTATCGGTACGCCCAAGGGCCGTATCGATACGGTCCTACACTTTGGGACTCGAATTTGGCTTATCGTATCGGTACGCGGGGGTGTACCGATACACCAAAACTTTACTGGAAATCTGATACTTTGACGAGATTTTGGCGTATCGGTATGGGCTCTAGGCGTATTGGTACGGTCTAATATCGTTGACCGCGATATGTTGACCGAGAAGGGCGTATCGGTACGCCCAAGAGCTGTATCGATACGGTCTCACTAGTTTGACTTGGGGCAGTTGACTTGGTCAAGGCGTATCGATATCCTCTGCAGGTGTTTCGATACGGCCTGCTTTAAAAGGAAAAATGGGTTGTTTTAAGGTGTTGTTTTGGATGGTCGTTGTTATATTGTTGTGTTTTCGTTGTCGTGTTTCACATAGGACATAATAATGCATTTAGACATGTGATAAATAAAAGAAATTTTCTATGGTTGCTAACCGAGGTGGGACCTTAACGGGTTTCACATTGGTTTTCCCCGTGTAGCCTACTTGGACCGGTCAAACGTCCGGACCGGGACGAGGGGGTTACATTTGTTGGTATCAGAGCCTAAGGTTTCCGAGACCTTAGGCAGATAAGTGAGGTAAGTTTAATTTTTGTATTGTAATTGCACGATGGTTGCTTGCCATGTACGCATGTTTGCTTGTTTATCAAGTATGTTTGATGTATGTTTGTTTGATCGTGTGTATATGTTGCTTGAAGCATGTTGAGTAGAGTCCCAATTCTTCTATTACATCGGAAAAAGAGATTTTTATGTAAGGGAATCATACTTGAGCCACTTGGACCCTTTCCTTTGCTAACCCAGTTTGTATGTAAATTGTTGTTGTTGTTGATTTACTGCTTTTTGGTAAGTTTGAGGCCAAGGCGTGGGCCATGAATCGGTAAGTGGAAGGTGTGGTTTCTGAAAATATGGATGATGTTGAGGGAATTTATCGCTATAGTCAGAGAAGTATGGTTGTACCGGAGTTGAGGTACAATTTGTTTGTTTGAAACAATGTGTATGTGGGTTGATTTTGGTTGATAAGGAATGATGTGATCGATTTTGGTATTAGTGGGTAAAAGAAGTGAAAACTTGTGAGTGGGATTCAGAGTGGTGTCGATGTTTTAACAGATAAGCCCTTAGTACATTTATGAGTTTGTTCCCTCCGGTTGATCCTGAATCTGTACTTCTGTATATTGTTAGCGAGCATGAAAAGTTTAGATGTGCCCGGTTGACAAGTCGTCGTTAACCGGTCAAAATAAATATAAATTAATCCTCTTTCAACAATGAATAAATAAAGAAATTGAACAAGTATAGGGAAAGAGGGTCGATCCGCAGGGAGATTTAGCTGGAATTTGTTGACTTGAATTTGTTGAATCTGAAATCCCAGGAATATCTGAAAAAGCAAATAAATAAAAAAAGGGGTGATATGATTTGTGATGAAGTAATAAAATAGAGAAAAAGAACTAAAGGTAGTAAGAAAAACCAAGGATGTAAATCAGCCTCGAACCAGCTCCTTCAATTCTTTCGATCATTGAAATAGATTTTTATTTCAGGGATCATGTCGGTTACAGTCTACGAGGCCCAACCCGTCGTAACTTGTTCTTCTCTCGAGTAACCAATCCTCCCAAGTCTATCTTCGAAAGATGGCTCTTAAATAAATCAACCACGACTATCGCCGTTAAAATATTTAGAATAAAACAGGAAAAACCCGACTCAGAAATTGTCTAAAAGTAGAATCGCTTCTGATTTTATCTTTCCTTAGCGGACCGCCGCTAAGAGTGTTCATAGGAAGTCGAAAATTGCCACAGGCCGATCCTTCCTCCCAACTATGTTTTTAAGCGAATTCAGACCAAATGGCCCTTTTTTTATTTGAAAAACGTTTAAAAAACTTTAGTAAGGCCGATTGCCAAACTATCTAAACCGAAAGATAAAAATGACTTCCCCAAAAGTATTTAAGCAAATTCAATTCTCACGAATCGAATTGACTTGGCTGGTTCTTGGCTTAAAGAATTTAGCTAAACATGATATTGATTATCATGTTTAACTTGTTTTTAGAAAAGCAATTGAAAAACATAAAATAAGTGAAACGAGAAAATAAAGAGAAATGGATTTCGATTAAAGCTAAAATGTTTACAAGGATAAAAAGATTCAAAAGCTAGAAGATGATCTAAGCCTTTACCAAGGGTGGTATTTATAGGCTTAAATTTACAAAGATAAAGTGATGAAATAATTTAAAATAATAAACAAAAGATAAAACAATTCAAATGTTTTAAAATTTAAATGCAGGAATCTAATCGGATAAGCTGATAACATCTTCCAGAACGTTCCAGAAGCTTCTAGACGTCGCCACGTCATTGCCACGTCACTGCCACGTCAGATGCGTCGTGCCCGGTGTCGTGCCCATGATGCCAGTCATGATAGAATTATAATAAAAACTGCAGAAATGCATCATTTTCACTGCTATTTCCAGAATTGGGTCCCTGCACAAAATATAACGAAAACAACATGGATTAAGCAGCAAGAATTCCCAATAGCTAGAAAAATAACAAATGAAATGTGTCATATTTGAGAACTGATCAAATTCCCCCTCACTTGTCTCATACTTGTCCTCAAGTATGTCCGAAAATATCATAAACCCAAGAATGCATTTCTCAACCATTACGAGCATCAAACATAATCATAAGAGTTCTAGCACGAAAGGAGGTTCATGAAAGAAACATAATTAAAACCAAATAGATACAAGCAAAGAGCAGCCCTTGTCCCTTTCAATTACCTATCAAGCATTGATCAAATTCTAACCTAGTCTTAATCCTCACCAAGGTACACTCAAGAGCACTCAAAGTGTTTATAGGTAAAAGTGAAGCAGAAACACTCAAAGTCAATCATGAATAAAGGTTTCCATATGCTTGTAACAAGTTCAATTCTCCACTACTTTAATAGAATCGAGGTGCAAAAATCATTAGGTCTTTGTTTAAGGTGTAATGTGGGTTTAGAAAAAAGGATAGAAGGATGGAAAGAAAAGGCAAAAGAAGATGATCAATGCAAGATATTTCAAACATTCAGCAGTGAAGACATTAAAAAGGAGCTAAAAATGGGCAAGCCAACACACATTTTTTCTTTTCTTTTTCTTTTTTTTTTATTCTTTTCGAAACTGTTTTTCTTCTTTTTTTTCTTTCCTTTTTTTTCTTTTCTTTTCAAAGCAATTGCTTCCTTTTATTCTGTTTTTTTTCTAGGAAAATTTCTGCCCTTATTTGAAAAGTATCTCCTTCATGTCTAATAAATATTCTAGCATTTGATCAATTGAAATGGTTAAGTCAAAGGAATGGGATGTAAGGCTAACAAAGGCTCACTAGGCGATGAGAAAGGGTAAATTAAAATGAAAGGGATGGAAGAGGTTAAAGCCTAATGCCTAAATCATTTTAAAGCACCTCGTTCTTAGTGTAGTCTCAAATTGTAAGCAAGCCACAAGTTCTAGATTCCTAAGTTCAAGATGACACTCTCAAGCAAGAAAACGAGCATAATATGAAGAATGCATGCTCAAGGCTCAAATCTTACCAAAATTGGGCTAATTTGATTAAGCTAGGCGAGAAATTTAATTAACACTATCAAGAGTAATTAAAAGAGATGTTAAACTGCATATTACCCATATCATTTGATTATCAAAATGCTCAAATTCAATCATTCCTAAGCACTAGAACAAATACAACATGCTGGACAACAAGTAGTGGCAGAAAAAAAATCATTTCAAGGTTTAATCAAAATGAAAACATATTATCAAACAAGCATAGGACAAGTGGTAATTTACTACCCTCCCCCTCACTTAAGTGAATTGCCCCAATTCAGAGAAAAGAATTAAAAAAATTAAGGCAAAGAGGGGTAAAGAGAACTCCCCGTGATCAACGATGATTGCGACGATGGTGATGGTGACCGTCGAGAAGGCGGCCGGCGGGTGGAGCTTGGTCCAGCAGTGCTGTTGGAGAGCTGCGAATGGCGGCTGACGGCTGGGGGAGAAGGCAGAGGTGCGGTGGAAGCCATAGGTGTAGGGTTTTCGATCGAGGGCTGGGGGCTTGGCGTTGTCGACTACCACGACGAGGAGGAGGTGTGGGGAATGGTGAAGTTGGCGTGGCTGAGTAAAAAAAAATAAAGGTGTTTCGTTGTGTATATTTTTTCAGGGTTTGGGTAGCTTACGGGAAAGAAAGACAGGAAAGGGAAAAAGGGGAAATGTTTTTTTAAGAGAATAGGCTAAGATGCGCCGGCTTCTTTGGGTTATGCTAATGTGCATCGTTTAATGAAACGGTGCACTCCAATGCTTATGGTCGAAATGTGCTGCTGTGAAGGGTTAGAAGCGTGGCTTGGCTTGCTGTGTGCGAAAAGAAACCTGCAGAGGGAAAGGAAAATTTATTAAGGCAACGAAAGAAAATGAAAAATAAAGAAGCATAAATTAAATAAAAAAAGTAAAAATTGACGAAAAATAAATCAATGGGTTGCCTCCCATTTAGCGCTTTGTTTAACGTCGTTTAGCTCGACGACCTTTGCTAAATTTTCGGCTCTTCAAAATAAAGGTCTTCAAATAATTGATAATGTCCATCGCTCGTCGTTTTAACGTCTTCCTTCATCTTTCTTTTTGTGCGCAAAACAACAACTAAGCTTCTACCTCCTTCCCAAGACGACAACTTACTCAAGATGGTGTTTGGAAAAGTTTGGTTGTCGCCTAAAAATATATAATCAAACCATTCCAACCTTGGCTTTGGTTCCTGCAAAATTGATGGAAAATGTTTAGTTCGAATTAGAATTAATCGAAAATCAGAAAGGGAAGAAAGATTTGAAATGATTTCGCCTTTGTTTTTATCGTCGAGATCTGCGAATTCCCTACAAAATTCATAACACAAATTAGTTTCGATCAAATCATCAGCTAACGGATCTATAATATCAATGAAATTTAAACTTGCGACCGAATCAGGATACTTCATAGCTTTATACATATCAAATTTAACTACTTCCCCATCAAATTCCATAGTTAAGATGTCGTCGCGGACATCAATCTTTGTATGCGCAGTTGATAGGAAAGGTCGGCCAAGCAAGATTTCGGATCCGTTATTGCTGCGATCATTTTCCATGTCAATAATGTAAAAATCAGCAGGAAAAATAAGATTTTTTACCTGTACCAACACGTTTTCTAGAACTCCCTCGGGGTAGATAACTGAACGATCAGCTAGTTGAACCGTCACTCGCGTTTCCTTCAAAGGTTCAGTCGACATTTTGTTGTAGACGCTTAACGGCATGACGTTGATAGACGCGCCTAAATCGCACATCGCTCTTTTTATCCCAACATTCCCAATTTTACAAGGAATCGCAAACATACCTTGATCCTTGTACTTTGGCGGCAATGGTCTTTGAAGAATAGACGAAACATTCTCACCAAGGTTAACTTTTTCATTCCCAAACAATCGCCTTCGGTTTGTGCATAGATCTTTCAAAAAATTTGCGTACTTAGGGACCTTCCGAATAACATCCAAAAGTGGAATGTTGATTTCCACTTTTTTGAATATATCCAAAATTTCCTTCTCTTCCTCCTTTTTATCTCGTTTCGCCAATCTACCTGGAAAAGGAGGAACATGTTCGTAAGTAGAAACAGAAATATTGGATTTAGAGTTACCTGCAATGGGTGGAGACTTTTCGTTCTGGTCCTTTGGAGAGCTGCCTTGCTCGTCGGATTTTTGCTCATCTTGCTTGGGCGGTTTAGGCGTTATCACCGTTCCACTACGCAAAGTTATCGCACTAACGTTTTCCCTTGGGTTGGTTTCGGTTTGGGATGGTAACTTTCCCTGGGATTCTATACGGCTAACGGCTTGAGCTAGTTGGCTTATTTGTTTGTCGATTTGTTGGAGATGGGATTGTGTTTGGGTTTGGAATTTTTCCTGCGAAACTGCCAATCTCTCAACAATAGACTCAAGCGAAGATTTTTGGGGTGCTTGGTTTTGGTAGGGAGGTTGTTGCCTAGGTTGGTAATTTGGGTTCTGATTACTGTAGCTCAAGTTTGGGTGATCTCTCCAACCGGGATTGAATGTATTGCTATGTGGGTTATAGGGTCTTTGGGGAGGTCCGGGAAAGTTGTGAATGGCGTTAACTTGGGCACCAGACGTATCTCGCAACAATGGGCATAAGTCGGTTGCGTGATCTGGCATAGTGCATATTCCGCATACCTTAGCAGCTTTTATCTCCCCTGAAACAAGAGAATACACAATATTAGTCAAATTATCAATTTTATTCTCTAATGAAATTGTGCTTACTGTGTGAACCCGTCGGCTAGGTTCATTTGTAGAACCAAATTGCTGCGAGTTTGCAGCCATTGTGGAGATTAATGTTCTCGCCGCAGTAGGAGTCATGTTAACGAGCGCGCCACCGCTTGCTGCATCTACCATCTTTTTTTCCATTGGTAACATTCCTTCATATAGGTATTGAAGGAGTGTTTGCTCGGATAGGCCATGTTGCGGACAGCTTGCGCACAGCTTCTTGAACCTTTCCCAATAATCATATAGGGATTCGTCGTGCATTTGTTGGATACTCAAAATGCTTCGCCTAAGTTCAGTCGCTTTTGCTGCAGGGAAATACCTGTCAAGGAAAACACGAGAAAGATCAGCCCATGTATTAATAGAATTCGGAGGTAAATAAAATAACCACTCTTTAGCAGTTCCGGCTAAGGAAAAAGGAAAAGCCCTTAGTTTTATCTGATCCTCTAAAACTCCTTGCGGTTTCATGCTGCTGCACACCATGTGAAATTCGGAAAGGTGTTTATGTGGGCTTTCAGTAGGGAGGCCATTAAAGGTGGGTAATAGGTGAATCAGGCTCGTTTTGAGTTGGAATGGGGTATCACCGTGAGGAAAGGCGATACAAAGGGGTTGTTGCACAGTAGGGGCTGCGTTCAGCTCTCGAATCGTTTGTTCCGCCATCGGTTCTGGTTCCTGTGTAGGTTCTTCGATTGGTGTAGATTCGGAGGTGGATTCTTGTTCGGGTTGTCGTGTGCTTTGTTGTTTCTTTCGTCGAAGGGTTTCGCCGTGAGTTCTAGGAGCGATTGCTTCGATTTCCAGGTTATATGGAGCTAAAGTACCCGGATTCTTCCTGGTCATAAAATAAAACAAAAATCAGTCAAAATTGCCAAAAATAAATCTCCCCGGCAACGGCGCCAATTTTGACAAGTCGTCGTTAACCGGTCAAAATAAATATAAATTAATCCTCTTTCAACAATGAATAAATAAAGAAATTGAACAAGTATAGGGAAAGAGGGTCGATCCGCAGGGAGATTTAGCTGGAATTTGTTGACTTGAATTTGTTGAATCTGAAATCCCAGGAATATCTGAAAAAGCAAATAAATAAAAAAAAGGGTGATATGATTTGTGATGAAGTAATAAAATAGAGAAAAAGAACTAAAGGTAGTAAGAAAAACCAAGGATGTAAATCAGCCTCGAACCAGCTCCTTCAATTCTTTCGATCATTGAAATAGATTTTTATTTCAGGGATCATGTCGGTTACAGTCTACGAGGCCCAACCCGTCGTAACTTGTTCTTCTCTCGAGTAACCAATCCTCCCAAGTCTATCTTCGAAAGATGGCTCTTAAATAAATCAACCACGACTATCGCCGTTAAAATATTTAGAATAAAACAGGAAAAACCCGACTCAGAAATTGTCTAAAAGTAGAATCGCTTCTGATTTTATCTGTAACGCCCCGGTTTTGGGCTTAGGAGTTTTGGGCGTTGATCGGTTGGTCAAAGTGCTGTTCGAATCTTAAGAGGTTAAATTAGGAAAGCCTAGTTCGGGTTGCATTAAAAATATGGAAAAATGTTCTAAAATCATCTTTTAATATAATTAAGTGAATTGTGAAATCAATTTTGGAAAATGAGTTTTGGAAGTGTGACATTTTGGCTAGTGACCAAAATGTAATTTTCGCAAGTTTGGTGGCTGTTTTATAAAGGGTTGAAACTTTGAATCTTTAAGGAGCTATTAATCCAAAAGTGGTTTCTCTAGATTTTTCTAAGATATTTTGAGTTATAATCTGATTTTAAAGTATATCAAAAAGGAGGGAAAAAGCCATTTGGCTAATTTCTTAACTAACTTCTCAATTTTCTTTCTCTCATTTTCTCTCAACCCAAACACTCCATTTCCAGAGAATTGTTTCTGATTTTCTCACCTAAATCTCTCCTTTTAACTCTCTTTTGATTTCTAATCAACATATCTTCAAAACCTCTTCAATTGCTACTTGATTCATCAAGGGTTTTCATTCCAAAAAGTGGAGAAACACAAGTTTGGAGGTAAGAACGTCCTTCTCCTCTAAACTATCAGTTCTTTACTGAAATTCCTAAGTTTTCAATCCTTAATTGATGTTTAATTAAAGGTTTTAAAGTGTTGAAATGGATCTTGGCTTATTATGCAAGATTTTGATGATTTTTGATGATTTTCGTTAGATCTGAGTAATCTGTGATTTGAGAGGTGTTTTTGATGTTAAATGATCTCTAAATTGATAAGGAATTGAGTTTGATTGATGCAATCCCGGATAGGTTGAGTTTCCTAAGTTTAGCTTGTGTTTCAAGGTAGTTTTTGAGGTGATCTTGGTGATCTGATGTTGCTGGAGGTATAAGGTTGTTAATAGGTTGTTTTTAGATGTTATATGATGTTAATGGAAGTGAGGTTTTGCTGGTTTATGGCTGGGCTTTGTTTAGAAGTGGTTTGGATGCATTTTCGGTTGTGTTTGGTGGCCGAAAATGGAGGTTGGATGAGAGCAGCGAGTTTAGGTGCTTTCATTGAAGCAATTAATGCATGATGATGCATTAATCCTCTGCTTTGATGTGTTGAAACAGGGGAGGCATCTTTGGATCCAAGAGTGGGTGATCCGGAAGCTTGATTTGGTGCTTTGGCTTGAAGCAAAGTGGAAATCGGTGAGTGCATTTGTGGAAAATGGATTTTCAGCTTTAAAACCAAGGTTTGAAGGTTTTGGGAGCTTAGTTTAAGTCTAAACAACTTTGCTAAGCTCAAGTGTAAGTTTTCGGATTTTCTCTCTAGTGGTGGCCATGATTTTTGTTGTGATGCAAGATGATGATTTGCATGTTTTAAATTACTGTTTTGAAAGCATGTTTTAGCATGGATTTTGCTGATGATGTAAGCCATATGTAGAAGGTAACTCTAGGTAGGAGTACCTTGCTTTTATACATTGAAATAATGTGGTTTGATGCTTTGAAATGCATGATGAAAATGGCTTGGTTTAATGCTTTAAAACAGTGGATTAAATGATGAAAATGATGTATATTGGCAAGTGATGTTTTGAAAAGATTAAGGTCACTAAGGTGGTTAAAAGTCCTTGAGTGAGCCTTGTTACTTAAGATCATCAAGGTGGTTAAAAGTCCTTGGATGAGTCTTGTTGCGGGCACTAAGGTGGTTAAAAGTCCTTAGGTGATCCTTTCCATGGTGTTTAAAAGTCCATGGGGCCAAGGTGTTTAAAAGTCCTTGGGGCCAAGGTGTTTAAAAGTCCTTGGGGTGATTCAAGCATTGGACACAAAGGTGGTTAAAAGTCCTTGTGTGGTCCTTATTCATGGTGTTTAAAAGTCCATGGCCAAGGTGTTTAAAAGTCCTTGGGGCCAAGGTGTTTAAAAGTCCTTGGGAAGTTGATAAACTTGTTTTAAGAAATGAAATGTATCACTTGAGCCAATATGACATGTTAAGAATATTGTGAAGCATGAGAAGCTTGTTTTAATGTTTATGTTGAAGCATGGGATTGCTTGTTTAAAGTATGCTTTTGAGCATGTGCAAGGTTGATTTAAAGCATGTTTTGTAAATGTTTTGAATTGCGTTATTGAATGGTTTTAAGAGCATTCCTCACTAAGCTTTTGCTTACGCTCTCTTCGTTTTCTTAATTCAATAATGCAGAGCATTAGACTACCTTGAAGGGCAGCAAGAAGGGCAAGAGTTCAAGTACAAGTAAAGCTCAATGTATGGAAGGTTTTTGTTAAACATTTAGCTTTTGGGTGATTTGGCAATGGGGGACCAATGTGTATGTTTTGGGAGGTGTTTGGAACTCCCTAAGTATGTTGAATGTTGTTTTGAATGCTGGTTTTTGGATTGGATCATTGCATGCTTGTTTTGGAAGTTTGGTGTTTTGAATAGCTAGCTTGCGTAGTAAGCATGATTATTGAATTGGGGCTTTTTGCATATGATGCTAGATTGTTGTTTTGATGATTCCTATAAGTTATATATATGTTGAATTGCATGCTGGTAAAGTTTGGTGACATTTGGAGCATGTTTGGATGATCTATTGCATGTTTTGGTATGCTAGTTTGCTGCAATCTGTGCAGGCGTTTCGGAACAGTGTGCACCGTTTCGGAACGGGTGCCTTACATGAACCCAGGCGTCCGAAACGGTATGCACCGTTTCGAAACGGTTTGGTCTCTGCCAAGGCCATGTTTCGGAACCCGTTTCGGAACGGCCCGTGTTTCGGAACAGGGTCTACCTGTTTCGGAACGGTCGACCGTTGGGGGCTGACATTGGCAGTTATATGTTTTGAATTGTTTACGGTTTGGTCCTGAATCTTGTTTGTTCAATTGTATGAGCTTGGGAAGTCCTTTTGAGCTGAAATTTCACAGAGAAGCATGAAACCTGATTAATTTCAAGTTGGTAACTTTAATTTGGGTTAAGTCCTTTTAATTATCAGAAATTACAATTTGGTCCCTAAAGTTGTAATTTGTTCAATTGGGTCCCTATTTGATCTCTGATGTTTGTGATCTTTGAGTATGTTGTTTGTGTGATCACAATTAGGATTGATGTGCATCTAGACAAGATTAAAAGAAAAAAAAAGGGTCGTTAATCAAGGTTGACTTTGGTTTTCCCCGTGTGACTTTCTTAATTCGGGTCAACCGTCTAGGCCGGGTTAAGGGGGTTACATTTGGTGGTATCAAAGCTGAGTTTGGGAGTAATTGGGAATGAATGTATGCATGATTGAAGTATGTTTAGTTGTATGCTTGTTGTTTGAAAGCATGTTCAGTGGCTTGAGATGTGGATGCAATTGAGATGTATGTTGTGATGTTTCATGTTGAGGGTACCCATTGCCAAACAAAAGCTAATGAAATGATGTTGATTTTGAATGAGATTGAGCTTGAACACTTGGATTGCTTACCTTGCTGGGCCTGACTTGTTTTATTTTGCATTGTGATTGCATGGTAAAAGTATGGCACCACGTAGAGAGTTAAGAGGTAGTGTGCGAGCTACGGCTCCCAATGAGAATGAGAATGAAGAGAATACGGGTAGTGCAGTGTTACCCCCTCCTCCGCCTGGTGGTGGTGCTGGAGGTGAGCGAGCTGGAGCTGCTGGACCAGAGGTTGGTCAGGGGCAAGCTATGCCTGATATGTCTATGCTGGTACAAGCTATTGCGGGTGCTTTTCGGGCAGCAGTAGCTGGAGCTCAAGGAGCTGGGCATCAGGGAGATGCTGGAGTTAGACTACCTTTGGAGCGTCTGCGCAGTCTTGGTGGGACTGAGTTCAGGGGTATGTCCGCTGAGAGTTCGGAAGCTTGGCTAGAGAGTACCAAGCGTATTTTGGGACAGATGAGCTGCACGGATGTGCAAAAGTTGGGATGTGTTGTGTCTTTGCTGCAGGACGATGCATATACGTGGTGGACGACCACCATAGCTGGGATGGCTGAAGTTGATGTTACTTGGACATTCTTTCAGAATGCGTTCAAGAGGAGATATCTTGGAGTGAGATATCTGGATGAGAAAAAGCGTGAATTCATGTCTCTTACCCAAGGGAGCATGAGTGTGGCTGAGTATGAAGTGCAGTTTGTGCGCCTCAGTCAGTATGCACCAGAGCTGATACCTGATGAGCGGGAGAGGTGCGAAAGGTTCCGTTATGGCTTGGTGACGGAAGTAAAGACCTACATGTTGGCTGCTGAGTACAATGATTTTGATGTGTTGGTTAGTCGATCCAAGGACATTGAGATGAACTTGGGTTTAGCTGCGAAAGGTGCTGGAGCGAGTTCTGGTAAGAGAGCTGCTGAGTATTGTTCCGGAGGTGGACGGAACAAGAGGGGACGTGATCAGAAGTATCAGTCCTCAGCCAAGAGAGGTGGTGGTGCACCTGCTAGAGGTGGTTTTGCTAGAGCTGAACCTAGTGCTTGCTGGATCTGTGGTTCGCGTGGTCACATGAAGCGTGACTGTCCTCGTGCTGTGAGGGAGGTGCAAGCCCCTGTTGCGGCAGCTGGTAATGGATGTTGGAACTGTGGTTCTGTTGATCATCTGAGGCGAGATTGTCCGAGGTTGGCTGGTGGCCAAGATCGTGCTCCTGTTGTTGCACCGCAGAGAGGTCGTGGGCGCGGCCGTGGTAATTTTCAGAGGAGAGAGGAAGGTGGTCGCGGAGTAGCTCATGTTGTGGCTATTCAGCCTGAGGGTGGAGGCCAAGCGAGGGTGTATGCTCAGCGCGAGGGAAGGAATGATGCAGATGTGATTGCAGGTACCTTTACTTTGCAGTCCTTGTCATTGCTTTCTTTGATTGATTCTGGATCTACGCATTCATACATTTTGCGTGAGCATGCTGAATTGCTTGGTTTGCCTGTTGAGTCTTTGGATGTTGGAGTTCGTGTCACTAGTTCTTTTGGTGAAACTGTTGTGACCCGAAAGCTTTATAGAAGGTGTCCCTTGGTTGTTCAAGAACATGTCTTTCATGTTGATCTTATGGAGTTGCCCTTTTATGGTTTTGATGTGATCCTTGGTATGGATTGGCTTGCTGAGCATCGTGCTGTTGTAGATTGTGAAAATAAGCGGGTTTCGCTTAAGCTTGCGGATGATTATGAAGTTGTTGTAGTTGGCGAGAATGTGAAGTTTCTTGCTAATGTGGTGTCTACCTTGGAGGCGAGTAGGATGCTGAGGCAGGGTTGCGAAGCTTATCTAGCTTTCGTGATGAAT
Source organism: Hibiscus tridactylites (assembly GCA_958450335.1). NCBI lineage: Eukaryota > Viridiplantae > Streptophyta > Magnoliopsida > Malvales > Malvaceae > Hibiscus > Hibiscus tridactylites. The sequence continues at coordinate 96,956,572 of OY288265.1, forward strand.
CCTAGCTCTAAGGAGTTGAGGGTGCAAGATATCAAGGTTGTGAAGGAGTTTCCTGGTGTTTTTCCTGAAGAGTTGCCTGGTTTACCTCCTAATCGCGAGGTGGAGTTTGGAATTGAGCTGTATGAGAATACAACTCCTGTGTCCATTACTCCCTATAGAATGGCGCCTAAGGAGCTGAAGGAGCTGAAGACGCAGTTGCAAGAGCTGCTAGATCGTGGTTTCATCCGGCCGAGTGTGTCGCCTTGGGGTGCTCCTGTCTTGTTTGTGAAGAAGAAAGATGGCACTATGAGGATGTGCATTGATTACCGTCAGCTGAACAAGTTGACTATCAAGAATCGGTATCCTTTGCCGAGGATTGATGATCTCTTTGATCAATTTCGGGGAGCTGCTGTGTTCTCTAAGATTGACTTGAGGTCAGGGTATTATCAGTTGAAGGTGAAGGATGTGGATGTGCCTAAGACAGCTTTCAGGACAAGGTATGGGCATTATGAGTTCCTTGTGATGCCGTTTGGTTTGACAAATGCTCCTGCTGCTTTCATGGACATGATGAATCGTGTGTTTCATGAATACCTGGACAAGTTCGTTGTGGTGTTCATTGATGATATCCTCGTGTACTCGCGTACTGAGGAGGAGCACGAAGAGCATTTGAGGGTTGTTTTGCAAGCTTTGTTGGAGAATCAGCTTTATGCTAAGCTGAGCAAGTGTGAGTTCTGGCTTAGGGAGGTGGTGTTTCTTGGGCATGTGGTCTCAGCTGAGGGGATTCGTGTTGATCCTCAGAAGATTGAAGCGGTGATGAACTGGAAAGTTCCTAAGTCTGTTCATGAAGTCCGTAGTTTCCTTGGTTTGGCGGGATACTACCGAAGGTTTGTGGATGGTTTTTCCAAGATTGCTGCTCCTTTGACGAAGCTGTTGCAAAAGGATGTTAAGTATGAGTGGACGGAAGCGAGACAGCAGGCTTTTGAGAAGCTGAAGACGGCTTTGACGCAAGCTCCTATCTTGATTCAGCCTGAATCAGGGAAAGAGTTTGTGGTCTATAGTGATGCATCCTATGTTGGTTTGGGATGTGTGCTGATGCAAGAGGGTAAGGTTGTGGCTTATGCGTCGCGGCAGTTGAAGGTGCATGAGCGCAACTATCCTTCGCATGACATTGAGTTGGCTGTAGTGGTGTTTGCTCTGAAGATCTGGAGACATTATCTGTATGGTGAGAAGTGTACTGTGTACACGGATCACAAGAGTTTGAGGTATCTGATGTCTCAGAAGGAGTTGAATCTTAGGCAGCGACGTTGGTTGGAGTTGCTCAAGGATTATGATCTGACGATTGAGTATCATCCTGGAAAGCTAATGTTGTTGCTGATGCCTTGAGTAGGAAGGTAGCTGTTGAGCTGAGAGCTATGTTTGCTAGCTTGAGCATATCGCGAGATGGTGGTCTTGTTGCTGAGTTGCAAGTGAAACCATCTTTGGTTCAGTTGATCAAGGAAAAGCAGTTGTTGGATGATTCCTTGGTGTCTCATGTTCAGGATATCGCGGAGGGTAGACCTTCAGATTTCTGCTTTAATGAGGATGGTGTGTTGTGTTTTGGTAGTTGGATAGTAGTGCCTGCTGATGCTGAGTTGAGGCGTGCTATTCTGACTGAAGGTCATAGTAGTCCTTTTGCTATGCACCCTGGTAGTACTAAGATGTATCGTGATCTTCGTGATGAGTACTATTGGGTAGGTTTGAAGAAGGATATTGCAGAGTTTGTGAGCAAGTGTTTGGTGTGTCAGTGAGTTAAGGCTGAACATCAGGTTCCTTCTGGTTTGTTGCAACCGTTGAAAATCCCTGAATGGAAGTGGGAGAGGGTTACCATGGATTTTGTATCTGGTTTGCCTTTGTCTCCATCAAAGAAGAATTCTGTTTGGGTGATTGTGGATCGCTTGACGAAGTGTGCGCATTTCTTGCCTGTGCATACTACGTTTTCTTTGGATAAGCTGGCAGAGCTGTACATTGTTGAGATTGTGAGGTTGCATGGTGTGCCTAAGTCGATTGTGTCGGATAGGGATCCGAGGTTCACATCGCGTTTCTGGCAGTGTTTGCATCAAGCTCTGGGTACAAGGTTGCATTTCAGTACATCCTATCATCCCCAGTCGGATGGTCAGTCTGAGCGGGTTATCCAGATTTTGGAGGATATGTTGAGGTGCTGCGTGATTGAGTTCCAAGGTTCTTGGGAGAAGCATCTGCCTTTGGTTGAGTTCGCTTATAACAATAGTTATCAGGCGAGTATACAGATGGCACCTTATGAGGCTCTGTATGGGAGGAAGTGTAGGACTCCTCTTTGTTGGGCTGAAACTGGTCAGAAGTTGGTTTCGATGCCGGCTTTGTTGAAAGGGACCACCGAGAAGGTGAAGCTCATTTGTGAGAGGTTGAAGGCTGCCTCTGATCGGCAAAAGTCTTATGCGGATTTGAAGCGTAAGGAGATAGAGTATGCGGTGGGTGACCGTGTGTTCTTGAAGGTTTCGCCTTGGAAGAAGGTGATGAGGTTTAGCCGGAAGGGTAAGTTGAGCCCTCGGTACATTGGACCATATGAGGTGGTTGAGCGAGTGGGTCCTGTTGCGTATCGGCTGAGGTTACCTCAGGAGTTGGAGAAGATTCACGATGTGTTCCATGTTTCTATGCTCCGGAAGTATAGATCTGATCCTTCGCATGTGATGCCTGTGGAGGAAGTGGTTTTGAATCCGGATTTGACCTATGATGAGGAACCGGTGAAGGTTCTGGATTCGGATAGCAAAGTTCTTCGTGGCAAGACCATTGAGTTGGTGAAGGTGCTGTGGAAGCATCGAGGTGTTGAGGAAGCCACGTGGGAGCGGAAGGAAGACATGCTGAAGCAGTTTCCTTATCTCTTTCCTTTAGGTAAATTTCGAGGACGAAATTTCTTAAGGGGGGAGAGTTGTAACGCCCCGGTTTTGGGCTTAGGAGTTTTGGGCGTTGATTGGTTGGTCAAAGTGTTGTTCGAATCTTAAGAGGTTAAATTAGGAAAGCCTAGTTCGGGTTGCATTAAAAATATGGAAAAATGTTCTAAAATCATCTTTTAATATAATTAAGTGAACTGTGAAATCAATTTTGGAAAATGAGTTTTGGAAGTGTGACATTTTGGCTAGTGACCAAAATGTAATTTTCGCAAGTTTGGTGGCTGTTTTATAAAGGGTTGAAACTTTGAATCTTTAAGGAGCTATTAATCCAAAAGTGGTTTCTCCAGATTTTTCTAAGATATTTTGAGTTATAATCTGATTTTAAAGTATATCAAAAAGGAGGGAAAAAGCCATTTGGCTAATTTCTTAACTAACTTCTCAATTTTCTTTCTCTCATTTTCTCTCAACCCAAACACTCCATTTCCAGAGAATTGTTTCTGATTTTCTCACCTAAATCTCTCCTTTTAACTCTCTTTTGATTTCTAATCAACATATCTTCAAAACCTCTTCAATTGCTACTTGATTCATCAAGGGTTTTCATTCCAAAAAGTGGAGAAACACAAGTTTGGAGGTAAGAACGTCCTTCTCCTCTAAACTATCAGTTCTTTACTGAAATTCCTAAGTTTTCAATCCTTAATTGATGTTTAATTAAAGGTTTTAAAGTGTTGAAATGGATCTTGGCTTATTATGCAAGATTTTGATGATTTTTGATGATTTTCGTTAGATCTGAGTAATCTGTGATTTGAGAGGTGTTTTTGATGTTAAATGATCTCTAAATTGATAAGGAATTGAGTTTGATTGATGCAATCCCGGATAGGTTGAGTTTCCTAAGTTTAGCTTGTGTTTCAAGGTAGTTTTTGAGGTGATCTTGGTGATCTGATGTTGCTGGAGGTATAAGGTTGTTAATAGGATGTTTTTAGATGTTATATGATGTTAATGGAAGTGAGGTTTTGCTGGTTTATGGCTGGGCTTTGTTTAGAAGTGGTTTGGATGCATTTTCGGTTGTGTTTGGTGGCCGAAAATGGAGGTTGGATGAGAGCAGCGAGTTTAGGTGCTTTCATTGAAGTAATTAATGCATGATGATGCATTAATCCTCTGCTTTGATGTGTTGAAACAGGGGAGGCATCTTTGGATCCAAGAGTGGGTGATCCGGAAGCTTGATTTGGTGCTTTGGCTTGAAGCAAAGTGGAAATCGGTGAGTGCATTTGTGGAAAATGGATTTTCAGCTTTAAAACCAAGGTTTGAAGGTTTTGGGAGCTTAGTTTAAGTCTAAACAACTTTGCTAAGCTCAAGTGTAAGTTTTCGGATTTTCTCTCTAGTGGTGGCCATGATTTTTGTTGTGATGCAAGATGATGATTTGCATGTTTTAAATTACTGTTTTGAAAGCATGTTTTAGCATGGATTTTGCTGATGATGTAAGCCATATGTAGAAGGTAACTCTAGGTAGGAGTACCTTGCTTTTATACATTGAAATAATGTGGTTTGATGCTTTGAAATGCATGATGAAAATGGCTTGGTTTAATGCTTTAAAACAGTGGATTAAATGATGAAAATGATGTATATTGGCAAGTGATGTTTTGAAAAGATTAAGGTCACTAAGGTGGTTAAAAGTCCTTGAGTGAGCCTTGTTACTTAAGATCATCAAGGTGGTTAAAAGTCCTTGGATGAGTCTTGTTGCGGGCACTAAGGTGGTTAAAAGTCCTTAGGTGATCCTTTCCATGGTGTTTAAAAGTCCATGGGGCCAAGGTGTTTAAAAGTCCTTGGGGCCAAGGTGTTTAAAACTCCTTGGGGTGATTCAAGCATTGGACACAAAGGTGGTTAAAAGTCCTTGTGTGGTCCTTATTCATGGTGTTTAAAAGTCCATGGCCAAGGTGTTTAAAAGTCCTTGGGAAGTTGATGAACTTGTTTTAAGAAATGAAATGTATCACTTGAGCCAATATGACATGTTAAGAATATTGTGAAGCATGAGAAGCTTGTTTTAATGTTTATGTTGAAGCATGGGATTGCTTGTTTAAAGTATGCTTTTGAGCATGTGCAAGGTTGATTTAAAGCATGTTTTGTAAATGTTTTGAATTGCGTTATTGAATGGTTTTAAGAGCATTCCTCACTAAGCTTTTGCTTACGCTCTCTTCGTTTTCTTAATTCAATAATGCAGAGCATTAGACTACCTTGAAGGGCAGCAAGAAGGGCAAGAGTTCAAGTACAAGTAAAGCTCAATGTATGGAAGGTTTTTGTTAAACATTTAGCTTTTGGGTGATTTGGCAATGGGGGACCAATGTGTATGTTTTGGGAGGTGTTTGGAACTCCCTAAGTATGTTGAATGTTGTTTTGAATGCTGGTTTTTGGATTGGATCATTGCATGCTTGTTTTGGAAGTTTGGTGTTTTGAATAGCTAGCTTGCGTAGTAAGCATGATTATTGAATTGGGGCTTTTTGCATATGATGCTAGATTGTTGTTTTGATGATTCCTATAAGTTATATATATGTTGAATTGCATGCTGGTAAAGTTTGGTGACATTTGGAGCATGTTTGGATGATCTATTGCATGTTTTGGTATGCTAGTTTGCTGCAATCTGTGCAGGCGTTTCGGAACAGTGTGCACCGTTTCGGAACGGGTGCCTTACATGAACCCAGGCGTCCGAAACGGTATGCACCGTTTCGAAACGGTTTGGTCTCTGCCAAGGCCATGTTTCGGAACCCGTTTCGGAACGGCCCGTGTTTCGGAACAGGGTCTACCTGTTTCGGAACGGTCGACCGTTGGGGGCTGACATTGGCAGTTATATGTTTTGAATTGTTTACGGTTTGGTCCTGAATCTTGTTTGTTCAATTGTATGAGCTTGGGAAGTCCTTTTGAGCTGAAATTTCACAGAGAAGCATTAAACCTGATTAATTTCAAGTTGGTAACTTTAATTTGGGTTAAGTCCTTTTAATTATCAGAAATTACAATTTGGTCCCTAAAGTTGTAATTTGTTCAATTGGGTCCCTATTTGATCTCTGATGTTTGTGATCTTTGAGTATGTTGTTTGTGTGATCACAATTAGGATTGATGTGCATCTAGACAAGATTAAAAGAAAAAAAAAGGGTCGTTAATCAAGGTTGACTTTGGTTTTCCCCGTGTGACTTTCTTAATTCGGGTCAACCGTCTAGGCCGGGTTAAGGGGGTTACATTTGGTGGTATCAAAGCTGAGTTTGGGAGTAATTGGGAATGAATGTATGCATGATTGAAGTATGTTTAGTTGTATGCTTGTTGTTTGAAAGCATGTTCAGTGGCTTGAGATGTGGATGCAATTGAGATGTATGTTGTGATGTTGCATGTTGAGGGTACCCATTGCCAAACAAAAGCTAATGAAATGATGTTGATTTTGAATGAGATTGAGCTTGAACACTTGGATTGCTTACCTTGCTGGGCCTGACTTGTTTTATTTTGCATTGTGATTGCATGGTAAAAGTATGGCACCATGTAGAGAGTTAAGAGGTAGTGTGCGAGCTACGGCTCCCAATGAGAATGAGAATGAAGAGAATACGGGTAGTGCAGTGTTACCCCCTCCTCCGCCTGGTGGTGGTGCTGGAGGTGAGCGAGCTGGAGCTGCTGGACCAGAGGTTGGTCAGGGGCAAGCTATGCCTGATATGTCTATGCTGGTACAAGCTATTGCGGGTGCTTTTCGGGCAGCAGTAGCTGGAGCTCAAGGAGCTGGGCATCAGGGAGATGCTGGAGTTAGACTACCTTTGGAGCGTCTGCGCAGTCTTGGTGGGACTGAGTTCAGGGGTATGTCCGCTGAGAGTTCGGAAGCTTGGCTAGAGAGTACCAAGCATATTTTGGGACAGATGAGCTGCACGGATGTGCAAAAGTTGGGATGTGTTGTGTCCTTGCTGCAGGACGATGCATATACGTGGTGGACGACCACCATAGCTGGGATGGCTGAAGTTGATGTTACTTGGACATTCTTTCAGAATGCGTTCAAGAGGAGATATCTTGGAGTGAGATATCTGGATGAGAAAAAGCGTGAATTCATGTCTCTTACCCAAGGGAGCATGAGTGTGGCTGAGTATGAAGTGCAGTTTGTGCGCCTCAGTCAGTATGCACCAGAGCTGATACCTGATGAGCGGGAGAGGTGCGAAAGGTTCCGTTATGGCTTGGTGACGGAAGTAAAGACCTACATGTTGGCTGCTGAGTACAATGATTTTGATGTGTTGGTTAGTCGATCCAAGGACATTGAGATGAACTTGGGTTTAGCTGCGAAAGGTGCTGGAGCGAGTTCTGGTAAGAGAGCTGCTGAGTATTGTTCCGGAGGTGGACGGAACAAGAGGGGACGTGATCAGAAGTATCAGTCCTCAGCCAAGAGAGGTGGTGGTGCACCTGCTAGAGGTGGTTTTGCTAGAGCTGAACCTAGTGCTTGCTGGATCTGTGGTTCGCGTGGTCACATGAAGCGTGACTGTCCTCGTGCTGTGAGGGAGGTGCAAGCCCCTGTTGCGGCAGCTGGTAATGGATGTTGGAACTGTGGTTCTGTTGATCATCTGAGGCGAGATTGTCCGAGGTTGGCTGGTGGCCAAGATCGTGCTCCTGTTGTTGCACCGCAGAGAGGTCGTGGGCGCGGCCGTGGTAATTTTCAGAGGAGAGAGGAAGGTGGTCGCGGAGTAGCTCATGTTGTGGCTATTCAGCCTGAGGGTGGAGGCCAAGCGAGGGTGTATGCTCAGCGCGAGGGAAGGAATGATGCAGATGTGATTGCAGGTACCTTTACTTTGCAGTCCTTGTCATTGCTTTCTTTGATTGATTCTGGATCTACGCATTCATACATTTTGCGTGAGCATGCTGAATTGCTTGGTTTGCCTGTTGAGTCTTTGGATGTTGGAGTTCGTGTCACTAGTTCTTTTGGTGAAACTGTTGTGACCCGAAAGCTTTATAGAAGGTGTCCCTTGGTTGTTCAAGAACATGTCTTTCATGTTGATCTTATGGAGTTGCCCTTTTATGGTTTTGATGTGATCCTTGGTATGGATTGGCTTGCTGAGCATCGTGCTGTTGTAGATTGTGAAAATAAGCGGGTTTCGCTTAAGCTTGCGGATGATTATGAAGTTGTTGTAGTTGGCGAGAATGTGAAGTTTCTTGCTAATGTGGTGTCTACCTTGGAGGCGAGTAGGATGCTGAGGCAGGGTTGCGAAGCTTATCTAGCTTTCGTGATGAATCCTAGCTCTAAGGAGTTGAGGGTGCAAGATATCAAGGTTGTGAAGGAGTTTCCTGGTGTTTTTCCTGAAGAGTTGCCTGGTTTACCTCCTAATCGCGAGGTGGAGTTTGGAATTGAGCTGTATGAGAATACAACTCCTGTGTCCATTACTCCCTATAGAATGGCGCCTAAGGAGCTGAAGGAGCTGAAGACGCAGTTGCAAGAGCTGCTAGATCGTGGTTTCATCCGGCCGAGTGTGTCGCCTTGGGGTGCTCCTGTCTTGTTTGTGAAGAAGAAAGATGGCACTATGAGGATGTGCATTGATTACCGTCAGCTGAACAAGTTGACTATCAAGAATCGGTATCCTTTGCCGAGGATTGATGATCTCTTTGATCAATTTCGGGGAGCTGCTGTGTTCTCTAAGATTGACTTGAGGTCAGGGTATTATCAGTTGAAGGTGAAGGATGTGGATGTGCCTAAGACGGCTTTCAGGACAAGGTATGGGCATTATGAGTTCCTTGTGATGCCGTTTGGTTTGACAAATGCTCCTGCTGCTTTCATGGACATGATGAATCGTGTGTTTCATGAATACCTGGACAAGTTCGTTGTGGTGTTCATTGATGATATCCTCGTGTACTCGCGTACTGAGGAGGAGCACGAAGAGCATTTGAGGGTTGTTTTGCAAGCTTTGTTGGAGAATCAGCTTTATGCTAAGCTGAGCAAGTGTGAGTTCTGGCTTAGGGAGGTGGTGTTTCTTGGGCATGTGGTCTCAGCTGAGGGGATTCGTGTTGATCCTCAGAAGATTGAAGCGGTGATGAACTGGAAAGTTCCTAAGTCTGTTCATGAAGTCCGTAGTTTCCTTGGTTTGGCGGGATACTACCGAAGGTTTGTGGATGGTTTTTCCAAGATTGCTGCTCCTTTGACGAAGCTGTTGCAAAAGGATGTTAAGTATGAGTGGACGGAAGCGAGACAGCAGGCTTTTGAGAAGCTGAAGACGGCTTTGACGCAAGCTCCTATCTTGATTCAGCCTGAATCAGGGAAAGAGTTTGTGGTCTATAGTGATGCATCCTATGTTGGTTTGGGATGTGTGCTGATGCAAGAGGGTAAGGTTGTGGCTTATGCGTCGCGGCAGTTGAAGGTGCATGAGCGCAACTATCCTTCGCATGACATTGAGTTGGCTGTAATGGTGTTTGCTCTGAAGATCTGGAGACATTATCTGTATGGTGAGAAGTGTACTGTGTACACGGATCACAAGAGTTTGAGGTATCTGATGTCTCAGAAGGAGTTGAATCTTAGGCAGCGACGTTGGTTGGAATTGCTCAAGGATTATGATATGACGATTGAGTATCATCCTGGAAAGCTAATGTTGTTGCTGATGCCTTGAGTAGGAAGGTAGCTGTTGAGCTGAGAGCTATGTTTGCTAGCTTGAGCATATCGCGAGATGGTGGTCTTGTTGCTGAGTTGCAAGTGAAACCATCTTTGGTTCAGTTGATCAAGGAAAAGCAGTTGTTGGATGATTCCTTGGTGTCTCATGTTCAGGATATCGCGGAGGGTAGACCTTCAGATTTCTGCTTTAATGAGGATGGTGTGTTGTGTTTTGGTAGTCGGATAGTAGTGCTTGCTGATGCTGAGTTGAGGCGTGCTATTCTGACTGAAGGTCATAGTAGTCCTTTTGCTATGCACCCTGGTAGTACTAAGATGTATCGTGATCTTCGTGATGAGTACTATTGGGTAGGTTTGAAGAAGGATATTGCAGAGTTTGTGAGCAAGTGTTTGGTGTGTCAGCGAGTTAAGGCTGAACATCAGGTTCCTTCTGGTTTGTTGCAACCGTTGAAAATCCCTGAATGGAAGTGGGAGAGGGTTACCATGGATTTTGTATCTGGTTTGCCTTTGTCTCCATCAAAGAAGAATTCTGTTTGGGTGATTGTGGATCGCTTGACGAAGTGTGCGCATTTCTTGCCTGTGCATACTACGTTTTCTTTGGATAAGCTGGCAGAGCTGTACATTGCTGAGATTGTGAGGTTGCATGGTGTGCCTAAGTCGATTGTGTCGGATAGGGATCCGAGGTTCACATCGCGTTTCTGGCAGTGTTTGCATCAAGCTCTGGGTACAAGGTTGCATTTCAGTACATCCTATCATCCCCAGTCGGATGGTCAGTCTGAGCGGGTTATCCAGATTTTGGAGGATATGTTGAGGTGCTGCGTGATTGAGTTCCAAGGTTCTTGGGAGAAGCATCTGCCTTTGGTTGAGTTCGCTTATAACAATAGTTATCAGGCGAGTATACAGATGGCACCTTATGAGGCTCTGTATGGGAGGAAGTGTAGGACTCCTCTTTGTTGGGCTGAAACTGGTCAGAAGTTGGTTTCGATGCCGGCTTTGTTGAAAGGGACCACCGAGAAGGTGAAGCTCATTTGTGAGAGGTTGAAGGCTGCCTCTGATCGGCAAAAGTCTTATGCGGATTTGAAGCGTAAGGAGATAGAGTATGCGGTGGGTGACCGTGTGTTCTTGAAGGTTTCGCCTTGGAAGAAGGTGATGAGGTTTGGCCGGAAGGGTAAGTTGAGCCCTCGGTACATTGGACCATATGAGGTGGTTGAGCGAGTGGGTCCTGTTGCGTATCGGCTGAGGTTACCTCAGGAGTTGGAGAAGATTCATGATGTGTTCCATGTTTCTATGCTCCGGAAGTATAGATCTGATCCTTCGCATGTGATGCCTGTGGAGGAAGTGGTTTTGAATCCGGATTGGACCTATGATGAGGAACCGGTGAAGGTTCTGGATTCGGATAGCAAAGTTCTTCGTGGCAAGACCATTGAGTTGGTGAAGGTGCTGTGGAAGCATCGAGGTGTTGAGGAAGCCACGTGGGAGCGGAAGGAAGACATGCTGAAGCAGTTTCCTTATCTCTTTCCTTCAGGTAAATTTCGAGGACGAAATTTCTTAAGGGGGGGAGAGTTGTAACGCCCCGGTTTTGGGCTTAGGGGTTTTGGGCGTTGATTGGTTGGTCAAAGTGCTGTTCGAATCTTAAGAGGTTAAATTAGGAAAGCCTAGTTCGGGTTGCATTAAAAATATGGAAAAATGTTCTAAAATCATCTTTTAATATAATTAAGTGAACTGTGAAATCAATTTTGGAAAATGAGTTTTGGAAGTGTGACATTTTGGCTAGTGACCAAAATGTAATTTTCGCAAGTTTGGTGGCTGTTTTATAAAGGGTTGAAACTTTGAATCTTTAAGGAGCTATTAATCCAAAAGTGGTTTCTCCAGATTTTTCTAAGATATTTTGAGTTATAATCTGATTTTAAAGTATATCAAAAAGGAGGGAAAAAGCTATTTGGCTAATTTCTTAACTAACTTCTCAATTTTCTTTCTCTCATTTTCTCTCAACCCAAACACTCCATTTCCAGAGAATTGTTTCTGATTTTCTCACCTAAATCTCTCCTTTTAACTCTCTTTTGATTTCTAATCAACATATCTTCAAAACCTCTTCAATTGCTACTTGATTCATCAAGGGTTTTCATTCCAAAAAGTGGAGAAACACAAGTTTGGAGGTAAGAACGTCCTTCTCCTCTAAACTATCAGTTCTTTACTGAAATTCCTAAGTTTTCAATCCTTAATTGATGTTTAATTAAAGGTTTTAAAGTGTTGAAATGGATCTTGGCTTATTATGCAAGATTTTGATGATTTTTGATGATTTTCATTAGATCTGAGTAATCTGTGATTTGAGAGGTGTTTTTGATGTTAAATGATCTCTAAATTGATAAGGAATTGAGTTTGATTGATGCAATCTCGGATAGGTTGAGTTTCCTAAGTTTAGCTTGTGTTTCAAGGTAGTTTTTGAGGTGATCTTGGTGATCTGATGTTGCTGGAGGTATAAGGTTGTTAATAGGTTGTTTTTAGATGTTATATGATGTTAATGGAAGTGAGGTTTTGCTGGTTTATGGCTGGGCTTTGTTTAGAAGTGGTTTGGATGCATTTTCGGTTGTGTTTGGTGGCCGAAAATGGAGGTTGGATGAGAGCAGCGAGTTTAGGTGCTTTCATTGAAGCAATTAATGCATGATGATGCATTAATCCTCTGCTTTGATGTGTTGAAACAGGGGAGGCATCTTTGGATCCAAGAGTGGGTGATCCGGAAGCTTGATTTGGTGCTTTGGCTTGAAGCAAAGTGGAAATCGGTGAGTGCATTTGTGGAAAATGGATTTTCAGCTTTAAAACCAAGGTTTGAAGGTTTTGGGAGCTTAGTTTAAGTCTAAACAACTTTGCTAAGCTCAAGTGTAAGTTTTCGGATTTTCTCTCTAGTGGTGGCCATGATTTTTGTTGTGATGCAAGATGATGATTTGCATGTTTTAAATTACTGTTTTGAAAGCATGTTTTAGCATGGATTTTGCTGATGATGTAAGCCATATGTAGAAGGTAACTCTAGGTAGGAGTACCTTGCTTTTATACATTGAAATAATGTGGTTTGATGCTTTGAAATGCATGATGAAAATGGCTTGGTTTAATGCTTTAAAACAGTGGATTAAATGATGAAAATGATGTATATTGGCAAGTGATGTTTTGAAAAGATTAAGGTCACTAAGGTGGTTAAAAGTCCTTGAGTGAGCCTTGTTACTTAAGATCATCAAGGTGGTTAAAAGTCCTTGGATGAGTCTTGTTGCGGACACTAAGGTGGTTAAAAGTCCTTAGGTGATCCTTTCCATGGTGTTTAAAAGTCCATGGGGCCAAGGTGTTTAAAAGTCCTTGGGGCCAAGGTGTTTAAAAGTCCTTGGGGTGATTCAAGCATTGGACACAAAGGTGGTTAAAAGTCCTTGTGTGGTCCTTATTCATGGTGTTTAAAAGTCCATGGCCAAGGTGTTTAAAAGTCCTTGGGAAGTTGATGAACTTGTTTTAAGAAATGAAATGTATCACTTGAGCCAATATGACATGTTAAGAATATTGTGAAGCATGAGAAGCTTGTTTTAATGTTTATGTTGAAGCATGGGATTGCTTGTTTAAAGTATGCTTTTGAGCATGTGCAAGGTTGATTTAAAGCATGTTTTGTAAATGTTTTGAATTGCATTATTGAATGGTTTTAAGAGCATTCCTCACTAAGCTTTTGCTTACGCTCTCTTCGTTTTCTTAATTCAATAATGCAGAGCATTAGACTACCTTGAAGGGCAGCAAGAAGGGCAAGAGTTCAAGTACAAGTAAAGCTCAATGTATGGAAGGTTTTTGTTAAACATTTAGCTTTTGGGTGATTTGGCAATGGGGGACCAATGTGTATGTTTTGGGAGGTGTTTGGAACTCCCTAAGTATGTTGAATGTTGTTTTGAATGCTGGTTTTTGGATTGGATCATTGCATGCTTGTTTTGGAAGTTTGGTGTTTTGAATAGCTAGCTTGCGTAGGAAGCATGATTATTGAATTGGGGCTTTTTGCATATGATGCTAGATTGTTGTTTTGATGATTCCTATAAGTTATATATATGTTGAATTGCATGCTGGTAAAGTTTGGTGACATTTGGAGCATGTTTGGATGATCTATTGCATGTTTTGGTATGCTAGTTTGCTGCAATCTGTGCAGGCGTTTCGGAACAGTGTGCACCGTTTCGGAACGGGTGCCTTACATGAACCCAGGCGTCCGAAACGGTATGCACCATTTCGAAACGGTTTGGTCTCTGCCAAGGCCATGTTTCGGAACCCGTTTCGGAACGGCCCGTGTTTCGGAACAGGGTCTACCTGTTTCGGAACGGTCGACCGTTGGGGGCTGACATTGGCAGTTATATGTTTTGAATTGTTTACGGTTTGGTCCTGAATCTTGTTTGTTCAATTGTATGAGCTTGGGAAGTCCTTTTGAGCTGAAATTTCACAGAGAAGCATGAAACCTGATTAATTTCAAGTTGGTAACTTTAATTTGGGTTAAGTCCTTTTAATTATCAGAAATTACAATTTGGTCCCTAAAGTTGTAATTTGTTCAATTGGGTCCCTATTTGATCTCTGATGTTTGTGATCTTTGAGTATGTTGTTTGTGTGATCACAATTAGGATTGATGTGCATCTAGACAAGATTAAAAGAAAAAAAAAGGGTCGTTAATCAAGGTTGACTTTCGGGTTGACTTTGGTTTTCCCCGTGTGACTTTCTTAATTCGGGTCAACCGTCTAGGCCGGGTTAAGGGGGTTACATTATCTTTCCTTAGCGGACCGCCGCTAAGAGTGTTCATAGGAAGTCGAAAATTTCCACAGGCCGATCCTTCCTCCCAACTATGTTTTTAAGCGAATTCAGACCAAATGGCCCTTTTTTGATTTGAAAAACGTTTAAAAAACTTTAGTAAGGCCGATTGCCAAACTATCTAAACCGAAAGATAAAAATGACTTCCCCAAAAGTATTTAAGCAAATTCAATTCTCACGAATCGAATTGACTTGGCTGGTTCTTGGCTTAAAGAATTTAGCTAAACATGATATTGATTATCATGTTTAACTTGTTTTTAGAAAAGCAATCGAAAAACATAAAATAAGTGAAACGAGAAAATAAAGAGAAATGGATTTCGATTAAAGGTAAAATGTTTACAAGGATAAAAAGATTCAAAAGCTAGAAGATGATCTAAGCCTTTACCAAGGGTGGTATTTATAGGCTTAAATTTACAAAGATAAAGTGATGAAATAATTTAAAATAATAAACAAAAGATAAAACAATTCAAATGTTTTAAAATTTAAATGCAGGAATCTAATCGGATAAGCTGATAACATCTTCCAGAACGTTCCAGAAGCTTCTAGATGTCGCCACGTCATTGCCACGTCACTGCCACGTCAGACGCGTCGTGCCCGGTGTCGTGCCCATGATGCCAGTCATGACAGAATTATAATAAAAACTGCAGAAATGCCTCATTTTCACTGCTATTTCCAGAATTGGGTCCCTGCACAAAATATAACGAAAACAACATGGATTAAGCAGCAAGAAGTCCCAATAGCTAGAAAAATAACAAATGAAATGTGTCATATTTGAGAACTCATCAAGTGAAGTGTCAGAGGTAGGTATGAGTACCTTAGTTCTTTTGGCGAGATCAAGGTAAGGGTCTCGCGTGAGTAATCTGAAACTCATAAATGTTAGTTGGTGACCGTTGGGGTTCGGCCTATGGTTTTAATACAAGAGAGCCGGTCAGTATCCGTGAGTGGGAATCGATTGGGCCAGTGTGCGTCTGAGTTGTCTTCCAGCAAGAAGGAGAGATGAAGTCGCTTCCGATATAGCTGAGCCGAGAAGGAAGTCTTGAGCTTTAACTCCAGATTGTTTGGTAGTGGGATGTTTTGAGTCGTCAGGACCGATGTTATAGAACAAGTTCCAGCATGATTGTTTGTGTGTGATCAGAACAGAATTTTGAGGGTTCGAGATGCTCTAAGAACGGTTTTGAAGAGTTAGGTTATGTTGAAGGACCAGCCTGAAAACAAGAGAATCGAAAACTATCAGCTGTGTACATATGAAATTGCAATTTATGCGGATTCGTCCTTTTGTGTGAGCATGCAAAAAGGTTAGATATACCTGTTGAGATCTTAGACGTAGGGTCGCATGTGACTAGTCCTTTTTGGTGAGATAGTGGTGATCAGAAAGATGTACGGAAGATGTTTGTTGATGGTTCAGGGTTACATGTTTCTAGTAGATGTGAAGTAATTGTCTTTTTACGGTTTTGATGTAACATTTGGCATGGTTTGGCTTGTAGAGCACAAAGCTACGGTATACTTTGTGACAAAGAGAGAGTTGCCTTGAAGTTGCAGATTTCTATGAGGCTGTAGTGGTAGGTGAGGATGTGAACTTCTTATCGAATGTTGATCCTGCTTTAGAGGTCAAAGATTGATTGAGTTTGGTTGATAGGCTTGCCTAGCAAACGTGATGGATTCGATTTTTGAATGAGGATTAGACCGCATAATGTTAGAATAGTTTGTGTTTTTCCTAAAAGTGTTTGGAAGAATTGTCCGGTTTGTCTCTTGATAGGGAAGAAGAGTTTGTTATTGAGGTCGTCTTCAAGTTTGTTCCTACTTTGTTGCTCTGTATCCTATGGTTCCCAAAAGAGTTGAGAGCGTTGAAGAATCAACTACGAGATTTGTTAGACCGTAGATTCATTAGGCCTAGTACATCATCTTAGAGTACAACATTACAATTTGTGAAGAAGAGAGATGACAATACGAGAATGTGTTTAGATTATAGGTAGTTGAAACAATTGACAGTGAATAAGTAGTATCCATTTCCGAGCGTCAGTGATTTGTTGATCAGTTAGGGTGTGCTCCAGCCTTTTTGAAGATTAATTTGAGATCCGATTACTACCAGTTGAAAGTGAGAGAGGTAGATGTACCGAAGACAACTTTCGGGGCAAGATGTGATCACTTTGAGTTCTGGGTTATGTCGTTTTATTTGACTAGTGTGTCAGCCACTTTTATAGAGATGTTGAGCAGAATACTTCCTGAGCTCCTTGATCGGTTTGTAGTAGTCCTCATAGATGATACAATGGTATATTCACGTGTCGAGGAAGATCATGACAATCTTTGGAGTTAGTGTTGTAGATCCTATTAGAGAATTAATTGTATGCCAAGTTGAGCAAACATAAACTCCGAGTCAAGAAGGATGTTCTCCTAGGACAGGTAGATTAGCCGAGTGTATTAGAGTAAATCCTAAGTAGGCAGAAGAAGATGTTAGTTGGAAGGAATTGAAGACTGTGACAGGTATCTATAGTTCCTAGGTCTAGCATTGTTACTATCGGAGGTTTGTAAATGGTCTTTCGAAGATAACTACCCCATTGACAGATTGCCACAGATGAATGTTCAGTTTGTGTGGTCATATGCGAGACAACGAGCCCTTAAGAAACCGAAAGAAACTTTGAAGAAAGCTTCGACCTTGGTCCAACCTATATCAGAGAAAGAATTTGTGAACCATAGTGATGTGTTACATGTAGGGTTAGGTTGTGTGCTTATGCAAGACAAAAGATTGTGGCCTATTCGTCGAGACAGTAGGAAGTACATGAAAAGAATTATCCGACACGAGACATAGAGTTAATTACAGTTGTATTTGACGACTTAGGAAGGGTTGAAACTTGAACAACATAAGTTGTTAGAACTGCTTGAAGACCGTAATCTCACGATTGAGTACCATCCGAAGAGAGTCAGCACAGTAACCAATGCTTCGAGTTGTTTTTGTTGAGCTATATTTGAGTTGCAAGCTATATCTACCAGATTCAGTTTATCAAATGATAGTAGTTTTGTGGCCGAGTTTCATGTTAAATCTACTTTGAGTCAGATACTTGAAGAGAAACAGTTGCAAGACATGTTCTTGGCACCTTATGTGCAAGGCATAGTAGAAGGAAGACCTTTAGAATACAGTTTCAGAGATGATAGAGTTTTGCATTTTAGAGACAAAATAGTTGTGCCGAATGACATAGTATTTTGAGACGTATTGTTTTGGCCGAAGAACACGACAGTTCTTTTGTATTGCCTCTGAGTAGTATGAAGACGTATTGTGGGTCGAAGACGAGTACTTCTGGATTGAGTTGATGGATGATGTAGTTCAGTATAAGAGTAAGCGTATAATTTGCCAGCGTGTCAAGGCCGAGCATCAGTTTTCTTCTAGTTTGTTACATCCGTGGAAGATTCTTAATGAAAGTGGGTAATAGATTCAAGAGACCTTGTGTCTGATTCGCCTTTGATTTCCTCCGTGAGAACTTAGCTGAGTAAACAACGATACTTGCTTCGAGTGTGCTCATTTTATGCATGTCCACGTTACTTGTACTTTGTATAAGATGGCGGAGTCGTGCTTTAGCAAGAGTGTGAGTTGCGCAGTCTCTTGAAATCGATAGTGGTCGATAGAGATTCGAGATTTCAACTAGATTTTTGAGGACGCCTGCATAGTGCTTGGTTACATGTTGAAGTCAGATGGTCAGCCAGAGAAAGTTATCGGTCGAGTTTTCAAATGGTGTTGTATGAGATTGTGAATCGGGTTAGTTTTGTTTTTTATTTGTTGCGGTTACCACCAGAGTTAGAAAAGGGGTTCGTGATGTGTTCCGTGTATCTATGATTCGGAAATGTGAAGCTGATCTATCTCATGCTATGTTTGTTGAAGAGATTGAGTCGAGTTTGAAATTGGCGCGCGTTGAAGGACCTCTTGGGATCTTAGCATCAGATAGCTAATGTTGTGTGGTAAGTCTATCGAGTTGGTTAGAATATTGTGGTGGGAAGGAAAGGAAAGTCTGGAGGGGCAGTTTTCGTGGCTCTTCGTGTTCGATAAATTTCGGGGACGAAATTTCCTTAAGTGGGGGAGAGTTGTAACACCCGGGTTTGGGGGTCGGGTGAAAATAATATTAAAATAATGTTTCGGGCTTCGGTGTCATAATTAAAATAATAAAATATTTCAATGGGCTTCGTGTTTGCAAATTAATTAAAAACTATGTTTGGGCCTATCTTCTAAGTCCAATTCCATGGATTTTAGGAGATGATGATTTTAGCCATTCCATTAATGGCATTATGGTAAATAAGAGGGCTTGCAAAAATAAAATTACATGTATTTTAAAATAGCTTTTTGTCATCTTCTTCCCCCTCTCTTCCAAACCATTTTCACGACAATGGAGCTCCCCTTCTCCATTTTACTATTCCATCACCATTCTTCTTCATCTTGGGTGATTTTTGAAAGGTAAAACCATATTTGACTTGTCCTTACCTTCCTCTTCATGTTGGTACCATTAGTTTTCATTATTGTTCATGATTTTGAAATTTGTAGTTTTGGGATTTTGTTTAAAAATGAGAACTTTATTGTCTTTAACCTAAGCTTTTGATTATTTAAGGTTAGATAATTTGTTTACAACCTAAATGGTTCAACATATGTGAATTTTAAAGAGTTTTACAATGATTCCCGAATTTATGTTTTAATGGGGGTTTTTGAAGGGTTTAAAGGTTAGTTTTGGGTGTGTTTAATGTTTGAAATTGAGGGCTATTGGTTGTATGTTGGTTAGGGATCGTTTTGGAAGCATTTAAGTGTGTTAAAGAGGTTGAAATCTTGAGTTTTAGACTAGGTTTCAAGGCTGCTCGGGTTTGGAGTTTTGGGGTTGTTCTTGGCTTGAAAATCATGTGTTTTATGCTTGATTAGTGTTTCGGATTTGCTACATTGATGTGTGAACTGATTTGAGGTTGTTTTGATTGTGTTGAGTTGATTAGAAGCAAGATTTTGTGTTGGTGAAGCCTCGAGAACAAATCTGGAACTGTTGGAAGCTTGATCGGCTAGTGTGGTTGAGCTTGAGATAGTCGGTGAGTGGTTATTGTATTTAAATGATTTTTAAATATTGGTTCAAGCATGTGGACCTAGGTTGGGCTTGGTAAACCCACCTAGAGTTGAGATTAGAGTGGTAGCCTAATCTCAAGCTTAGTTTAGGAAACTTTTGGTTGAACTCCTAATTGCTTGTTATGCCTTTTGTTTAATTGTGTTTATGGTAATTATGTATATTGTGTTATACATGTTGTTGAGGCATGGTTTGATGCATTGTTATGCATGTGGTTTGGATTGTGAATTGTGCATGATGGTGATCATAGTGAGTACGTGCTAAGCATGGAAGTTGATATGAAATGATGTTGTGAAAGGTTATGGATTGTGTTTAATATTGGCACTAGTATGCTTGGGTACAATGATCGATCATTAGGATGTTTAGTGTGCACATGAGAGTCTAATGCGCGCGTGGTCTTGGTGACAGTGGTCATCAAGATGGAGTACGGGTTCGCCCGGAAATCTTCATATATATTAGTCGGTGATGAGTGGAATCCCATCGACGGGGCATGAGGATGAGTGGAATCCCCTCTGTGAGAAACGGTGATGAGTGTAATCCCACCGTAAGGTAATGGTTGTGGTTGGACGTAAGTTCCAACGGTTATCCGCGTATTCGAGTCATAGCTAGGTGCCAATATGGATTGATATATGTGGTTGTTAATACATTGATATATGTATCTTCGTGTGTTGGGGTTATGAGTTGTTGATCATGGCATAGTGTTGATTATATGTTCATGCATCATATATATTTTTGGCTCTTGTGGATCGGAGGTAAGATCATGCATTCTATCTTGGTTGTTGCTCATGCTTGGACCCTGCATTGTCGAGGTAAGATCATAGTGTTGATTATATGTATCTCCTTTTTGTTCGATAATGCAGATCAGTAGCTTGTGGGTGGCAAGGGCGAGGAAGGGGCCTCCAAGTGTCGCTTTTGGTTAGCTCAAGTATGAACTTTAAATTGAAAGATTGTAATAGGCAAGCAATGAGATAGGTGCTGTTGATTTGAGCTTTGATGTATGTTGAATTGGTTTGCCTTTTGGTTGCCTTGTTTGAATCGTAAACCTTGTTTATGATGCATGTCATGAATGCTTATATGTTTTGTTTCTAAGGCATGAATCTTAAGTGCAAAGTATGTCCTCTTTATGGTAAGTGTATGAATCCTTTAAATGCATGATCCTTGTTCGTTTTGAATGTCTTGTATGTTGACATCTTGGTGGTTAAAGGTTGTATGTATGTTGTTTGTGGCTAGGGGAGTCGTAAATCGCATCTAGAGTCGAGTATTAAGTCGTTTTGCTGCAAATTTGGGCATTGCAGTTCAGGGCGTATCGGTACGCCCAAGGGCCGTATCGATATGGTCTTACACTTTGGGACTCGAATTTGGCTTATCGTATTGGTACGCGGGGGTGTACCGATACGCCAAAACTTTACTGGAAATCTGATACTTTGACGAGATTTTGGCATATCGGTACGGGCTCTAGGTGTTTCGGTACGGTCTAATATCGTTGACCGCGAGATGTTGACCGAGGAAGGCGTATCGGTACGCCCAAGGGCTGTATCGATACGGTCTCACTGGTTTGACTTATGGCAGTTGATTTGGTCAAGGCATATCGATACCCTCTGTAGGTGTATCGATACGGCCTACTTTAAAAGGAAAAATGGGATGTTTTAAGGTGTTGTTTTGGATGGTCGTCGTTATATTGTTGTGTTTCCGCTGTCGTGTTTCACATAAGACATAATAATGCATTTAGACAATAGATAAATAAAAGAAATTTTCTAGGGTTGCTAACCGAGGTGGGACCTTAACGAGTTTCACATTGGTTTTCCCCGTGTAGCCTACTCGGACCGGTCAAACGTCTGGACCGGGACGAGGGGGTTACAACTCTAATTAAGATTTAATCTTCAGAGTAGATGCCTTTAATTCGTCTTCATTTCTTGCTTTGGGTTTCTTCCTTGAACTTTAAGCTTGGCTTTCATTTTGCTCTAGGGCTCAAAAAAATATAGGGGTGGTTCATGACAGACCGACTTGAATTCCTCTATCTGTCGAGCTCCACTTCACTTTTCCTTTCACCATTGCTGTCGTCATGGCTGCCACGGCAGCGTCCTCCTATCTTGACTCCAGTCATGTGTTCCAGCTCTGCTCCTTCGCTGTCCTGAGTCTGCCACGACATATACCTACAAAAGCAACCAAAATCAGTAACAATTGTGCCATTTTATCTAATTGTGATGTATATGTGAAATCTATCCTAAATGCAATGAATTATGCTTGAATGCAGCAGAAATATGGGTTAAATAAGGGGTAAAAAGTAGGACTTTTGCACACTCAACAATGGGCATGAATCTGGGCATGAAAGGCTGACTGGACAATACATCAGTAGTTTCTAGAAGATGACGTTAGCAGCGTTGGATAGCGTATCAGCCGCGAATCGATAGCTTATCAGCTAATATTTTAAATTCAAACTTGGAATTATCATTTGTATATAATTTTAATATTTTTAGGATTTATCTTTTACCTTTTTAGGGTTATCTTAGGGTTTTAAGATAATATAAATACCCCTTGGGGTAAGCTAGAAAATCATCTCCCTTTTAAGTTTTATAAAATTTCCTTCCTCTTACATTTTCTTTATTTATCATTTATCGAAACAAGTTGAGGCGACACAAAGCTGGAGGCTATATATCACCATAATTACTTTTAACTATTTAATTTCCTTTATTTATCATTTTCGTTTGCTTAGATTTATTCAACTCATTTCGCTACACCCTCTTTTTACTTGCAGGTTTCTTGGTTAAAGATCGATTCAGACCAATATTGGAAACTTCTTAGTCCCTATAGACCGAAACCTTCTTCTCTATACTACGCCTTATTTATATAATTTGAGATTAAAGCATATTTATTTGACAATATGCGACGCTTGTCAAACTGACGTCGTTGCCGAGGAATTCGAAAAAGTTACTAATATTGTTTGTTTTGATTTATGACCAGAAAGAATACGGGCGAACTAGCAGATTTTGTACAAGATTGAAGCATTATCCCAAAGACTACATGCACAAACACTTCAAGAAAAACAACAACAACAAGAAGAACGAAGACATCGACAACAACAATTTCAACAAGACCTAGAAACATCCTCCGAAGTTGATACACACTTTGAGTACACCAACAACGAGTATACTTCAATGGCGAACGAGGACCAAACCATTTGCCAACAAGTCACAACACCTAACGATCAACAACCGATGTGCATTACATTCCTGAATGGAGAAACATCATTCGCACTCAAGACGAGTTTGATACATCTTCTACCAACCTACCATGGTTTGCCGAGAGAAAACCCGCACAAACACCTCAAAGAATTCCATATGGTTTGTTTAGGTACAAAAACACAGGGAGAATCTAATGACCCAATAAAACATTATGTCTTTCCTTTTTCTTTAGCTGATATTGCCAAGGATTGGTTATTTGACCTACCACCCAATTTTGTTACAACTTGGACTGACATGGTGCGGCTTCTTCTTGACAGGTTTTTCCCTACAACCAAGGCAAGCGATCTAAGGCAGACCATCTTGAGTATCCGACAAAAAGATACGGAGTTGTTATATGACTACTGGGAGAGATTTAAGAAGTTGTGCGCAAATTTCCCATAACACGGGCTATCAGAACAAACGCTTCTTCATTATTTCTATGAAGGTCTATCTCCTATGGAAATGAAGATGATCCACAAAGCAAGTGGAGGGGGCGCTTGTGAACATGACCCCAACAGGGACAAGAACTCTAATCTCAAACGATGGCCGCTAACTCCCAACAATTTCTCCCTTCTAATGAACCCTCTCGACGAGTTCACGAGGTAAGTAACGTTTCATTAGAACATAAAATTGACAAATTGACTGAAATTTTTCAAACCCTTGTTGTAGATAAAAAAAGTCGCGACTAGACTTTGCGGGATATCCACAAGTCTAGAACATCCAACGGATTGCTTCTCGATGATACAAGAGGAGGATGATGCGCAATTAAATGCCATAGGTAATTTTCCCGGACCTCCCAAAGACAATACAATCCCAATGCTAATACATACAACTCGGGATGGAAAGTTCATCCGAACTTTAATTACGTGCAAAACCAGAGACCAAATCAAGCTTATCAACCACCTGCACCACAACAATATCAACCGCAAAAACCATCGTTGGAGTCAATTATGGAAAGGTTAGCATTATCCCAAGAAAAATTTTAACTAAAGATCGAAGCACACTTTGAAGAAATTCACAAACAGATGAGTCAACTGACGTTAGCGGTGAGTCTTTTAGAATCCAAAGGGAAGTTTTCGTCTCAAACTGAACCAAACCCGAGAGAAAACGTCAATGCCATCACACTCTAAAATGGCACCATCATTGAACAGAAAGCCACGAAGGAGGATTGCCAAAAGAAAGACAAGGTATGCTAAATTCTTAAAAGATTTATGTACTAACAAAAGAAGGCTTACTGAGATTGAGAAGGTGAACCTGGGAGAACATGTTTCTGCAGTTTTTCAGCGAAGGCTACTGCCAAAGTTGAAGGACCAAGGTTTGTTTGTTATTCCCTACAAAATTGGTAATGTTGGTGTAAAACGTGCAATGTGCGATTTAGGGGCTTCTATTAGTGTTATGCCCCTTTCTTTATATACTCACTGTCTGCTGAGCCCTTGAAGGATACAAAGGTGGCAATACAGCTGGCTGACCGATCCGTAATATACCCAGAATGACTTCTTAAGAATGTTCTAGTAAAGGTAAATGGCCTCATCTTTCCGGCAGATTTCTATGTAATAGACATGGAAAACGATCAATCCAACACTTCTTTAGAAATTCTTCTCGGCCGACCCTTCCTTAGTACGACGAATACAAAAATTAACGTTAGGAGTGGCAATCTTGCCATAGAATTTGATGGTGAGGTTGTTAAGTTTGACGTTTATAAGGCGATGAAACATCCAGATTCTATGGAAAACGTTAGCTTCGTTGGTATTTATGAACCTTTAGTTGGTGAACTTGTTGAATCTAATTTATGTGATGGTTTGTGTAGGGAATTGGAAGGTCCAGCCGAAGAAATTAGGGAATTGGAAAATACTTCATTTGTTAATTATGATCTACGCTTAACTCTCTCAATTTTTTTTAATAAAAATTCCCTTATATTTTGCAGGCACCGGATATTGAGTTTAAATTACCGCCGGATAAATTGAAGAGTAAAGGAGATATTTTGTCAAGAAAAAATTAAGGAACGCTATGATCGTAAAATTTCTCATAGGGAAATTCTCAGTAAGACAAAGCGAATGAATTGGAGGAAATGTTTATCACAATAACTGTAGCCTGAATCAGGTCGTCGAGCTAACGACGTTAAATAAAACGTTAAATGGGAGGCAACCCATTATATTTTATTTTTCTTATTTTCAATTTTATTTTATTTTTCTAATTTTATTTATTTTTTTTCTTACATTTTATTTTATTTTAATTTTGGGTAAACTATACTAATTACCACCAAACTATAGGGTTGGTGTCGATTTGACCACTATATTTTTAATTGTGTCAAATATATCACTTAACTATTTAAATGGTTCCAATTAAGCCACTCGCCGTTAAAAAATAAACAAAAAAGTTGACGAAACTGTTAAAAATTGGTATAATTACACATTTGGTCCTTTATATTTATACAATATATCAATTTAGTCATAATTTTAATCTAATAAAATAAATTAATTATTCAATAAGATGGTGTTGGAAGTCTTTAATTATTTTTATTTAATTTATTTAATTATTTTTCCACCTCCAATTAGGTGGTGTTACCCAATTGGAGGTGGAAAATGAGAAGAACAAAATCCCCCATCAAGGATTGAACATGTGACCTTGGAGCAAACAAGGTGTGTGTTTACTACTAAACCAAGCTTAATTTTGTGCTATAGGGTACAACATTTAATATATGTGTTTAATGATTGTTAATGCCTAGAAAAATGAAAGAAAAGAAAATATATGTCTTATATAATTTTTAATGCTTGGAAAAAAGAAGGAAATATAATTTTAAGAAACTCGAACATAATATTCTTATGATACATAAAAACATCTAAACCAATTAAATAAATATAATAACTATATTTTATTTTATTTTAATTTTCAGGTACCCAATGATTTCAAGTCAACCATTCCTGTACCTGCTGCCGATATTTTTGTTCGAATTACAAAACCCCTGGGGGACAGTGCGCACATCTATCAATGAAATATGGGTCGTATTTGAAGTTTGCGTGAACAATGGGACATAAAATTGACGAGGGGTATTAAAATTGGGCTTTCGATTCACATTAACAAACCCTCGCCAATCCCTTGGTGCACATTAGCAAATCCTTCCCCACCTAGGCCAACAATAGCGAAACCCAATGCCAAATTGATCTGCCGCCCACTTTTTCCTTTTTTAAATTTTAAAACCTCCCATGAACTAGGGGTGTTCATTTCGGATATCCGATCCGATCCGATCCGAAAATTCGGATATTCGAAAAATTCGGATCACCTAAATAGCGATCCGTATTCGATCCGAAAAAATCGGATATCCGAAAATCCGGATATCCGAATTTTCGGATCGGATACTCGGATATCCAAATATCCGAAATTTATGAATTTATTTGATTATTTTTTTAATTTAATGGTTCTATCCATGAAAAATTTAGGTTTTCGAATATAAAATTTAATAAATTATTGAATATAACAATATTTGTATCAAGAAATTTCAATTTTTCATATATAACAAGTAAAAATATCGAATATAATAAGATTTATACCTATAAAAAAATTGAATTTTCGGATATCGGATAATCGGATATCCGATCCGAATGTAAAACCACTATCCGTATCCGATCCGAAATTTTCGGATATCCGATCCGAATTATCCGAAAAATAAAAAACGGATGGGATATCCGAAATTTCGGATCGGATCAACGGATAATCGGATCGGATCAATCGGATCGGATTTTTTTGAACACCCCTACCATGAACACTCATTTTATTGATAAATCAAATCTCTTTTCCCAAAAACAAATTCTTAACCTTTTTTAATTTTACTTTCCCCACGTGATACAAACAAAACAACAACCCTAATTCACTTTCAACAAAACCCACAGCCGCAACAAACTTTCCCCAACGCCCTCGTGTTCCAATCGATCGCCGCAAAACCATAGTTCGCACAAGAAACCAAGGACCGATTCACGGCCAAGCAGTCATCACACTAAACAACCTATTGTTATAAAATTCGGGGAGTATCTCTATTCCCTCGCTTTTGCTTTATTTTTCGTAATGGGACATTATGATTAAGTGAGGGGTAGGATTGACATTAAATTCTTTTTTTTACTTATTCAATTGGTTGCCATTGAGTTCTCTTGATTGTATTTTGTTGGAGTTTCTTGTTGTGTGTCCTTTATTTCACTTTGTCTCGCTGATTTCTCTATGACTTGAGATCTTGCTTGTATTGAAGATTAGGATGCATGCTAGATAATGGCTTGACTTGCAATTTCAAATAAAATCTATTATGACATTCCTTGATTTGTTAATTGACATGTTGCTTACCGAGTACACTTAGCACCTCATGTGAGTTTTGAGCCTAATGGGGATATATTTTCATTCTTGCTCTTTGTTAATTTTGAGTGTGTCAACTAGTTCTTTGCATTCTAGAACTTGTAGCATAATGCTTATCGAGACTACACAATTGAATGTGATGCTTTAGTGTGATAGAGGCATTAGGTTTTAACCCATTTCTCTTCTTAAAAAATAGTGTACTCTTTGTTTATTTACCCTTTAGATAACCACTTTTGATTTGTATTATTTTCTTTGATTTACCACATTTTTAACCCGAACTGATTTTGTTGTTTTTTTCTCTCTTTTTGACCTCTTTTTTTAGGGCAAAGTTAAGGTTATTCTAAAGCAGTACAGTTCGGTTCGAGTAATGCAAAAAAATAGTGCAGTTTAGTTCGAACAGTGCGAAAAAACATAGTGCATAATCTATTTGAACAGTAAAAAACCAACTTGGTTCGAGTAGCAGCAAAAAAACAAAAGGAAAAAATAAAAGTTCGAAAGAAAAAGAAAGAGAGAGAGAAAGAAAGAATAAGCTTTGATTGTTTGATTTTTTGTTTTCTTTTCTTTCATTTTTACTTCCCTTTGAATAATTCTTTGGAATAATTTTTTCTCTGTCTTGAATTTTTAAACCCGATCTTTAGCCTTTATCCTACCTAGGGCTGTAAACGAACCGAACGAATACGAACGAGGGTGTGTTCATGTTCGTTCGTTTAACTTTAACCGAACAAATGAACCAACACGAAGATAAACGAACACAAACTTTCTTGTTCGTGTTCGTTCATTAAGGAATGTAGCTTATTCGTGTTCGTTCATGTTCGTTCATTTAAATGGTAAACGAACATAAACAAACACTAAAGAACACAAACGAACATAAACAAACACTAAAGAACATATATAATTTGTTAAATATTTAATATTTTTGGTTAGTTCGATTAATTTAGTTAATTAACTGATTTTTAAACCGAATTAATCGATAATTAAAATTTGAAAAAACTCTTAACTATTAGTCGAAACCTAAAATTATCTAATAGATTCACCAATTTTGTTTTGGTTCGGTCGGTAAGTTCGGTTTAACCGAATAATGAACACCCCTAGACATATGTGAATAAATTTAAATGAACATAAACGAACATAAACGAACGAATATAAATGAACATAAATGAACGAGCATAAACGAACGGATTATCGAACGTTCACGAACATAAATGGACGAACAAGCCTTTTGTTCGTGTTCGTTCATTTAATTAGATGAACAAAAAATCTTGTTCATCTTCGTTCATTTAATAAATAAAAGAATATAAACGAACTTCCCGCCGAACGGTTCACGAACGGTTCGCTGAATGTTCGGTTCGTTTATAGCCCTAATCCTACCCGAACCTTAGCCCCATTACAACCCTTTAAAAGACCTTTTGATTATCGCATCATGTTTATACTTAGTAGTGGAGATTAGATTTAGTTGCAAGCTTATGGTAATGCTTTGATTAGTTTTGGCTAGAGTGATCATTTAACCTAAAACACTTTGACTGAAATGAGTGAATCCTTGTGAGAGTACTCGATTTTGCTTCATTGATATTGACATGTTATTGGAATGTCTAATTTTGCATAATACTATTCCTAGTATTCCCTATTTTTGTTTGTTCCTTAATCTCGGTACTTGTCTCGATCTTAGATCATACAGATATCTTAGAGACATCGTGAAATAAAGGGTGAGGACTTGAGCTTTGATGTGTTAGTTGAGAGATACTTGAGGACAAGCATCGAATAAGTGAGGGGGAATTTGATAAGTAACTAAAATGATCATTGTTTCTTCTTTAAATATGCCTCTAATAATTTGAATATGATGTTGACCTGAGCTTTATTATGTGTTTTTCGCGCATGTCTCTAATTATGGAAAACACGCTGGAAAGAGGCAAAATTCTACAAATTTTATCTAGAGTCGAGACTGGGCTAGTGGGCATTAAAGGCTGATTGGACGCCACGTCAACAGTTTCTAAAGATGACGTTAGCAACTTCGGATAGCTTATCACCCGCGAATCGATAGCTTATCAGTTGAGATTTTAAATTCAAACTTAGAATTATCATTTGTATTTAATTTAAATAATTTTAGGATTTATCTTTTTAGGGTTATCTTAGGGTTTAAGATACTATAAATATCCCCTTGCGATAAGCTAGAAAATTATCCTTTGTTCTTGGCTTTTAAGTTTTATAAAATTTCCTTCCTCTTACATTTTCTTTTCTTACTTTATTTTAAATAAATGCTACGTATGATTTCTTCCAAAGCTATGCTTAGCTAAATTTACTATTAGCCGAAAGCTAAGAGAAACTCAATTCATTTCGTGAGAATTGCAAAAGCTCTTCTTATCTTTAAACTTCTTTCTTGATTTTCAGCATTATTGGATTGGCAATCGACCTTTCCTTTAAACATCTCAACAACTTCCTTCCAAAAGCGCACATTGGTCTGATCGACGTTGTGATCTACCGTTTGGGACAAGAGTAGGCTTTTAGTAAATTCACCTCCCTAAGAAAAAACTTAGTGGTAGTCCATTGGGGGAATCAAGATCGGATATGATTCTCGTTGAGACAAATTATTCGAGCATGGGCTTTTCTAGTACAAAATACAACTTTGGCTCTAGCATCGATTGTCTTTGTTAATCCAAACAAGTGCTAAATTCTGAGGATTAACCTTGGAAAATTAGTTTACCATAGAGAAAAGCAAGTTACAAGGGTTGGGTCTTGTAGACTGTTACCGGTAAGATCTCAAAATAAAATCTATTTCAGTGATCGAAACGAGTTGAAGAGACGCAAAGCTGGAGGCTATATACCACCATAATTACTTTCAAATATTTACTTTCTTTTATTTATCATTTTCGTTTGCTTAGATTTATTCAACTCATTTCGCTAAACCCCAATTTTTCCTTGCAGGTTTCTTGGTTAAAGATTGTTTCAGACCAATATTGAAAACTCCTTAGTCCCTATGGACCGACACCTTCTTCTCTATACTACGTCTTATTTATTTAATTTGAGATTAAGACATATTTATTTGATAATATACGACGCTTGTCAGATATAACAACATCTTCTATTGCCATGTCTTGAAATTCTGTCCGCAAAATTTTGACGGCTTCTCATTGTGGCTCATTGCCATCACCGTTGCGTTCAGATTCAGAGTAGGTTGCTTCGAAGTCTGTCCATGTACAAAGACCTTAGCAGTGGAATCGACAGAATATCCAACAATCATTGTTTCTGTTCAAAAAAAACAAAGAGGAATTAGGATAAATTCCAATAAACAGAAATTAAGTTTCTCATTTATTACCGACAATTTTTTAAAATAGATTTGTCCAATTTTGAGATTTTATAAAATCCGTTAAGACGACAAGATAAATCCTGAAACAAATTTATTAGCTATCTCTATCATCAATGAATCATTTCAGATCAGAAGAAAGGTAGAAGAAGAATATTTATCTTAAGATTGTTACAGAGTAAGCAATCCAAGACGATCAAAAGAAAAGAAAACAACTTTAATCAAATAATTGAAAAGAGTAGAAGATGCAAAATTAGATTAAAGTTGAGTAGAGAAGGTGTTGAGGCCTGCGACAAAGCGGTTTTCTTAAGATAAATTTTGACCGCTCCGCGGTGCTTGAGTTGGTTGGTCGCGCGTCTCCCATGATACAACAACAGTAAGATCTTCGACAGAAGCACGAGATGAAGAGATCCCGAACTGAAACTCTTAACTTAGCCTATCGCCAAGAATAAAATGAGAGAAGGAAAACGATTTTTGGGGTGATTTGAAACTGATGAGATGCTCAGTTTATATTAGGGTGTTCAAAAATACCCGACCTGGTTTACCCGACCCGACGAACCGAACCTAAAAAGACGGGTAATTCCCTAAAAAAAAATTGTCCGACTAGGCCGGGTACCCGACCCGGTAATTTTTCCGGGACACGGGCCGAAAGTTTTCCCTTACCGGGTACCCAACTTGACAATTTTTAATATATTTTTTATATTTCAAATTATATTTTTATTTTAAGTTTCTTAATATTTTTACTCCAAAACTAAATTTAAGTCCATAAATTCTTTCTATGTTTGTATTATATACTTTTAAGTTTGATTTTAAAAAATATATTATTGTGTTTAATATGTATTTTTTTTAAATTTTAGAATTAAAAAATAAAAAAATATACGAACTGAGTACCCGGTACCCGTGTACCCGCTTTTCGGGTACCCGAAAATTATGGGCCAGGACACGGGCCGAGCAATGAGCTACCCGGATGAACCAGATACCCGACAATAAACACCCCTAGTTTATATAGGGGAGTGGAGGATGAAAAATATGGAAGATAGATATTCTGAATTAATAAGTCCAAAATATGAATTAATAAATTCATCATACGAACCTCATCTTTACCAATCGAAATTGGTTCAAAAAACTCAAGAATTTGAATTGCTGGGCTTCAAGTCTTCTGATGCAGATGTGTCTCTTTTCATCTACTCCATCAAAAAAAAATTTAGACGATCTAGGTGATCTCAAGTACTTCTTGGGATAGAAGTTCAAAGTATTCACGGTGGTTTGTTTCTGACTAAAAAAATACATTGTAGAATTGCTTGATAAGACTGACATGAGAGATATTAATATTGTAGTTACTCCCATAGCTGTTTCACCAAAGTTGAGTAATGATGATGGTGTTCAGTTAATGGATGTTCATGAATATCGTATTGTTGTTGGAGCATTACAATATATCTGCCACACAAATCAAGATATAACTTTTTCAGTAAATAAAGTTGCACAATTTATGCAACAACCTTCATATGTGCACTGGTTAGCTGAAAAAAGAATCTTGAGATATCTGAAAGGGACTCTTGAGTTTGGTTTATAATTTTCTCCTCAACACAATGTTCCAAGTAGTCTTATATCTTTTGCTGACACTGGTTGGGGTAGCGATATGGATGACCGAAGATCAGTTTCTGGTCACTATACATATTTTGGCGAACACTTGATTTCATGGAGCTCTCGAAAACAACATTCAGTGTCAAGGTCTACAACAGAAGCTAAATTCCGAAGTATAGCAGATGCAAGCTCTGAGCTCATTTGGTTAAAAGATATACTTTGTGATATGTGTTTTCGCTTGATGATGTTTCAATTATTTGGAGTGATAATACCAATTCAGTTGCAATGGCTGCAAACCCTGTTATGCACGCTAAAACTAAGCATGTGGAGTTGGATCTTTTCTTTGTTCGAAAAAAGGTTTTTTCTCATTTGTTAAATGTCAATTATGTTCCAGCACAAGACCAAGTTGCTAATGTCTTCACCAAGCCATTGTCCATTGCCAAATTTGAAGATTTTAGCTCTGCTTTGTGTGTTTATGATTTTCCAGAAGTTCAAGATTTTCAGAAAACATGATGAATGTTAGAGGAAAGTAATTAGTTACGCAAAGTTTGTTAATTGTGTAGTGCTGTTGTGTAGGCCACTGAAAGTTGTTAGTCTGTTAAGTGTTAACAACTTGAGATATATAATAATTTGTATAGGCTCATTAATGAAACAACCTGGATCAATATTCAATAGTAAAAGGTCCAAATTCATTATCTCCAAAAGTCAAAATTCTCAATTCCTTTCTCTTGTTTCCAATTGCTTTTCCGGCCACTTTCATAAGCTTAACAATGAGGTTATGTACTTAGTCAATTCTTAGTCAATGAATACAGTGTAGGCATAATGTAATGTATCATTGAATGATTGGTTATTGAGAATTGATTAACAATAGTTAGGCAGGTTGTTAGTATACCGTTAGAATAACTGACTCTATAATAACCTTTAGAAGTGGCGGAGCTAAAATTTTTATATAGTGGGGTCATAATGATAAATAGTTTTCATACCACTACTAGAAACATTGTTAACCTCATACCCTAACAAATTAAATGGGTCGATTTTAATATTTTCTATATAAAACTGTCATACAATTCTAATATTTTTATATAATAAGTACTTTTAAGTGAGGTCATTTACACTCTAATATTCCTACGTAGCTCCGCTCATGACCTTCAGGATGTATAAATATTTTGGTTCTCTATGAGAATATTGCATCCATTTTCAATAAAATTAATGAGAGTACCATATCTTTTTCTCTACACTTGACATGGTATTATTCGTTAGTTCTTTTGGAACTGTTACACTCTTTCCACTGTTCTTCATTGGATTACATTTTGCTCTTCCTTCTTCCTCTTTGATCCATAACTGATACAATTGCAGAATCATAAAGCAACTGATTTAGAGATTTCACACATATCGAGCTTCGCTATTGTGAGTACTCTAATCATGGATAATTACTACTCTCTTTGTCCTTTGAAAGTTATCTCTTGTTGACTTTTTATGTAGTTTTAAGAAGAAGAAAATTTGTGTAAGAGATATTTTATAAAATAATTAAAATGACAATTTCATCCTTAAGAATTAAAGTTTGTTTTGTTGAAAAATTCAAAGAAGAATAGGAAAGAAAATATACCTAATAAAAGTTGTTAAGTTTTTTAAAAGAAAATCTAAATGATAATTTTAAAACACAAAAAGTATACGTTTTTATGGTAAAGGGATTACGTTGTATTTCTTTTTTTAATAAATTACGTTGTATCTTTTTACATAGGTTTTTCATTAATTCAATATATCATACGGTACACACGGCAGACGTACATTATTGAAAACACTGCCGGTTGCGTGTGTAGGCCTTTGTCCGATACACAGTACCTGAACATTACTCAGTGGACGCTATGATCAATGCTAAAGTTTATTGAAAACCACCCAAGTTTTTGTCGAGGAAGATAAACATGAAGGATTTTGTGGAATTGTTGTTTGATGTTGGATGATAAAAAGAGAATCTGCCATTAAAGCTAAGCCTCTAAGCAAAATAGTCAACTTACTACTATTTAAATGTAATGCTAGCTTACTTAACCTTGACTGAGAGTGACATTTTTTTAAAAAAAAAAAAATTATTATAAATAACAGGATAATTGTTAGAATATTGTTGTTCACTAACGGATCTATGTAGATTGTAAGTGGGCTTGTGCCGGATGGAAATCATCTACTTCCTAAGTATGTCTTCATTTGTGCCTCCACTTTAAAATAATGGGTTTAGAGTTTAGGATTTGAGGTTTAAGGTTGAGGCTTAGGGTGTAGGGAATTAGGGGCATGGTGTATTTTTAGGGTTTAGGGTTTAAGATATGAAAATTTGGGTTATGAGACAAGATTTAATTTTTAACTATTTTTTAGGCAGGGGGCATAGAAGGAAGCATGGTTAGGGGACAGAAGATTTTTACCCGCTTGTGCCCACTCTGAACTTTTTAAAGTTCCCACATTTGCTTTCGGTTTTCTTAATTTTTATGAATTAATTCTTATATTTTTAATATTTATAATTTGTGCCCACCCTAAAAAAATATTTCTGGATCTACCAATGTTGTTGTTGAGTTGTTTATTTCAAGGTTTGGTGTGATTCTATTTTTATTTTACGATCTATAGTGGTTTTCATCACATCTATGGGACAACCAATAATTTTTGCTTAAGTGACGTTAGATGCCGACATGTAGTCGAGCCGGCTTCCCCTTTATTTACCTAAAACCGACATGTAGTTTGGCCGACTCCACTTTTCACTATAGAAAATACAATAAATCCAAAAGTAAAATAGGAGTGCATTAATAGATCCAAAAACATTTTTTTCAACAACAATATCAAAAAATTGACCAATCATGCTCGGGTTTGTGAATGCTCCTTTTAACAATGTTCCACCAAGGTTCGGAAGTGCTATTAGTGAGTTTATAACCCATGATCTAAAGGATTATGAGAAAACAAAAATAAATAATTTGGTCAACTGACCAAATGTGATTGCTCATATATATTGAACTAAACATTGTAATATAAAGATGGAATTATAGATTCTTAACGGTTCTGTAAGATAATCTAATCC
The DNA here is from genome assembly GCA_958450335.1 of Hibiscus tridactylites. NCBI lineage: Eukaryota > Viridiplantae > Streptophyta > Magnoliopsida > Malvales > Malvaceae > Hibiscus > Hibiscus tridactylites. Next base: position 96,991,444 of record OY288265.1, read on the forward strand.
AAATGCCCCAATTGTCCATTATTATGTCTATGAAGAACTTAGCGAGGTGGAACCAGCAATGAATAAACTTCTGAGATTCAGCAGAAGCATTATGCATCTTACTTTTTAGTGGGTCCTTTTCTGCTTCATTTTCACATTGTTCCATACATTTGGAATATTCCAAGTTCGGAACTTGTTCAAATTGGTCCTTACTTTTTAGTTAATTCATATTATACTGCAGAATCTTATACCAGTAAGAGAGTACCAAAAGAATCAATGGAGATGAGCAATGTGAAACATGTTACATGTATGATCAAGAATTTTATTTCTTATTCATAGCAAACTCCATCTTATACATACATATGAATAAAATTAAGCCCCCGACCCAAATTACAAATAAAACCCCAAGAAAAATCAAATAGAAAGGCATACAACCTGTACTGTAAAAATGCAAGCATAGAATCATAACAATAACTGTTTGGTAAAAAGTTACATGTAGATATAGTTGGGGGCAATGGGAGAATAATGCCATTTCAGTGGTGACCGCCTCCAGGACTTGGGGTAGACTGTAATATTCTATCAATTTTGGCCAGATGAATGGCGAATAGCCTTTCATTATTGCCCATTGCATGCCCTTTATCAGCATCTCCGGCAAAAGTATCCTTAAACGAAGGAACTTGTTCCTTCTCAATGTTGGAAAGCTTTCTAGCTTCAAAACATGTTGGATGGAAGAGCAAAGCCACAACAACGATAAGCAAGACAAGACTTAAACGAGCCATTTCCGTATATTTTCTCTCTGCCTGTTGTTGAGGTGAGGGCTTGTTTTGAGTGACAAATTAGTTGGATTCTGAGGTATATATAGGAATCGAGGGACATGACTAGTTCAGCAGGTTTGTTGTGAACCAAAGGATATTTTGGTCATTTTCTGCATGGATTATTGTCAGAGATTCATGGAAATTGGGTTAGGTACGAATTAACTATGCCGTAAGCCAGATTGCATGTGTTTTAAGTAACTTCATGCAATGTCTATACACTTATCACCACAAATAATTGGTGACTAACAGAATTCTTCTCTGATCACTCCGATTTACACTTAATGATTCACCTTTTTAAAGGTCAAACACCTTTTCGTTCTACTTTATTTTTCTGGTGCCAATAGTTGAAGTTTGTTATAAATCCCACTTTACTTACTAGAACGAAGATTTTACTTTCACAGATGAATGATCTACAAGACTACAGTAGATTTGAAAACCAAAATTCCACCAACGAGGTTGGTCCAAGTGGTAAGTAGCTTGATATCGCTTAAGTAATTTTCGAGTTCGAGACTTTGTATCAGGATTCTCCAGGTGAACGTCCGACAACGATCAGTCAACAAAAGATTGAGCAACAGATCATGAAAGAAATACGAAAGGAAAACTAAAAGAGAAATAGCCAAACAGGCTTAATTTGAGAGAAATGAGATTTTATTAAATTGGGTCTAATAAAATCAGTCTTACAAATTCCGTTTTATAGCCCACATTGACCAGGCCTTGTAATAGACTGAGCCCAGGTGGCAAACTGACTCTAACAGACTAATAACAAACTTAATACTCTAACATTCCCCTGGTTTTCCTTTCTTGTTCACTCTTCACAGCTCTTTCAAGAGAGACAACACCAAGACGTTGACACATGGAACTAAACACAGCTGGTGGAAGAGGCTTAGTGAAAATGTCAGCAGTTTGCTCTGAACTAGGCACATAATTGACAATGAGTTGTCCATTCATTACTCGTTCTCGAAAAAAGTGTAAATCAATCTCAACACGCTTTATCTTTGCGTGATGAGTAGGATTAGCAGCTATAGAAACAGTGGAGGTGTTATCACACCATACAACAGGTTTGCTATCCACAGACATACCAAGCTCACCTAATAGCTGCTGAATCCACACAAGCTCAAAGACTGTGTTAGCTAAACTCCTGTACTCAGCTTCACAGGTGGATCGAGAGACCACACTTTGTTTCTTGGAGCACCAGGCAATGAGAATACCTCCAAGAAAAATGCAATAGCCAGTTGTTTATCTTATGTCTTCAATAGATGTGGCCCAATCTGCATCACTGTAACTGTTGCGTGTAAAAGAGTCTATCGCAATTATAGTGCAAGTGTACACGACGCAAGTAGTAAAGTGATACGAAGTATCGGATATCGTCTCCACAGGGATTGGGCTGATGACTTCACCTTATTTCACTGCACGAAGTAAAAGAAATTGTTTGAGAGAATTGTCACGAAAATATAAAAGAAAGTGTAAATAAAAGAATTGAGATATCAAGATAGAGAGAATGGGCTGGTATTGAGTTGCTCAGTAGTGCAGGTATTGAATCGCTTAGGAACTCCAGTTCTGTCGTCGCGCCCGTCGCCGATAGCACCTGTCGCGGTGGCTGTCCGTTAGCTGTCGCGGCAGCAGACACTAACTCCGTACTTCAAGCTTGGCAAGAATCCCAGATCTGCCTTGCCCTATCCCTAGGCACAAGTCTGTCGATGATCACGTCTTTGATGATACCTCCCGGCGTGAATCGAAGGATGAACACCGATGTGTATGAATTCTTCCTTAGCCACTTAACCTCGCCTTATCCCTAAGCACGAGGTGGTTCAACTATAAACTAGAGAACGCGCTTTTATCTCTTTCATATACTTAACTCTCCCGATGCTAAGTAAATAGATAACCTCACAATGCTCTCCCGATGCTCTTGCAAGATATTAAAACCAAGATAAAAGAACTTGAAGTTTATTTTATTGAACTTGGAAAATCCTAAAACAAAACAACCCTTGCAACTACTTTACAAAACAACCCCTAGCCCTAGGGGGAATTTAGAACATGTCAGTGACGGGTGGACGGCAGGGGTTTAGGTTTCGGTTCTGGGGTATCGGTTCTGCTCCTAGGTTAAATCTATGCCCTTATATAAGCTTTGGGCTCAAGTTATCTAAGGTAACAAGGATTACAACTTTAATTAAAAGTAAGATTCTAATAAAGACTAAATCTCTAAAGTCTCCTACTTTCCAGCCGCATCCTTGCTTTTAGGAATTTCCTCTCCTTGAGCTTTGGCTTGACATATCTTTTGATCTGGGGCTTGGAAAAATATTTGGCTTGCACACGACAGACGAGCAAATTTTTCTCTATCTATCGAGGTCCACTTGACTTTTCCTCTTCATAAGTCTGTTGTCACCTTGCTGTCACGACAGGTCCATGACAGGTTCGTCTTCTTCGGCTGCTTGTCCAGTTCAGCTCTTCTGCTTATCTGCCCTGCGCCTGCCTTCATCGTCAACCATGGCAGATACCTGCAAAATAAGCCATCTTTTAGTAGAATCCGTGCCTTTTATATAATTGTGATGTTTTACTGAAAACTAACCTAAATGCAATGCAATGATGCTTGAATGCAGCAGAAATATGGGTTAAAAAGGGTGTAAATAATAGAACTTTTACACACTCAACACACCCCCAAACTCAAGTTTTTGCTTGCCTTCAAGCAATTAAGCATAAAAGAAAAATGAATATTTTTGTGTTGGCCTTCAAACGGTGAACTGTCCCTTACCCGTCGCTCATTCTCTGTGGCGGCAGCAACCTGTCGGAAGGTTTTAGGATATGTCCGGAATCTCCCTATAGCTCTCGTGCAGTGTGTGCATGCTTGTGAACAGTTATATGCTAAGACTCTCTTAGTTTCACTAGAATATTCAACTCCTTAACTCGAATTTTTATGCCAAAGTTTACTTTCTTGAAGACACATTTTCATGCTTCTTTTCTATTTTTCAAGCTAAGTTTTTACTAGAGCCAGTTTCGGGCACCTCTAGTTAGCTTCCTAGAGCCGGTTTCGGGCACCTCTAGGTTTTTAAATTTCTTTTGCTAAACTTCTTTCCTAGAGCCAGTGTTAGGCACCTCTAGGGGCTATTCAAGTTCTAAGCATCCTATTCTAGTTTGGCTAAAAGAAATCTAAGCAATATAACAGTCACAAAGGTGTTTAAGTTTTCAGAACTATAGAAAGGCTCTAAACTTTTCCTTAACATGTCCTAAAGATGCTGCCACGACAGAGCTGTCATGACAGGTAAGTTAACTTCACAGTTTTAAGCCAACAGTTTTATATTTTCTGATTTTTTTTAAGATAAAAATAAATAAATAACACAACAATTAATAAAAAGACTTAAGACTCCATTAATGATGGAGGGTTGCCACCCCCAAACTCGAGGGTTGCATTGCCTTCAATGCAAAATGACATGAAAAATAAAGAAAAACAAGATAAATAAAAGTACATCACAAAAGATAAGGCAGGCAGCAGTAAAGGAAAAATAAAAACTTAAATTTTCACTCGCTGTCCTCGCTGCTGCTGCTGACGCGGATCTGATGGCGGCGTCTGCGCTGTGGAGGGGGCTGGGCAGGTTCCGGAGCTGGTTGATCAGCAGGTTCATCGGCTGGTGGAAGGTCAGGTTCATCGGCAGGTTGAGGGGCAGGTTGCTCCACTAGCCGGACATCGGAACTGCTGCCACTGTCCCAAGAGCTGCTGGTGGTAGTGGCTTTGGGCAGCCTTTTCTTGTGTGCCACGTGCTTAATTCTCTTGACCCGCGTAAAGTCCCTCTCCAAATTCCTCCGGATAAGAGGGCTGTCATCAGTGGCAGGTCTCTTGGTTCCTCGAGGGGAGGTGTCTGCCGGTGGGCTGCCTTCTGCCGTTGGGGCAGGGGTTGGTGTGGAAGCGGCAGAATGCATATGGGGAAAGACAGGTGGTGTGGGTGTGGGGGAGGGGATATGGAAATAATGGGCGGGGAAGGTGGGGAAGATGACATCCGAATAATGTAAAGTATTAGTAATGAAATTTACCGTTGCATTTGAGAAGTCGCGGATAAAAGTCATCAAACCCATTTGGCGCTCCTCTACCCGTAGGATTGCAGCAAGGATGTGGGCAGACTGGTCTGTCGGAGCGGTGTCGGCGGCAGCGTCAGGGAGCAGGGTCGGTGGCAGGTTCTTCATCGGAGTCAGCAGGAGGGGCATTTGGGTCGAAGGCGTTGATGGGTGATACGACTATGACCTCCATGAGGCTGGAGATGTTGTTGTCAGTCCAGTCACTGCCCGTCTTGATTTTGTCGGAGGGTTCCTCTGGTACGGCAGCACAGCGGCAGAGGGCGGTGATGGTGAACGGCAGGCAAAGTCGTGAGTCTGAGCGGAAGGCACAATCGAGGATGCTGTCCCTCATATATCTGCCCACATTTATGGGCCTATCGTGCATAATGAAGTGGATAAGGGCTAGCCGCTTTCGGTTGACTGTCGTATGGTGGGACGAGGGCAGGATACGCTTTTTGATGAAAGCGTTCCACAATTTTGCTTCGGGGAGGAGCTGCCCCCTATTGACGGAGTGGGGGTTTTTCTTGCTGGTTGTCCATGTCGTACCAGCTTCTGTCAGCTCCACCATGATGGCATCATAGGCAGCAGCATCGAGGGTGTCCAAAAATTGTTGGTGAGCATCATCATTGGGGCCAAAGAAGAGGCCGAACATATGGTTGATGCTGTTGGCGGTAAAGGGCACTTCCACTCCTCGGACGGTGACAGATGTCGCCATTTTGCTGTCGACAGCCTCGTAGAACTCCCGCACCAAAGTATCATTTAACTCTGTTGTAAATGAAGCCACACTCCTCCCATAGTTCCTTGTTGGCGAAGGGTGATGCTGCTGCTGAAGAAGAAGCGGCATCAGTGTTACGACGGGTTTGTCTCGACGACATTTTGGTTGCAAGGGTTGTGAAAGAGAGAAAACAAATAAAACTAGAGGAGAAAACAAGAGAGAAAAATCAGAAGTGATGAAAAATGAAAATGGGAAGGGGTTTATATAGCGGTCGAGTAGCTGCCCATTTAATGCCGCAACGGCAGGCGGGAATAACGGGGCGGCAGATTGGATGTTGCGTGTCTGACGCGTCTGACACGCATTTATGTTGCTATTACGCGTCTGCCGCACGCTTCTTCGTCTGCCGTGTCAGTCTGTTGACAGCCTGTCATATCCGTCCGCGGCGGCAGCCGAAACGACAGGTTTCCATAAATGGGCTTTATTGGGCTGATGGATGGACGGTGGGCTTGGGTCACTTCTCCTTTTCTTCTTGACTCCTTTATTTCCTAAAAACTGAAATTAGAAAAACAAAACATTATTCGAATAAAATAAACCTAATTTCCTAATAATAATAAATAAATAATAAAATAAAAAAAATTAGGTTAAATTAGGGATGCCTTGTGGGGCATCACCTAAAGTAACCACTTCCTGTATTCCTGGGGCTTCAGTCCCCTGATAATGCTTGAGGCGTTGTCCATTGACTTTGAATTGGTGCCCGTCCTTTAATGATTGAATTGTAATGGCACCATGGGGAAAAACTTGAACCACTTGGAACGGGCCAGACCATCTAGATTTGAGCTTCCCTGGAAAGAGTTTCAACCTAGAATTAAACAACAACACAAGCTGCCCTGGGCAGAACTGTCGTGGCAGCAACTTCTTGTCATGCCACTTCTTAGTCTTTTCCTTGTAAATCCTTGCATTGTCATAGGCCATTGTCCGTATTTCATCGATCTCATTCAAATCTAACAGCCTTTTCTGGCCTGCCTTGTCCAAGTCCATGTTTACTGCCTTGATTGCCCAATATGCTTTGTGCTCGATCTCGACAGGCAAGTGACAGGTTTTCCCATAAATCAAACGGTATGGAGACATGCCCAATGGAGTCTTAAAAGCTGTCCTGTATGCCCATAATGCATCATTCAGAAGTAAAGACCAATCTTTCCTAGTTGGTTTAACCATCTTTTCAAGAATGTTTTTCACTTCCCTATTGGATATCTCAGCCTGTCCATTGGTCTGTGGGTGGTATGCTGTCGCGATTCTGTGCTTGACACCATATTTCTTCAAGGCGGCAGCAATTACCCTATTATCAAAATGTCTCCCTTCATCACTAATAATCGCCCTAGGGATGCCAAATCTAGAAAAAATGTTTTTGTGCAAAAACTTTTGGACCGTTTTGGCATCATTCTTTTGAGTTGCGATTGCTTCTACCCACTTGGAGACATAATCCACTGCTAGGAGGATGTAAAGATTTCCACACGAAGATGGAAAGGGTCCCATAAAATCAATCCCCCAAACGTCGAAGATCTCGACTTCTAGAATGTTCTACAGTGGCATCTCGTTTCTCCTCGAGATGTTACCTGTTCGCTGGCAACTGTCACAGTTCTTATAAAAGTCCTGTGCATCTTTATACAGTGTCGGCCAGTAGAACCCTGACTGCAGCACCTTGGCAGCAGTTTTGTTTCCTCCTAAGTGTCCTCCATATTGTGAAGCATGACAGTGATGGAGAATGTCTTCTTGCTCTTCTTGTGGTACACATCTCCTTATAACCTGATCTGCGCACATTTTGAAAAGAAGAGGTTCGTCCCAATAATAATGCTTAACATCATTTTGGAACCTCTTCCTGGCTTGATAATTAAGATCAGAAGGAAATATTCCGCTAACTATAAAATTAACGAAATCAGCATACCAGGGAAGGTTAGAAGACTTACCTGCCGCCATGGCTGTCGCGACAACGATTGCGGCAGCAAAGAGCTGCTCGTCTGGGAAGGTCTCCAGTATGTGTGTCTCGTCTATAGGTAGACTCTGTCCCATCTCCAATCTTGACAAGTGGTCTGCCACCTGATTTTCTGTCCCCTTTTTGTCCTTGATCTCAAGGTCGAATTCTTGTAGTAGCAAGATCCACCGTATCAATCTAGGCTTTGCGTCTTTCTTTGCGAACAAATATTTTAGGGCAGAATGGTCGGTGTGCACTATTACTTTCGTCCCAAGTATGTAAGAACGAAACACTTCAATGGAGAACACCACAGCTAACAGCTCCTTTTCGGTGGTGGTATAATTCACTTGGGCGTCATTCAATGTTTTGCTGGCATAGTATATGACGTGAAACAGCCTGTCTCTGTGCTGCCCAAGTGCTGCCCCGACAGCATAGTCACTAGCATCACACATAATCTCAAATGGGTGCGTCCAGTCTGGTGGCTGTACTATGGGGGCTGTCACTAGTTTTTCCTTCAGAACCTTGAATGCTTCAGTACATTCATCATCAAAGTCAAAGGGTTGGTTCTGCTCTAAGAGATGACATAGGGGCTTCGTGATTTTTGAGAAATTCGCGATAAATCTTCGATAAAAACCAGCATGCCCTAGAAAACTCCTAATGCCCTTGACTGTGGTTGGTGGCGTCAGCTTCTCAATTACCTCTATTTTGGCCCTGTCGACTTCTATCCCACGGCAGCTAATCTTATGGCCAAGGACTATCCCCTCATCCACCATAAAGTGGCATTTCTCCCAATTTAAAACAAGATTAGCTTTTTCACATCTTTCAAGTACCTTTTTAAGATTGCCGAGGCAGCTCTCAAAATCGTCTCCAAAGACGGAAAAATCATCCATGAAAATCTCAAGGAAGTCCTCTATCATGTCGGAGAATATGGCCATCATGCACCTTTGGAAGGTGGCAGGTGCATTACAGAGTCCAAACGGCATCCTCCTAAATGCGTATGTACCGTAGGGGCATGTGAAAGTCGTTTTCTCTTGATCTTCTGGTGCAATACCAATTTGGTTATAACCTGAATAACCATCAAGAAAACAATAGTAAGGTTTATCCGCTAATATATCAAGCATTTGATCAATAAAGGGTAAAGGAAAGTGGTCCTTTCGAGTAGCTTTATTAAGCTTTCGATAGTCCATACAAACCCTCCAACCGGTCACAGTCCTGGTTGGGATTAACTCATTGTTCTCGTTGGTTATCACGGTCATTCCTCCTTTCTTTGGAACACATTGCACCGGGCTTACCCATTTGCTGTCAGAGATGGCGTAAATAATACCAGCATCTAACCATTTAATTATCTCTTTATGCACGACCTCCTTCATCGCTAGGTTTAACCGCCTTTGGGCATCAATAGTCGGCTTATGATCTTCCTCTAGGAGGATTTTGTGCATACAGATTGCCGGACTAATGCCCTGAATGTCTGCTATCGTCCATCCTATCGCCTTCTTGTGCTGCCGTAACATGTCGATTAGTTGTCGTTCTTGTTCCTGCGGCAGCTTAGCAGAGATGATTACGGGCAACATATCATTTGAACCAAGAAAAGCATATTTAAGCTGCCCTGGCAGGGGCTTCAGTTCTAAGACAGGTGGTTCAACAGTAGATGGCTTTTGAATTAAATGGTTATCCGAAGTGTAATTCAAGGGTTCGAATAACTTACCTGGACGATGGTCTAACCAGTTTACCTCCTCATGACCTTCAGTATCAGATGTATCGGATTTAGAGGAGTCGCTGTCGTCGGTGCTGTCATTGTTGCTGTCGTCATCGCTGTCGTGACATGCCTGTAGGTGGCTGTCGCAGCAGTGACCAAATTTTATATCACGGCAGCCCGACCTGATGCAGGGGTAATCAAAGGTCACCTCAATGATGGCCTTGCATTCCTCGTCCACATCAGCATGTTTCATCGCTTGGAGAACATTCAACTTAATCTCTTGATCGTTCACGCGCATGGTGAGTTCTCCTTTCTCCACATCAATCAGTGATTTTCCCGTGGCTAAAAAGGGTCGCCCAAGGATGACTGGTGCGTTCTCATCTGCCTCACAATCTAAGATAAGAAAGTCAGCAGGAAAAATAAGCTTATCCACTCTTACCAAAATATCTTCAATTTTTCCTTCGGGGTGAACGTAAGAGCGGTCGGCTAGCTGTAGGGTAACTGTCGTGGGCTGCGCCTTGCCAATACCTAGTTTCTGAAAAACAGATTTGGGCATTAGATTAACACTGGCACCAAGATCACAAAGAGCCTTACCCACAAATTTGTCGCCGATTACACAAGGTATGATGAAGCTCCCCGGATCCTTCTTTTTCTGGGGTGGCTGCCGATGAAGAATACTCATGCAACCTTCTTGCATCCTTACCATTTCAAATTCCCCAAGTTTAGATTTTTTCGACATAACATCCTTGAGAAATTTAGCATAACCGGACATCTCCCTAACAGCATCTAACAACGGAATATTAATATGAACCTGTTTAAAAATATCATAAATCTTTTTAAGTTGAGATTCATACTTAGCTTGTTGTATCCGTTGGGGAAAAGGTGGTGGAGGACGGTAATCAGCAATGCGTCCTTCCCACTGCATGCGAATCTGAGGACGATATTCATCCTTTTTCTCCTCTGTCGCTTCTGCTGTCGTGACAGGCTCATCGGCAGCAGTCTGTTTGTCACCTGTCGGGGCAGCTTCCTCGGCAGGTTTTTCCAAGGCAGGTTCCTTTTCTGTTTCAGCTTCTTTTTCCGGCCCTGGTAACTTTTTCCCACTCCTAGTAGTAATCGCCTTACATTGCTCATGTGGGGGCGGTCTAGCATTTTCAGTATTGCTAGGGAAACCTCCATTCTGCCTTGACTTAATATGCTGCGACACCTGACCCATTTGTGTCTCTAGAGATTTCAAGGTAGCCTCATGGTTTGTCATTCTCATCTTGGTTTCATCCATAAAGGTTTCCGTCTTCTTGACAAACTGATTAATATTCTCCATATACGTACCAGTCTGAGACATAAAGGTGGCCAGAGTCTGCTCCAATATACTACTCGGGGTAGGTGGTGGCTGCTGTTGCTGCTGCGGCGGCAGGTGCTACGGCAGGTTCTGCAGCGGCAGTTGCTGTCGCGTCAACAATCTAGGACCCCCCTGATTCTGATGATGCGCTTGCGGATTCAGAGCATTGTTGGGATTACTCCAGGAAAATTTGGGATCTTTCCTCCAATTAGGGTTGTAGTTGTTGGAATTGTAGTTTGGCTAGTAATTTCCAACATATTTTCCCTCTTCTATATTTATCGGGCACTCATCCCTACTATGATTTCCCTCACAAATAGCACAGACTTCCTCGACAGCAAATCCTCGTAAATCCTCTTCACTCAATAAGTGTTTCATTGCTTTAGTAAGGAATGCTACTTGTGATTTCATAGTGCTGTCGGCCTCATAGTCCTTGACAGCAAGTACCCGTTTACCCCCTCTTCTAGCTGTCGGAAACTGCTCCTCATTCTTGGCCAGATTTTTCAAAACTTGCAGGGCCTCGTCGGGATCTTTATCCAATAATAATCCATTTGCTGCAGAATCAATTCGAATACGAGTTTGTAAGTTAGCAGCATTATAGAACTTAGTTACCTGATTCCAAACAGGGAATCCATGCATTGGGCAGTTCCGTAGAAGAGTAGTAAATCTGTCCCAGGCCTCGTGCATCAGCTCGTCGTCTTCCTGTTGAAAAGTAGCAATTTCATTACGTAATCGCTTAGATAAATGTGAAGGATTAAAACGAGATAAAAATTCACGAGTTAGATCTGCCCAAGTCATAATGGAACCCGATGTAAGTTTATTCCACCAAGTTTTAGCTTTGTCCCTCAATGAATGGGGGAATAATCGAAGCCTCAGTATCTCCGGACTAACTCCTGGTAGCCTAAACGAACCACAGATCTCCTGGAACGTTTTGAGATGCTCCCTCGCATCTTCTGTCGCAGAACCACTAAACTGCCCGGCATTGTTGATCATACTAAACATGACAGGTTTAAGCTCGAAGTTGTCAACATCAATATCCGGCAGCGTGGTCTCCAGCTCTACATGATCATTCAACATGTAGTCACGACATGATCGTCGTCCATCTGCCCTCGGCGGGTCGCCGACAGGCGGTATATCTCCACCAACGGGCTGCTTACGTGTCATCTGCTCTAGCTGTTCCTCGAGGTATTCGTTTCGATCTAAAAGGCGGCGAAGTTGTTTCTTGAGATTGAAGGAACGTTCGATCTCCGGATCTAATTTATACTCAGGATCTTCTCCTCTTTTCGATCTGCGCATAAACAAGACAACCTCGTGAAAAGCGAGAGTTTAAAGCACAAAAGAAAAATTAAAGAAAAATAAAAGCAAAAACGAAAATAAAAATAAAAGCGAAAAGTGCAATAAAAGAAAGATGTAGTTATGTTGCCAATCCCCGGCAACGGCGCCAAAAACTTGTTGCGTGTAAAAGAGTCTATCGCAATTGTAGTGCAAGTGTACACGACGCAAGTAGTAAAGTGATACGAAGTATCGGATATCGTCTCCACAGGGATTGGGCTGATGACTTCACCTTATTTCACTGCACGAAGTAAAAGAAATAGTTTGAGAGAATTGTCACGAAAATATAAAAGAAAGCGTAAATAAAAGAATTGAGATATCAAGATAGAGAGAATGGGCTGGTATTGAGTTGCTCAGTAGTGCAGGTATTGAATCGCTTAGGAACTCCAGTTCTGTCGTCGCGCCCGTCGCCGACAGCACCTGTCGCGACGGCTGTCCGTTAGCTGTCGCGGCAGCAGACACTAACTCCGTACTTCAAGCTTGGCAAGAATCCCAGATCTGCCTTGCCCTATCCCTAGGCACAAGTCTGTCGATGATCACGTCTTTGATGATACCTCCCGGCGTGAATCGAAGGATGAACATCGATGTGTATGAATTCTTCCTTAGCCACTTAACCTCGCCTTATCCCTAAGCACGAGGTGGTTCAACTATAAACTAGAGAACGCACTTTTATCTCTTTCGTATACTTAACTCTCCCGATGCTAAGTAAATAGATAACCTCACAATGCTCTCCCGATGCTCTTGCAAGATATTAAAACCAAGATAAAAGAACTTGAAGTTTATTTTATTGAACTTGGAAAATCCTAAAACAAAACAACCCTTGCAACTACTTTACAAAACAACCCCTAGCCCTAGGGGGAATTTAGAACATGTCGGTGACGGGTGGACGGCAGGGGTTTAGGTTTCGGTTCTGGGGTATCGGTTCTGCTCCTAGGTTAAATCTATGCCCTTATATAAGCTTTGGGCTCAAGTTATCTAAGATAACAAGGATTACAACTTTAATTAAAAGTAAGATTCTAATAAAGACTAAATCTCTAAAGTCTCCTACTTTCCAGCCGCATCCTTGCTTTTAGGAATTTCCTCTCCTTGAGCTTTGGCTTGACATATCTTTTGATCCGGGGCTTGGAAAAATATTTGGCTTCCACACGACAGACGAGCAGATTTTTCTCTATCTATCGAGGTCCACTTGACTTTTCCTCTTCATAAGTCTGCTGTCACCTTGCTGTCACGACAGGTCCATGACAGGTTCGTCTTCTTCGGCTGCTTGTCCAGTTCAGCTCTTCTGCTTATCTGCCCTGCGCCTGCCTTCATCGTCAACCATGGCAGATACCTGCAAAATAAGCCATATTTTAGTAGAATCCGTGCCTTTTATATAATTGTGATGTTTTACTATAAACTAACCTAAATGCAATGCAATGATGCTTGAATGCAGCAGAAATATGGGTTAAAAAGGGTGTAAATAATAGAACTTTTACACACTCAACAGTAACATACAAGTGAATAGTCATTCCCAGGTGCAAAGAACAGTCCAAAATCCAGTGTACCCTTTAGGCATCTTAAGATTCTTTTTACAGCTTTCCAATGAACCTCACTGGGATTATTCATGAACTGACTAACTTTATTAACGGCAAAAGAAATGTCTGGACGAGTAACACATACATACCGCAGACCACCCACTATGCTTCTATAAAAATGAATATCAGGAAAGAGGGTCCCATGTCTGTTGTGAGAGTTGGAGAAACAACCATAGGAGTATTAAGAGCAGAAGTGTCACTCAGATCAGTCTTCTGCAACAGATCAAGAACATACTTGCGCTGATTGAGAAATAAACCACTTTGACACTACTGAATTTCTATCCCAAGGAAAAAGTTCAAATCACCAAGATCCTTTAGAGAGAATGCAGAATGAAGTTGTTGTACAACATAGTCAATTTCTCTTGAGTCACAGCCTGTGACCACGATATCATCCACATATACCATAAATATAACAGTGGACTGATCTGATTTTCTGAGAAACAGGGAGAAGTCAACTTTGGACTCTTTAAACTACAAATGAGTCACAAGAAATGCCCTAAGAGTATCAAACCAGGCTCTTGGAGCTTGACGAAGCCCATACAATGCTTTCTTTAAGTGACACACAAGCTCCTGACCATTAGCATCTACCTCCTCAAACCCAGGGGGTTGCTTCATATAAATGTCTTCTGACAAGGCTCCATTTAAGAAGGCATTGTTAATGTCCACTTGACGAATGGACCAATGCTTCATAACAATTGTAGCCAAGACAATACGGATGTTGGTAGACTTTACAACAGGACTAAAAGTTTCCTTGAAATCACACCCAACCACCTAAGAGTACCCTTAGCAACTAACCTAGCTTTAAACCTTTCAACAGTGCAAACAGGTTTTCGTTTAATCTTAAACAACCACTTACATCCAATAGGTTGTCTAGAAGCTGGTAAAGGAGTTAGCTCCCAAGTCTTGTTCTTAACTAGGGCATCAAGTTCCAACTGAACAGCTGCCTTCCAGTCGTCATGCTGAAGGGCCTCATAAACAGAGCTAGGTTCTTGAGTTGCAAGAGAATCTGACTCCACCAGAAACATTTTTGGCTTAAAAAGCCTAGCTTTCCCTCTGGTGACCATAGGATGAGCATTCTGAATGACAGGAACAAAACTAGAGGAGAGTGCAAGACGGGAAGATGAAGAAATAGAAGGAGAAGAGAAGGAAGATGAAGAATGTGACACAGTGGGTGTGACATTTAGTGGGGAGGATGGTAAGGATAGATGAATGAAAGATGAAAGAGATGGTGATTGTGACACAGTAGGTGTCACATTTGGTGTTTGTGACACAGTGGGTGTAACATTTAGTGTTTGTGACACAGTGGGTGTCACATTTGGTGTTTGTGACACAGTGGGTGTCACATTTGGTGTTTGTGACACAGTGGGTGTCACAATTTGTGGAAAGGATGGTAAGGATGGAAGAATGGAAGATGAATGAGATGGTGATGAAGGTTGTGACACAGTGGGTGTCACATTTAGTGTTTGACACATTGGGTGTCACATTTAGTTTTTGGGACACAGTGGGTGTCACAATTTGTGAAGAGGATGGTAAGGATGGAGGAATGGAAGATGGATGAAATGGTGATGAAGGTTGTGACATAGTGGGTGTCACATTTGATGTTGGTGATACAATAAGTGTCACATTTAAGGACTGTGACACAGTGGGTGTCACATTTGATGTTGGTGATACAGTGGGTGTCACATTTTGTGTTTGTGACACAATATGTGTCACATTATCAGGGAAAACCTTGTAGGACATATCAACAGGAGCAAAATGACATTTCTGATTAAAACCTAACTGCAAACTGGGCACAACAAGATTACTGATACAAGAGGACTTAGACTTAGAGCACTTAGTGCATATTGAAGAAGAATATTTTTATTAGAGTACTATGAACATAAGGAAATTCGGTCTCATCAAATCTTACATGTCTTGAGATAAAAATTCTACCAGAATAATCCATGCATTTGTACCCTTTATGGGAGGGAGAATATCCTAAGAAAACACACCTAGAAGATCTAAACTGGAACTTATGTTTATTATAAGGAACTAAAAAAGGATAGCACAAGCAACCAAATGTTCTCATAAAGCTATAATCAGGAGGTTGATTAAACAATTTCTGATAAGGAGAAAGACCAGACATAGCCTTAGAAGGGAGCCTATTAATAAGAAACACAACACTGTTAAAAGCATCATTCCAAAAAGACAAAGGCATGACAGCTTGAGCTAACATAGATAAACCTACTTCAACTATCTGTCTATGTTTCCTTTCTACAGTTCCATTCTATTCAGAGGTGTGGGGACAAGAAAGTCTATGAATTATAACTTTTTGTTTTAAGTACATGTCCAGGGATGTAAACTCCCCACCCTCATCAGTTTGTAGAGCCTTAAGTTGACACCCAAATTGTCTTTCAGCCTGAGTAAGAAACTGACTGAAAACAGTATACACATCAGATTTCAGTTTTAAAAAATAAACCCAAGTATAACGAGAATAGACATCAGTGAAGGAAACATAATATCTAAAACCATTGGAATATAGGGGAGCATGTCCCCAAACATCAACAAAGAGAAGTTCTAGAGGACAAGAATAGACAATAAAAGAATCAAGAAATGGCAACTTGTGAGCTTTACGAAATTGACATGCAGTACACACAGGTAATGAATTGCTTTTATCAAAAGAAGCATTACATTGCTTTAAAGCTGCAATTAAAGTGGCAAAAGCAGGATGCCCTAATCTATTATGCCAAACATTAAGAGAAACAGTACTAAGAGAAGCAACATTACAAATAGCAGAAACATTACAACCAACATCAGAAGAGTGCATACTATCAGTAGCAGTCCTGATATTATTACTAAGACATGTCTTACTAGTAGACTTATTAGAGGGAATATCTAATTTGTTAAGACCATCATGTTCAGTTCCAGTCAGCAACACCTTCTTGGTGTCCAAATCTCTTACTTGACAGAAGCTAGGGTAAAACTCAAGAAGAACCTTGTTGTCCTATGTAAACTTAGAAACATAAAGAAGATTTTTAGTTATACCATGAGCAAAAAGTAAATTTTTTAAATGAAGACATCTATCAGAATTAAAAAATGCAGAATGACCAACAAATTTAATAGGTAAGTGTTGACCATTACCCACACGGATATTACCTGTACCAGGATAAGTGTCTCCAATATTCAGGTTGCTGAGATTATTGGTGAGATCGTTGGTAGCTCCAGAATCTGGATACCAGGCATTGTCTCCAACAATCTTAGGAGTAGCTATCATGGCCTGAGGTTGAGCAGAAGCAGATGGTGTGGAGGGAGGCAACACAAGAGCAGAGGAAGAAAAGGAATGTTGCCCAGGTTGAGGATGAACATGAGATACAGTAGGATACACAGGATGAGACACATGGTAAGTAGAATGAGGCAGAGCAGCATGTGACATGAACACATGAGATTGAGGTACATGAGGCTGAGAGAAGGAGGAATGTGGAATAGATGGAGGTGTAACAATAGATGAATGACTCATTACTTGATGTCTAACTTGAGGAACAAACTGAGTATATACTGGTGAATGAGAAATCACAGAAGGGGAAGAATAATACACAATGTTATAATTTGGTTGACCGGGTGCATGACTAGTATAAGAGCAGGTATTGGCCTGAGAGGATGAATCAAAAGATCTATTAAAATCATTTTGACATGGGCGAGAGGATTCATTTTTGAATTTGGTGTCAAAACGAAAATAACATCTCTCAGCAATATGTCCTAAACGACTGTAGAGTTGACACTGGGGTCTGGGAGAGGAGAACCTTCCTCCTCTGCCTCTGTTAAAGGAGCCAGAATTATAGCCAGATGTATAAGTGTTCTGAGAGGATGAGTTAAGCTCAGAAAATGTTGTTGAACAGTGTTAACTTCACCAATATCTACAGTCTCAGAGGACTGATGCCCAACAACATGAGCAGAGCCACTGATTTGTTCTAATAAAGCATTTTGCCTAGCCTCAGCATCCAAAAGAATAGTTCTAACAGCTTGAACATTAGATTGAGTATGACTAGCTGTAATGACTGTGATTACTGATTCAAACTCAGGAGGAAAACCATTGAGTATAACAGTGACATGCTTATGAGGAGATATAACTTCACCACAACTTGCAAGACTATCACAAATGTTCTTAACCTTTAGAATAAAATCTTTCATAGCCAAGTCTCCCTTTTTCTGAGAATGAAGTAAACGTCTATATGGCATTAACCTAGATGTAGTTTTTTCACTGTACAGACTATGCAATGTGGACCAGATCGCAGCAGAAGTGTTATGACCTATTAGGTTTGGCAATACATCTTCACTCACAATAGATAAGAGCCAAGATGCAAGAGATCCATCTTTCTCTTCATACAACTCACAATCAGGATTCAAACTAATTGTTCCTTCCTTCCTAATATACTGAGGGGGCCAAGTGACATTAGAATCAATGTACTTCTGTAGCCTATGAGTTTTAATAGTAAGTAAGACTTGTTGTTGCCACAGAAGGAAGTTGGTATCATCTAATGTTACATTAATCTTCTTCGTAGAGAAAAGCCTAGTATTAGAAGGATTTGACACGGAATGAGAGCCAAGACCAGATTCAGGCAAAGTTTTAGTAGATTGAGTCTCAATTTCTGGATTATCAGTAGAAGTAACCATATCTAACAGATCGAAGAAGAGACCAAAGAAAAAGGCACAAGACACACAAGAATGAAACACGAAACCCTAATTCCCAAAATAAGACGAACGAGGCAACAACCACATAGATCAGCAAATCATCACAACCATACGAATCAAAAGAACACGACACAGATGAACCACAAATCAATCACAAATCGCAGTGCAAAGCATTAATAACGAGAAGCAAAGGAGAAGAAACTTATCGAGAATGATCGACACCAGAAACAAAGCTGCAGGGAAGACGGCGGAGAAGGCGACGAAAAAACTACACCGACAACTAGATCGGTAGCTCTGATACCATATCAGGATTCTCCAGGTGAACGTCCGGCAACGACCAGTCAACAGAAGATTGAGCAACAGATCATGAAAGAAATACGAAAGGGAAACTAAAAGAGAAATAGCCAAATAGGCTTAATTTGAGAGAAATGAGATTTTATTAAATTGGGTCTAATAAAATCAGTCTTACAAATTCTGTTTTATAGCCCACATTGACCAGGCCTTGTAACATACTGAGCCCAGGTGGCAAACTGACTCTAACAGACTAATAACAAACTTAATACTCTAACACTTTGTGTATATAGAAAATTCCTACCGGGAGATTCACCCACTAAAGCAAAGTGTGCGACGCATGTCAATTTGGATTAGTCAGGGCAAAGCCCTGAGAAACCGGGAGGGCAAAAAAAACAACAACCAAGTTTGCCAATGGTGCACTGGAAGTTGACTTTATGGGCCTGGGAGTAAAAGACACCTAACACATTTTCTATAGAAGCTAGATAAATCTATTATTCAGTGCAGAAATACACTGTTTTAGCCAATTAAGTTGCATATATAATTGTTGTCATTGAAGGAAAAACAAGAACCGTGTACAATTTCAAGCCATGCCAGCAAAACCCTAGAGTCACGCAGTTTTGTATTGTCCACTTATTTTGCTAGTAAATTTGTAAGTAACAATAACTAATTAGCATCTTGAAAATATTAAACATCATGCATGCAGCCTGCAGGCTAAGTCCTTGTGAATCAGTCTAAATATTTTAAAAGATTTTTTGGCTTAAGATTGCTCTTTAGAAATCCCTTTTTCCAATGGTTGATCAGGGCAAGATGAAGGCTGTTGTTATTGAATCCCCCCCCCCCCCCCAAAAAAAAAGTCTACTCTTTACTCAAGTTCCCAAGAAATAAATTGTGACGGGTTTTATCTTATTTCTTTTGATTTAATCACTACTAGTTGGTCGATTAATTCGAATCAAATTTTGTAGAGATCCAATATGGGGCAACCCTCCCAAGTCCCAATCTGGTTTTTTCCATTCACAACTTCATGATTCGAACACCTGACCTTGTTCAAGGGATCAAGCACATTATCTCACTAATTCAACTAATTGTTGGTAATTTTATCTTATCTTTAATATAACTGTTTTTGAATTATTATTTTATTTTTTATTTACATTTATATTTCTTTGTAACTATTTTTTTTCAAATAGAGGTTTTTATTGAATAAATTATGTGGAATGAAAGACAAATGTAGGTTGGAATTGGGGTTGGAACTTGCCTCATGGTTTAACAATACTTTAGGTTATTTATAGTTTTAAAATCATTGCAATCAAACCATTACCTCTCTTAAAAGGATAAAAATTCTCTACCCTTTTCGGTGCCTCTACTTATCCCCAACACTAAAAAACATAACAAAATTAAATTTCAAGTCTTAACCTTAAATTTTAAATCCTAAACTCTACACCTTATACCCTAAAAAATATACCATACCCTAAATTCCCTAAATCCTAACCATAACCTCTAACCTAAAACCCTAAATCCTAAATCTTAAACTTAATTTTGAGTGTGGGGCATAAGTAGGGGCGCCGAAAAGGGGTAGAAGATTTTCATCCCTCTTAAAATTGTCTGGTTTAGTTTATTTTAAGATCCTATCATTTTTAACATTAATGAAATTACACATTGACCCTCAAATTTCTTAGTTTAATTATTTTAAAAAACTTTTAAATTTAATACTAATAAAATTAAATCTAAACTTTTTTAATTTTTATAATTTATTTTTTTTATTATACTGATCATTTGAAAATTAATCAATTTATCCCCACAATTTAATCCTGAGTTTGTCATGTGTGGAATGGTTTTAATAGCATGAGTTCATTAGCAGGAATGGCTGTTTCTTTCTATATACTCAATCGCCTTCTAGATTCTAAACAAGGTAAGATATATACGTGGAAAATGATGCTTTGATCCAGCTGCTAAGTCTTCCAAAAAGTGAGAACTTTTTTGATGACAATGTATATTCATGAAGGAGACAAGCATCAATTATTGTTTCTAAAGTGGTCGGTACTGTGCTGACTTCGGAGCACTTCTCTTTGCCACAAAGGGAACGATTATTACATGAGTAGACTTCTAGTAGTATCAGTCAACAGTAATTCCAATAATATTCTTCTCGTATTAAAAAGGTTTTGATGTGCTCAAGTTTATGCTTTGCATGCCGTATTGTCCATAATTTTTTTTTTTGCTTCCCTTTCGTCACTTAAAAAAAAATTATATCCCGAGATATGATACGAAAAAATAACACGAACTTGTTAAATTTTGTATTATATAAATTACTAATCTACTGAATGGTATGAACATATAATACCTTAAATAATACAATATACGAGTATGAAAAAATGCGCGAATACTACGAGTACACAACATATTGGTTCGGTCTGTTTCTCAACCTAATTCCATCAATTTCATCCCATTACTACAAAATCGTTTCTCTGTATATATGGGAATCGTATTATTCCCCAGCTTGCTGAAGTAGGCTTACATGCATGAACACATGGCGTGGAAATTGGTTGGCTAAATTATTTACAAGACAATGCAGGAAAAAGAGACGTGGGGGTCACTTTTAAAAGGCTGAGATGATATGCATATTTGGAAGCCTAAAAAGTTACTATTTGATAGTACTAAATAATGCAGGGTGGTTTCATTGAAAATTGAGTCGGGTAATTCTCAACTAGTTGCCCGCCTTTTCGGTTCATATACCTCTCCACTGCTCATAGTACTTGACATGCTGTTGTATCAGAAAAGATAAGTTATGCTGGTATACAATGCAATTAGAGATGGCAATGGAATGAGATAGGTAGAGCTTTTACCTTATACACCTTGCACACAATATGGAGTTATCATGCAATTCCATGTCTATGTTATGATGAGTAAAATGTCTCCTAACTATGTCCCCTTCTATGCCTCATATTAAAAAAATACTTAAAATTAAATTCTAAATCTTAACTTTAATTTCTACATTCTAAACTCTAAACCTTAAGCTCTAAAAAATAACTATATCTCTAATTCCCTAAACCCTAACCACAACATCTAGCCTTAAATTCTAAACTCTAAATATTAGAGTTTACGTAAGTATGCATGCTGTTAGTATAGAGTGAGTGCAGCTAGGTGTTATGTGCTGCACCACATAGGATCATTCTCACCTTGGTTAGTTAGAGCCTGTTAGGTTTGTTAGATGGCTAACTAATTGACTGGGTGTGTAAGCTTGTATATATACACGGCTGGCCTTCTTTGAAGGTATTACAGTCACATAAATAAAATGAAGAGCTTAGACTCTTTTCTCTAAAACCGTTTTCTTCTCTAAGATTCTTTCATGGTATCAGTCGCCAAACTCTTCTGGGATTCTGCTTCGTTTTTTCTTTTCTTCTTCTTGTGATTGCAACCTTCATCCTGCTTTTCAGTTGCTGCTGCGTTCATCGTTTCTGCATGTCGCAAGAATTCCTTTCTGGTATGTGACCTGTTTGGCTGGATAGTGAGTGCGTTTCGATGATCTTTGCATGCTCTGGTTTCGCAGCTCGAGTGTTGCTTCAACTCTTCGATCTCTATTTCAGGAATTTGTATGTGTGTTTGCTAGGATTTCTACTCGTGGTGATATATTTGAATTGAGTAGATTAGTGAATTGTTATTCAGATTCCTTAGATCGTGAGTTGAATCTCGTTGCGTTTTTTGCGATTTAATGCATCGAGATATCACATTCTTTCTTGTTCTTTGATTGATTTTCTGTTGTGGATCTGGTTTGTTTGTCTAAAATGGTTCAAGATAATGCTTTTGCCTCTGCTCGTTCTGAAGAATCCTTTAGTTCTTTAACTGTTCAGCATATTCCTAAGCAAGATATTGTGAAATTGTCTGATGCAACTTATATACTATGGAAACATCAAGTTACTCTAATCATTGATGGCTATGGTCTTATGGATTTCATATCTGATAGTTTTGAGCTGCCCTCTCAATACATACAAAATTCTTCAGGAACGCGTATTGAGAATCCTGATTTTGTTGCTTATCGTAGACAAGATAAACTACTTGCTTCGTGGTTATTGTCCTCTGTGAGTGTTGATGTTCTTCCGAATCTCACTAGTTGTCATACCACTAAGGCTATTTGGAGTACAATTACTCGCATGTTTTCTGCTCGTTCGACAGCAAAGTCTTCAACCTTGAGACATAGCTTGCATACACAGAAGAAACTTGGTTTAACTGTTAACGAGTATTTAGCTAAGATCAGATTGGTTTGTGATACTCTTAGTGCTGCAGGTTGTGTTATCACTGAACAGGAGCAGGTTCGTGTTGTTCTTGCTGGTCTTTCTATGGAATTTGAATCTGTCATTGCCATTGCTTCTCGAGAGGTTGTAACGCTTGAAACGCTTACTGACATGTTGCTTGACTGTGAGGCGAGACAAAAGATGTTTATGCAAGAGTCTTTGCCTATGCATGCTAATGTTGCAGTTCATCATGGGCATTCACATGGTGTTGCTGCAGGTCCAGGTGTTCAACATGTTTCTTCAGTTGTTCCACATGGGTCTTCTGTGGCTCATAATGATATTGTAGCTGGGTTTCCAGATGATGGACATACTGCTGATTCTAGAGGTTATGTCTCTAGCTTTCGTGGACGTGGGCGAGGGAGAAATAACTATAGTAAACCACAGTGTCAACTATGTGGTAAGTTTGGTCACACTGTGCTCAAGTGTTATCGTCGTTTTGATCAAAATTATCATGGTCCTGTTGCGTCTACTGGGGATTCTCGAAATGATGGGTCACAGCAATATACGAGTGGGTATGGTTCAGGAGGATATACTCAGCCATCTTCTGTGGAAGCTCCTGCTCAGGCTTATAATCATCATTTCAGTCATGTGCCTTCTAGGGTTTCTCCTGGTCCTGTTGCACCATTGCAGCCTCGTGCTTCTTCTCCTGGCGTTGGGTTTTCTTATTCTTCTAATGCGGGTTCTGGTCATTTTGGAGGTTCGTATCTTCCATCGTTTGCAGGAGATTTTTCCGCTAATGCTTGTGGAGTACCTCACTCTAGTGGAGGTAATGTTGGTGTTACTTCTCTAAACTCTTCTCCGTCTGCCTCATTCTTTTCCACGTCCTCCTCTATTCCTGCTTCTGCTGAGGGTGTGTGGTACCCTGATTCTGGTGCCACACACCACATTACGCAAGACAAGTCTCATCTTCAGACAAGTGTTCCATACACAGGTAAGAATCGTCTTCTTATGGGTGATGGTTCTGGTGTTTTAATATCTCATATAGGGGATGGTTTTCTTCCTGCGCATGGTAGATCTTTGCTTCTACATAACATTCTACATGTTCCACATATTCAAAAGAATTTGCTGTCTGTGTCACAGCTTGTTAGGGATAACGATGTGGTGTTTGTTTTTCATGCTAATGGTTGTTTTGTCAAGGACTCTCAGACTCAGAGAATTCTTCTCGAAGGGAAGCTCACTCCTGAGGGTTTATTTGAGTTGGCGGTGCCAAGTGGTGCAGGTTCAACATTTCCTTCTCGTGTTTCTGATTTTTCTGGTGATTGTGCATTGCCTGCTGCTTTGTCTACCTCTGTTACAACATCTGATGATTTTGCTCTATGGCATAAACGCCTTGGTCATCCATCTAGTGATGTTTTACGAGATGTGTTACGTACTTGCAATATTGTTTGTAGTTTGAATAAGCTTTCTAATGTGTGTTGTGCATGCTTACAAGGGAAGGCACATAGACTTCCATTTTCAGCTTCTTTTACTGAATATAAGTCTCCTTTTGAGCTTGTTGTATCTGATCTTTGGGGCCCTGCTCCCGTGTCTTCAGACGGTGTTGTGTATTACGTTTCTTTTATCGATGTTTTTAGTCGACATACTTGGGTGTATTTGCTCAAGCGTAAATCAGAGGTTGTGCAATGTTTTTTTAATTTTCAGAAGTTAGTTGAAGTTCAGTTTGGTGCTACGATCAAAGCATTTGAAACCGATGGTGGAACTGAATATCTACCATTGTCGAATTGGTTTGTTACTCATGGTATACAACATCGTGTTACCTGTCCCTATACGTCGGAGCAAAACGGCGTGGCTGAGCGAAAGCATCGTCATGTGGTTGAAATGGGGTTGGCTCTTCTTGCTCAAGCTGTCTTGCCTTTGAAGTTTTGGAGCCATGCATTCGTTACAGCTGTTTATTTAATTAACAGACTGCCTACCAGTGTTCTTCAGGGCAAGTCCCCTTATGAACTGTTGTTTCATCATCAACTTGATTACAAGTCTTTTCGAGTTTTTGGGTGCGCTTGTTTTCCATTTTTACGCCCCTTTAATAAACACAAGCTTGATTTTCGGTCCCGTAAGTGTGTTTTTCTGGGCTATAGCCCGAGTCACAAAGGTTACAAGTGTCTTGATGACACTAGTCGTGTTTTTGTCTCCAGACATGTCATCTTTGATGAACATGTATTTCCCTATTCCTTGAAGAATTCTGTTGAAGATGATCCTTATCAGTCTGTGTCCTCTCTTCCGTTACTTGTGAATACCTCTTCTACACAGTCTGGTTGGGATGGGCCTGGTGTTTCTCGTACATCCTTTGATGTTACTCACGGTGATTCTAGTAATGTGGCTGATCAGGGTCTTCGATGTCCTGATGTTTCTCTGCATTCTGCTGATCAATGTTCTCCCACTACGAGCAATGGTGGTTCTTCTTTGGGTGTGGATTCTCATCCTTCTTCTACTAATGAGGTTGTAGAGTGTCTTCGCACTGATGTGGGTTCTACTACTCCTCCAGCAGTGCTACCTGTGACTCCACCCATTGCTCCTACATCTGTTATTGAGGGTTTGCGAGTTACTGACGTGGGGTCTGTTGTTCCTCCTTCAGTGGTTCCTGTGCCTGCTTCCAGGATGGATTCTTCTATTTCTCCTCCCATTGAGGTTGACGTTTCTCGTGCCGTGGGTTGTTCAACTGCTGCTCCATTTGAGTCTTGTGTATCTCCTTTACATGTTCCTACTGCTGTTGGTAGGGTTTCTGTTGGTGCTGATGGTATGCTTCCTATGGGTGGTGAGGTTGAGCATAATTCCTCATCTTCGCAGTCCGTGTCGTCTCGTGTTAGGTTTGCTGAGGATCCTTGTGGTTTTTCTAACCCTACTTCTTTGGTGCATCCAGAGCTTGTTTCATCTAGTGGTTTTCGTGTTAACTTGGATGGAGCTCTTTGTCCTCTTGATTCTTCTATCTCTGAAAGAGTTACTGTTGATCCTTCAGGGTCAGCTGCACCTGTTAATCTTGTGACTAATACACATTCTATGATAACGCGGGGTAAAGCTGGTATACGAAAGCAAAAAGCTTTTCATGCTCATGTTGTTCCTTCTGATGTTGAACCTCGTAACATTCGCGAAGCTATGAAGTCACCTCATTGGCAGGTTGCTGCTCGAGAAGAGTATGAAGCTCTTGTACGCAATAATACCTGGACGTTGGTTCCTTTACCAATGAATCGTAGTGCTATCAGTTGCAAATGGATTTTTAAGATCAAGCGTAATCCTGATGGATCCATTGCTCGTTACAAAGCTCGACTTGTGGCTCGTGGTTATTTGCAAGAACCTGGGGTTGATTTTACAGAAGTCTTCAGTCCTGTAGTCAAGCCAGTTACGATTCGCACTATTTTGTCATTGGCTGTTACAAAGGGTTGGATGTTGAGGCAGGTTGATATCAAACACGCCTTCCTCAACGGTGATCTTCTTGAGGAGGTGTACATGAATCAACCCCCTGGATATGAGCAAGGTTCTGCTGACTTAGTGTGTAAGTTAAACAAGGTAATCTATGGTCTTAAACAAGCTCCTCGAGCTTGGTTTGAAACTCTTAAACATCATCTTTTGTCATCTGGGTTTCGTGCTAGCAAGTCAGATTCATCTTTGTTTATTTATGACAGCGAGCATGATTCTATATACTTGCTTGTTTACGTTGATGATATTATCATCACTGGTTCAAACTCTACTATTATTGATGATATTGTGTTGCAGCTTAATGCAGCGTTTTCTCTTAAAGATTTAGGTATCCTTCGGTATTTCTTAGGAATTAAGATCAGTTATGCGTCTGATGGGAGTATCTTGGTTAGCCAAAAGAAGTATATTACTGATCTTTTGGCTCGTTGTGGTTATGGTGATGCAAACAGTCTCCCTACACCTATGGTAACCAGTTGCAAATTATCTCTTCAGGATGGTTCTCCTCTTGATAATGCTACTGAATTTCGCAGCATCGTTGGTGCCCTTCAGTACATTGTTATTACCCGTCCTGAAATAGCCTTTGCCGTTAACAAGGTTTGTCAATTCATGCAAACACCAACTGATGTCCATTTACAAGCTGTTAAACGAATTCTTCGATATTTACAAGGGACTTTTGATTTTGGTCTGCGGTTTTCTGCTCACTCTTATCTTAATATTACTGGGTTTCGGATGCCAACTGGGGAAGTGATTGTGATGACCGTCGGTCTACATCGGGGTTTTGTATCTTTTTTAGTGGAAACTCTGTTTCTTGGGGCTCTCGAAAACAGCCTGTGATTTCACGTTCTACCGCTGAAGCGGAATATCGCAGTGTAGCGTGTGCTGCTGCGGAGGTCATGTGGCTTCAGTCTTTGCTGCGTGTGCTTGGTGTTTCCTCCGATGGTGTTCCTGTTCTTTGGTGTGATAATACCAGCGTCGTGGCCGTCTCTGCGAATCCAGTGTTGCATTCTAAGTTTAAGCATGTGGAGTTGGATCTCTTTTTTGTTTGTGAACATGTTGCTGTTGGTCGTCTTCAGGTGAACGAGATTCCAGCTTACGAGCAGGTGGCTGATGTGTTTACTAAACCATTGTCTGCTCCTTCGTTTCATAGGCATCGTCTCAAGCTAGCCGTGGCTGAGATTGGTTGTGCTTTGCAGTTGCCTACTGGTGGTTCTTCTTCTGCGTAAGTACAGTTGTGTTGTTTCTTTTCTATTGTGTTTTGTTTGTTTTCTTTTTGCAGGTTTGTCAAGTTGGAATTTGCAAGGGGAATATTAGAGTTTACGTAAGTATGCATGCTGTTAGTATAGAGTGAATGCAGCTAGGTGTTATGTGCTGCACCACATAGGATCATTCTCACCTTGGTTAGTTAGAGCTTGTTAGGTTTGTTAGATGACTAACTAATTGACTGAGTGTGTAAGCTTGTATATATACACGGCTGGCCTTCTTTTAAGGTATTACAGTCACATAAATAAAATGAAGAGCTTAGACTCTTTTCTCTAAAACCGTTTTCTTCTCTAAGATTCTTTCACTAAACACTAAATTCACTTTTTAAAAGTAGGACACCAAGGGAGGCATAGTTTGGGACAGACGATTTATATCCGTTATGATTTGATGTTTTCTAGGTGGTGATTGTATCTTGCTTTGTTTCGGCGTTGTTTCCTTGGATTATTAATGAATACGTCTCTCTAAGCGAAAAAATTACTAATAAATATAATCATTAGTCAACTATTTATCGTATTATTAAAACAATGATTGAGAATAAAACTTCTTTTTGGCATGAAGAAAGTGACGTTGTGCTTAATTGTTTATTTTGAGAATATTACAGTTCATTTATGCAGGAGATTCATGCAACAATTACAAGTTCAAATTGTTTATTTTGATTCTGGAAATATACACTCGTTTGTAACTTTTAACCAGTAAACATCAAGAACAAGAACACCCTTCTGCCCCTTTGAGGAAACAATTGAAAATAATAAAATGAAAGCTTCCCAAGTATATTGTAAAACTTATCACGTAAAATCCTAATGGTTAAACACAATATCTCTTATAATAATATACACAGAAAATCTAGTGGCCTGCTCCGGGACTTGGGACGGACTGTAATATTCGATCGAGTTTGGCGAGATGAAGAGCGAAAAGCCGTTCTTCATTAACCATTTCAAGACCTTTATTACTAAAAGAAAATGCTGGTTTGGGTTCTCTTTGCTCAACACTTACGACAGCATCGTTGTTCAACGAAAGGGCTTCTGTTTGCTGTATGTTCGTAAGCTTTCTAGCTGCAGCCAATGGTGGTGCTAGGAAGATAAAAGAGAAAAGAAAGACAAGCAAAACCATGCTTAAACGAGTCATTTTGGCATGCTTAAGTCCATTGTGCTTTTGAGGTTTATAATGGTAACGTGTTGGCTAAGTCAACTATCATGGAATTTATAAAGGTAGGCATATATCGATTACACTGCCGGCTTCATGTTTGGTAACCATATACAATGTCCATGAATGAATCTGTGACTACAAACAAAGAACACATAAAGTTCATTTAACTTTTCTGAGCTTCTGGCGTCTTCCTTTGAGCTTGCAATTCCAAGCTGTCTATGAAGGCGAAAGGCCATTTCTGTGCTTTGTGAGACCTGACATTTTTGGCATGGATTACAGCACCTCTTTCTCTGTTTAACCAGGTTAATTTGGGGTATTGACATGATATCTTTACATATTGTTCAGGCTTTGAAGTCAAATAATCAATAGATTTTTGCAATAATTTCAATTAGTATATCTGCAGGCCAAGGTGTAATTTAGGACTCTGGCTAAAAAAAAGTCAACTCGTGAACTAATTATTATTGGTTTTCAAACTGTTTTGTTCATATTGGTTCAGGCATTCTAAATTAAAGAATAAAAGTCAAGCAGCATAAACTATTCAGTAAAGGAGAGATCGCTAGGATGGAGAACCATTAATCAATTTGCTTCTTATTAGTTGAATAAGATTATATATTTAGTCAAGCATTTTCTAATAGTTTTAGGGTGATATTTTTTTTCACTGAGATCACTTATAGGGTTCTTAATCAACTATTTTTTTAATAAACAAATTGAATTGTTTTTTTTTTCTCAGCAAAAGATATTTTATTAAGAGTTAAATTGAGTTGTGTTACGAAGATGATGGTATGGCATATAATTATGTATATTAGTATATTGATTTGATGTAAGTGAATACCTCATAGTCTTTGTTATCATATTTAATGAGTTTGGAAATAACAAAGGACAATCAAAACAGACAAAATGGAAATGGATACAACTTGATTAAGTCTTTTTACAGGTTCGAAAGCAAGAATTATTTAGTGTAATCTAACCCTTAATTAAGTCTTAGCAATGATTTGACAGATTCTGCAGCATGTTATTCTAGTAGCAGCTTGGCAGGTTTTACTCAATTTGTGAGTTTTTTTCTTTTTAATTTGTCTTCTTGGGTGGTTTTGATTCACAAAAGGAGAAAATAAAGGCCATTAATTCTTTGCAGAAGGGTAATATGTTATGCTAACTGGAGATGGCATTCAACAGAATATCCCGTGAAAATGTAACAGATCACCAGAATTCAGCATTTATATATAAAATGCTTCCTATACTAATTGTATAGGAAAAACAACACATATAATATTTTTATTCCTTGCGTATTTTCAAACTAATTGTATATAATATATATATTTTCAGCACCTAAATGAGTACTTATGATACTGTATTGAATGCTTATAGTTGGGAGACAAATGAGTGTAGCTAGTTGCCACCACCTGGACTTGGTACTGACTGCAATATTCGATCAAGTTTAGCAAGATGAACAGCGAAAAGCCTTTCATTATTAGCCATTATCTGATCTTTATCAGTTAAAGGCTTCTTACTTGGAACCAAATTATCCTTCTGGGAATTGACTGTTGCTTTCATCTCAGCAATTAAAAGCTTCCTACACTGTGTCAATGGCACCTGATGTATTAAAACAAAGAGAATGAAAAGCAAGGCAAGGCTTAAACGAGCCATTTCTTGGTTTTCAAAGGCTTTAGATGGTGTGTATCTGTTAGATTTCGAGGTGCACAGACACACACATATATATAGATGAGTTCAGAGATGGACTGCTTCATGTCTTGTTGGCCAATTCATCATATTCGGAATAAGTGCTTAAAATTTTGGTTTTGAAGGGTTTTCAAACAATGTATGGAAAAGTCTCCCAGACATTGAGTTAGGTATATTTGAACTGAAAAAGGAAGCGATATTATTTTCCTTCACTTTTTCCGTTGACATGGGAGCCTAGTTAGAATAAGGGTAAAATCATCTTAATGGATACATTGGGTTAGGTTTTTTTTTTGTTGTCCTCCCGGTTCCCCACAATTTTGTCCTGCGCCGCACACCTGATTTTGGTAGGCGAGTCTCCCATTGAAAATTTTATGCATACACAAGGTCTCGAATTCGAGATTTGCTTAAGGGATACCAAACTACTTACCACTTGAATCAACCCCGTTGCTTACATTGGGTTAGTTTCTGATTTTCAGTTCAAATACTTTTGTGTATTTTGAAGGCATATCTTGATTCAATGTATTACTCTATATGGTAAACATGGAAGGCATATAATTGAAAGCACTGCCAGTTGCGTGTGTAGGCCATTTCCAGATAAACAGTACCTAAAGATAACTCATTGGACACTACCATCAATTTTTATTTTGGTAGAGAATGTGAAAGCAATGAAGGAGATGAGCAGTTTGAAACATGTTTGATCATCAAATTTCTCTCTTATTCATTGCAAGTTTCATTGCCAACCCCAAATTATAGGTGTTCGAATTCTAGTAAATATTGTGAACAAAAAAAATTGAATTAGAAGGTCGTGCTATAATGAACCTCTATCATATTCGATTTGAATTAATCGATCAATAGATCAGATACTTATCGCACTGAATATAAGATATTATAAGACATTATATATAATTACAATACCATTGTAGGCTGGCCAAACAATTGGTTGGTAACAACAAATTGAGAATTTTTTTTATGCAATATATTCATAAAGTAGACAAGCACCAGAAAATGTTACTAAAGTGGTCGGTACTGTGCTGAGTGCTGACTTCAGAGCACTTTTCTCTGCTACAAAGGGATCCATCATTACATAAGTCAATACTAATTCGAATAATTTTCTTCTCGTATCAAAAATGGTATGATCTGCTAAGTCAAAAATTAAAAGATCTATTTTAGAAAATATATATTTGTTGGTTGACTTTCGACTGGTGATGCACACTTATTTTCTGTGGGTGAATCTTTCCGCCGAAATTTTTTGCATACACAAAAAGTTCAAACTCGAAATCTGCTTAAACGATACTAAGTGCTTACTACTTGGAACAACTCTAGTGTCTGCTGGTTTATATAGAAATATTTAAAATAGGATATAAAGTGATATGAAAATGTCACACTTTATACCTAAATTAATATATGTGAAAATACACAAATACGACATGAATACACAAATTACTTATATAAGTGAAAAAGGTGCTTTCAGTCCGGTCTGTGTCACAACCTAATTCCATTACTATAAATCTTTTCTCCATATATTTGGGAATCATATACACTATTCCTCAGCCTGCTGAAGTAGGCTTACATGCATGAACTCTTGGTATAGAATTTGTGGGAAAAAGAGACGTAAGGGTCACTTTTAACTGGCTGAGATGATATGCATGTTTGAAAACCCTGAAAACTTGTTTGATAAGTGTAGATAATGCAAGGGAAGCTGCGTTGGAAATTGAGTCGGGTGATTCTCAACTAGTTAGCCGCATTTTCTTTTCTTGTACCTTTCCACTGCTCATTCTCTTTCGTAATTCCAATTGCCAGGATATGATGATTAAGAGCCTAATGAATGCTTGTGGTCTAAAAGGGTGAGTAACTAGATTTCTTGAGTAAGGTTAAGGGTTCGACGTTGTTAATGAAGTAAATTGAGTTGCGAATTTCGTCCCGTGATAAGCCTCTGCAGTACCCGATTCGAATTAGTCAACTAATAGCAAAAAGTTATTACTAAAAAGAAACTGCTGGTGTGGGTTCTCCTTGCTCAAAACTTTTGACAACATTGTTGTTCAATGAAAGGGCTTCTGGTTGCTGTATGTTCATAAGCTTTCTAGCTGCAGCAAATGATGGTGGCCGGAACATAAACGACGAAAGAAAGATAAGCAAAACCATGCTTGAACGAGTCATTTTAGAGTTGCAAGGAGAAGGGAATATCCTATTTGGCATAATTTTAATTAGTATATCTGCAGGCTAAGGTGTAATTTAGGACTTTGACAGAAAAAGTGAGCTGATAAAGTAATTATTAAGTAGACATTATAATTAAAGAATAAAAGTCAAGCAGCATAAACTATCCCTAGCATGGAGATCCATTAATCAATTTGCCTCTTAATTGAATAAAATTATATATTAAGTCAACCATTTTTTCCAATAAAGAAATTGAGTTGTGTTCATGAAGTTGGTAGGTCATGACATCACAGGAACCACTTGAACCAAAAAAGAACAATGTAAGAAGGAGACGGTTCCTAAATATAACTTGGAGACTATATAATTATATTTGATTTGATATAAACATATCTAATTAGTTTGGAAATAACAAAGGACAATCAAAACAGACAAAATTTGCTTTAGATATAAACATATCTAATTACTTTAGCATTACTTTTGAAAAGTGATTTTTAAAAATGTTGTCAGAAAGAGATTTTAAAAAGTTGATTGTAAGATTGCTGTCAAAAAGTACTTTTAAGAAGATAAATGATCATTTTGAACATGATATTGTAAGTTATACATATATGTATATATATAAATGATATTCAAATTCTTTAATGTTATAATATATGAAATATATTAGCTTAAATTATTATAAAAACATTTTATTAATAAATATATTTTTTAACAATTGTACGTGTTTCATGAAAATATAATAAATTTAAAATATTTTATTTAAAAAACTTGACATGAATAAATATACATCATTTTAATTATTAATTTTTTTTGCTAGGCAAAGTATGAATATTATATCTTCGTAAATAATTATAAATTTATAAATTATAAATAAACACATTAGCAAATGAAGGTTAAATTTATAATTTGGCTCCCAAAAGTACTTTTACAACTACAAAAATTAAAAATTTTAACTTTTACGTTTGGGTTGAAAAGTACTTTTCAAAATTAGTTTATTAATAAAATTGGCCTAAGATACAACTCGATTTTTCAGGTTTGAAAACAAGATTTTTCTCTTGGAATTTAACCTTTAATAAACTCTTAACAATGATTTGACAGATTCTGCAGAATGTTATTAGTAACAGCTAATTTGCTAAAGATGGCATCGAACAGGATAGGAAATCCCATGAAAACAGACAACAATATTTAATCTCACTGTCATTATTTTATTGCAACAAATATCTAAGCATTGTTGTAATTAAAATTACAGAAATTTCAAATTATTGCAGGTAACAACATAAGAGTAAGACAAAACAAACATAGACTGAATTATTGTAATTTGCTCAGCCGCTAATGTGTACAGAATACTGAATACAAGGGCTGCAGTTAAGTGACAAATGAGTCAAGCTAGTGGCCACCTCCAGGACTTGGAACTGACTGCAATAATCGATCAATTTCAGCAAGATGAGCAGCAAAAAGCCTTTGATTATTAGCCATTACAGGATCATTATCAGTTGGAGCTGGCTTCTTGAGAAAATCACTTGGAACCAAATTATCCTTCTGGGAAATGACTGCTGCTTCCATCTCAGCATTGAAAAGTTTCCTAGATTGCATCAATGGTGCCTGATAGATCAAAACAAAGACAATTATAAGCAAAGCAAGGCATACGCGAGCCATTGTTGGAACCCCAAGTAGCCTATATCCCTTGCTTTTTAAGGCTTTAGATTGTGTGTAACAGATAGATTTCGAGGTACATATATATAGATGAGTTCAGAGATGGCTTGCTTCACGCGTCATGTTGGCCAAGTCATCATAATTGCCACAACAATTACTTAAATTTTAGGTTGGTTTGAAAAGATTTTCAGTGAGATACCATGGAACTTGTGGTAGGTACAAATCAACTGCAGCATTTTGGCCGGCTTCTGTTTTATAATTCCTAGGCAATTCCAAGTATTTGGATTACTTCTTTTGAGAAATCTTTCGGCTTCAAGTTTGGTTATTTATCAAACAAAAGAACGTGAATAAGATTTTATGTTCGTTTACTTAAATGAACAAACACGAACAAATGACAAATTCGTTCATTTACGTTCATGAACGTTCAGTAATCTGTTCGTTTATGTTCGTTTCAATTTATTCACATATGTCTATTTATATTTATTTTTTTCATAAGTGTTATATTTAAAAAGGTTTAAAAATATATATTAAAAATACGAAAGAAAAAGAAAAGAAAATTAAACAATATTCAATGTTCTTAAAAAATGAACAATACTCAATGTTTTTAAGAAAAAAATTAAACAATACTTAATGTTCGTTTGAGTTTGTTTACATTTATTTATCATTTTAACGAACGAACATGAATGAACACAAACAAGTTACATCCCTTAAAGAACGAGCACGAACAAGAAATTATGTTCATTTACCTATTTGTGTTTGTTCGGTTAAAAATAAACGAACAAACATGAATATACCCTGATTCATATTTGTTCGGTTAATTTACAGGCTTAGCTTCAAGTAGTCTATGAAGATCAAAAATCATTTTTTTTCCTTTTGCTGGAGATGATGTTAAATTATTTCTGTTTCTTCGGGATTAAAATGATCAAATCAAGGAAGTAGGCTAGAAAATGATCAAGTAAAGGAAGTGAATGCCAAGTGTTTGGCTTTCATAATTACATTTCATAGAAGCTTTAAGCTGAAAGACGTAATTCTCTCTTTTGGTAATTTAGGTGAAAGGGGGGAATTCGGGTTCTGCCCCCAAAAAGAAACGAAATTATGCACCAATCATTGAGTTAAAAACCCAAAGATCTGACGTTTTTTATTTACTAATTTGTGCAATTAATTTAGTCTTTCTTCCTTTGAAACAACAAAAGAAATATTTACTTTTTATGGGTAAGATTTGTTTTTAGGTTAAACTACATCCAAGGTCACTTCATTATCGCAAGGCGTTAGCTAAGCGTTTTTGTTTTGTTCTTGTCTCACTTCGAATCTTGTGTTTCACACCACATTTGTGGTATAAAATATTATACAAACTACTCTTTCTGTTTTAGGAAGATTATCTTTTATTAACTTTTTTCTGGTTATTTTTTTTAATTTTCTCAAACCTAGGTTCAACTACAACATTGAGTTATTGGGATGGACGGCGCACAAGGGTCTGGCCGCCGGCAGTTTTGGACAGTGTATGTGGGAAGGATATCAGAATCTTTACATTGGAAGGGGCTATGACAAGTTTTTGATAGGCACGGTGTGGTGATCGATGCATTCATCCCTCGGAAAAGGGCAAAAGATGGAGCGAGATTTGGTTTTGTCAGAATGGATAGTCGAAGTGACGCCGATCGGGTCATAAAACGGTTGCATAACAAGTGGATATATGGTTCTCGCCTTTTGGTGACCATGGCGAGGTTTGACGATCGTGAATTTTTTTGGAGAAATAAAAGTATGGGGGTAGGGGATTCTCAACGGGATTCCGAATGTAGAGTGAAGGAGCAATCGAAGATCCGAAATGTGAATTCAAAAAGGATGCATGTTACGGCTAAGGTGGTTCAGGGGCACGTGGACGAGGAGAAACTGACAGTGCTGCAAAACTGTATGGTGGGGTGGTGTAAACAACAATGGAGCCTCAAGGAATTAGCAGCACGGTTGAATCTTCATTGCATCCAAAGTTTTTCTATTTTGCGTATCGCAGGACTTGCGATCCTATTGATGTTTACGGATGCAAGTATCCGGGAGGAGGTCATGGGGAAAATGATGTTTAGAAAATGCTTTTCCAAAGTTGAAAGGTGGTCGCCGGAAATGATCCTACCTTCACGAAGGGCATGGATATCAGTGAGAGGTATCCCTATCCACGCATGGTCACAAGCGTCCTTCGAAAACATTGCGAAAACATGGGGCTCACTAGTACGTGTGGCAGATAACACAGAATCACCGACATCTTTTGAGTGTGGCTGGTTATTAATTGAAACAGAGATGATGGAATTCATAGATACAAGTGTATTGCTGGAGGTCGAGGGGATATCGCATCATGTCTATGTTATGGAGGTGACCATGTTCGGGCCGTTAGTTGAATGTGAATGTACAACGGCCACCGCTGAGGAAAGTAGTGAGTCGCCGGAGTTGAGTTCGTCCGAATGTGTGCCAGAATCGAGGTTGGGAGATGAACGACAGATTGAGGAGTTTGTGGACATGGGAAAGATGTCAACGCACGACTGGCGTTGCAATCGCCTTTGGGAGGACGATCATAGAGAGGATCCTCGTATCACGAGTGTTGCGTCTGAGTGCTCAGTGTAACCCCCTCGTCCCGGTCTGGCCGAATGACCGGTCCGAGTGGGTCACACGGGGAAAACCGAGTGAAAACCCCTAAGGATTCCCCCTCGGTTAGCAACCCTATATTTTTTTTTCATTTTAAAATCTTGTCTAAATGGATATTAAACCCTAAGTGATCATGCAGCGGAACAACATATGCGAAACAAAACAAACGAGCTCAAACAATCGTGTTACGGCCAAATTTTAAACTTTACTGCAGGTGGTATCGATACACCTAAGGGGTGTATCGATACCCCTTGACCAGGTCAACTGGTCAAAGTCAACTCGTGGAGACCGTACCGATACACCTGGGAGTGTATCGATACCCTCTTCAGTTGTTGACTTCGCACGGTCAACGCTAAGGGGACCGTATCGATACATGTGAGGGCCCGTACCGATACGAAATTGGACAGTAGCTCCAGGAGCAAAAATGGTATCGGTACGCCCCTTCGCGTATCGAAACGCGGCCCTGAAACATGAAGGCCGTATCGATACGGGACCAACCGTATCGATACACCTGCTTCGAAAACACTGGTTTGAGCTGATTTAAGGCACAAGTGGCCCTTAAATCCCTCTCAAACCTCAACCAACACACTAACATGCTTCCTAATGTCAAACCAAGAGATTAGGCATGCTTCAACAAAGATTTAGACGAATCTAACACTAGGCAACGCCACACAAACATGCACTCATACAACCATCATTCAAACACACATATGAACTCTTAAGACATAAGACTAACATTCAAAAGAGCAACTTAGGCATGAGTTAGCATTCATCATAGCAACACAATCATACGAAAGCAAGGTATAAGGGAGTCTATACATGCTCCTAAACATCCAACAACTATCCAACAAAATCATACATGTCCCATTGCTCAACTATTACATGTTTAACATTAAAATCCATACTTGATGAACTCAAGCCAAAAACCACACTTGGAGGCCCTCCACTTGCCCGAGCAACCCACGAACTAAGGATCTGCAATGTTGAACAAAGAGAGCGTAAGCAATGATGCTTAGTGAGGGTAAGCTCTAAAAACAAACCTCAACATTGCAGGGTCCGAGCACGATCTAGCCAAGGTAACACAGTCATACCAAAGGTCCACAAGATAAAATGCATGAGCAATAGACAATATTAATGCCATGATCGTAAGCTCAATTTCCATGATACATGTAATCACAAACAAGTATCCCAATACAAACCATGAACCTCAACACATTGATATATACTTCAAACAACATTGGCACCTAGCTAAGACCCGAATACGTGGATAGACATGTTGGAACTTACATCCAACAACCACATTACCTCACGGTGGGATTTCACTCATCACCGGTCTCGCAGAGGGGATTCCACTCATCCTCGCGCCCCGTCGATGGGATTCCACTCATCACCGACTACATTTAAATACAATTCCGGGCGAACCCGTACTCCTCCTTGGTGACTCAACGCCACCAAGGCCACGCGCGACTTTAGACTCATGTGTACACACTAACATCCTAATGATCGATCATTTGTATTCAAGTTTACTAGTGCCAATATTTACTCATTCCTCATTACTCATTCAATCACATACATGCTTAGCACATACTCATCAACACCCAACATCATGCATGTCTCAAGCATCATAAGTCCAATCTCATTTCACATGTATAATGCAATATACATAAGTATTCACATCACATTTCATACGAGACATACACAACCATGAAATTAAGTTCAACCAAAGGCTCTAGATCAAGCTTAGGATTAGGCTACCACCCTAATCCTAACTCTAGGTGGGTCTACCAAGCCCAACCTAGTCCAAATACTCGAACCAACCATTTAAAATCATTTAAAGCAAGTAACCACTCACCTAAGCTTCCAAGCTCCTAGACCAAGCAAGCAACAACCTTCAACTTCCCGGATTCGATCCCAAAGCCTCTTCCACGTATCCCCTTGCTTCTAGTCACACAAAACACATTCATTACTTCCCAATTCAATGCTAATTCAACCATCAACCCACTTTGCAAATCATAACCCATTTCCACAATTTTCCAAACCACATAACATCTCCAAAAACCCAATTTTCGGACTCCCACAACCAAGGACTGAAATACCCAATTCCAAGCACCCAAATGACTTCCAAAACATCCCAAATCACCCTCCTAAAATAGGTAGACAATCAGCCCTTCAATTCCAACACTAAACCTCTCAAAAACTCAATTTTTCATACTTTAAAATTTGCCCTAAAGACCCACTACGAAAATTCATCCAAAATCAACCAAATTAAGATATGTTGTGTATTTCATTAAGATTAAGTATAACCCCAAAACAATTTCTCAAAACAAATTGAAAAACCCCATCAAAAACCCAAATTTCCATATGAACCCTAATTCCCAAAACTCAATATCTTTGAAATCTAAAACACTAGATAAGTTGAGAATAGAGAGGAGGTTAGGAAAATATATTTACCTTTTAATTTGGTGTTGAAATCGACTAGCAAAGCCAATGGAATAGTAACTAGGGTTTAGGAGTGTTTGAAAATGGGGGAGGGTTTTGAAATTGGGAAAGGAGAAATGAGGAGAAAGATGACAACTTTTCCATAAAAGTTGTCTTCCTTTATTTAAAATGTGGGTAAATCGCA
The DNA here is from genome assembly GCA_958450335.1 of Hibiscus tridactylites. Lineage (NCBI taxonomy): Eukaryota > Viridiplantae > Streptophyta > Magnoliopsida > Malvales > Malvaceae > Hibiscus > Hibiscus tridactylites. Next base: position 97,030,695 of record OY288265.1, read on the forward strand.
ACTTTGGTCCCTCCCTCTTTATTAAGATTCAAATAGGTCATTATTCAAAGTTGGTTTATTTTAATTAGGTTTTATTCGACTCGAACAACAACCCGGCTAACTCCTAGGCCTAAGACACGGGTGTTACAACTCTCCCCCACTTAAGGAATTTCGTCCCCGAAATTACCTGGTGGAAACAAATACGGAAACTGTTCAACCATATCTACTTTCCTCTCCCACGTGGCTTCTTCCACACCTCTATGTCTCCACAACACCTTGACCAACTCTATGGTCCTGCCACGCAGCACCTTGCTATCAGAAGTAAGTATCTCAACGGGCTCTTCATTATAGGACAAATCCGGATTCAACTCTATCTCCTCAACGGGCATCACATGAGAAGGATCTGATCTATATCTCCTAAGCATGGACACATGGAAGACATCATGGATCTTCTCTAACTCAGAAGGTAACCTCAAACGATAAGCTACGGGCCCAATCCGCTCAACTATCTCATACGGACCAATGAACCTCGGACTCAATTTGCCCTTCCGGCCAAATCTCATCACCTTCTTCCACGGAGATACTTTCAGAAACACTTTCTCACCCACTGAGTACTCAATCTCCTTCCTCTTCAAATCTGCATAAGATTTCTGACGATCGGAAGCTGCTTTCAGACGGTCACAAATCAACTTCACTTTTTCTGTAGTTCTTTTAAGCAAATCTGGCATAGGTAACAATCTCTGACCTGTCTCAGCCCAACAAATCGGAGTCCTACACCGTCTACCATACAAAGCCTCATAAGGTGCCATCTGGATACTAGACTGATAACTATTGTTGTAAGCAAACTCAACCAACGGTAAGTGCTTCTCCCAAGAACCCTGAAAATAAATCACACAACAGCGAAGCATATCCTCAAGAATCTGTATCACTCGCTCTGACTGCCCATCGGACTGCGGATGATAAGATGTGCTGAAGTGCAAACGGCTACCCAAAGCACTATGCAAGCAACTCCAGAACCTCGAAGTAAATCTAGGATCCCTATCTGAAACAATAGACTTCGGAACTCCATGAAGTCTCACAATCTCACGAATGTACAAGTTTTCCAACTTGTCTAAGGAATCCGTAGTGTTCACTACTAAGAAGTGAGCACACTTAGTGAACCTATCAACAATCACCCAAACTGAATTCTTCTTCGAAGGAGACAAAGGCAACCCCGATACAAAATCCATGGTGATCCTCTCCCATTTCCATTCCGGAATCTTCAAAGGCTGTAGCAAACCCGAAGGAACCTGATGTTCTACCTTCACTCTCTGACAAACCATGCAACGGCTCACATACTCGGCTACATCTCTCTTCAAACCAACCCAGAAGTAATCATTCTTTAAATCTCGGTACATCTTGGTACTACCCGGATGCATAGAAAAGGGACTCGAATGTGCTTCACTCAAAATCTGACGCCTCAGCTCAACGTCTTCCGGTACAACAATCCTATCTCTAAAGCACAACAAACTCTCACCACTGAAACTATACTCAGTCGGTCTTCCTTCGGCTATGTCTTGAACATGGGGAACTAGGCTCGCATCTTGCAACTGCTTCTCTCTAATCAACTGAATCAAAGAAGGCTTCACTTGCAACTCGGTGATCAAACCACCATCATCGGACACACTTAGTCTAGCAAACATAGCTCTCAACTCAACGGCCACTTTTCTACTCAAAGCATCAGCTACTACATTTGCTTTACCCGGATGGTACTCAATGGTCAAATCATAATCTTTTAACAACTCTAGCCATCTCCTCTGTCTCAAGTTCAACTCTTTTTGTGTCATCAAGTATTTCAAGCTCTTGTGATCGGTGTAAACTATACACTTCTCACCATACAAATAGTGACGCCAAATTTTCAATGCAAAAACAACTGCGACTAGCTCTATGTCATGAGTAGGATAGTTCTTCTCATGAATCTTCAACTGTCTGGAAGCATAAGCAACAACCCTCCTATCTTGCATCAAAACACATCCTAAGCCTACGTAGGAAGCATCACTGTAAATCACAAACTCCTTACCTGAAACAGGTTGCACTAATACTGGAGCATTCGTCAAAGCTTCTTTCAATTTTTCAAAAGCCTTCTGTCTTGCATCTGACCATTCGAACTTGACTCCCTTTTGCAATAACTTAGTCAAAGGAGCAGCTACTCTAGAGAAGCCATCAACAAACCTCCTATAGTAACCGGCTAATCCTAGGAAACTCCTAATCTCGGTCACGGACTTAGGTTGTTTCCACTCAACAATAGCCTCTATCTTTGATGGATCAACTCGGATACCTTCGGCCGAAACAACATGGCCAAGAAATACAACCTCTCGAATCCAGAATTCACACTTACTGAGCTTCGCATACAACTGGTTGCTCAACAATCTCTGTAAAACAAATCTCAAGTGCTCATCATGCTCTTCTTCGAGTACACAAGCATATCATCAATGAAGACAATCACAAAATGGTCTAGATAGTCCCTAAAAATTCTGTTCATCATGTCCATGAACGCTGCTGGTGCATTCGTGAGCCCAAATGGCATCACAAGAAACTCATAGTGACCATATCTAGTCCTAAAAGCTGTCTTCGGAACATCACACTCTTTCACCTTCAACTGATAGTACCCGAATCTCAAATCTATCTTCGAGAACACTGAAGCACCTCTCAACTGATCAAACAAATCATCTATACGAGGCAACGGATACTTGTTCTTCACAGTCAACTGATTCAGCTGCCTATAGTCAATACACATGCGCATGCTACCATCTTTCTTTTTCACAAACAACACTGGAGCACCCCACGGAGAACTACTAGGCCTAATGAAACCACAGTCTAATAATTCTTGCAACTGACTCTTTAATTCTTTCAACTCTTTCGGAGCCATACGATACGGAGCTATCGAAACTGGATTAGACCCTCACTACAACAAATTTAACAATTTATGACGAAATTTATATATGACGTTTTTCATAACGTCATAAAATATACTATATACGTGACGATTTTTTGTTTTTGTCGTAGTTAGTGAATAATGAAAGATTATTTTTGACAATTTTAAAAAATGTCACTAATTTTTGTCACTATATGTTTGGCGCCTCAAAAATGTTTTGGAGGGAAATATTTCAATGACGTTTATACAAAATGATGACATTGTAAAATCGTCACCCATGAAATGAAAGTATTAATGATGAATTATTAATATGACAATTCAATATTAACTAGTGACGTTGTAAATTCATCACCAAAATATTTTATTTGTGACAATTTAATTCGTCATGTTTTAGAAGGCATAAAGGGTGACGTTTTCTTTGTGTCACAAAAAGTAGTTTATGGTGAAGCATGTTTTGCCTCATTAATCATTAACCTAAACTATAATTATATATTATTTTGTAAAGCACTTCAAATTTTATTTTGTCTCGTAAATCATTAACTTAAATTATCATTATATATTGTTTTAAAAATTATGAATTTTGAAACATGTTTGATATTTTTCCCGAAGGGACTTTGTCTCTCAAAGTAGTGTCTCACGTGTTGGAGCATGTGTGTGAGAGGGTTGGAGCATGCGGCGTGAATGATGAGATTTGAACCAATGTCCTTTTGTATAAAGGAAATTAAAAGGCTCGTCATGATTTGAAGTCATCACCGATCATTTCAGGTTGGGTACGACCGAAAATTTGTAATATGGCCTGTATATATATTGAGACCATGAGAGTCGGTTACGTGTGAGGAAGGTTATAACATCCCTATGCCATGATGCCCAAAAACTGGTACCTTGAAAGGTAAGTTTTCTTGAAAAAATAAAAATAAAATTAAAGGTGCGCAGATGTAGATTATATAAATAAAAAATTGGAATGAAATACTAATAATAATAAAATGTGAAAATATGAAATAAGAATAAAAATACAAGTATAGGAAAAAATAAGAAAAAAAACTAATAATAATAATAATAAGTAACATAATAAATGAATAAAAGAAGTGAAATAAAATGCAAAATGTGTACTTAAACGCAGGACGAAAAAAAATTAAATGGATCTAGATGCAATTAATCCTGAAAAGCGTTAAGGTGCAAGAGAACGCAAACAATGAGGGACTAAAATTATAGTTGTCCCACAAAGTCACTAAAGACGTGGGTCAGGCTGATAAAGGAGCCACTGTTCCCCTTTTCCTTTGTTTTTTCTTCTTCAAAACAAAAACCATATTTCTCTATACGACCATAACGGCAGCTGCTGCCGCAAACCCCCACTGCCTATGGCCTTTTTGTCGTTTGAAAACCACCGACAAACTCATCTTCTTCTCTTCTTCCTCTTTGTTGGCTCAGATTTGTAAATAAATCGTCCAAGATCCATGAAACTAATTCAAAGTCTCATGTTTTTCCCGCGTTGAATTCTCGTGGTTCGCCGTCAGATGGACTTTGATTCTGAGATACGTGATTTTTCTCACTTCGGTGAAACTTGTGACCATTTAGATCTGGAATGGGAAAGATGGTGACGATGGGTAAAGCTCAGGATCTAATTTTTTCCCGTGTGTTATGGGTAGCATCTCATGTGTTGGTGAGGGTTATGGTAATCGGTTTAAGGGGTGGTGTCGATGTATGAGTGTTGGATGTCTGTGTAGGGAACGATCATGAAGCTCGAGTGTTTTCATATGGGGGGGGTGCAAGGATTCATGTGTGAGCCTTTGGAATGGCGTGAGATGATGACCAGTGGCCATGGAATTCGGGGTAGTGTGGCAGTGAGTTAACGGTAGTGGCTATGCGAAGTGTGGGAGAGTTTGGCTTTGCTGTGTGGTTGTGTTCTAATGATGCTCAATTTGAGAATGATGATGAAAGTGGTAATTGCAGGTACATGGTGATGGTGAGATGATGCTATGGTCGAGAGGTAGTGTATCATCTAAGAAGGTGAATTTGAGGACTAGTAGGGAGATTTGAGAATCGTGGCCAGGAAACGAGATGTGGTGATATGTTTTTGCGATCAAATTCTAATTACTGTAATATTTTAAGATTTTATTGTACTTTGTAAAAATCACAAGTTTTTATTGTAATTTGTAAAAAAATGGGTTGTGAATGTAATTTAGAAAAAAATGAGTTCTTATTATATTTGTAAAAATTTTGGGTCATTATTGTAATTTACATTAAGTTTGAAACTTTTTGTAATTTACATAAATTTTAGGCTATTCTTGTAATTTATAAAAAGTTTAGGCTATTATTGTAATATATAAAGAATTTGGGATTTTATTATCATTTGTAAAAAAATGGGCCATTATTGTAATTTAAAGGAAGTTTGGGTTGTTGATATCTAAATACCTACTACTATCTGGTGACAATAGTGAGTGTCACTTATAAGATGAAATTATTGTATTATTGGTGACAAAAAAATGATCAGTAACGAAATTTTATATCAATTGATGACGTAATTAGTTGTCATTGAATACTAATTACAATGTGACGTTATACATTGACGTCACCACATACTCGACAATACATGACGAAAACTAAATACATCGTCACGCTTGACATTTAGCGACACACCTAGCGTGACGAACGTCGTGACATCAAATTTTTCGTCACAAAATACTAACAATGACGTAAATGTAAGTTTCAGTGACAAAATATTGGATGCCACTAATAAGCAAATTTGTTGTAGTGCCTGAAACTGTCTCAATCACAAACTCAACGTCTCTGTCAGGAGGCAAACCCGACAACTCTTCAGGAAACACATCTGGAAAGTCACATACTGTTCTGATATCTTTCGGTCTAGCTTCACTCATGTCCGGATTCATAACATAAGCTAAATAGGCCCCACATCCCGAGTCCATCAACCTATGAGCCTCTAAAGCTGACACCACATTAGACAAGAACTTAATGTTCTCGCCCACTACCACTACCTCGTAGTCATCAGAAAGTTTCAGAGAAATTCTCTTTGTCTCAAAGTCCACACTAGCCCGATGCTCAACCAACCAATCCATACCCAAAATAATATCAAAACCATAGAAGAGAAGTTCCATCATATCAACTGAGAACACATGACCCTGAATCTTCAGTGGACACCCCCTATACATATGTCTAACCACAACTGTCTCACCAAAAGAACTAGTAACATGCATACCTACATCTAAGATCTCAACAGGAATATCTAACTTCTGTGCATGCTCACTCAAAATGTAGGAATGAGTAGAACCCAAATCAACCAAAGAAAGCAAAGACATAGACTGTTACTCAAAATTACCTGCTATCACATCCGTGTCGTTCCCGGCCTCTCTCTGAGCATAGACTCTCGCTGGTCCTCCCGCCTCTGGCTGCACAGCCACAACATGAGCAAGGTTCCTCTGAGCATCTACCCTAGGTGCATCAGCCCTAAGCTGGAAGTAGCTACGACCGCGCCCACGGCCTCTCTGAAAATCATTAGCTCTCGCAGGAGCCTGAGCAATGTTAGGTGCCTGAGCCGCCTGATGCGGACAATCCCTCCTAAAGTGGTCCCTCGAACCACAGTTCCAACAAGCATGAAAGTTACCCCAACACTCACCAGTATGCTGTCTCCCACAACGGGTACACTCGGGCAAACGCCCTCCTCCTCTATGGCCCTGATGGCCCCTACCATGGTGGCCACCGCCACGTCTATGGTCAAACTGATGTCCGCCACCTCTGTGCCTCTTGGCATCTCTACCATCAAAGTTGTTGTGCCTCTTGCCAGAACTCGATCCCCCAGAACGCTTGGCCAGCCCCAAGCTGTGCTCAATGTCCTTGGCTCTAGCAACCAAGACATCAAAGTCAGAATAATCAGAAGCTAAGGTATACCTCTTAACTTCCTCATAAAGTCCGTATCTGAAACGATCACATCGGGCCTTCTCAGTAGGTACTAACTCTGGAGCATACTGACTCAGACGAACGAAACGAATCTCATAATCAGTCACAGAAGCATCTCCCTGAGTGAGAGCCATGAACTCTCGCTTCTTCTCATCTAGATACCTCGGTCCCAAGTACCTCTTTTGGAAAGCAAACTCAAAGAACTCCCAATCAATCTCGGCCTCTGGAACCCCGGTAGTAATGGTGACCCACCAGGTGTAGGCATCACCCTGAAGCAGTGAGATCACACAACCCAATCTACGTGCGCCCGCACAACCAATCTGAGCCAAGATACGAACCGTCTTCTCCAACCATAACTCTGACCTCTCCGGAGTAGATCCTCTAAACTCATCGGCTCCTAAGCTACGGAGCCTCTCCAAAGGTAAACTAGCATCATCACACCTAGGCTGAGCTGCAGCCTGAGCTCCTGCAACTGCGGCCTGGAATGCTCCCGCTATTGCTTTCACCAGCGGAGTCATATCGATTCCAGCTGGGCCTTGGCCACCTTGGCCACCTTGAGGTCCATCTCCTTCGGCTCCGTCCTCGCCCCCAACTCCAGGTGGAGGAGGTGGTGGAGGAGCGCCAACTCCCGCGGCCACCGGTCCCTCTATGTGAGCCCCCGCACCAACCATCGGCTCAACAGGAGCCGCAACTCGTGGTTCCTGACGAACCAACCTCGGTCTACCTCTCGGTCTAGACATCGCTCTCACAGATATTAACTACAACCACAACAACAACACATACAAGTTGGGTTAGCAAGGCAAGGCTTCCAAGTGTTTCAAGTACGTTCCCTCACTTAAAATCATTTTTCCAATGTAATAGCAGCAATGGGACCCACGCACACATGCTTTAAAATAAAACAATCAGCATACTTGTCACACAAGCAACCATTCTTGCAAAACAAGCAAACACCGTGCAATTCAAGTTAAAACTTAAACTTACCTCACTTACCTGCCCAAGGTCTCGGTAACCTTAGGCTCTGATACCAACAAGTGTAACCCCCTCGTCCCGGTCTGGCCGAATGACCGGTCCGAGTGGGTCACACGGGGAAAACCGAGTGAAAACCCCTAAGGATTCCCCCTCGGTTAGCAACCCTATATTTTTTTTTTCATTTTAAAATCTTGTCTAAATGGATATTAAACCCTAAGTGATCATGCAGCGGAACAACATATGCGAAACAAAACAAACGAGCTCAAACAATCGTGTTACGGCCAAATTTTAAACTTTACTGCAGGTGGTATCGATACACCTAAGGGGTGTATCGATACCCCTTGACCAGGTCAACTGGTCAAAGTCAACTCGTGGAGACCGTACCGATACACCTGGGAGTGTATCGATACCCTCTTCAGTTGTTGACTTCCTACGGTCAACGCTAAGGGGACCGTATCGATACATGTGAGGGCCCGTACCGATACGGAACTGGACAGTAGCTCTAGGAGCAAAAATGGTATCGGTACGCCCCTTCGCGTATCGAAACGCGGCCCTGAAACATGAAGGCCGTATCGATACGGGACCAACCGTATCGATACACCTGCTTCGAAAACACTGGTTTGAGCTGATTTAAGGCACAAGTGGCCCTTAAATCCCTCTCAAACCTCAACCAACACACTAACATGCTTCCTAATGTCAAACCAAGAGATTAGGCATGCTTCAACAAAGATTTAGACGAATCTAACACTAGGCAACGCCACACAAACATGCACTCATACAACCATCATTCAAACACACATATGAACTCTTAAGACATAAGACTAACATTCAAAAGAGCAACTTAGGCATGAGTTAGCATTCATCATAGCAACACAATCATACGAAAGCAAGGTATAAGGGAGTCTATACATGCTCCTAAACATCCAACAACTATACAACAAAATCATACATGTCCCATTGCTCAACTATTACATGTTTAACATTAAAATCCATACTTGATGAACTCAAGCCAAAAACCACACTTGGAGGCCCTCCACTTGCCCGAGCAACCCACGAACTAAGGATCTGCAATGTTGAACAAAGAGAGCGTAAGCAATGATGCTTAGTGAGGGTAAGCTCTAAAAACAAACCTCAACATTGCAGGGTCCGAGCACGATCTAGCCAAGGTAACACAGTCATACCAAAGGTCCACAAGATAAAATGCATGAGCAATAGACAATATTAATGCCATGATCGTAAGCTCAATTTCCATGATACATGTAATCACAAACAAGTATCCCAATACAAACCATGAACCTCAACACATTGATATATACTTCAAACAACATTGGCACCTAGCTAAGACCCGAATACGCGGATAGACATGTTGGAACTTACATCCAACAACCACATTACCTCACGGTGGGATTTCACTCATCACCGGTCTCGCGGAGGGGATTCCACTCATCCTCACGCCCCGTCGATGGGATTCCACTCATCACCAACTACATTTAAATACAATTCCGGGCGAACCCGTACTCCTCCTTGGTGACTCAACGCCACCAAGGCCACACGCGACTTTAGACTCATGTGTACACACTAACATCCTAATGATCGATCATTTGTATTCAAGTTTACTAGTGCCAATATTTACTCATTCCTCATTACTCATTCAATCACATACATGCTTAGCACATACTCATCAACACCCAACATCATGCATGTCTCAAGCATCATAAGTCCAATCTCATTTCACATGTATAATGCAATATACATAAGTATTCACATCACATTTCATACGAGACATACACAACCATGAAATTAAGTTCAACCAAAGGCTCTAGATCAAGTTTAGGATTAGGCTACCACCCTATTCCTAACTCTAGGTGGGTCTACCAAGCCCAACCTAGTCCAAATACTCGAACCAACCATTTAAAATCATTTAAAGCAAGTAACCACTCACCTAAGCTTCCAAGCTCCTAGACCAAGCAAGCAACAACCTTCAACTTCCCGGATTCGATCCCAAAGCCTCTTCCATGTTTCCCCTTGCTTCTAGTCACACAAAACACATACATTACTTCCCAATTCAATGCTAATTCAACCATCAACCCACTTTGCAAATCATAACCCATTTCCACAATTTTCCAAACCACATAACATCTCCAAAAACCCAATTTTCGGACTCCCACAACCAAGGACTGAAATACCCAATTCCAAGCACCCAAATGACTTCCAAAACATCCCAAATCACCTTCCTAACATAGGTAGACAATCAGCCCTTCAATTCCAACACTAAACCTCTCAAAAACTCAATTTTTCATACTTTAAAATTTGCCCTAAAGACCCACTACGAAAATTCATCCAAAATCAACCAAATTAAGATATGTTGTGTATTTCATTAAGATTAAGTATAACCCCAAAACAATTTCTCAAAACAAATTGAAAAACCCCATCAAAAACCCAAATTTTCATATGAACCCTAATTCCCAAAACTCAATATTTTTGAAATCTAAAACACTAGATAAGTAGAGAATAGAGAGGAGGTTAGGAAAATATATTTACCTTTTAATTTGGTGTTGAAATCGACTAGCAAAGCCAATGGAATAGTAACTAGGGTTTAGGAGTGTTTGAAAATGGGGGAGGGTTTTGAAATTGGGAAAGGAGAAATGAGGAGAAAGATGACAACTTTTCCATAAAAGTTGTCTTCCTTTATTTAAAATGTGGGTAAATCGCAACTTTGGTCCCTCCCTCTTTATTAAGATTCAAATAGGTCATTATTCAAAGTTGGTTTATTTTAATTAGGTTTTATTCGACTCGAACAACAACCCGGCTAACTCCTAGGCCTAAGACACGGGTGTTACACTCAGGGTCGTCGTCGGAACAATCATTGGAAAAATAGGGGGAGGAGGTGATCGGTACTGCATTAGTGTCGGCTGGTGATTCACCGTTACAAGCAGCTGCTACCGGAGTGCAGAGTCCTCGTGGGGATGGTCACCAAAGGATAAAAATTTTGAATCCTGATGATAAGTTGTTACAACAAAATCATTTGAATGAAGGCAGTAACATCCACAGCCAAAATCAAGGGGATTTTCAGAGGGATAGGACCGATTTTCAAATCCAAAAGCATGGTGAGTTGGGGTCTGAAAAAACCGATTTAGAAGGGCTGGTGAACATACCCGTTGAGGCAGCTGTTGGTGAGCAGGCAGATTTAGTAAGTATCCCCGTTGAGGAGTTTGTTGGGGACCAGACAGTTGTACAACCTACTTCCGAGGGAGAAAAAGTTGTCCCGATATGGATAAATGGTGTACTTAAAAAGACTAAATCGGTTAACGCTTTGTCGGGAGTAGTAAGGAATTCGAAACCAGGGAGAGGGAGACCGAAGAAGGGTTTGGGGCGTGACACTACTATAGTGGCCGACACTTCGTTAACGGACTCGGATCTGCAACATCGGCATCAAATACTTCATCGAGAGGTTGCAGCAACAGTGGCATTAGGAAATCTTGTGGGGGTGACATCGGTAGGCCGCGAGGAGGAGATAATTAAGGATTTGTCACGGGTGCTTAAGGACGGCATCCGAACGTTGTAGTCATGCGCATTTTGAGCTGGAACGTCAGGGGTTGGGTTCGGTGTTGAAAAGAAGAAGGGTGGGGTGATGTTTTACGTAAGCAGCGGGTTGATATGGTGTTGCTGCAGGAGTCAAAGTTGGAGGAGCTGGTACCGTCGGTTGTTGCAAATCTCTGGTTTAATGATGGGTTTGAGCATACGTTTTCGCCATCCGTTGGAGCGTCGGGTGGGTTGCTATTGATATGGGAAGGTGCACGTTTTTTGCTGGAGTCAGTGGAAGTGGAACGTCATTTTGTTGTTCTTCAGGGGCGTTGGAAACCAGAAGACTTTGTGTGTTGCATCATGACCGTTTAAGCTCCTTGTGATGTGACGGAGCAAGAATGCCTGTGGTCTCGTCTGGGGAATGTGATCAGGGGATTTTCGGGACCATGGTGCGTGGCGGGAGGTTTTAACTCAGTGCTTTGGGCGTCGGAAAGAGCACGGTTTAACTCGGCGTCAAGAGGTATAAATTCATTTGCTTCTTTTTTGCAATCAGTGGGTTTAATTGATTTACCTCTACGGGGAAAGCAGTTCACCTGGTTTGGTAGGGACAATCGTAGGAGTCGCATTGATAGGTTTCTTGTGTCGTCGTTATGGATGGATTGCTTTACAAATATTGAGCAGTTGTCGCTCCCTAGAGGGATTTCGGACCATGCCCAAGTACTTTTGATGTGTGATGATAAAGATTGGGGCCCTCGCCCTTTTCACTTTGTTAATTGTTGGTTAGAAGAGAGGCGTAATGTCTGTTGCATAGCAGAGGAGTGGTGTCGTTTGACATGTTTGGGAATTGGCAATTCTAATATTTCGGACAAAATTCGGCACTTAAAGAATTTTCTTCGACAGTGGAATAAAACGGAGTTTGGGGACATTGAGAATGAGATTGTTCAAATTCAGAATCGTCTTGATTGTTTGGATAGTGGCGTTGTAGAGGAGGCCGAGTGGGATATGTATGAGTTGTCTGATCAGAAGCGAGCGTGGGTACATGCTTTGTGGCGAGCTATTCGCCAGAAGGAGTCGTTATGGCGCCAAAAGTCGAGAGCGACTTGGCTTAGGTTGGGGGATAGAAATACTGCTTTCTTTCATAGAGTTGTGAAGTTGCGCGCAATGTGTAACGCTATTTCCAGTTCGAATATTGGTGGTACTTGGGTAACAAATCCGATTCGGTTGCGCAAACACATAGTGCAGTTCTTCTCTCAACACTTTGCCGCGGATGAGAGGGCTTGTATATGGCGTTTTGAGGGATCGTTTAATAGGGTAAGTGAAGCTGAAAATTTGGCGTTGGTAGCGCCTTTCTCTCTTGATGAGGCGTGGGCGATTGTTCGTGGATGTGAGGGTTCGAAGTCACCGGAACCGGATGGCTATAGCATGGAATTCTCTAAGAAGTGTTGGGAGGTAGTGCGTGATGATGTTGGGCGTTTTTTGACTGACTTTTTCACATTTGGTAAGTTACCTGTGGGTGCGAACAACACTTTTCTTGTGCTATTGCCTAAGGTGGACTCACCAGTTACGTTGAACGGGTTTAGACCGATCAGTTTGCTCAACTCAATTTACAAGATTTTTGCCAAGATTCTGGCTAGAAGACTACAATCGGTGTTGGGAGGATTAATAACTGATCATCAGTCGGCTTTTGTGCGTGGGCGACAAATTGTGGATGGTATCCTATTAGCAAATGAAACAATACATTCTATGCGGTAGAGTCGATTGGGTGGATGTATCCTGAAGTTGGACTTTGCGAAGGCCTACGACTGCGTCCGATGGGAATTTTTGGACCACATTCTATGCTCGAAGGGGTTCAGTGAGACTTGGCGTAGTTGGATTACGGAGTGTATCAGTACAGTTCGGTTATCAGTTCTGTTAAATGGTAGTGCCACTAAAGAATTTGGAATTGTAACCCCCTCGTCCCGGTTTGGCTGATTGACCGGTCTGAGTAGGCTACACGGGGAAAACCGACATGAAACCCGTGAAGGTCCCACCTGGGTTAGCGACCCTAATTTTTTTTCATTTATTTTACATCTTGTCTAGAGGCATTTAATTTCCTAAGTGATCACGATAGTGGAAAACGAGGACCACAAAAAGCCCTACAGCAAACCGGGCCTAAGCCCAACCCTCGAGACCCATTGGAGATGTCAAAAACTCATTTCCAGCACCCGTTTCGAAACAGATGTTACCCGTTTCGAAACGCGGGCTCTAGTTTAAAAGCCAGGTGCCCGTACCGAAACGCATCCACCCCGTTTCGGAACAGGGCCCTCTTTTGCTAGGCGTTTCGATACCAGTTTCGAAACTGGCATTTCCAGTAGCCAAATGTTTCGAAACTTGTTTCGAAAAAGGGTCTCATAGTAGCCAACCGTATCGAAACGAGTTCCGATACGGGGTCCCTGGAGCCACACCCGTTCCGAAACGGCTCAGCCCGTATCGAAACACCTGATGTCTGCAATTTCCCAAAACCATCTTTAAACATCTCCAACCAGTCCCGAAAGGCCTTAACAACCCCAAGAAGCATATATATCATGCAACCACATCCTAGAGGCATACATCCTATGGCGAGACATACTCAAATCACACAAGGCATAAGATAAGGCATCCATACATGGCATTCACACAAAGGACAAATATTGCATAAAATGGGCATGCTTAAGGACTCAAAAGCCAAATGGCACAAATCATCACATAAAGGTTTACATGCCAACCAAAAGCAATTTAAAACATCCATGAGTCATACAACGCTCACACAAAATATATAGTAGCCTCATTGCTAAACTACCACATTAATTACTAAATCATACTTGAGCAACTACAAACTTGGAAAGCCCCTTCGCCTTGCTCCTTGCTAACACCACGCTAATGATCTACATTGTTTAAAATGAGAGCGTAAGCTAGAAGCTTAGTGAGGATGCTTTAAAATCAAAAACAACAACAATGCAGGGTCCAAGCATGCAATCCTCAACATCACACACAACATACATAGGCATCAACAAAGCAACCTAGCTAGTGTTTCAAGAGTCATAAATATGACATCTTACATCATATTAAGCTCAACAATAAAAATCAATTGTATCAACACCATAATCATGAGAGCAAAATTTCATTGGTCACTATTAGTTTACTCGGATGTGCGGATTTACTCTCAACAACAACATTACCTCGGTGGGATTACACTCATCACCGGACCTTGCATGGGTGGGATTCCACTCATCACCACATGCCCTACGGATGGGATTCCACTCATCATCACATATAATATAAATAAATTTCCGGTGGAATATTATATCAACGTGCTCCTCCTTGATTACTCAACGCCATCAAGGCCACGCGCGTTTTGACTCAATCGTGTGGACACTAATCCTAATGATCGATCATTTACACCCGGTAAGTTAATTAGTGCCAATTTCTTCAATCCACATCACATTAATCATCATTCATATCATTCAACCATCGTCACACACAACAATGTATACACATACAAAGCCAATTCATACTTTGCAAGATCAAGATAGGCATAGGAAACCAAAGCTCATTAACAAACAAGAAGTCAAACTACCAATTTAACTTCTACCTTGGAATGGTCTACCAAACTCATTCCAATACCTCCACTACACACACTTGAACCAACTTTAAAACAAATTTAAAGTTTTACTCACCACCCTTTCTTAGAAAACCAAGCAAGCAAATCGAGCCTCCTCAATTTCCCGGATTCGATCCCGATGCTTCACCGATGTTTCTTCTAGCTTCTAGCCAATCAAAACACAAACATTACTCACCAATTCAATGCTAAATTCAGTCACAAACTCCAACCCATAAACACAAGCCAAAACTTCACCAATTTCAAACTCAACTAATCACAAAACTTCCATTTTCGAGCTCCCCAAATACCCAGCTGAAAACTATGATTTCTAACACCCAAATGACATCTAAAAGGTCCCAAAACACTTCTCTAATAACCCTATACCATCAGCCCTTCAACCCAACACAAAAACAATTCAAAAACTCAAGTTTAGACACTTGAAAAATCGCCCCAAAGACCCACTTCGGGTTTTCACCCAAACCCAACCATTTCAAGATATTAAGTGTATTTAGGTGTGATTAAACCAAAACCCAACTCAACAAATCAATAACAACCGAAAAACCCTTTAAAAATCTAAACTTTCATCAAACTTGAAAATTGCAAAAGATGGTAGTTTTAAAATCTAAGACAAGGAAAATGATGGGGATGATGAGGAGAATTCAAATATGAAATTTACCTTCAAAATTCTCTTGAATAGATGAAGAAATCAAATGGAATAGTGTTTTAAGGGTTTAGGGAGGGTTTGGCTTGGTTTCACGTTGAAAAGGGAAAAGGGGGAAGAAGATGGGTTTATTTTTTTGTTCCTTTATGATTTCAAAAAGGTTGTCATCCTTTTCTCCACTTATTTACAAAAACGCCACCCTTTTTATTTTAAACCTCAATTAAATCAAGACTAAGGTCAATTTAAATAAAAATTGATTTTTCCGACTCGAACCAACTCACGCGTCTAACTCCTAACCTCAAAACACGGGTGTTACAACTCTCTCCCACTTAAGGAATTTCGTCCCCGAAATTACCTGACTGAAAGAGATACAAAAACTGTTTCCATATCCTCCTTCCTCTCCCAAGTGGCCTCGTCCACCCCTTGACGTTGCCACCGCACTTTCACTAACTCAATCGATCTACCCCACAACACCTTACTGTCAGAAGCTAGGATCTCAACTGGTTCTTCCTTATAAGTCAAATCCAGATTCAATTCAATCTCTTCTACATGCATAACATGCGATGGATCGGACCTATACTTACGGAGCATCGAAACATGAAACACATCGTGTATCTTCTCTAGCTCGGATGGCAAACGCAACTGGTAAGCAACTGGACCAACCCTCTTCACAATCTCAACGGTCCTATGTACCTCGGACTCAACTTCCCCTTTCGGCCAAATCTCATTACTTTCTTCCACGGAGACACTTTCAAGAACACCTTCTCACCCACTGAGAACTCAACTTCCTTCCTCTTCAAGTCGGCATAGGACTTTTGCCTATCCGAAGCAGCCTTCAATCGATCGCAAATCAATTTCACCTTGTCAGTTGTCCCCTTGAGCAAATCCAGCATAGGTAACAACTTCTGTCCCACTTCGGCCAAACAAACTGGAGTTCTACACTTCCTACCATACAAGGCCTCATACGGAGCCATCTGAATACTCGACTGGAAGCTATTATTGTAAGCAAACTCAACTAGAGGCAAGTGCTTCTCCCAAGTACCCTGAAAATCAATGATGCAACAACGCAACATATCCTCTAAGATCTGTATAACTCTCTCTGATTGACAATCTGACTGAGGATGATAAGACGTGTTGAAATTCAAACGGGTACCCAAAGCTGTATGCAGACACTCCCAAAATCGAGCTATAAACCTCAGATCTCTATCAGACACAATGGACTTCGGCACACCATGCAGTCTCACAATCTCACCAATGTACAGATCGGCCAATCTATCTAATGTATAAGTGGTATTGACTGCCAAGAAGTGAGCACACTTCGTGAAACGATCTACTATAACCCAAACTGAGTTTTTCTTTGTAGGAGTAAAAGGCAAACCCGAAATGAAATCCATGGTAATATTCTCCCATTTCCATTCCGGAATCCTCAACGGTTGCAACAAACCTGAGGGAACCTGATGTTCCGCCTTCACTCTCTGACACACCAAACACTTACTCACGAAGTCGGCCACATCTCTCTTCAAACCAACCCAAAAGTACTCATTCTTCAAATTGCGGTACATCTTCGTACTTCCAGGATGCATAGCAAACGGACTACTGTGTGCTTCAGTCAAGATCGTACGTCTCAAGTCATTGTCTTCTGGCACAACTATCCTATTTTTGAAACACAAGACACCATCGGCATTGAAACTGTAGTTTGAAGGTCTACCCTCGGCTACATCTTGCACGTGAGGTGCCAAAGATCTATCTAAGAGCTGCTTCTCTCTAAGCAACTGACCTAGAGTAGGTCTAACCTGAAGCTCGGCTACCAAGCCACCATCTTCAGACAAGCTCAATCTAGCAAACATGGCCCTCAAATCTATAGCTACCTTTCTACTCAAAGCATCAGCCACTACATTGGCCTTACCCGGATGGTACTCAATCGTAAGATCATAGTCTTTTAGCAACTCTAATCACCTACGCTGTCTGAGATTCAAATCTCGTTGAGTCATGATGTACTTCAAACTCTTGTGATCTGTATACACTGTGCATCTCTCACCGTGCAAATAATGTCTCCAAATATTCAGAGCAAACACAACTGCAGCTAACTCTATGTCATGGGTTGGATAGTTGCGCTCGTGAGTCTTCAACTGTCTTGAGGCATAAGCCACTACTCTCTTGTCTTGCATGAGAACACAACCTAGGCCTACATAGGAAGCATCACTGTAAACTACATAGTCTTTCCCAGACTCTGGCTGAATCAAGATCGGTGCTTGGGTCAAAGCTTCTTTCAATTTCTCAAAGGCTCTCTGTCTTGCATCTGTCCACTCAAACTGAACACTCTTCTGAAGCAACTGTGTCAATGGAGCGGCTAAATTAGAGAAACCTTCTACGAATCTTCTATAGTATCCAGCTAAGCCTAGAAAGCTATGTACCTCTGTTACAGACTTCGGTTGCTTCCATTCAATAATGGCATCTATTTTCTTCAGATCAACTCTAATCCCATCGGCAGACACTACATGCCCTAGGAAGACTACCTCTCGAATCCAAAACTCACACTTGCTCAACTTCGCATACAACTGATTATCTAACAAAATCTTCAAAACTAGTCTCAAGTGTCAGTCATGGTCTTCTTCGGTTCGCGAATACACCAAGATATCATCTATAAAAACAACTACAAACTGATCTAGGTACTGATGAAAAATCCTATTCATCATATCCATGAAAGCAGCCGGTGCGTTAATCAACCCAAAAGGCATGACTAAAAACTCATAGTGACCATATCTAGTTCTAAAGGTCGTCTTCGGTACATCAACCTCTCTTACCTTTAGCTGGCAGTAACCTGATCTCAAGTCAATCTTTGAAAAGACTGAAGCCCCTCTCAACTGGTCAAACAAATCATTAATTCTAGGCAATGGATACTTATTCTTCACTGTTAACTGATTCAATTGTATGTAATCTATACACATTCTCATGCTTCCATCTTTCTTCTTTACAAACAAAACTGGTGCACCCCAAGGTGAAGAACTAGGTCGAATGAAGCCTCTATCTGTCAACTCTTGCAACTGAGTCTTCAACTCTTTCAGTTCTTTCGGTGCCATGCGATACGGAGTAATCGAAACAGAAGCTGAATCAGAATAAGTCTCTATAGTAAACTCTACCTCTCTACCAGGCGGTAAACCCGGCAACTCTTCCGGAAACACACTAGGGAAGTCACACACTGTCCGGATGTCTTGAGGTCTAACCTCACTCATGTTTGGATTCATCACGTAGGCCAAGTATGCTTCGCAACCCATCTCAACTAATCTCTTAGCCTCTAGAACTGAAACTACATTGGATAAGAACTTCACGTTCTCACCTACCACTACTATCTCATAATCATCGGTGAGTCTCAAAGAAATCCTCTTAGTTTCACAGTCTATCCTAGCTCTATGCTCCGTGAGCCAGTCCATACCCAGAATCACATCAAAGCCATAAAAAGGTAGCTCCATCATATCCACTGGAAACACATGTCCCTGAACCATCAACGGACACCTTCTGTACATCTTTCTAACTACTACCGTGTCCCCAAAGGAACTAGTAACACTAACTCCTACCTCTAATATTTCACAAGGCAATTTCAACAACTGTGCATGCTCACTCAATATATAAGAATGTGTAGACCCGGAGTCAATCAAAGAAAGCAAACCCAAAGACTGTATCGAGAAGTTACCTGCGATCACATCTGTGTCATGCTGATCCCCACGCTGAGCTTAAACTCTGGCCTGACCTCCGCCCTCCGGCTGGACTACAACTACATGTGCTATGTTCCTCTAGCCATCATTTCTCGGCTGGAAGTTACCTCTACCGCGCCCGCGGCCTCTCTAAAAGTCATTGGCTCTAGAAGGAGCCTGTGTTGGTGCTTGGCCCAGCTGATGTGGACAGTCACGCCTAATATGATCTCTAGCTCCACAACTCCAACACGAGTGGAAATTCCCCCAACACTCACCAGTGTGGTTCCTCCCGCAAGTAGCACACGTGGGTAACTTCCCACCAGCCCTCTGGCCCTGTTGGCCACTACCATGGTTACCTCTACCACACCTATGGTCATAGTGATGTCGGTTGTCCCAATGCCTCTTGACATCCCCTCTATCAAAGTCACTAGACCTTTTACCAGAACTAGAACCACCAGATCATTTGGTCAAGCCCAAACTGTGCTCTAAGTCCTTGGCCCTCGCGACCAAGACATCAAAATCAGTGTAGTCTGAAGCTAGAGTGTACCTCTTGATTTCTTCATTCAACCCATAACAGAAACGGTTACAACGTTCCACTTCAGTAGGAACAAGCTCAGATGCATACTGACTCGGCCTGACAAATCTGATCTCATAGTCTGTCACAGTCATACTCCCCTGAAGCAAAGCCATAAATTCTCTCTTCTTCTCATCGAGATATCGAGGACCCAGATACTTCTTACGGAATGCCGACTCAAAGAACTCCCAAGTGATCTCAGCCTCCTCCATACCCGTAGTGATGGTGACCCACCAAGTGTAGGCATCACCCTGAAGCAAGGACTCAACACACCCTAACTTGCGTCTCCCAGTACATCCCATCTGTGACAAGATACGGACGGTCTTCTCTAACCACATCTCAGACCTCTCCGGTGTCGACCCTCTGAACTTTTCACCTCCCAAACTGCGGAGTCTCTCTAAAGGCAACCCAATACCCTCTCCCTGAGGCTGTGTCGCTGCCTGACCCCCAGCCACTGCAGCCTGGAAAGCCCCGGCTATTGCCTGAACTAAAGGAGCTAAATCAATTACGGTTGGTCCTTGGCCTACTTGAGGTCCAACACCCTCGGCTCTCGCCTCACCTCCCTCTTGTTGAGGAGGAGGTGGAGGAGGTTGAGAAGCTTGCACCCTATCAATCTGCTCAATCCCCGGAGCTTGTGCCCGTGGTTCCGGATGAACCATCCTAGGCCTCCCACGTGGTCCCATGATACAGCTAGCAAGATAATAACTACAACAACAACAAACAGACAAGGATTAAGTTAGCAAAGGCAAGGGTCCAACTATGCTCAATTACTTTCCTTTACAAAACCCTTTTTAAATTAAGTAATAGTAGCAATGGGCACTCGACTCTATACCAAACGCAACAATTCATGCTTCCAAACATCATATGAACATTCAAACAACAAGATTTCATGGCAAAGCACACACCAAAACTATACAATTACTTAACACATCAAGCTTACCTCACTTACCTGCCCGAGGTCTCGGTAACCTCAAGCTCTGATACCAACAAATGTAACCCCCTCGTTCCGGTCTGGCTGACTGACCGGTCCGAGTAGGCTACACGGGGAAAACCGACATGAAACCCGTGAAGGTCCCACCTTGGTTAGTGACCCTAATTTTTTTTTCATTTATTTTACATCTTGTCTAGAGGCATTTAATTTCCTAAGTGATCACGATAGCGGAAAACGAGGCCCACAAAAAGCCCTACAGCAAACCGGGCCTAAGCCCAACCCTTGAGACCCATTGGAGATGTCAAAAACCCATTTCCAGCCACCTGTCTCGAAACAGACGTTACCCGTTTCGAAACGCGGGCTCTAGTTTAAAAGCCAGGTGCCGGTACTGAAACGCATCCACCCCGTTTCAGAACATGGCCCTATTTTGCATAGGCGTTTCGATACCAGTTTCGAAACAGGCATTTCCAGTAGCCAAATGTTTCGAAACTTGTTTCGAAAAAGGGGCTCACAGTAGCCAACCGTATCGAAACGAGTTCCGATACGAGGTCCCTGGAGCCACACCCGTTCCGAAATGGCTCAACCCGTATCGAAACACCTGTTGTCTGCAATTTCCCAAAACCATCTTTAAACATCTCCAACCAGTCCCGAAAGGCCTTAACAACCCCAAGAAGCATACATATCATGCAACCACATCCTAGAGGTATACATCCTATGGCGAGACATACTCAAATCACACAAGGCATAAGATAAGGCATCCATACATGGCATTCACACAAAGGGAAAATATTGCATAAAATGGGCATGCTTAAGGACTCAAAAGCCAAATGGCACAAATCATCACATAAAGGTTTACATGCCAACCAAAAGCAACTTAAAACATCCATGAGTCATACAACGCTCACACAAAATATATAGTAGCCCCATTGCTAAACTACCACATTAATTACTAAATCATACTTGAGCAACTACAAACTTGGAAAGCCCCTTTCGCCTTGCTCCTTGCTAACACCACGCTAATGATCTGCATTGTTGAAAATGAGAGCGTAAGCTAGAAGCTTAGTGAGGATGCTCTAAAATCAAAAACAACAACAATGCAGGGTCCAAGCATGCAATCCTCAACATCACACACAACATACATAGGCATCAACAAAGCAACCTAGCTATTGTTTCAAGAGTCATAAATATGGCATCTTACATCATATTAAGCTCAACAATAAAAATCAATTATCTCAACACCATAATCATAAGAGCAAAATTTCATTGGCCACTATTAGTTTACTCGGATGTGCGGATTTACTCTCAACAACAACATTACCTCGGTGGGATTACACTCATCACCGGACCTTGCATGGGTGGGATTCCACTCATCACCACATGCCCTACGGATGGGATTCCACTCATCATCACGTATAATATAAATAAATTTCTGGTGGAACATTACATCACCGTACTCCTCCTTGATGACTCAACGCCATCAAGGCCACGCGCGTTTTGACTCAATCGTGTGCACACTAATCCTAATGGTCGATCATTTACACCCGATAAGTTAATTAGTGCCAATTTCTTCAATCCACATCACATTAATCATCATTCATATCATTCAACCATCATCACACACAACAATGTATACACATACAAAGCCAATTCATACTTTGCAAGATCAAGATAGGCATAGGAAATCAAAGCTCATTAACAAACAAGAAGTCAAACTATCAATTTAACTTCTACCTTGGAATGGTCTACCAAACTCATTCCAATACCTCCACTACACACACTTGAACCAACTTTAAAACAAATTTAAAGTTTTACTCACCACCCTTCCTTAGCAAACCAAGCAAGCAAATCGAGCCTCCTTAATTTCCCGGATTCGATCCCGATGCTTCTCCGACGTTTCCTATTGCTTCTAGCCAATCAAAACACAAACATTACTCACCAATTCAATGCTAAATTCAGTCACAAACTCCAACCCATAAACACAAGCCAAACTTCACCAATTTCAAACTCAACTAATCACAAAACTTCCATTTTCGAGCTCCCCAAATACCCAGCTGAGAACTATGATTTCTAACAGTCAAATGACATCTAAAAGGTCCCAAAACACTTCTCTAATAACCCTATACCATCAGCCCTTCAACCCAACACAAAAACAATTCAAAAACTCAAGTTTAGACACTTTAAAAATTGCCCCAAAGACCCACTTCGGGTTTTCACCCAAACCCAACCATTTTAAGAAATTAAGTGTATTTAGGTGTTATTAAACCAAAACCCAACTCAACAAATCAATAACAACCGAAAAACCCTTTACAAATCTAAACTTTCATCAAACTTGAAAAATGCAATAGATGGTAGTTTTGAAATCTAGACAAGGAAAATGATGGGGATGATGAGGAGAATTCAAATATGAAATTTACCTTCAAAATGCTCTTGAATAGATGAAGAAATCAAATGGAATAGTGTTTTAAGGGTTTAGGGAGGGTTTGGCTTAGTTTCACGTTGAAAAGGGAAAAGGGGAAAGATGATGGGTTTATTTTTTTTGTTCCTTTTTTATTTCAAAAAGGTTGTCATCCCTTTTTCCACTTATTTACAAAAACGCTACCCTTTTTATTTTAAACCTCAATTAAATCAAGACTAAGGTCAATTTAAATAAAAATCGATTTTTCCGACTCGAACCAACTCACGCGTCTAACTCCTAACCCAAAACACGAGTGTTACAGGAATAGGGCGTGGTCTGCGACAAGGCTGCCCGCTGTCGCCTTTGTTGTTTGTTGTTGTGGCGGAAGCTTTGCATAGGATGTTCGTTCAAGCGGAAGAATTGGGGCTCATTCGTGAGGTATTGCTGGCTCCGGGGGTATCTTTATCGCATCTTCAGTTTGTCGACGACACTATTCTTTTCTTTGAAGCATCAGTTGAAAGTGCCACGAATATCCGCAGGTTATTATGTGTTTTCAAGTATTTTCTGGACTGAAAATTAATTTCAACAAATTCTCTCTTTATTCAATTGGCGTGGGTGAGGAGCTACTTGACTCCATGGCGGATGTCTTGTATTGTCGAAAAGGTGATTTGTCGTTTGTGTATTTGGGTTACCGTTAGGGGTGAATCCTCGTAACATTGCTGTGTGGGAACCTGTTATTGCCTCGGTTCAACGGAAGCTCGCTGGTTGGAAACGGACATCGCTATCTTTTGTGGCTCGCGTCACTCTGGTAAATTCCGTTTTGTCTTCACTTCCTGTTTATTATATGGGCTTGTTTCGAGTGCCGAAAGGTGTTGTCGCAGCAATAGATAAGGTGAGGAGAGCGTTCCTTTGGGGTGGGGTCAGTTTACAGCGGAAGATGTGTCGGGTGAGCTGGAGTATGGTGTGTCGGCCTCGACATTTTGGAGGGTTGGGGGTGGCAAATTTGGAGGTTCGAAATAGGGCTTTGTCGGCGAAATGGTCTTGGCGGTATGATAAGGATGAATCATCTTTGTGGAGAGCCATCATCGTGGCTAAATATGGTGAGGTAGCTCAGTGGTGGCGTTTTAACTCCACCTTCAGGGGTTCGATGTCAGTTATTTGGAAGCAGATTGTTCAAACGGTGAGCTCGGATAGCGTCCAAAAGTTTATGGGAGAGCCTCGTTTTGTTTGGAAGGTTGGTTCTGGTTCGCGGGTTCTGTTTTGGTTTGACGCATGGTGCGTTGAGCAGTCGTTGAAGGATATATTTCCTCGGTTGTTTTCGATTGCGGTAAATCGCCTAGCTTTGGTTGCTGACCTTTCCGTTGGGGGTAGTTTCCAGCATGATCGCTGGGAGAGCTTTTTCCGCCGTGGTTTGCGTTCTTTTGAGCTTCGCCAACTTTGGGAGCTTAGTTCGCTTTTGTGTCAGGTGAGGTTGCGGCAAGGGGCTGTTGATATGTTAGTATGGACACCGGATACGCATGGTACTTTTTCAGTTAAGACTTTGTCTCGATTGCTTATGCTTGATAAAGTGGGTGAGAACGACTTTGGTGAATGTTTTGCGTGGAAAGTCCTAGTACCTTCTAAGGTCCAGGCGTTTTTGTGGTTCACTTGACTGCACCGATTACCTACCTTTGATTTTTTGAAGATTCGTGGAATCGTGTTGGATTAGCAGCAAGGTCTATGTGTGGTGTCGTGAGAGGGAGGAGGAGATTGATCACTTGTTTTTCCTTTGTCCGTTTGCCCAAGGATTGTGGGATTGGTTCCGACGATGGTGGGGGGTATTGTTGTCGTTGCCAAAGTCATTTTCAGATTTTTTCATCCCGGGATTTCATTGTTCGTTCACAGGTACTTTAAAGCTTTTGTGGGTGTCGAGTATTGCTACTTTGTTATGGTCCCTATGGCTTGCGTGCAACGAGTATGTTTTTAATGGTAAATGTATACCAGCTTCAGAGATTGGTTTCTTGGTTAAACTGCGCTCATTTTACTGGGTGAAGACATTAAAAGAGGGGTTGTCCGTGAGCGAGTCTTTATGGTGGGATTGTCCGAGCTCGTTCAGTGAAGGTGTTTGTTTTAAGGCTTGTCATGTGGGGGTATGTTGGGAGCCTCCTATCGGGGACACGCTAAAGTTTTCGGTTGATGGTTCAGCTCTTAGGAAGCCGGGGCCTGCGGGATTTGGGGGGTGTTGTGTGATGCACAGGGTCGCATCCTTGCGCTCTTCTCGGGTCCTCTTGGTTCTCTTGACTCAAATATCGCGGAGATACGGGCAATCGCCTATGCGTTGGGTTTTTTTGTAGCGTCTAAATGGGCATCTCGTCCCCTCATTGTGGAGTCGGATTCCAAAGTTGCTCTTGGTTGGGTGTTGCAGTTGGAACGTCGACCTTGGCGTTTATGGGAGATTTTTAGTTTGATCGATCACGCATGCCTCACGTTGGGGTCCGTTTGCTTTACGCATATCTTTCATGAGGCGAATGGGCTAGCTGATGCGCTAGCAAAGGAAGGGGTTTCACGGGTATCTTTATTTCAGGCCTCTGTTTGACTGTTCTCTTTGTGAGGGGTTTATGTTCCTTTGTTTCGATTGTTCTCTCTTAGTCCACGTGTCGTACTCTTTTCCTCCGTTAGGCTTAGGGAGGTTTTTAATGAGGCGCATGTGTGACTCGCGTTGTATATTTTCTTTCTTTAATATACATCGTTTTGCCGATCAATTTTTTTTTAATTTTAATTTGTTATTATTTAAATTTTATTATTGATAAAAATATGAAAAAATATATTTTAAAAACCTCTAATCAAATAGTTTCTAAACATTTATAAAATTTAATTATTTAAAATATTTAATATAATTATAGTCAAAGTTTAAAAATGTTATACTTTTAAAAAGTCAAAAAGGGACAATCTTCATGTGACAGAGGGAGTAATAATAATTAATTAATTTTGAAATCCTAGCCGTGCTTCTCCTTCTATTTCCTTTAAACTTTCTTATATCTCTATGACACATTTTCTCTGTTTGCCTTATGGCATGTGTCTATAGTTACTTTTAGGTTTTTGGTGTTTGTACGGTGACCCTCACGACGCTTGTTTCTGATTTGTTTTTGTTGGTGGTCACGTAGAGGTTGATCCTTAAAATCTTTTGGATTGTTTGCCGATGTAATTTCATCTAGTTTGTATTTTGACAATTCTCTAAAGATCCTTCGTAGAGATTTTTTAGTGCAAAAAGAAAATGTCTGATGTGACGGGTGCAACTCTTATATTTTATTTTTAGATTTATCATTTTTTCTTGTTTTTTTTATGTTCTAAAAATTTCTATACTATTTTATGTTTTTATTTTTGTTCTTTAGATTTACCACTATTTTAGTTGAAAGCGACAAAGGAAGGTTGGTTAGGCGATTTAGAGGGGAATTGTAAAAAAGCAATGGAATGCGCAACTTGTACTTCTCTACAGACTGCTGGCAGGCCCTTTCCTTGATGGGTGTGGCGTCTGTTAATCAGGCTGGCTGCGGACGAGTTTTGGTTTCTGGGAACGGGGTTTTTAGAGCCCTTTTTTGAGGCCCTGTGGGACTGTTTTTGCAGAGATGCTGGCAATTAAAATGGGTTTGGAAACCTTCATTGAGGCTGGTAAGTTTGAGCTAGTGGTGGAATCAAGGTTTAGGAATTAGGATGGTGCTTAATTGGTTATGTAACCCCCTGGCCCCTACAACGTCCTTGCTGAGATAGACATGCCCCTTCAACAAAGAAAGGCATAGTGTCAAGTATCAAGTATTCAAAGGAGCAACAACACAAATTTATTAGTGACTACATTATCTTCTCCTTTCTATGTCCTTTAGAAACTTGGTTTTGATCTTCCTCAGGTTGATAACAACGTTCTTCATGTCAATTCTCTCTTCTGGTAAATCTGCACAACATTCTCCTGCTAATTGCAAAATGGACATAGCACAATCCTTTGCTGCCAAATGTTCTCTCCCTCTACAACTCAGCAGATTTGTATCCACAACTTGGATTAGTGTAGATGGTAAGCATTGTTTCACCCATTCCTTTAAGCTCATCTCATCAGAGAACATTTCGTCCGTCGGCCTTTTTCTTGTGAAAGTTTCCAGAAGAAGAATACCAAAACCATACACATCGCCTTTTACGGAAATGATGCCTTCAGCTCCATACTCTACATGTTGAATTGAAATTCACATTAGTTGATTGAATTAACTATGCATTTATGTTGCAAAAAATGGTAAAAATCTGATTGAGTATGCAATATGCTCACACATTACCTGGTGCCATATAGCCAATGGTTGCCATTGTCATGGTTTGTATCAAAGAGTCTTCTTCGCCTAGGAGTTTCGAAATGCCAAAATCACTTAGATGTGCAACCATATCACCATCTAGAAGAACATTGCTCGGCTTTATATCGCAGTGCACCACGGATGTTGTATTGCCGTAATGGAGATACTCTAAAGCTGATGCAACATCTATCATTATGTTCAACCTCTGTAAAATATCGAGGAAATGGTTGTGAGAATACAACCATTTCTCTAGACTTCCATTAGGCATGAACTCAAGTACCAAAGCTTTAAAATCGAGGTTAGAACAACTACTGATAATTTTGACCAGATTCCAATGGCGAATCTGTCCCAGGACCTCGCACTCAACTTCAAAACTTTTGAAGGCTCTTTCCGAATCCACATTGAAGACCTTTACCGCAATGATCATTCCATCTGGTAATGTTCCTTGGTATACCGAGCCGAAACTTCCCGCACCGAGCAAATTGCTCTCGCAAAACCCATCAGTTGCTTGTTGAAGCTCGTGGTATGAGATCCTTCTCCATGTTGCTAGAGGCAAAACATCTCCTTGAGTTGGCAAGCTCGCTTTCCTTTTTCGGCTTCGTAAAGAAATGATAATCAAGGCCAGTACTAACACTGTTGCAGCAACTACTGGTGGTAGAATATATGCTAAAAGCTTTCTAACCTTCCTGGATCGACTTCCATGAGCATTAATTTGGCATGGTGGCAGGTGCAATCGAGCAGCACCGCAGAATGCTTGATTTCCCATGAATGATTGAATGGAGTAGTTCGAAAATGGTCCTCCTTCGGGAACTTCCCCGTGTAGTCTATTGAAAGAGACATTGAAATACTTGAGCATCAAAAGCTTTACAAGGGATCTAGGAATGGTTCCCGATAGATTATTCCTGGAAAAATCCAGGAATTCCAAGTCTATCATGTTAGCAATGGACTCTGGTATAGAGCCCTGCAATTTATTACTAGATAAAGAGAGATGAATTATGCCTATGAGACCCCCAATGCCATCAGGAATATGACCATATAGTTGATTTCCTGATAAATCCAAATCAATGACAACCTGCCATTTTCCGATATTGTTGGGGAGAGGGCCACTTAGAGAATTGGAAGACAAATTGAGATACAGGATATCTTCAAGCCTTGTCAAACTCAAGGGTATTGAGGATGTGAATCTGTTAGAGCCTAAGAACAGAGATCTTAGAGAACTAAGATTACCCAAGCAAGCTGGAATCCATCCGGAGAGCTTGTTGTTGCTGAGAATTAAGTAACTCAACCTCTCCAAATCACATATATCAACCGGAACCGATCCCTCCAAATCGTTGTCTTGAAGAGACAAAAGCTGCAGCTCTCTCAATCTTCCAACTGTACTAGGGATTGTTCCTATCACTTCATTATTGTCCAAGTTCAAGCTTAACAAGCGGGTTAAGTTCCCGATTTCTCTGGGTACACCGCCATTAATGTTGCACCCTGAAGCAGAGAAAACCTCAAGAGAACCCGACAGGTTCCCTATCGAAGCAGGAAGAATAGTGTTGACTAATGGATTCTCATCAATATATATGTTCTTCAAGAATCTACAGTTTGTCAAAGATGAGATAAAACTTGTTTCTGGGGATGAAGGTTTACTGGAGAAATTATTCTTGGCGACGTTGAGATCTTGAAGATATATTAGTTTTCCAAATGATTCCGGGAAATATCCGGAGAACGTATTATTTGGAATATCAATACTAAGAAGATAAGAGGAATTGGAGATGGAAGGTGGGATTTCTCCAGAAAGTTGGTTTTCTGCAAGATAAAAGTATTCAAGTTGTGGAAGCCAAAGTGTTGGTGGAAGATGACCCGAAAGGCGATTCGTTTGCAGTGATAAAAACATCATTGTTGAACTGTTGAAGATGGCCGGAGGGATTGGACCAGAGAGATTGTTGTTTCCCAAATATAAGGTGTCCAGATTTTGAAAATTGCTAATCTGAATGGGAATTGTACCTGTCACAAAATCACAATATAAGGTGTCCTATTATAAATAAGTTGAAGGTTGGAAAAAGATATTCATACCTGTGAAGTTATTGAAGCTTAAATCAAGAACAGTAAGAAGACTAAGGTTCCCAATAAACAAAGGAATGGGACCTTCCAATCCACTATGTATAAAGCTCAGCATCTCCAATCCAATAAGATTACCAATCTGCCACGGAATTTCACCTTTAAAGTTGTTCCAGCCAATGAACAATTGCTTGAGTGTACTCAAATTCCCAAGCCCTTCAGGCACAGTCCCACCAAATTGATTGTGAGACAAGAACAAAACTTGCAGTTGTTCATGCTTGAATAATCCAGCTGGGAATTCACCAGAAAGTTGGTTCCTATCCAAGTAAATCTCTTGAAGCCGAGGAAGGTGATCGAACATATTCGATGGCAGATGACCAGTGAGGTTATTCCATCCAAAATCAATGATTTGGAGAACAGACATGTTGTGTTGGATTGAGGGTATTGGACCACTCAGATAATTGATCTTGAACTCAACATCTTGCAATGAAGTTATGTTGAAGATTGAAGAAGGTATGGAGCCTGAAATCTGATTGTTCTGCAAATATAACTTCTTCAAGCTTGGAAGATTTCCAATTTCTTCAGGAATCTGCCCTTTCAGGTTATTTTGATGCAAATCCAAGATCTCTAGCTTTGGCAAATAGCACAGAGAAGATGGGATAACACCTGTGAAATAGTTATCTTGCAGGAACAAGGCTTCAAGTTTAGGGAAAGAGCCGAACCATGATGGGATTTCCCCAGTGAAGTTGTTCTTACCAAAGCTGATATATTTCAACCGATGCAAATTAGCCAATTCCACGGGTAACGTGCCCAGAAAGCTATTGCTTTCTACGTCCAGCCGAGCAAGGAACGAGAGATTTCCCAAGTGAGGTGGGATAGTTCCAGTCAGACTCATGTTTGAAAGATTGAGAGAAGTGACTCTGGGGTGCTTGGATCCGCAACCGACACCAATCCAATCGCAAACAGAAGCAGACATAGACCAGTTGGCCGCCAAGATGTTCCGAGGGTCTTCGATTTTGGCTTTGAATGCCAGTAGAGCCGATTGGTCTGTGTTGATATTGGGCGATTCAATGGAGAAAGAAAAACAGTTTATAAGCAACAACAAAACCAGCATAAGATCAGTAAGGCTGAAGTGAGTATTTGTCATCATGAACACGACGTAATTAAGGCTTATTGCGTAGTCAAAAAAAATTAAGGCTTATTGATAACATAAAATGTATCTATTGCATCTAATTTATGGATCTTCTTCCTTACAGAATACAATATGCACAACAAATTGATAAGATAAAAGGACCACTTTTTATTTTCCTACGAATCACTACCAAGTATAGTGGAGTAAGGTAGGTAAGAATCGACATTGAGGAAGAGAAGAAAGTCCTTAGTGGATTCCCCATTTACTTTAAAGTCATTTTCAACTAGAAATTGAACAGCTTCATTTTCCACTCAGTATGGATTAAGCGATGGAATGAGAAGTATATTCGAATGCACGATTGACTTTAATACCCTACTCTAATTATTCCGGTGACCAAAATAGAAAAGCAGTAACAATTTAGTGACCAATATTAAACTTTGCTGACAAAAAAAACTTGTGTGGTATCGAATTATGATACTATAACAGAGTCAGAATAAGAAGGATTCATCACTCATTCATCTACATTACATAATTTACATACTGAGTATTTATACAGCAAACTCTAATTGACAGTTATGAACAAACAAATCTTCTAGCTTCCCTACCCAACTACTAACAGAATAACTTCTCGTTAACTAATTGTCACATTACGCTGGTACGGGCTCTTCGTCGAACTCGTTCATTAGCCCTTAACAACTCCACTTTAATCGTCTTTAGCTTTGCAACAACCTCTTTCATATCAGGCCTCTCAGCTGGTGATTCTACCGAACATTCTAAGCCAACTTGCAATATGGATAAGGCACAATTGTTGGCTGCTAAACGTTCCCTCTCGATAGTGCTCAGCAAATTGGTGTCTACAACTTGATTTAGCGGAGATGATATCGACTCTTCCACCCAACTCTTTAAGCTTCTTTCTCCTCCAAACATTTCATCTGTAGGCTTTTTTCTTGTGATGGTTTCCATCATAAGAATACCAAAACTATACACATCACCTTTTGTTGAAACAATTCCTTCAATTCCATACTCTGCATAAGAATTTAAAACATCACCGATATTCAATAAAACACAATAACCTTGGAGTATGATTAGAAGTATCACCTGGTCCCATATAGCCAATTGTTGCCATGGTCATGGTTTGCATCAATGAATCCTCTTTGCATAAGAGTTTTGCAATGCCAAAGTCACTCAAATGTGCAACCATATCTTCATCTAGCAGAACATTGCTGGGTTTTATATCACAATGCACCACGGGTGTTGTATGACCATGATGGAGATATTCGAGCCCGCATGCAACATCTATCATTATGTTCAACCTTTGTAAGATCTCCAAAAAATGATTGTTGGAATACAACCATTTATCAAGACTCCCATTAGGCATGAACTCAAGCACTAATGCTTTGAAATCAAGATCATTCGAGCAGCTGCCGATGATTTTGATCAAGTTTCGGTGACGAGTGTTGCGGACAATTTCACATTCAACGTCAAAGCTCTTAAAAGCTCTCTCTAACTCTAACTTGAATACCTTTACCGCAAATTCCATCCCATCTGAGAGAATTCCATGGTATATAGAACCATAACTCCCATTACCAAGTAGTTTGCTTTGATTGAATCCATCAGTAGCTTGATGAAGCTCATCGTATGAAAATCGTCTCCATGTTCCTAAAGGTAACAAGTCTTCTTGAGCTGGTAATTTGTCCTTCCTTTTACTTCTTCGCAAGATGATGATAATAAAAGCCACCACCAAAATTGTAGAGGCAATTGGCAATGTTACATATATTATGAGTTTAGTTCTTGCCATGGAATTCCTAGCAGGTTTGCAGCTAGGAACATGAAATTGAGGCGCACCACACAATGCTGCATTCCCTTTAAATGACTCAATTGAGTAGTTTCCAAATGATCCTCCCTCAGGAATTTCTCCTTGAAGTCTATTAAAAGAGACATTGAAGTATTTGGGATAACGGAGTTTCTCTAAAGTTTTGGGAATTTCTCCGGATAGATTATTTCTTGACAAGTCCAAGAATTCCAAACTCAATAAGTCACCAAATGACTCAGGAATAAAACCTGCAATATTATTATTGGATAAGGAAAACTCAGTGAGAGCTTCAAGATCTGCAACCCCAGTTGGGATATCACTCGAGAACTGGTTGTTCGAAAAATCCATACTGGTCAAAACCTTCCACTTTCCAATGTCAATGGGAAGTGCACCATTTAGTGAATTTGAAGACAAGTTCAGGATAAGCAGATCATTAAGCCTAGTCAAGGTTGAAGGTAATGAGGAAGAAAACATATTGGAGCCTAGCAATAGGTTCCTCAGAGAAAGGAGGTTACCTAAGCAAGCAGGTATTGGTCCAGACAATTTGTTGCTCGTCAAGGACAAGAAAGCTAACTTGTTTAGATTACAAAACTCAGATGGCATGGATCCTTCTAACTTATTGTCCTGAAGAGAAAGACTCTGCAGCTCTTCTAATCCTCCAATTGAAGCAGGAATGCTTCCTGTCAATTTATTGTTGGCTAGCTCAATGATTATCAAGTGACTTAAGTTGCCAATTTCGCCTGGGATACTACCCCTAATGTTGCACCCAGAGGCATAAAACCACTGAAGAGAACTTGAGAGATTCCCTACCAAACCAGTAAGTTCACCACTGATTAACGGTTGTTGTCGAAAACCAAGAACTCCAAGACTCTACAGTTTATCAAAGAAGAGAGAAAGCTCATCCCTGAAGAAGTTAAATTATTAGTCTCCAGGTTGAGAAAGGTCAAATTTCTTAGATTACCTAGAATATCCGGAATGGACCCTGAAAAGTAATTACTTGACATGTCAAGCTCAGTAAGTTGAGAGGCATTCGAAATAGACATTGGGAATCGACCAACGAGGTGATTTTCACCAAGATATAATCCTTCCAGGTTTGGAAGCCAAAGCCCCACATTTGGTGGAAGACGGCCAGAGAGCTGATTTGAATACAAAGAAATGACTGACAGAGTTGAAATATTAAATATTGCAGGAGGAATGGAACCATCAATATTGTTAACTCCCAAATCTAAGAATTCTAGATTCTTTAGGTTGCCAATCTGATCTGGTATTGTACCTGCCATAAAAGAAAATAATGACTATATGAATTCAATAAAGAATGAACATCCATACATGAGTCGAGTAAAACGAAAACATAAGTTTCCTTTTACCTGTGAAGTTATTATAGGGACAGGCAATCAACGTAAGAAGAGTTAGATTCATAATTTGTTTTGGAATTTCACCTGCAGTAATAAGATTTACACATCAAAATCAGAGTTTTGTTTTCCGAGTTAGATTCCACCGTTGTATAGATTACCTATAAAGTGGTTCCGACTAAGATAGAGGAACTGAAGCATACTCAAATTCCCAATTTCTGCAGGCAGACTTCCCTCCATTTGGTTAGCTGCTAAGGATAAATTTCGTAACTCTTTGCAGTTGAATAAACTGGCAGGAATTCTACCGGAAAGCATGTTAACACCCAACAACAATTCTTTCAAGTTCGGAAGATAATCAAACATTTCATTCGGAATATGAGCAGTGAGATTATTGATGCTGAAATTGATGTATTCTAAAGATAGCAAAGTACGTGAAGCTGAAGGTATGGAACCCGAGAGCATATTATTTCTCATGTTTAATTTTTGCAGCGAAGA
Organism: Hibiscus tridactylites; assembly: GCA_958450335.1. Taxonomy (NCBI): domain Eukaryota; kingdom Viridiplantae; phylum Streptophyta; class Magnoliopsida; order Malvales; family Malvaceae; genus Hibiscus; species Hibiscus tridactylites. Next base: position 97,065,011 of record OY288265.1, read on the forward strand.
TATATTGAAGATGGAGGGCGGTATTGAACCTACGAAGTTGTTATATGAACAATCGAATTCCCTCGTAAGAGTTAGATTCCCGATTTGTTCTGGAATTTCACCTGTACATATCAAATCCGGAATTCATCTACTAACAAAAACCATTGCAATAAATTAAAAGCTTTAAAAACTGGTTGGTATACATTACCTTCGAAGTTGTTATTCCCAATGTAGAAGATTTGAAGCATACTCAAATTCTCTATTTCTGCTGGTAGATTCCCCTCCAATTGGTTATATGATAAGGATAAAAATTGTAATTCTTTGCACTTGAATAAACTGGCTGGAATTCCACCGGAAAACATGTTAGCACTCAAGTACAACTCTTCCAACTTCGGAATATAATCGAATACATCCTCTGGAATATGGCCAGTGAGATTATTGTAGGTGAAATCGATGGATTTCAGGGACAGCAAATCACGAGGACCAGAGGGAATGGAACCGGAGAGCATGTTGTTCCGTAGATTTATATTTTGCAAGGAAGATAAATTGAAGATGGAGGAGGGTATTGAACCTGAAATCTGGTTCTCATACAAGCTCAAGACCTCTAGCTTTGGCAAATAGCCTAAAGAAAATGGAATAACACCCTAGAAGTTGTTTTGGTACATATAGGGATGTAAAAACAGGTCAACAGTTGGGTTTCAGGTCGGGCTCTGTCAGGTCGGGTCAAATCGGTTACAGGTCATTTCGGGTCATTTTTTGTTTTGACTCGATTCGGTTCGGGTTCGGGTTCATTTCGGGTCGGGTTCATTTCAGGTCGGGTTCATTTCGGGTCGGGTTCATTTCGGGTCGGGTTCATTTCAGGTCGGGTTCATTTCAGGTCGGTTCATTTCAGGTCGGGTCAAAACGGTTAATTGACAGGCTGATTTCAGGTCGGTTTCGTTTCAGGTCGGGTTCATTTCAGGTCGGTTTCGTTTTAGGTCGGGTTCATTTCAGGTCGGTTTCGTTTCAGGTCGGGTTCATTTCAGGTCGGTTTCGTTTCAGGTCGGGTTCGTTTTAGGTCGGTTTCGTTTCAGGTCGGGTTCGTTTCAGGTCGGTTTCGTTTCAGGTCGGGTTCTTTTCAGGTCGGTTTTGTTTCAGGTCGGGTTCATTTCAGGTCGGTTTCGTTTCAGGTCGGGTTCATTTCAGGTCGGGTTCCTTCGGGTTTATGGTTTATTGTGTTATGTGTATTATATATATTGACGGATTATGATTTTTATTTTTACGGTTTAGGATTTAGGGTTTAGGGTTTACTGATCTTAAATTAATACAAACACGCCTACATTAATTATATATATATATTGATGGATTATGGTTTTTAGGGTTTAGGGTTTAGGGTTTAGTGTTTAGGGTTTACTGATCTTAAATTAATACAAACATGCCTACATTAATTATATATATATATATTGATGGATTATGGTTTTTAAGGTTTAGGGGTTATGGTTTAGGGTTTAGGGTTTAGGGTTTAATGATCTTAAATTAAAACAAACATGCCTACATTAATTATATATATATATATATTGATGGATTATGGTTTTTAGGGTTTAGGATTTAGGGTTTAGGGTTTAGTGTTTAGGGTTTAGTAATCTTAAATTAATGCAAACATGCCTACATTAATGATATATATATTGATGGATTATGGTTTTTAGGGTTTAGTGTTTAGGGTTTAGGGTTTAATGATCTTAAATTAATACAAACATGCCTACATTAATTATATATATATTGATGGATTATGGTTTTTAGGGTTTATGGTTTAGGGTTTAAGGGTTTAGTGTTTAGGGTTTAGTGATCTTAAATTAATACAAACATGCATACATTAATTATATATATATATATTGGTGGATTATGGTTTTTAGGGTTTAGGGTTTAGGGTTTATTGATCTTAAATTAATACAAACATACTTACATGTATTATATATATATTGATGAATTATGGTTTTTAGGGTTTAGGGTTTAGGGTTTAGGGTTTAGGGTTTAATGATCTTAAATTAATACAAACATGCCTACATTAATTATATATATATATATTGATGGATTATGGTTTTTAGGGTTTAGGGTTAAGGGTTTAGTGTTTAAGGTTTAGTGATCTTAAATTAATACAAACATGCCCACATTAATTATATATATTGATGGATTATGGTTTTTAGGGTTTAGGGTTTAGAGTTTAGGGTTTATTGATCTTAAATTAATACAAACATACCTACATGTATTATATATATATATATTGATGGATTATGGTTTTTAGGGTTTAGGGTTTAGGGTTTAGGGTTTACTGTTCATAAAATGATACGTACATACGTACATGTAATATATATTGATGGATTAATGGTTTTTGTTTTTAGCGTTTAGGTTTTAGCGTTTAGGTTTTAGGGTTTAGTGGTTAGGGTTTAGGGTTTATGGTTTATTATTATTATTATTATTATTATTATTATTATTATTATATACTTAAATACAATTATTATTATTATTATTATTATATATTTACTATGCTTATTATTATTATTAGTTTTTATTATTATTATTATTAGTTATTATTATTATTATTATTATTATTATTATTATTATTATTATTACTATGATTAGTAATATTATTATTATTATTATTATTATTATTATTATATACTTAAATACGATTATTATTATTATTATTATTATTATTATTATATATTTACTATGCTTATTATTATTATTATTAGTTTTATTATTATTATTATTATTATTATTATTATTATTATTATTATTATTATTATTATTATTATTATTATTTGTAATTAAATGTATAGGGTTTAGGTTTTAGGATTGGGGACTATGGTTCATTGATTAAATATTAGGGTTTAGGGTTTAAACCCCTAATGTCTAATACTAAACCCTAAGCATTAAACCCTAAAGCATAAGTAATTAACCCTAACCACTAAACCCTCGATCTAGGATTACGGACTATGAGCTATAGATTAAATATTAGGGTTTTATGGTTTAGAGGATAGTGGTTATTGTTTAGGGTTTAGGGTTATGGACTATGGTTCATTGATTAAATATTAGGGTTTAATGTTTAAACCCCTAATGTCTAATTCTAAACCCTAAGCATTAAACCCTAAAGCATGAGTAATTAACCCTAACCACTAAACCCTCGATCTAGGATTACGGACTATGAGCTATAGATTAAATATTAGGGTTTTATGGTTTAGAAGGTAGTGGTTATTGTTTAGGGTTTAGGGTTAGGGACTATGGTTCATTGATTAAATATTAGGGTTCAATGTTTAAACCCCTAATGTCTAATTCTAAACCCTAAGCATTAAACCCTAAAGCATGAGTAATTAACCCTAACCACTAAACTCTCGATCTAGGATTACGGACTATGAGCTATAGATTAAATATTAGGGTTTTATGGTTTAGAGGATAGTGGTTATTGTTTAGGGTTTAGGGTTAGGGACTATGGTTCATTGATTAAATATTAGGGTTTAAGGTTTAAACCCCTAATGTCTAATTCTAAACCCTAAGCATTAAACCCTAAAGCATGAGTAATTAACCCTAACCACTAAACCCTCGATCTAGGATTACCCTAAACCTAAAGGCTTCATAAACACTAAACCCTAATACCCTAAACCCTAAACATTTAACCTAAACCCTAAACCACAAATTAAGTTCCTAATGATTATTCCCGCCCAAATTTGGTAAACAATAGCCCAACAAACACAACTAAAGCTGAAAACCCATTTTCCCGCTCAAATATGACAGGTGGCGCTCATTCATTGGTCCGTAAGCTTTGCCACAAATTATCTTCTTCTTCTCCCCATTAGCTGGATCCAGTTGGCACACTGATGTCAGCTCTACATCATCTCAGTCAACTACTATAAATAGGAGAGAGAGTATTGTCAGATTTTAATGACCATATTAATAATATACCATAAATATTAATAATAAAATAAGTAAGTAATAAATAACAAGATAGAGAGAAAAAAGGTATTTTGGGAATTTTACCGGCCATGTGAATTGCCCTGGCACCGAACCGACATTGTTGTAGAGTCAGAATGTATAAAAAAATAATTATTTAGCATTAATTTATTCTTATAATAAAAAATTTAAGTCATCTTATTTTAATTAAGAATATAGATTTAATTTAATAATTTTTACTCATTTAACTTAATTTTATTAAGTATAAAATTTTAAATTAATAATGGTTATTCATTCCACTTAAGTTAATTAAGTATAATAGTTTATCTTTGAAGTTATTTTAAAATAATAGTCAAATTAATTAGAAATACAATTTATTAATACTTAAAATTATTATTAATTCAATTTATCTTTTAATTGAAGTTAAGTTAATTAATTTATTAATACTTGAAATTATTATTAATTTTAAAATTTTTCAATACTTGACATTATTTTATATTCATTAAATATAGCTTCTTTAAATGTCAGATAATTATCATTATTAGCAAATCAAATAATAGTATTAGTTCAGGTTAATATCAGTTCAGGTCAATATCAGTTCAGGTCAATAACAGTTCAGGTCAATAACAGTTCAGGTCAATATCAGTTCAGGTTAAGAACAGTTCAGGTCAAGAACAGTTCAGGTCAATAACAGTTCAGGTTCAAAACAGGTCGGGTTCAAAACAGGTCGGGTTCATTTCAGGTCGGGTCCAAACAGGTCGGGTTAAATCGGTTATCTGGCAGGTTAGTCTCGGGTTCGGGTTCGTTTCGGTCGGGTGCAGGTCGGGTTCGGTTACTACAGTAATAGGTCAAATTCGGGTTCGGGTTTACTTCGGTCGGGTGCAGTTCGGGTTCGGTTTCTACAGTTACAGGTCAAATTCGGGTTCGGGTTCGTTTCGGTCGGGTGCAGGTCGGGTTCGGTCTTTGAATTCTCGGGTTAAACCAGGTTCTGACTCGATCGGGTTTCAGGCAGGTTACCAGGTCGGGTCAGTTTTTCACACCCCTAGGTACATATACAAACTTCGAAGTTCAGTTAATGATCCCAACCATGATGGGATTTCTCCGCTGAAGCTGTTGTTACCGAGACTTAAATATTTCATCCGTTGCAGAATGGATAACTGGACAGGTAATCTGCCATGAAAACTATTGCCTGCGATGTCAAGAAGAGAAAGGAATGATAAATTCCCCAAGTGTGGAGGAAGAGTGCCTACGAGTCCCAAACCAGAAAGGTTTAGAGCTGTGATTCTCTGATGCTTGGATCCGCAACTGACACCAAACCAATTGCAGACAGGGGTAGAAGATGACCAGTTGGATGCCAAAAGACTTTCAGGATCGTGAATAACATGGTGTTTGAATGCAAGCAGAGCCGATTGGTCCGTAAGTATGGTGGTTAATTCCACGGAGATGGTAACCATAGAAATATGGAAGATGATGAGAAAAGCTAAGTTGAAGAAAGTCTTTCCCATTTGATTTGCAAGCTACCAACAAAGGAGCAGCTGAGATAGCTAAAGGGATGGGTCCAGTTGAAAATGGTTTTTCAAAATTATTTGCCCATTCCTTAAATTTATAGATTCAAAAATGGCTTTTCAAAATTCGGTGCGGGTCCATTTCAGGTCGGGTCAAACGGGTCGGGTCCGAAGCAGATAATTGACAGGTTAATTCATGTTCGGATACACTTCAGGTCGGGTTCATTTCAGGTCAAGTCCATTCCAAGTCGATTGCATTTCAGGTCAGGCGCATTTCAGGTCGGGTAATTTCAGGTCGGGTAGTTTCAAGTCGAGTAATTCAGGTCGGAGTATTTTCAAGATTGAAATTTGTATTGAGTTTGAGTTCGGTACAACCGTATAAGTAGTCGATAGACTTTAGGTTGACCTTCGTCAATCGTCATTGATTTGGAGTTAATTATTTAAAGTCATATCAAATTAAAATCATAAAACATTGGAGTAATTAAAAAATAATGAAAATAGGTCAATTTTGATTAAAAATAATGTTTCACGGATTATAATGAACAAAAATATCAAATTAAAATTATAAAAAATTAGAAAAAAATTTAAAAGAAAATAATAAAAATGAGTAAATTTAGAATAAAAATAAAGTTTTGGGGACTATAATGAACAAACATATAAAAATGAAGTTTCGGTACAACCGTATATGCGCGCGCATATACATCATATATGTATATCAATATATGTAGGTGTACATGTATATATATCATATATGTATTTCAACTTATGAAAGTTTTTAATTCATCAAGTCATAGATTTCATGTCAATATCAGTTCAGCTCAACAACAAGTCGGGTCACTTAACAGGTCGAGTTTAAAACAGGTCGGGTCCAAAATAGATCGGGTTTAAAACATGTCGGGTTCAAAATAGGTCGGGGAAAATCGGATCTCGGGTCAATTCAGTCGGGTAAAATCAGTTATCTGCCAGGTCGGCTTCGGGTTCGGGTTCAGGTTCGTTTCAGTCGGGCGCATGTCGGGTTTTAGGTCCACAGTAACAAGTCCAATTCAGGTTCGAGTCGTTTTCAGTCGGACGCGGGTCGGGTTTGGTCACTACAGTAACAGGTCGAATTCAGGTTCGGGTCAACAACAGCCGGTACAGATCAAGTTTAGGTCATTAAATTTTCAAGTCAAATCAAGTTCTGACTCGAGCAGGTTTCAGTCGGGTCAGCTTTTTACATCCCTAATGTCAACAAGTTATGCGTGAGTTCAAGTTAGTTTTTGTCATGTAGTATAATTTTTTGGATATATTTTCTCTTCGTACTTTTTTAATTCGTTGGCAACGCACACACAAGTGTTTGAACTCAAATTTTTTTAAAAATACATCGTTTATTTTTCTACTGACATCACTCGTTGATTTCATTATACATAAATATTAATTGTATTTATAATTTTGTTTGTGCATTGTATCGATTAATTTTGATGATCGTCACACAAACATAATACTTGCGATTTTTTGGTGCAAGTTGGTTATATTTCAGTCCACATGTGTTTAGGACATAGGAGGAAGCCCCACTTTTTTGGCACAGTTGACCACAAGATTATTGAATTGTTTTATTGACATGTTTTTGTTCAAATGAACGACGACATACTTTGAAAATAAATATGAAGAGATTTTTCTTAATTCTGTAATATTGGGCGTTTCAGATTTACTAATAATTATAACCGGTTCAACATAATCATAACTTTTCCTTAAGATGCCGGTCTTGTTGAAACAAATCGGGTTATTAACTTTTCAACATATTTTGCGCATTTTTTAATCTATAGGTTCAACCTGGCTGCCCAACTTTGTTTGGTTGAGGGCTTGACTTTATTGTGGAATCTAAACTCTGTTCAAACTCTGGCTTTTGAAATTTTGCATCCGACAAACACAAATATCAACAATTGGGAAAGACTTGTACGTAAAGGTTAGTTATGATTTACGAAGAAAATATGTATTATTATGAATTAATTTTCCAAGAAAAAAATCACCTAATTGCACAAACTTTCTTTAATTTAGACCATGTTGTATTTGACTGCGTCTCTAAAATGGAATGGACCTTTTTACTCTGAAAATCGATCTTTAATTCGGATCGATCATTTAATCAAATTCTGCTTGCAGTTGATTAAACAAATCCAAATGGGCACTTGGAATATACGAAAAAGGTAAGCAAGGGATCTCAAAAAATATATTAAAAAAACTCCTAGGAATATACATATTTTGCCCCTTATAAGTTTAATTTGTTCAAGTAGCCATAAAAGAATGGAATATGATAAGAAGAGCTAAGGTGAGGAAAATGTTTCCCATTTGATTATGTGGCGTTTGGTGGTGCTTAACTCTCTACTCTGTACTGTCCTCTCAATTATTTCAAAATGAGATTCAAAACTGGCTGCCCAACTCTCCATTAATAACTAATAAGCTTCTAGTGCAAGGAGAATAACTCGTGTGGTGTCGAATTTCCTACAACAAATGGCAAGCGAAACCTTTGTTCAACCAACAATTCCTCGCTTTGATGGTCACTATGATCATTGGAGCATGCTGATGGAAAACTTTCTTCGCTCTAAAGAGTATTGGCAGGTCGTCTCTGAAGGAATCTCAGAACCTTCAACTGGTATGATATCGGATGCAGAGAAATCAGAGTTCGAAGGCCTAAAATTAAAAGATCTCAAAGCAAAGAATTATCTTTACCAAGTAATTGATCCCACAATCTTGGAAACTATTCTTTGCAAAGATATTTCCAAGCAAATATGAGATTCCATGAAGAAAAAATATGAAGGTTCAAATAGAACCAAGAGGCAGCAGCTACAAGCTTTACGGTCCGACTTTGAGACATTGCGGATGAAACCTGAAGAATCTGTTTCTGTTTTTTTCTCCAGAATCATGTCAATTGTCAACTAGATGTGGATTCATGGTGAAAAGATGATGGATGTGAATGTCGTTGAGAAGATTCTTCGCTCAATGGCACCGAAATTCAACTACATGATTTGTTCCATTGAAGAATCAAAGGATCTTGATCTTCTATCATTAGATGAACTTGAAGCCTCTTTACTTGTTCATGAACGAAAATTTGTTCAACAAGACAACAAGGAGCAAGCATTGTTGGTCTCGTCCAACACTCATAAAAAAGGAGGTCGAGGACGAGGCAGGGGTAGAGAGAACAATGGAAGGAGAGGCTCATGGCATCAACAATCCCGTGATGATCGCAGCTTCACATTTCGAGGAAGAGGCAGAAGCAAAGGAAGAGGACGTGGAGGCAACCGTTCATCAACAACTGGATATTCATGGTCAGTAGACAAGTCGAATGTTGAGTGCTATCGTTGTCATAAGTATGGGCACTACCAGAATGAATATAGAACCAACATGCCGAAAGAAATTAGAGAAAAATCGAATTTGACAGAAACAAAGGAGGAGATATCTTTGTTGATGGTTTGCAACACTAAGGAAAACACAAACAAGCAATTACGGTATCTGGACACCGGTTGCAGCAATCATATGTGTGGTGACAAAGAGATTTTTTCAAATTCGGGCGAGTCATATAGAGATGACGTGAAGTTTGGCAATGACACCAAAATTTCAGTTATGGGAAAAGGCCAGGTAACAATTAGAATAATTGGAAAAAAATTTCAAACAATCTCTAATGTTCTTTTTGTACCAGATTTAAAGACCAATTTGTTAAGCATTGGTCAATTGCAAGAGAAGTGGTATGAGATTACGATAAAAAAAATGGCGTTTGTCGCATTCATGATGACAAGTTAGACTTGATTGCTCAAGCTAAAATGACAGCAAACATAATGTTTCCTCTCTATTTAGATAACGTTTCCCAGACTTGTTTTTTAACATGGTTAAAAGATAATGCTTGGCTGTGGCACTTTCGCTATGGACATCTGAATTTTAATAGACTGAAGACACTGCAGCAGAAGAAAATGGTGGCTGGCCTTCCAATGTTCTCTACTCTAACAGAGATATGTGAAAGATGTGTTATCAGTAAGGAACACTGAGATCCATTTCCGAAAGGAAAAACACAAAGAGCAAGAAAGTTGTTGGAGATTGTACACTCCGACCTTTGTGGACCAATCAATCATACTTCTAATGGAGGTAAACGGTATATAATTACTTTTATTGATGATTTGAGTCGAAAAACATGGGCTTGTTTTCTACAAGAAAAATCTGAAGCTTTGACAGCCTTTAAAGCTTTTAAAGCAATTGTTGAGAAAGAAGCAGGATGTCCAATTCAGGTGCTATGCACAAATCGTGGTGGAGAGTATAATTCACATGAATTTACAGTTTTTTCTAAGGCACATGGAATTAAACGACAACTGACAACAACCTACACTCTGCAGCAAAATGGCGTGTGTGAGAGAAAGAACCGTACAATCTTGAATATGGTAAGAAGTCTTTTGACGATGAGCAACGTGCCAAGGAAATTTTGGCCTGAAGTTGTAAATTAGAGTCTCCACATTTTGAATAGAAGTCCAATAGTAGCTGTTCAAAATATGACACCAGATAAGGCATGTGGAATGGCCGCCAACCAGCAGTTGATCACTTCAGACTATTTGGATGTATAGCTTATACCTATGTTCCAGATGTACAAAGGAAGAAGCTAGATGTCAAAGGCGAAAAATGTATTTTTCTTGGTGTGAGTGATAATTCAAAAGCTTACAAGCTGTTCAATCCTCACACTAAGAAAATTATCATAAGTCGTGACGTGATTTTCGATGAAGACAAATTCTGGGAATGGAATGAAAAAGGTGTTGAACAAAGTATCCCAGCAGATTTTGAAGATGATGAAAAACACTCGGTCACAAATTCAGAGCAGCAATATGTGACTCAAGATGAGCCAGTGAATGTATCGTCATCAAGTACAAATGTTCCAGATACAACCACAGATCAACATCCCCAACAGATTCAAAGGAGACCTACATGGATGGCTGACTATGAGGTAACTGGGATTAATAAATTAGATGATGACCCACTTGTAAATTTGGCTTTGTTTTCAGATTTTGATCCCTTAAGTTTTGACGAAGCTGTCCAACATTCAAAATGGAGAAAAGTTATGGATAATGAAATTGCATCCATAAAGAGAATTAACACGTGGGAGCTGACTGAACTTTCTAAAGGACAAAAAACTATTGGCGTAAAGTGGGTATACAAAACAAAATTGAACGAGAAAGGCGAAGTTGGCAGACATAAGGCACGTCTGGTTGCAAAGGGATACAAGCAAGAGTTTGGAATTGATTACCAGGGCCGGCCCTGGGCCGGGGCAGCAGGGGCGCCCGCCCATGGCCTAAATTTAAAAAAAATATTAATATACTTTAGTTTTTTTATAATAATTAAAAAAATTACTATATTAAATAATGGGCCCATAAATTTTTATAATAATTAACAAGGTTGCTAAATAAAATAATGGGGCCCATTATTAAATCACTATATCAATTAATAATAATTTTGTTTCCCAAAAATACTAATTAAAATTTTTCTTTCCAAAAAAAATAATATTAATTAACATATTAAACTTTTGACTTTTTAAATTCTCCCATCAATTCATTAAATCACTTTTCCAATTTCCCAGATTAACGTTAATTTTTTTGAACGTTTAGTTTTTTTCTTTTAATACTAAATTTCACAATTTCTCAATCTCCTAATTTCCTTTCAATTCTTCAAACATATTTTTCAATTTCCCAATCTATTCTCTTTCATAGTTTCATATTCTACAATTAATCTGAAAATTCAACTTCTCACAAACACAAACACAATCACAAATACAATTACCTATCATCAATTGTGGTGCTTGAATACTATTGAAGTTTGTTCTTAAGATTTTAGGTAAGAATTAAGATCATATTTTCAATATTTTTTTCTTCTTATTTTTATATTTTTTCAAATTCTAAGTAAAATTATTCTTTTATATTTGTTTAATAAATTTTGGGTATGAATATGTAGATTCTCCGTCTTCATTCGTTGGTTCAACTCTAATTCAATTCAATTTCGGATTCAAACATAACTTTGAAGGTAAAATTCTTGTTGAGATTTGTTTTTTATGAGAGTTAATTTTTTATTGATTTTTTTAAACAAACTCATGTTGATTCTCGACTGTCCTATTTTTAATATTTTTTGTTTTTTCCCAGATTTCTATAATAAAAATTAAATTTAAAATTTTTATCATTGATATTAAATGTATTAGATAATATTTAACAAAACTTCAATAATTAATTTATATAACCTAACCTAATAAATAATACTATATTTATTTTGAAAAAAAAGGCAGGGTTTTCATTGTTTGCTACACTATGGGATGAAACTCTGTCGCATAGTTGGTTTGATCCAAGTCCAACATGTTATATGGTTTTTCATTGTTTGCTGTACAATTTGAGGTTTTCACTTTCTGGAGCTATGGACAAATTTGTTGAAATTTACAGTGTTAAGTTACTATAGTTGTTTGGATTACGGTTTTTATTGATTATCAACTAGTATGCTCTTATTTGTCTAAAAAAAGGCATGGACATAATTAGCCCCACAAAGGAAAAAATTTTAACGTGTAGAGTTGTTAAGTATTCTAAAATTTTAATTGAATTAATTTTTTTTAAATTAATTAATTTTGTTTCCTATTCAGATTTTGGGAACAAATTAATTTTATTTTTTAAATTAATTACTGTTTGATGTAAAATTTAAATGCTTATTTTTTCATGTGTTTACAGGTACTATTGTTTTAGAGTTCAGTCATTGCGGTGTTGCGAATTTGGTGTATAAATATTTCGATCGAGGATCTTTTCATTTTCACAGGTGCTATTGTTCTTTTTTATATTAATTGCATTGTCATATAATGTCGCCTAAAAACATTTATCTGGTAGTGAAAAAAGGAAAAAAAAGAAAACAAAGAGATGAGTTAATAGAATCACAAAAGGAAGCACTTGATAAATTCTTTAAAAATAGAGTAGGAGAGCCTTCTAATAATAATTTAAATGATGTTATTGTAAATTTAAATGATCTAGATAGTTCTCCAAATCATAATAATGTAGGTGTTACTGATGCAAATGATCATGATAATGTCCTAAATCATATCAACAATGATGCTTCTAATTTAAATGAGCATAATCAAGCCCAAAATGAGTCTAATGTTGAAGATTTTTAAATTGATCAACACTTAATCCCTCCTTTGGACATTTATGATCCTAGAAATTGGGGTAATCTTGATAATAAGTCTAGAGATATTTTAGTTGAAAAGGGACCTATAAGAGAATTGAATTTGAAATTTCCCTTAGCTAATAATTCTAGGCATTTTTCGTATGCCTATTTTTCTAGAAAGTTGAGTAATGGAGAAATTAGCGATAGAAAATGGTTGGTCTATTCTAAACATGTGGACAAAATTTATTGTTTTTGTTGTAAATTGTTTACAAAGCAAAACAATAAAACTTGTTTAGCAAATGATGGATGTAATGATTGGAAGCATCTTAGTGAAAGACTCGAACAACATGAAAATAGCATTGAACATATGACTAATATGAATGTTTGGAGTGAATTACGAGTGAGATTAAAAACTAATCAAACACTTGATAAAGATTTGCAATTAGAAATTTTAAAGGAGAAAGAACGTTGGAGACAAGTTCTAATAAGAATAATAAGTGTTGTAAAATGTCTCGTTAAAAATAATTTAGCTTTTCGAGGATGTAGTGAGAAACTTTACGATGAGAGTGATGAAAATTTTTTGGGGTTAATTGAAATGATTGTTGAATTTGATTTGCCAATGCAAGACCATATTAAACGTATTCAAGATGAAAATATTCATTATCATTATCTTGGTCATAAAATTCAAAATGAACTAATCTCTCTCTTGGCTCATAGTATTAGAACTTCTATTCTAAAAATAATACAAAAGGCAAAGTATTTCTCTGTTATTCTTGATTGTACACCTGATGTAAGCCATCAAGAACAAATGACTCTAATAGTGCGATGCGTAAATATGACAAGCAACAAAATAAAAATAGAAGAATTTTTTTAGTGTTCTTGAAAGTGGATGATACATCTGGATTGGGGCTTTTTAATGAATTAGTAAATGCATTATAGTCTCTTGAGTTAAATGTTGATGATGTGAGGGGTCAAGGATATGATAATGGTTCTAACATGAAAGGAAAACACCAAGGTGTTCAAAAGAGATTGCTTGAAATAAATCCTAGAGCTTTATATATGCCATGTGCTTGTCACAATCTTAATCTTTCTCTTTCTAATATGGCACATTCTTGTGTTAAAGCTATTTCATTTTTTGAGATTGTGCAACGTATATATTCATTGTTTGCAAGTTCTACTAAAAGGTGAAAAATTTTATGTGATAATGTTCCAGAAACTGTAAAATCTTTATCTCATACTCGATGGGAAAGTCGAATTAAAACTGTCAAAGCTACTAAATGTCATGCTCCTAAAATAAGGTTAGCTTTGTTACAATTATATGAATCTTGTGGTAATGATGCTAAAGCAAAAAGTGAAGCGGAAAGTTTGACTAATGCCCTTCAAAATTTTGATTTTTTACTTGGAATGGTTATTTGGTATGATATTTTATTTGCTATCAACATGGTGAGTAAGAAATTACAATCTAAATCAATGTGCATTGATACTACCATAAAGGAGTTGCAAGGTGTAATGTCATACTTTAAAAATTATAGGAATGAAGGGTTTGAAGCAAGTATAAATATTGCCAAAAATCTTGCCTTGGATATGAACATAGAGCCAACCTTTGTAATTAAGCGTCGTGTTTTTAGAAAAAAACAATTTGGTGAGAATAATTATGATGAAAAAATACAATCACCAGAAGAGTCTTCTAGAGTTAATTATTTTTGTTGTTGTTGTTGATATGGTGATTGCTTCTTTAAAAGATAGATTTGAACAATTAAAAATTTTTGAAAATTATTTTGGATTTTTAATTGATTCTACAAGGTTGAAGTCATTAGATGATAATAAATTAAGAGAATGTTGTGATAATTTTAAGATTATTTTTTTCATAATAATTTGTCGGATGTTGATGCAGATGATTTTTTTTCTGAAATGAAAGTGTTGCAAATGACTTTGCCAAATGGGTTCATGTCGGCGCTTGAAATTCTTGAGTTTGCTAAAGCTGAGATTGTTATCCTAATGTTTCAATTGCTTATCGAATCTTATTAACAATGCCGGTGACAGTAGCATCCGCGGAACGAAGTTTTTCAAAGTTAAAATTATTGAAAAATTACTTGAGGTCAACAATGTCGCAAGAAAGATTGAATGGGCTAGCTATGTTATGTATCGAGAAAAATATGTTGGAAAGCATTGATGCTGACACTATCATCAATGATTTTGCATCAAGAAATGCTCGAAGACAATGTTTTTTATAAGTATTTGTATGCTTAAATATATTTTTGATATTTTTAAGATCGTAATGAATTATTATTTGTTTAATTTAATAAATAAAAATTTTATATTACGTATATTTTAATTTTTTTAAAATTAGGGGCCCATTTTTTTTAATTTCGCCCTGAGCCAAAAAATAGTCAGGACCGGCCCTGTTGATTACAAATAGGTTTTTGCTCCAGTTGCAAGGTAGGATACTATCAGACTTGTGATTGCATTGGCAACTCAAAATTCATGGTTAATTTTTCAGTTAGACGTCGAATCTGCTTTCTTACAAAGAGAATTGGAAGAGCAGGTATTTGTTGATCAACCTTTGGGTTACATTAAAGTAGGAGATGAGCATAAGGTGTATAAATTAAAAAAGGCTCTTTACGGTCTAAAACAAGCCTCACGGACATGGTATAGTCGTATTGAAACTTATTTTTTGAGAAAATGATTTCTAAAATGTCCTTATGAACATACATTTTTATACGATTTGAAGCTGATGGAAAAATGCCCATAGCCTGCTTATATGTGGACGACTTAATCTATACAAGCAATGATGGGGAGATGATTGAGCAGTTTAAGAATTCCATGTTGTTTGAATTTGACATGTCTGACCTTGGTCTGATGCATTATTTTTTGGGTATAGAAGTTGATCAATCTGATGCAGGTATTTTCATCTCTCAGAAGAGATATGTGAAAGACATTTTAATCAGGTTTCAAATGCAAGATTGCAATCCAGTTTGCACTCCAACTGAGACAAGTTTGAAGCTTGTAAAAGATCTTGATGGCAAAAAATTGACAGCACTTTTTTCAAGCAAATCGTTGGAAGTTTAATGTACTTAACTACAACGAGGCCAAACATGTAACCTCTTGTCCCGGCCTAGCCACTAGACCGAACCGAAAGAGTCACACGGGAAAAATCGAAGCGAAACTCGTTAAGGCCTCACCGCGATTAACAACCCTATTTTCTTTTTTATTTAATCTTGTTTATATGCCATGTTTAAACCTATGTGAGAAGACAAACAGCGGAAGAGCAACCACTGATACGAACCAAGCAAAGGGCATAACGGTAAATTAACCTTACCAAAATAGTTTAATTGCCAAGTTAAAAGCACTCGAGACGAAACCAACTCAAACGATACATATAAACTAATTTATGAAGCATACAAGCATAAGGGACTAAAGCGTAACATTTGGAAACATTTAAAGATGCCCTTTTAACCACTTTAACTACCTGCGTTTCGAAACATGATTGCCCGTTACGAAACGCGGACTCTCATTCAAAAAGTAACATTAGGACGTTTCGGAACGGTTCCGAAATGGTTCCGAAATGGGAGTCTCCAGAGGCAAAACGTACCGAAACGGCACCACCCCCGTTCCGATACAGGTGCCCCTAAAGGCCTAGCCGTTTCGAAACAACACTAGATGTTCCGAAACACATGGGGACAAATTGGCCCGAAAATGCATTTTGGCATCCCCAAACGTTCTCAAACTTACCCCGAAAGATCACAAACCACAAAGAAACATATTTAACAAACAATCTAGAGGCAAAACACCCTAAAGACAAGCTTCTAACATGCATACACGCAAATATGGATCTCAACCTCAAAAGCTCATAAGAACACTTAACTCCAAAAACACCAACAAGCCAAAACACGTGTCATTCCGCAAAAAACCATAACAAGCCTCAACATAGCATGGTATCAACATTCAAAACATGCTAGCAACAAAAACAACTACAAAGGAATTTGGACACCAACTCCCAAACACAAAAGTCTAGCATTCACATTGCATAATTTTTATTATAACCATAAAAACCATACTTTGAGCTAGCAAAGAACTTCAAGACTCCTCCCTTGCCTCGCTTGCCTTTCGAAGCCACTAACGATCTGCATTGTTGGAAAAAGAGAGCGTAAGCTTAAAAGCTTAGTGAGCGGAGCTTAAAATCACAACAACAATGCAGTTCAAACCATATATTTAGTTCAAAGTCAAAATCATTTAAAAGGGAAAATATGCTAAACCGAAGGCACAAAGACAAAACCATGGTGTGCACATGCACAACCATTTTCGGTGGGACTACACATCACCGTTCACAACAACTAGCATGTTTCCGGTGGGACTACACATCACCACACTCAACTACTAGTCATTTCCAGTGGGACTACACATCACCGTAATCAACAACACACTTTCCACTAACCATCACGTGAGGCTTTGACAACAACAACAACAACAATATTAAAACGAGGATAAACGCAATCCACAATTCATACAACAACACGAATAGACACATACACCAACAATCCACAAAACAAGGCAAAAATAGACGAACTTACACTTTAGTTTAGGTTGGCCCCTAAGGCTCCACCCAAACCCCAAGAAACCTTTTTTTAAACATTTTAAAGCTTCAAAACAATTTCCACTCACCAGCACAACCCGAATGATAGCCAAAACACCGATCTCAAGCCTCCGTAATACCCGGTATCGCGCCCGAAGTACTCGAATCAATCTCCTCTGCTTCAAGACAACCCAAAACAGAATATTATGATGCTAATATACTTGTAAACCAGTAACAACCTGTAATTCCAACTCCTTGCAACCAAAACACATTGATTCAAACCCTAATTTCACCCTAAACCTCACCAATTTTGTTCTAAACAAACCCCAAATTGAATCCATCGATTTCAACCATCAAAACACATCAAATACCATCTAAAAACATCCCCAAACCACTAAGGAACCAACAGCCACGAAATCAACACAAAAACAAGCCAAAGACTTCGTATTTTCAACCCCAAAATCCCATTTTTGACCCATTTTGGGTTTCACGTTATTAAGTCAACATCCCAACATGTCTAACCACCCAAAACTTAGCTTAAAGCACATGTAAAACCATGGACAATCAAACTCACGAAAATTAAGTAAAAATACCCATTTTCCAATTCAAAACCAAAATGAATTATATTAGGTTCAGAAGAAAGATTTCATTGATAATAAGTCAAACAAGTAAAACCCAAAGTAAATATAAAGTTATCTTGCAAGAATCTTGATAAAGGAATGGTTTTTGGATAGGAGGGAAGAACTAACGTGAAACTTATTTTGCTCAAGAAAGAAGATGATAGCTTTTTAGTAAAGTGCCCTTTTGATTTCAAAATACCCCTTTTTAATTTCTTTTGCGAAAATTCCTCTTTTGCCACTCATAACTTCCTTTTTGCCCAAATGTATTTTAAAACCATTTTATTTAGAAAAGGGTCCCCGAAGTTAGACCTAGCAAACAAACTAACCCGAACCGAACTCGAACCGAATCCAATTACCTTTCGAACCCTAAACTCAAGGCGTTACAACCCTCCCCCACTTAAGGAATTTCATCCTCGAAATTACCTGACGGAAAGAGATGCGGAAACTGTTTTTCCATGTCTTCCTTCCTCTCCCATGTGGCCTCTTCCACACCACGATGTCTCCACAAAACCTTGACTAACTCAATAGTCCTCTCACGTAACACTTTACTGTCCGAAGCAAGGATCTCAACCGATTCTTCATCATACGGCAAATCTAGGTTCAATTCGATCTCTTCCATTGGCATTACATGAGATGGATATGATCTATACCTTCGGAGCATCTAAACGTGGAACACATCATGAATCTTCTCTAGCTTTGTCGGTAATCCCAATCTATAAGCAACATGACCAATCCTCTCAACTACCTCGTATGGACCAATGAACCTCGGACTCAGCTTACCTTTCTTACCAAACCTCATCACCTTCTTCCAAGGTGAGACTTTCAAAAACACTTTGTCGCCAACATCATGCTCTATCTCATTTCTCTTCAAATTGGCATACGAATTATGTTTGTCTGAAGCTGCCTTCAAGCGATCACAAATCAGTTTTACCTTCTCGATAGTGCCTTTAAGCAAGTCCGACTTAGGTACAAGCGTCTGTCCGGCCTCGGCTAAACAAATAGGTGTTCTACATTTCCTGTCATACAGAGCTTCATACGGTGCCATCTGAATACTAGCCCGATAATTGTTATTGTACGCACACTCTACTAATGATAGATGTTTCTCCCATGAGCCCTGAAAGTATATGATGCAACACCTCAACATGTCCTCTAACACCTGAATCACTCTCTCTGACTGACCATCTGACTGTGGGTGATACGGAGTACTGAAGTTCTACCAAGTACCCAAGGCACGATGCAAACACTCCCAAAATCTAGCTGTAAACCTCGGATCTCGATCTGACACAATCAATTTCGGTACCCCGTACAATCTCACTATCTCACTAATGTACAGATCGGCCAACTTATCTAAGGTGTAGGTAGTATAAACATGTATGAAATGGGCACACTTAGTGAATCTGTCGACTATCACCCATATTGAATTCTTCTTCAAAGGAGTTAACGGTAAACCTGACACAAAATCCATAGTAATACGTTCCCACTTCCATTTCAGAATCTTCAACGGTTGTAACAAACCTGAAGGAAACTGATGTTTAGCCTTAACTTGCTAACAAACCATACACTTACTCACAAACTCGGCCACATCTTTCTTTAACCCAATCCAGTAGTACTCATCTTTCAACCCACGATACATCTTCGTACTACCCAGATGCATAGAAAAAGGACTGTTATGAGCTTCATTCAAGATAGTACGCCTCAACTTGGCATCTTCTGGAACAACTACCCTATCCTTGAAACATAAGATCCCATTCTCATCAAAGCAGAAATCTGTGGGTTTACCCTCGGCTATATCATTCACGTGAGGTGCCAAAGACTCGTCTTACAACTATTTCTCTCGAATCAACTAAACTAACAAGGGTTTAACCTGTAGCTTGGCTATCAAACCACCATCTTGAGACACACTCAATCTAGCAAACATAGCTCGCAACTCAACTGTCACTTTTCTACTCAAAGCATCGGCCACTATGTTTGCCTTACCAGGATGGTACTCTATCGTAAGGCCGTAGTTCTTAAAAACTCTAACCACCTACGATGTCTAAGGTTCAATTCTCTCTGAGTAATCAAGTATTTCAAACTCTTGTGATCGGTGTAAACTGTGCATTTCTCACCATAAAGGTGGTGTCTCCAAATCTTCAAAGCAAACACTACAACAACTAGCTCTATGTCATGAGTGGGGTAATTATTCTCGTGAACCTTCAACTGCCTCGAAGCGTAAGCTACAACTTTTCCTTCTTGCATAAGCACACAACCTAAACCTACGTACGATGCATCACTGTAAATTACGAACTCTTTCCCTCGTCCAGGCTGAATCAAAATAAGAGCTTATGTCAATGCTTTCTTCAACTTTTCAAACGCTTGCTACCTTGCATCTGTCCACGCATATGAAACATTATTCTGAAGCAATTTAGTCAAAGGTGTCGCAATCTTTGAAAATCCCTCTACAAATCTTCGATAATACCCCGCCAAGCCTAGGAAACTACGAATTTCGGTCACCGACTTCGGTTGTTTCCAATTCACTATCGCTTCTATCTTCTTGAGATCCACACTAATCCCATTGGCTGAGACCACATGCCCTAAAAAGACTACCTCCCTAATCCAAAACTCACATTTACTCAACTTGGCATACAACTGGTTCTCGAGCAAAGTCTGCAGAACTAATCGCAAATGCCCATCATGCTCTTCCTCGGTTCTAGAGTACACCAAGATGTCATCTATGAACACTACTACAAACCTATCCAAAAACTCGTGAAACACTCGGTTCATCATGTCCATAAGCGCAGCTGGAGCATTAGTCAAACCGAAAGGCATTACCAAGAACTCATAGTGCCCATGCCGTGTACGGAAGGTTGTCTTTGGTATATCCACATCCTTTACCTTCAACTGATAGTAACCCGATCTCAAATCAATCTTCGAAAACACCGAAGCACCTCTCAACTGATCAAGCAAATCATCTATTTGCGGCAAATGATACTTTTTCTTTACTGTTACCTTGATCAACTACCTATAATCTATGCACATTCTCATAATGATGTCCTTTTTCTTCACAAACAAGACCGGAGCACCCCACGAGAAAATACTAGGCCTAATGAACTCTCTATCTGACAGTTCCTGAAGTTGTGTCTTCAACTCTTTTAACTCTTTAGGTGTCATTCTATACGGAGCAATAGACACATGTGTAGAATCTAAATACGTCTTAATAGCAAACTCAACATCTCTATTTGGAGGCAAACCCGACAACTCTTCTGGAAAGACACTCGGAAAATCACAAATTGTTCTGATGTCTTGCGGTCTCACCTCACTCCTGCTCGGGTTCATCATATAGGCTAAATACGCTTGATAACTCAAATCCATCAATTTCTGAGCTTCTAAAGTAGAAACAACATTGGACAAGAACTTAATGTTCTTGACAACTACTACAACCTCAAAATCATCCGTAAGTCTCAATGAGACACTCTTGGTCTCAAAGTTTACCCTAGCTCTATGCTCTACGAGCCAATCAATGCCCAAAATCACATCGAAACCATAGAACGACAATTCCATCATATCGACCGGAAACACATGGCCTTGAATCATCAAAGGAAACCTCATATACATCTTCCTAACTACAACGGTTTCACCAAAAGAACTAATAACATTTATGCCTACCTCTAACCACTTATACGGTAAACCTAGGGATCTTGCACGTTCATCCAAAATGTATGAAAGTGTCGAACCCGAATCTATCAACGGAAGCAAAGATAAGGACCATAAAAAGAAATTACTTGCGATGACATTCGTGTCATTCTCAGCCTCTTGCTGTGCATACACCCTAGCTAGTCCTCCACTCTCGGGCTTAACTGCCACTACACGAGCTATGTTCCTCTGACCATCACTCCTCGGCTGAAAATTACCTCGATCGCGCCCACGGTCTCTCTGATGCTCAAAACCTCTAACTGGAGCTTGTCCACCCCTAGCCGGGTGAGGACAGTTACGCCTCAAATGATCTCGGGAACAACAGTTCCAACATACCCCAAAGGTACCCATACACTCGCCCAGGTGGCGTCTCCCACACCTAGTGCACTTAGGAGTGTGAACAACAGCTCCTTGGCCCTGATGGCCACGTCCATGGTTACCACCTCTATGTCTCGAATCGGACTGATACCCCCTATCTCTATGCCTCTTAGCATGCTCTCTGTCCCAATCCGTATGTCTCTTCCCCGAATCGAACCCACTAGCACGAGTGTTCGAGCCTAAATTTTACTCAATATATTTGGCCCTAGAGACCAAAACATCAAACTCGGTGTAATCAGAAGCGAGCATATAAGTCTTCACATCCCTAGTCAAACCATAACAGAAGCGTTCACACCGTTCTCTCTAACTAGGAACCAACTCGGGAGCATATTGGCTCAACCTCACAAATTGGACCTCATACTCTGACACCGTCTTACTACCCTGATCCAAGGCCATAAATTTCCTCTTCTTTTCGTCCTGATATTGGGCTCCAAGATACTTCTTCCTGAAGGCTATTCTGAAAAATTCCCAAGTGACATTCGCCTCCGGCATACCCTTGTTGTTCACCAAGCATACACATCTCCCTAAAGCAAGGAGACAACACAACCCAACTTACAAGTGTCTGAGCACTCCATCTGACCTAAGATGCGTGTAGTACTCTCGAGCCAAGCCTCTGAACCATCGAGAGTCAAACCATGGAACTCAACTTCGCCCAAACTACGAAGTCTCTCAAGGGGTAAACCAGCCCCGCACCCTGAGGTGGTGTTGCAGCATGTATACTGGCTAAAGCTGTCTGAAAAGCCCCGGCTACGGTCTGAATCAACTGAGTCATGTCCGCACATGTGTAACCCCCTTAGCCCGGCCTAGACGGTTGACCCAAACTACGAAGGTTACACGGGGAAAACCAAAGTCAACCCGAAAGTCAACCTTGATTCACGACCCTTTTTTTTTCTTTTTAATCTTGTCTAGATACATGTTAACCCTAAGTGAGTACACATAAAATACGATTGAGTAAGGCACAGCGATCAGATAACATATAGGGACTCAATTGCACTATATACAAGTTTAGGGACCAAATTGTAACTTCTGTAAATTAGAAGGTCTTCATTGATTTTAAAGTTATCAATATGAAATTGATCATGATACATGCTTCTCTGCCAAATTTCATCTTAATTGGACATCTCAAGCTCAAGCAATTGCAATCTCAACATTTAGGACTAAAATGTAAAACATGCAAACATCAGAACAATTCAAATCTATGCCCAACGGTCACCCATTTCGAAACATCAACATGCTGTATCGAAACGCTGGATTGAAACACCCACCCGTTCCGAGACCAGTTTCGAAACATGGCACTCCAGTAGCCAAAACGTTTCGAAACAGCCTCCACCGTTTCGAAACACGAAGGCCATTACAGGCCCCCGTTTCGAAACACTAGAGGGTGTTTCGATACGGTCTGCCCAGAAACTGTAGCCAGGACTGGTTTTTCACTCGAAAACCTAGCTTAACACATCCCAATGACTCTCTAACCATACCAACAAGTCAACATACATATAAGGTACCTATTTGGAACACACAAGCACAAACATAACATCAAACATGAAATCTCATTAGTCTAGAGGCATGCTTCCTAACATCAAAACATAAAAAGGCAATCCCACCTCAAAACAAGCAATTATGACCATTTACAATCCAACAAGCCCAAAACATACATGCAACAACCTTAGGGAGTTCAACATATCCCCCAAATACAAACTTGGTTTCCCATTGCCAATCTATCAAAACTAAAGTGTATGAAAACTTCACCATACGTGAGCTTGGATTTCCTTGGATGGACTTAGCATCCTTGATGCCCGAAAACACCTCAATTATCTGCATTATTGGTAAAAGAGAGAGTGTAAGCACAAATGCTTAGTGAGGCATGCTCTAAAGAAACCAACAGAATAATGCACATTTTGAAAACATTTTCATCAAAAGCTCTTAGACCACATGCTCATTTCTATAAATTGCTTGGAAACCTTTCAAAGCAATTTCTCATTGAAACCACGTGTACCTTCATTCTATCTCATGCATTTAAACCAATGCAAAACCCATGGCAAAGCCATCTCATGCTTGCACTCTAAAGCTTTTGATAAACAAACCACATATGCATTTCTCATAGCATAAATCATTGCATCATAAGTACATGTGAATTAAAAACCATAACATATATTATATTGGCATTTCACATCTATTTATTACTCGGATATGCGGACATCTCACTAGACACATCCCGTGGCATCTCTCATCACCGTACTCACTCGTCTAGCAACATAGTTTCCAGTGGAATCTCTCATCACCGAACTCACATGGCAGAATCTCTCATCGCCACCAAGCTTGGGTACTTCCCAAGTCCTACCCGATGGAATGCCCATCATCGAAATATCTCTCTTTGGCTTAACCAATGAGCACATACGAATTTTTAGTTTATAGTGCACTCTCATCCTATTGATCGATCAATTATATCCGGTAAGTTTCTCAACATCTATGCCAATATATTATGTCAAAACAACATCTCACCTACTGTTTTTCATGCATTAAAACTCAACATTCTCATCTCTTTTCAAAACCATAATATTTGCTACACTTCAACATATAAGCTCAAATCTCAACTATGCAAAATGTTACTTATTGAAATCATTTCAAGCATCATCTCATGTTATAATTCATGCATAAAAACATTAGGAATTTATCAATCTAAAACCATGAGCATGTAAAAGCATTTAAAGGGGCAATCACCACATTCTAGAGAGCAATCTAGCCAATACTTACTTCCAGACTTAGGAAGGTGTTTCAAACCTTTCCTAAATCCCCAAACCTTGGTTCTTTGTCCCTCAATGACTTCTAAAACCATATGCACTCACCAAATTCGTTTCACTTGCTTGTCGAAACGCTAATTAAGCTTCCGGATCAACTCCAAAAGTGTCCGAAGATGTCTCCCCTGTTTTAGACACATAAAAGCAGAGGATTAATGCATCATCATGCATTGAAATCTTCAGCCAACACTCCAAAACTCGCTGCTCTACCTAAACCCAACATTTCGACTACCAAACACAACCGAAATCACCTCCAAACTCTTCCAAAACATAACCCAGCCAAGATTCATCACTTCTAAACATTTCTAAACATCAATTAACATAAAAAAAACAACCCTAAACTCGTCCTTATACCTCTAGCTATAACAGAACACCAAAAACACCCCAAAAACCACCATTTTCACAAGCAAAAACTTAGGAAAAACAACCTATTCTGGATTAGATTGATAAAACCTCATTTCTAACATCATTTAACATCCAAAATACATTAGAAAACCATCTCAAAACGGAGCCCAATCAATTACCACGAAAATCTTCAAGATCTCTTCCAAAATCTTGAGTTTTAAGCCAAATTCTTGTTTCCAACATCAAAACCATTTATAAATCTTTAATAAAGGATTGACAACTTGAGAATTTCAGTAAAGAACTGAGTATTTAGAGGAGAAGAAAAATATTACCTCTAAAAGATGATTTCTCCTTGATTTGGGCAATTTTCCATGAAAATACAATGTAGAAATCACGTGAATTTGTTGCAAGATTGATTAGGAATCAATGAGTGATGGAAATCTCATCAAATGAAGTGGAAATCAAAGTGAATCTCCTCAAATGTTTGGTTGATAGGATTTTGAGAGAATAAAATATGAGAAAATTAGAGAAAAGTAGTTATGGAAGTCAAAGGTAATTTATCACCTTTATTTTATTTAATTAAATCATTAATTAAATCACCCAAATTAAGGAAAATCTGATGAAAACATTTTTGGTAAATTAGCTCCTTAAAGATTCAAAGTTTCAATCCTTTACAAAACAGTCATTACCAAACTTTGCAAAAATCGCGATTTGGTCACTACACCGAAATGTAGCATTTCCAAACCTTATTTTGTAAAATTGATTTCACCAATCAATATTAAATGAGGATTTTTAGATATTTTTCTATATTTTTAAAGCATCCCGAACTAGGCTTTCCCTAAAACTCCCTTTTATATTCGAATCGTTTCTCAAACCGGTCCGATTCAGACCCTAAACTTCTAAGCCCAAAATTGGGGTGTTACAACTCTCCCCCTCTTAAGAAATTTTGTCCTCGAAATTTACCTTGAGGAAAAAGGTAAGGAAACTGCTTCTTCATGTCTTCCTTCCTTTCCCACGTGGCTTCCTCAACACCACGGTGACTCCACAACACTTTAACTAGTTCGATGGTCTTACCACGAAGAACCTTACTGTCCGAATCCAAAATCTCAACTGGTTCCTCATCGTATGTCAAATCTGGATTCAACTCAACTTCCTCCATATGCATAACATGTGAAGGATCCGATCAATACCTCCGAAGCATGGAGACATGAAACACATCATGTATCTTCTCTAATTCTTGTGGTAACCTCAGCTTATACGCAATAGGACCCACACGTTCTATCACTTCATATGGTCCAATATACCTAGGGCTCAACTTACCCTTCCGGCCAAATCTCATCACCTTCTTCCAAGGTGAAACCTTCAAGAACACACGGTCACCCACCGCAAACTCAATTTCCTTACGCTTCAAATTCGCATAAGACTTATTTCAATCAGAAGCTGCCTTTAACCTTTCACAAATAAGCTTCACCTTCTCGGTGGTTCCTTTCAACAAAGTAGGCATCGAGACCAACTTCTGACCTGTCTCAGCCCAGCAAAGAGGAGTTCTGCACTTCCTCCCATACAAGGCTTCATAAGGTGCCATTTGAATACTTGCCTGGTAGCTATTATTATAAGCAAACTCCACCAAAGGCAAATGCTTCTCCCAAGATCCTTGAAACTCAATCACGCAGCACCTTAACATATCCCCAAGCACTTGGATAACACGCTCAGACTGTCCATCCGACTGTGGATGATAAGAAGTACTAAAATTCAGCCGCGTACCCAAAGCTTGATGCAAACACTCCCAAAACCGCGATGTAAACCTCGGATCTCTATCCGACACTATAGATTTTGGTACCCCATGCAAACATACAATCTCAGCAATGTACAACTCTGCAAGCTTATCCAAGGTATACATGGTATGCACAGGTAAGAAATGCGCACACTTTGTAAGGAGATCCACAATCACCCACACCGAATTCTTCTTCGATGGCGACAAAGGTAAATCGGACACAAAATCCAAGGTGACTCTTTCCCACTTCCATTCAGGAATCCTCAACGGTTGCAACAACCCTGAAGGAAACCGGTGCTCAGCTTTAACCCGCTGACAAACCATACACTTACTCACATATTCCGCAACATCTTTCTTCAAGCCCACCCAATAGTACTCATCCTTTAGATCATGATACATCTTTGTACTACCAGGGTGCATAGCAAAAGGACTACTATGAGCTTCGGTCAGAATAGTACGCCTCAACTCCACATCATCCGGCAGTACTATCCGTCTTCCGAAACATAAAACTCCATCATCATTAAAACAAAAATCCGATGGTCTATCCTCAGCAATATCCTGAACATGTGGCACCAAAGAATCATCCAAAAAACTGCTTATCCTTTATCAACTGAACCAGGGATGGTTTCACTTGCAACTCAGTCACAAGACCTCCATCTCGCGAAATGCTTAAGTTAGCAAACATAGCCCTTAACTCTACCGCCACCTTCATGCTCAAGGCATCTGCCACAACATTAGCTTTTCCCGGATGGTACTCAATCGTTAAATCGTAATCTTTAAGCAACTCCACCCAACGTCGTTGCCTAAGATTCAACTCTTTCTGAGACACCAATTACTTCAAACTCTTGTGATCCGTGTACACAGTACACTTCTCACCATACAGATAATGTCTCCAGATCTTCAAAGCAAAAACTACCGCAGCTAACTCAATATCATGCGTAGGATAATTGTGCTCATGCACCTTCAACTGGCGCGATGCATAAGCCACCACCTTACCCTCTTGCATTAGTACACACCCCAAACCAACATAGGATGCGTCACTATACACCACAAACTCTTTTCCTGATTTAGGTTGAACCAAGATAGGAGCTTGCGTCAAAGCTGCCTTAAGCTTCTCAAAAGCTTGTTGTCTTGCTTTCGTCCACTCATACTTAACATCTGTTTGCAACAACTTTGTCAAAGGGGCGGCAATCTTTGAAAATCCATCCACAAACCTTCGGTAATATCCTGCCAACCTAAGGAAACTACGGACTTCATGAACGGACTTAGGAGGCTTCCAATTCATCACTGCCTCAATCTTCTGAGGATCAACACGAATCCCCTCCGTCGAAACCACATGACCAAGGAACACAACTTCCTTAAGCCAAAACTCACACTTGCTCAGCTTAGCATAAAGCTGATTTTCCAGAAGCGCTTGCAAGACAATCCTCAAGTGACCTTCATGCTCCTCCTCAGTACGAGAGTACACAAGGATATCGTCGATGAACACCACAACAAACTTGTCCAAGTATTCATGGAACACTCTATTCATCATGTCCATGAAAGCAGCATGAGCATTCGTCAAGCCAAACAACATTACAAGGAACCCATAATGCCCATACCTCGTTCTAAAGGCTATATTCGGCACATCCACATCTTTCAACTTAAGCTGATAGTATCCTGACCTTAAGTCAATCTTGGAAAGCACAGCCGCTCCCCGAAACTGATCAAAAAGATTATCAATCCTCGGCAAAGGATACCTATTCTTGATAGTCAACTTGTTCAGCTGACGATAATCGATGTACATTCTCATAGTGCCATCCTTCTTCTTCACAAAAAAGACCAGTGCACCCCACGGGGACACACTAGGCCGAATGAAGCCACGGTCAAGCAACTCCTGAAGTTGTGTCTTCAACTCCTTTAGCTCCTTAGGTGCCATGCGATAGGGAGCAATGGACACCGGAGTTGTGTTTTCATACAGCGCAATTCCAAACTCCACTTCTCGACTAGGTGGCAATCCAGGTAACTCTTCCGGAAACACTCCAGGGAACTCACGTACAGTTCTTATATCTTGAACACGCAATTCCTTAGAACTCGGATTCATCACAAAGGCTAGGTAAGCCTCACAACCTTGCCTCAGCATTCGACTTGCTTCCAATGTAGACATCACATTGGCAAGAAACTTCACATTCTCACCCACAACCACTACTTCGTAATCATCCGCAAGTTTCAACGAAACTCGCTTGCTTTCAAAATCCACTACCGCTCGATGCTCAACAAGCCAATCCATACCAAGGATTACATCAAAACCATAGAATGGTAATTCCATGAGATCAACAAAAAAGACATGATTTTGCACTTCCAAGGGACATCTGCTATATAAATTTCGCGTCACAACCGTTTCACCAAAGGAACTAGTCACACGCATACCAACATCCAAAGACTTAACAGGTAAACCAAACATTTGAGCATGTTCACGCAATATGTATGAGTGTGTAGATCCAGAATCAATCAAAGAAAGTAATGAAAAGGATTGCAAAGTAAAAGTACCTGCGATCACATTTGTATCATTCCTTCCTTCGCGTTGAGCATACACTCGAGCCTGGCCACCACCCTCAGGTTGAACGACCACAACATGTGCTAAATTTATGCCACCATCCTCTATGCGCTGAAAATTACCACGGCCGTGCCCACGACCTCTTTGTGGCTCAGCTGCTCTCACCGGAGCTTGTCCCTCTTTCAAAGGCTGGGGACAATCTTTCTTCAAATGTCCTCGGTTCCCACAATTCTAGCATGTGCCCAGATTACCCCAACACTCACCACCATGCCGTCTACCACAACGGTTACACTCAGGAGTCCTCAGAACAACATTAGGTCCTTGCTGACCTCTACCAAGGTTACCACCCCCACGTCTAGCATCATAGTGTGGCCTCCTATCCTTATGCCTCTTGTTGCGATCTTTACCATAATCGCGTCCAGCCGCTCGTTTCCCAAAGCTAGATCCACCCGCTCGACTAGTCAAACCAAGATTTGACTCAATGTCCTTGGCTCTAGAGACCAAGACATCGAAATCCGAGTAATCAGCAGCAAGCATAAAATTCTTCACATCCGTTACCAACCCATATCGAAATCGTTCATAGCTCTCTCGTTCATTAGGGATTAGCTCAGGTGCATACTGACTGAGGCGAACAAACTGAATCTCATACTTAGCTACCGACATGCTACCTTGCATAAGAGACATAAACTCTCTTTTCTTCTCGTCTTGGTAACGTACACCCAAATACTTACGCTTGAACGCATTCAAGAAGAACGTCCAAGTCACCTCATTGTCCTCCATTCCTAAGATAGTGGTCGTCCACCACGTATAAGCATCACCATGCAGCAGTGATACAACACAACCCAGCTTTTGCACATTGTTGCAGTTCATCTGTCCCAAGATTCGCTTGGTGCTCTCCAACCAAGACTCAGATCCTTTTGGAGATAAACCCCTGAACTCAGTCCCTCCTAAACTACGAAGACGTTCCAAAGGCAACCTCACATTGGCATCATCCTGATGCGCGGCTCCATGAGCTCCAACTACTGCTGCCTGGAAAGCTCCAACAATAGCCTGAATCAACATAGTCATGTCAGGAGCAGCTTGCCCCTGTGCACCCTCGGGTCCAACAACCCCAGCGCCATCACCACCAGGTGGTCCACCACCAGGGGAGGAGGTAGATCCACAACATTCTCATCATTCTCATTAGCAGCGGTCGATCTAGTATTGATTCTTAGCTCTCTACGTGGCCCCATTATATAGTAAAACAATGCACTGACAAAAATGCAATAAACATAATTAGGCACAATAAGGTAAGTAATCCAAGTACTCAAGCTCATTTTCGAAAACAATTTCTCTTCATTAGTTTTGATTTGGCAATGGGATCCTCTATTACACTCCAACCATAGCATAGCATCACAACACATCACGGTTGAACCAAACATCACTATCCATACAATATTCTTTCACCCAAAAGACATATCATGTAATTACACATACATCAGGCACCTATCAACCCCAATCATTCGAGAACCAAGCTCTGATACCACAAAATGTAACCTCCTTAGCCCTGCCTAGACGGTTGACCCAAACTACGATGGTTACACGGGGAAAACCAAAGTCAACCCGAAAGTCAACCTTGATTCACGACCCTTTTTTCTTTTTAATCTTGTCTAGATACACGTTAACCCTAAGTGAGTGCTCATAAAATACGATTGAGGAAGGCACATCGAACAGATAACATATAGGGACTCAATTGCACTATATACAAGTTTAGGGACAAAATTGTAACTTCTGTAAATTAGAAGGTCTTCATTGATTTTAAAGTTACCAATATGAAATTGATCATGATACATGCTTCTCTGCCAAATTTCATCTTAATTGGACATCTCAAGCTCAAGCAATTGCAATCTCAACATTTAGGACTAAAATGTAAAACATGCAAACATCATAACAATTCAAATATGTGCCCAACGGTCACCCGTTTCGAAACACCTACCTGATGTATTAAAACGCTGGATCGAAACACCCACTCGTTCCGAGACCAGTTTCGAAACATGGCACTCCAGTAGCCAAAACGTTTCGAAATAGCCTCCACTGTTTCGAAACACGAAGGCCATTACAGGCCCCCGTTTCGAAACACTAGAGGGTGTTTCGATACGGTCTGCCCAGAAACTGCAGCAAGGACTGGTTTTTCACTCGAAAACCTAGCTTAACACATCCCAATGACTCTCTAACCATACCAACAAGTCTACATACATATAAGGTACCTATTTGGAACACACAAGCACAAACATAACATCAAACATGAAATCTCATTAGTCTAGAGACATGTTTCCTAACATCAAAACATAAAAAGGCAATCCCACCTCAAAACAAGCAATCATGACCATTTACAATCCAACAAGCCCAAAACATACATGCCACAACCTTAGGGAGTTCAACATAACCCCCAAATACAAACTTGGTTTCCCATTGCCAATCTATCAAAACTAAAGTGTATGAAAACTT
Organism: Hibiscus tridactylites; assembly: GCA_958450335.1. Taxonomy (NCBI): domain Eukaryota; kingdom Viridiplantae; phylum Streptophyta; class Magnoliopsida; order Malvales; family Malvaceae; genus Hibiscus; species Hibiscus tridactylites. The sequence goes on from OY288265.1 coordinate 97,096,739, forward strand.
CACCATATGTGAGCTTGTTTTTCCTTGGATGGACTTAGCTTCCTTGATGCCTGAAAACACCTCAATTATCTACATTATTGGTAAAAGAGAGAGCGTAAGCACAAATTCTTAGAGAGGTATGCTCTAAAGAAACCAACACAATAATGCACATTTTGAAAACATTTTCATCAAAAGCTCTTAGACCACATGCTCATTTCTATCTCATGCTTGGAAACCTTTCAAAGCAATTTCTCACTGAAACCACATGTACCTTCATTCTATCTCATGCATTTAAACCAATGCAAAACCCATGGCAAAGCCATCTCATGCTTGCACTCTAAAGTTTTTCATAAACAAACCACATACGCATTTCTCATAGCATAAATCATTGCATCATAGGTACATGTGAATTAAAAACCATAACATATATTATATTGGCATTTCACATCTATTTATTACTCGGATATGCGGACATCTCACTAGACACTTCCGGTGGCATCTCTCATCATCGTACTCACTCGTCTAGCAACATAGTTTCCAGTGGAATCTCTCATCACCGTACTCACATGGTGGAATCTCTCATCGCCACCAAGCTTGGGTACTTCCCAAGTCCTACTCGATGGAATGCCCATCATCAGAATATCTCCCTTTGGCTTAACCAAAGAGCACATACGAATTTTTAGTTTATAGTGCACTCTCATCCTATTGATCGATCAATTATATCCGGTAAGTTTCTCAACATCTATGCCAATATATTATGTCAAAACAACATCTCACCTACTGTTTTTCATGCATTCAAACTCAACATTCTCATCTCTTTTCAAAACCATAACATTTGCTACACTTCAACATATAAGCTCAAATCTCAACTATGCAAAATGTTACTTATTGAAATCATTTCAAGCATCATCTCATGCTATAATTCATGCATAAAAACAATAGGAATTTATCAATCTAAAACCATGAGCATATAAAAGCATTTAAAGGGGCAATCACCACATTCTAGAGAGCAATCTAGCCAATACATACTTTCGGACTTAGGAAGGTGTTTCAAACCTTTCCTAAATCCCCAAACCTTGGTTCTTTGTCCCTCAAGGACTTCTAAAACCATACGCACTCACCAATTTTGTTTCTCTTGCTTGCCGAAACGCCAATTAAGCTTCCGGATCAACTCCAAAAGTGTCTGAAGATGTCTCCCCTGTTTTAGACACATAAAAGCAAAGGATTAATGTATCAGCATGCATTGAAATCTTCAGCCAACACTCCAAAACTCGCTGCTCTACCTAAACCCAACATTTCGGCTACCAAACACAACCGAAATCACCTCCAAACTCTTCCAAAACATAACCCAGCCAAGATCCATCACTTCTAAACATTTCTAAACATCAATTAACATCAAAAACAACCCTAAACTCGTCCTTATACCTCCAGCTATAACAGAACACCAAAAACACCCCAAAAACCACCATTTTCACAAGCAAAAACTTAGGGAAAAAAACCTATTCGGGATTAGATTGATAAAACCTCATTTCTAACATCATTTAACATCCAAAATACATTATAAAACCATCTCAAAATAGAGCCCAATCAATTACCACAAAAATCTTCAAGATCTCTTCCAAAATCTTGAGTTTTAAGCCAAATTCTTGTTTCCAACATCAAAACCATTTATAAATCTTTAATAAAGGATTGACAACTTGGGAATTTCAGTAAAGAACTGAGTATTTAGAGGAGAAGAACAATCTTACCTCTAAAAGATGATTTCTCCTTGATTTAGGCAAGTTTCCATGAAAATACAATGTAGAAATCAAGTGAATTTGTTGCAAGATTGATTAGGAATCAATGAGTGATGGAAATCTCATCAAATGAAGTGGAAATCAAAGTGAATTTTTTGGAGAAAAAGTGTTTGGTTGATAGGATTTTGAGAGAAAATGAAATGTGAGAAAATTAGAAAAAAGTAGTTATGAAAGTCAAAGATAGTTTATCACTTTTATTTTATTTAATTAAATCATTAATTAAATCACCCAAATTAAGGAAAATCTGATGAAAATATTTTTGGTAAATTATCTCCTTAAAGATTCAAAGTTTCAATCCTTTATAAAACAGTCACTACCAAACTTTGCAAAATTAGCGATTTGGTCACTGCACCGAAATGTAGCATTTCCAAACCTTATTTTGTAAAATTGATTTCACCAATCACATTTTTATATTAAATGAGGATTTTTAGATATTTGTTTATATTTTTAAAGCATCCCAAACTAGGCTTTCCATAAAACTCCCTTTTATATTCGAACCGTTTCTCAGACTGGTCCGGTTTAGACCCTAAACTTCTAAGGCCAAAATTGGGGTGTTACAACATGCCTGACCTTGAAGAGGCACAACCCCGGGTGCCTGGTCACCCGCTCTAGGCCTTCCCCTCGGTCTCACCATAACGAAGATGAAATCTAAAATAATAAACACATCACACACAAGAAAACATTGGGTCAGCAAGGGAAAGGATCCAAGTGCTCAGGCTCTTTTAACCAAAACAATTTTCCAATAATGATACTTAGCAATAGGGACGCTCGACTAAACTTCAACCAACAACAAGAACAAGAAAACATGCTTTCACACATCATGCATTGGTAAACAAACCAAACAAACCAACTTATATGACTTACCTTCCCAGGAGACCTCGAACCCGAGGCTCTGATACAACCAAATGTAACCCCCTCGTCTCGGCCTAGCCATCAGACTTAACAGAAAGGGTCATACGGGGAAAACTGAAGCGAAACTCGTTAAGGCCTCACCCCGATTAGCAACCCTATTTTCTTTTTTTTATTTAATCTAGTCTATATGTCATGTTTAAACCTATGTGAGAAGACAAACAGCGGGAGAGCAACCACTGATACGAACCAAGCAGAGGGCATAACGATAAATTAATATTACCAAAATAGTTTAATTGCCAAGTTACAAGCACCCGAGACGAAACCAACTCAAACAATATATATAAACTCATTTATGAAGCATACAAGCATAAGGGACTGAAGCGTAACATTTGGAAACCTTCAAAGATGCCCTTTTAACCACTTTAACTACATGTGTTTCGAAACAGGACTGCCCGTTCCAAAATGCGGGCTCTCATTCAAAAAGCAACATTAGGTCATTCCGGAACGGTTCCTCATGGTTCCGAAACATAAGTCTTCAGAGGCAAAACGTACTGAAATGGCACCACCCCCGTTCCGATACAGGTGCCCCTAAAGGCCTGGCCGTTTCAAAACAACACCAGACTTTCCGAAACACCTGGGCACATATTGGCCCGAAAATGCATTTTGGCATCCCCAAACAAAATTACCTTGAAAGATCACAAACCACATAGCAACATATTTAACAAACAATCTAGAGGCAAAACACCCTAAAGCCAAGCTTCTAACATGCATACACGCAAATATGGATCTCAACCTCAAAAGCTCATAAGAACACTTAGCTCTGAAACACCAACAAGCCAAAACACATGTCATTCAGCCAAAAACCATAACAAGCCCCAACACAGCATGGTATCAACATTCAAATCATGCTAGCAACAAAAACAACTACAAAGGAGTTTGGACACCAACTCCCAAACACAAAAGTCTAGCATTCTCATTGCCTAAGTATTATTACAACCATAAAAACCATACTTTGAGCTAGCAAAGAACTCCAAGACTCCTCCCTTGCCCCGCTTGCCTTTCGAAGCCACTAACGATATGCATTGTTGGGAAAGAGAGCGTAAGCTTAAAAGCTTAGTGAGTGGAGCTCAAAATCAGAACAACAATGCAGTTCAAACCATATATTTAGTTCAAAGTCAAAACCATTTAAAAGGGAAAATATGCTAAATCGAAGGCAAAAAGACAAAACCATGGTGTGCATATGCACAACCATTTCCGGTGGGACTACACATCACCGTACTCAACTACTAGTCACTTCCGGTGGGACTACACATCATCGTAATCAACAACACACTTTCCACTAACCATCAAGTGAGGCTTTGACAACAACAACAACAATATTAAAATGAAGATAAAAGCAATCCACAATTCATACAACAACACGAATGGACACATACACCAACAATCCACGAAACAAGGTAAAAATAGACGAACTTACACTTGGGTTTAGGTTGGCCCCTAAGGCTCCACCCAAACCCAAGAAACCTTCTTTGAGCATTTTAAAGCTTCAAAACAATTTCCAATCATCATCACAACCCGAGCGATAGCCGAAACACCAATCTCAAGCCTCCGTAATACCTGGTATCGCGCCCGAAGTACCTGAATCAATCTCCTCTGCTTCAAGACAACCCAAAACAGAATATTAGGATGCTAATATACTTGTAAACCAGCAATAACCCAGAATTCTAACTCCTTGCAACCAAAACACATTGATTCAAACCCAAATTTCACCCAAAACCTCACCAATTTCGTTCTAGACAAACCCCAAACTAAATCCATCAATTTCAACCATCAAAACACATCAAATACCATCTAGAAACATCCCCAACCACTAAGAAATCAACAGCTACGAAATCAACACAAAGTCAAGCCAAAGACTTCATATTTTCAACCCAAAAATCCCATTTTTGACCCATTTCGGGTTTCACATTTTTAAGTCAACATCCCAACATGTCTAACCACCCAAAACTTAGATTAAAGCACATGTAAAACCATGGACAATCAAACCCACAAAAATCAAGTAAAAATACCCATTTTCCAATTCAAAACCAAAATGAATTATATTAGGTTTAGAAGAAAGATTTCATTGATAATAAGTCAAATAAGTAAAATCCAAAGTAAATATAGAGTTACCTTGCAAGAATCTTGATAAAGGAATGGTTTTTCGATAGGAGGGAAGAACTAACGTAATATTTCTTTTGCTCAAGAAAGAAGATAATAGCTTTTTAGTAAAGTGCCCTTTTGATTTCAAAATACCCCTTTTTAATTTCTTTTGGGAAAATTCCTCTTTTGCCACTCAAAACTTCTTTTTTGCCCAAATGTATTTTAAAATCATTTTATTTAGAAAAGGGTCCCCGAAGTTAGACCTAGCAAACAAACTAACCCGAACCGAACTCGAATCGGATCCAATTACCTTCCGGACCCTAAACTCGGGGTGTTACAAAACATCATGCTCATTGTAAGTCTGATTAGTAAATTCATGGAGAATCCAACAGAGATGCACCTTGCGACAGCAAAATGACTTTTACGATATCTACGAGGAACCATAAATTATGGGAATTCTACAAGAAAGGAGAAAAATCAGATTTAATAGGATTTACGGATAGTGATTATGCAGGAGATCAAGATGATAGGGAAAGCACATCTAGATATGTTTTTATGATGGGTTCTGGAGTTATTTCATGGTCTTCAAAAAAGCAGCATATAGTCACACTTTCAACTACAGAAGCAGAATTTGTCGCAACAACATCGTGTGCTTCCCAAGAAATTTGGTTGAGAAATGTTCATAAATAACTTCATTTCAGTCAAGAAGGTTCTACTCCAATTTTTTGCGATAATAATTCAACAATCAAATTGTCCAAAAATTCAATTTTGCATGGTAGAAGTAAGCATATCGATGTTCAGTTTCATTTCTTACGTGACCTCACCAAGGAGAAAGTTGTTAATCTCATTTACTGTGGAAGCAATGATCAAGTTGTTGATTTGTTCACAAAACCCCTCAGACTTGAAGCATTTCAGAAGTTCAGAAAATTATTGGGAGTCTGCAACATGGAAGATTACGTTCAAGGAAGGGTGCCTTGAAGACAAGTTGCTTTAACTTATGTTATTAACATTAGTAATTTCGCCAACAAGTTTTCCAAAATCAAAAATCTCTACCAATGAACCGAGTAGAACAAGTCAAAGCTTGGCCAAGGTTGAATATCTCTATTATTAGTTTTAGCATCTTTAAACCATTCTTCTTGCTCTCTTAAATTATTATATTTCATTGCAATCCCCCCCCCAAAAAAAAAAATCACACAAACTCAATTTCATCATCTCTTGGTTCAGAAACGTCAAAGGCGCAATAAGGAAAGTCCAAGTCCTTGTGGGTTCGACTCCTACTTCCCTATCTATACTTAATTTAATTCATTTATTTATTTATTTGGAAGAAAGAAATTATTCTTGACACGTTACGACGCGTGTCAAAATTGGCGTCGTTGCCGGGGACTTTGGCAACTTTTATTGTTTGTTTTTTATTGTTTATGACTAAGAGAAATCCGGGAGAACAAGCTGAATTCATTTTGGAAATTGAAGCATTTGCAAGACGACAAAACGCACAACGAAACCGAGAAAAGTAATATAAGTTGCGTCAACAACGATTCCAACAAGATATCGAATCATCCCACCCCGAAACATACTTTGAAGAACGAAACCAAATGGGAGCCAACGAATAGACGATCCAACAGTTAATCAGGGCACCAGATGACAATCAGCCCTTGTGCATAACTTTCTCGAATGGTGAAACGATGTTCCAACTAAAAACGGGCTTGATCCATCTCCTACCAATCTTCCACGGTTTGCCCAGCGAAAACCCACACAAACACCTTAAGGAGTTCCACATGGTTTGCTCAACTACGAAACCACAGGGAGTATCTGAGGATCAAATTAAACTTCTCGCCTTTCCCTTTTCTTTATCTGATGTTGCTAAGGATTAGCTTTATGATTTACCTTCTAACTCAGTTACTACCTGGACTGAAATGGCTCGCTTGTTTCTTGACAGATTCTTCCCAGCCGCTAAAGCAAGCGAAATGAGGCGAGATATTCTAAGTATCTGACAAAAGGATACTGAAACACTTTATGAATATTGAGAGCGCTTCAAGAAACTATGCGCTAATTGCCCACAACACGGTTTTTCAGATCAAACACTTATTCAATATTTTTATGAAGGAACGACCCCGACAGGATATGGATGAGCGACTCCACTCGATAGAGACTAACTTGGCCGAGATCCTCTCCTATCTTCGCCCTGGCTCTTCCCGCGGACGACGAGGCTGCGGCCGTGGCCGCAATTGATCAGGGGAGTCTCTCCTTTCCTCTCTTTTACTCTAGTTATCATTTTAGGACAAAATGCATTAAGTGATGGGGAAGATACGTTTGTCAAATTTTCTTTTTGCTTGTCCGATGTTAGTCTTATGCTTAATTTTATGATAATCCTTCTCTTTTAGACTAGTATATTCCTATGCTTACTTTGTGATAATAGAAACCTTGATTTGTTAGAAACTTTGCTTGCATTATGAATATTATTTGATGGCATAACCTTTGTTCCATACTTGTTAATATAAAAAGGGTACACTAAAGGATTATTTTGTTACTCTTGCTTCTTAGAATTTATTGAAATAACGCTTGTATATTTGTGAGAAGTTCATATTTAGCCTTATTTGCATGAGAATAATAATAATAATAATAATAATAATAATAATAATAATAATAATAATAATAAAGGCTAGAGGTGTCTATCACTAGCTCTAGCTCGAAAAAAATAATGAAAGAAAATAAAAAATAAAAGCTAGAGGTGTCTACCACCGGCTCTAGCATAATAAGCTAGAAATGTCTAACACTGGTTCTAGCAATGAAAAAAATCTCTTTGCATTTTATGGTTTAGATTTGAGTTCTTTGCAAATTTTATGCATGCTTGCTTAGTTTGATATTTTCTAAGAACATTGAGTAATTTTAGCAAACACTTAAGTGGTCCTTGCTTTATTAACAGGTCGTGGGATTGATTTCTTTTATCGCCATCTTGCTTAATTCTTTTGCATGCTTAGTTTCTTTTCAAATTAAGGTGACTATTTTATATTGTAAGCTAGGGACTTAGATGTTTAAGGATGAGGATTTGGACTTAAATTTTTTATACTTGAGGGCAAGCATCGGATAAGTGAGGGGAAATTTGATGAGTATTTATTTTGGTTGTGTTTTTTGTCCTTATTTCGATTAAATACAAGTTTGAGAGACTCAATTGGGTTGTTTTATGTTGTTTTCATGCAGAGGACGTGATGTTGAAAATACGCTCGAATATTGCAGAAAAAATTGGAGTCATGGGCATGAATGTTGACTGGGCGCCACGTCAGCGTCTTCTAGAAGCTAACATCAACAACAGTGATAGCTATCAGATAGCCTATCTCCGGATTTTTTAATTTTAAATTTTAAACTTTGGATAATTATTTTTTTAATTTTTGTATTATCATTTTAGGTTTACCTAGGTTATTCGAAACACTATAAATAACCTCTTGGGGTAAGACTTGATCATCAATCATCATTCAATTGAATTCATCACTTGAATCATTTCTCTTTTAAAGTTTTTTTTTCCTTTTAATTTTTTTTTCTTTTTGAGATTATTTCTAAAATGTCGAGCATGATTAATTTAATAACCATGCTCGGCCAAATCTTCTTAAGCCGAAGGCTTATGCAATGACGCGTTCTAAAGGTGAGGTTCAAATTTATGCTTCAAACATTTCAGAAACTTTTCTCGATTTCTTCACACTTTATTTTCAAAATCAAAATGATTTTTAACCCCAAAGATTGACTTTGGAGAAAACAATTGTTTTGATCTATCAAGTGGGAGGGATGATCGGTTATTGAAACAAATCCGACTTTCAGGGAACACACTTAGTAAATAGATTGCTAAGGAAAATTGAGATCGAATCGTTTTTATAGAAATAATTTTTTGAGTTGGTTACGAGCTTAAAGAATTTGTTTTCTCAAAATCAAAACTGAAGCTAAACATAGGGTTTGGAAATTCAGTTCACAAAGAAAACTCAAGGATTGACCTTGTAGTAATTTCGCCAAGTTTTCCAAAATCAAAAATCTCTACCAATGAACCGAGTAGAACAAGTCAAAACTTAATGCTGAATATATCTATTATTAGTTTTAACATCTTTAAATCATTCCTCTTGCTCTCTTAAATTATTAAATTTCATTGCAATTTCCACCAAATCACACATTCAATTTCATCCTCTTTTGGTTCAGAAACGTCAAAGGCGCAACAAAAAAATTCAAGTCTTTGTAGGTTCGACTCCTGCTTCCCTATCTATATTTAATTTAATTTCTTTGTTTATTTATTTATTTGAAAGAGAAAATTATTTTAGACACGTTACGACGCGCGTTAAGGTGGTTTCCATTGGATTAGATCAACTGCTGAGGAGTGTCCATGGGAATGCGACAAGGAAGGTGAATCATAAAGCTTTGCCCATTGAGAACTAATATGGAGAAGGGAAGTTGTATCCATGGCACAATCTTGAAAGATGGAGGCACAATGTCGCTTCCAACATTGCGAGGCAAAAAACACACGCCAAGGCCCTGCAGTCAAGTCACAAAATCTGAAAGAAGAAAGACCCTGCAGAAGCCAATCTTTTAAGGGTAAGCTGAAAAACATGGCATGATCAACAGGACATATTAAATGCAGCCAAACATCACGAATATCATGGCAGTCGCGAAGAATATGGAGTAAGGTCTCATCGGACTCTCCACAACGATGATAGTTTTCAGCAATATCAAGGTTCCCAGAGCAGCGTACCGAGTTGGTGAGGAGCTTAGGAGTGCATTAAGTGACAAGGGATGCTTAGGAGTGCTGATCTTGCTAAAGTAATTCTGCCAGTAAGCGAGAGAGAAGGAGCGGAGCAGTCATCAAGCTTCTTAAGAAGTTCATCAATTATGAAGCGTTAACGGTCTTGGGTAGCCCCAGAATGTCTGACGGGGGTGCAAAGTAGCTGCTGATAGCATGTTGTAATGATTTTATAAGCGCTTTTAATTGAAAACATCCGGTTACATAATGTGAAGCTTTTTAGACTACTTTCTTTTGTTCCTTGGCGAGACCCTTGTTCAATCACTCCTCGAGGTTAAAATTGAGAATAAACACTAAATAATACAATATCTGATGGTGATGTCACGACTCTAGTTTTTGAGGAGCATACTTCATGAAGAACAGACATTTGAAGTATCAGTCCAAGGTCCCATCCATGGATGTGCTTCTTGGAGCCTGACTGTCCTGAGAAAATGTCGAGACATTCGTTTGGCTGTCGTGTGATAGCATCTCGAAGGCTTTAAACCTTGCATCCTGATCCGAATCCCTCCGTTTGATTAACGGAGCTTGGACCGGAGCCTTTCCTTCTATCATACTCACTACAGACGACATTGATGGCCTTAGCGTTGGAGATGGATTGGTGCATACAAGAGCCAGGTTAAGCAGCCTTAGTGCTTCTTCTTTCAAGTACTCCGAACCAAGACTTGGATCAACAAGCTCTAATAGGTTCCCTTGTTCTTGCTGGACATAGGCCTGAAATCGTATCGGTTTCGGATCAAAGTTAGCTCAACGAGTCGATAAATAAAGGTTGATGAATAAAGCTTTAATTACCCAATCAAGGAGGAAAACAAACTCCTCCTTTGGCTTGTAATTTGTGTTGCTCTTCCCACTCACAATCTCCAAAAGAACAACACCAAAGCTGTAAATATCGGCTTTGTCGGTCAAGTAACCCCTCATTGCATATTCAGGTGCCATGTAACCTCTGATAAGAAAACAATAGGAAACGTTGAATCGTCTGAGAAAATGATATTTCGATTATGCAGGAAAATTGTATATATTGTATGCAACTACTACGGTATTGCTTAGCCATCTGCAAATTCCATAATGTATGAAGGCAAATAGAAGGGAGGAGACTTACATTGTTCCGGCTATTCTTGTGCTGATATGAGTGTTCTCTTCTTCATCGAGCTTGGCTAATCCGAAGTCGGAAATCTTAGCATTTAGATCCTTATCGAGCAGCACATTCGTTGCCTTAATATCTCTGTGAACAATTTTAAGTCTTGACTCCTCGTGAAGATAAGTGAGTCCTCTTGCAATCGCCAAGCATATTTTCTTTCTAGTAGACCAATCCAAGTTAAGACGTTGCTCCTCGCGACCTGAAACGAAATGATTAAAACAAATCGGAGACATTGTTAGTCATAATTTTAAATCTAGAAAGTCTTGGATGTTATATAAGATATTAGTGGAGACATTACCGAAAAGTGCACGAGCAAGACTGTTGTTTTCCAAGTACTCGTATATTAGCAGCAATTGATTTCCTTCAATACAACAGCCATACAGCTTCACAAGATTAGGGTGTTGCAATGCAGAAATCATCCCTATCTCGTTTACAAATTCTCTATTTCCTTGCTTTGACTTAGAAGATAGTTGCTTAACTGCAATTACCGTACCATCTGGCAGTACACCCTACAATCAAACAGTGATATTTCAGGGAAAAAAGCTCAGAAACTAATCTCTTCTCTGTTATCCCCTTTAGCACTAAGATTGGATGTATCATAATATGGACATTTCATCTTGGAATATCATAACCATTCGGCTTCCGATCATATCGGCTGAAATGGTAACAATTATTACCTTGTAAACTGGCCCAAATCCTCCTTCACCAATCTTATTTGCAGAATCAAAATTATTTGTTGCAGCCTTTATTTGTCTTAAACTGAAATAGCCAGTCTGAAGTTCTAGCCCATGAAGCTCTGCAATATGAACAGATCAAAAGATTTAGCCCATCATAGAGAAACAGAAACAATAACAGCTTCCATTCTTCCATTTTGATCCTAAGAAAGCAAAAAAAATAAAAGGTTGTAAGTAATTATTATTTAAGTATCCATTTTATTTATGATCTAACCACTGTTTTCATCGTGCTTGCCACCCAAGTAACCCATCAGTCGGAGGATGATCAATAGCAGGATCAGAATCACACATGAGCCGATCACAATACCAGCAATGAGTCCAGCTGATAACCCTTCCCCGTTATCAACCTTAAAGTCTAAAAGAAGAGACTGGAGTCAATAAAAACGTCAACTAAAAGACTAGAAACTAGACAGTTCTTTGACATGATATGTACTTACTAGGAGTTACTGTTATAGCAGATATCAGCGGTCCATAAACCCCTCTGTCAGGAATGGCAGTGGTTCCTTTCCCTCGCCAGTACAAGTGAATCTCCAATGTACTTCCGTTTACATCAACATTAAATTCCTTGAAGATGCCCTTACCAACACCGCCAGCTTCCTCCATGATGTTGAAATCCTCCAAAACTACTTTCCCCTGTATGAGTAATCGAGTTCGAGTTTCAAAGGCTACAATCATATGTTCATTGTATCTTGGAAAGAAAGGAAAAACTCTGAAAAATGGTCCAGGAACATAGCTAATGTATACTTACTTGAATTGATACGTCAAATAAGCGCGTTCCAAGACTCTCAAATGTCTTACTATCAGAATACATAATTTCAGCAAAGTGAAGTGTCACGTTATAGTTGCCTCTTAGCAAACATAGGCCATAGTACTTCAGTGACTGAGGCGCAAGACGTGCAGAATTGTAGAAGGCCGGACCGGGCACAGCAGATGAAGCTCTAGCAGTGTAATGAGCACCAACATTACCCAAATAAACCCCTGTACTACTATAAGCCCACTTATTTGCTGAATTGAAAAAGTTCGATGGACCAATGGTGCTTAAGTCCTCGTCATAGTCATTTCCGTCAACTTCCATATGCTCTCCTCCACAATTAATAAACAAGGAATGGTCTGCAACAAGAAAGAAGGTTATATCAGATATATTTCCGGTGAGAAACAAGAAGATCAAATGGAAGTATAATTTATAGAAGTATAAGAGAGAAGTAATTGTACTTACGAGTCGGTTTTCTAGGACAAGGAAGGTCCTTCCTTAAGCACCATGAAACTCTGCAAATTATGTTTTTAGTGTCAGCACCAGTTATTTGAAGGAAAAATAAGGTATTAGAAAAAAATCAATGAAACTTACGAGTTGCTGTCTGCTGAGGACGAAGAACTGGATACTAGGTTCCTGTTGATATTAGAGAATACAGAAGATGAATATACTAAAACTTAAATGATCTTGAAAATGTAAGGAAAATACCAAGAGACTTACACTCTTGCTTGTTGGCAACTTGTTTGAGACGAAGATGTAAAATTGTTGTAAGATAAATCTCTGCAACGAATATTTCCGAAGAATTCGTAAAATTTTAAATCAGGAAAACTTCAATGTCCGAACTAGTGCAGCGCCACACAAAAAATCAACATTCTAGACATAATAAAAAAAAGAAATAACTATAAGCTGGGAGATGGGACTGACATGTTGTCGTCGCTGTCTAGTACCCAATCAGGCACCGGTCCGGTCAATGAATTGTTAGTCAGAAACCTAAGTCATGAAAAACGAACATCTCACTTTTAATCATACATGAAACAGTAATACAAAGACATGGCCTGTTGAAAATCAGCTATTCCATATTCTAATGATACTTAAAATTTGTTTATAGACTTACAAGTAATCTATCTTTGCCAAACCCTGAAGTGACTGAGGAATTTGTCCAGATAAGCGGTTGAAGCTGAAGTCCCTATAATCCGAATCATGTAAACATAAGTCAGTGAAAGAAAATTAATGGAGCAGAATCGAGACAAATGGTGTGAAACAATTTTGATGCTGAAATCAGTTCGAGTATTAACGTACAATGTTTTTAATGATGTCATCTCTCCTATATAGGGAGGGATTGAACCAGTAAGCAAGCAATTTCGGAGTACCCTGAGTCACAAAGTTCGAACAAATCCTCTGATGAGCTAAAAAGAACAGAAACAATGAATCAGATGGAAGAACTTCTTAGACTAAACTCACAATTCTTTCATATCTTCCATTCCCTTCAAATTTGGAAATGCTGAACTTCTCCCACTCAAATCAGTTATCCTCCTGAAAACCATGAGATACAAGAAAATCAATTGCTCATTGTCATGAATGGTGTTGTCAAACGGGAAAAGAACCGAGTACACAAGGATTAAGGACAAAAGACTCACAAATCAGTTAAGTTTTTTAACTCGGATATGGTTGAAGGAATCGGTCCTTCCATTGATGTGCCTTGCATGTCCCTGCAAGGCATTTAAAATAGCTTAAATAACAATGAAAAGATTAAAAGATGCTAAAAAGATAGGATATATGATTGGTACTCACAATCTTGTAAGTTTAGTCCAATTCCCTATGAAATCGGGTATCTTCCCAGACAGACTGCTTCCATCTATCCGGCTGCAAAAACACATTTCAGAAAGGTCAGGATTTAGCCTAATGTTTTAATGAATATTCAGGTATCCACATTACGTACTAACACTTACAAATCAGTTAAGTTCTTCAAATTACCAAATGATTCAGGTATTCTGCCAGTAAAATTGTTCGAAGAAAGAAGACTGCAGGTGCAGAAAAGTAGTCAGCTAAGATTCAAATCGAAAAGAACATAAATCACGAATTCGCTCGATAGACATTTTTTAACTCTAATAAGAGAATTTTTGTATAGCAATCATGGTTTTTTAAGGCTGGGAAAATTAACTTACAGTCTACTCAAGCGGCCCAAATTTCCGAGGTTGGAAGGTAGAGATCCACCAAGCAGATTATCTTCCAAGACCCTAAACATGCAATTCAATTAGGATCAATATACTACAATAAAATTCTTTATTCAATTAGACATATTTATGCATCGTGACTTACAGTCCTTCAAGTGTAGGAATATCACCAATTTCACCAGGAATCGGACCGCTAAGACGGTTCCCCAGAAGTGACCTGAAAAAAATGTTACAGAAGATTAAACAATTATACAACTTCATTGATGGATGAATGATCAAATGGCACTAGCAAAGCACCAAACTGGTAAAAAATGACTTACAAACTGGTGAGAGGAAGCCGAGATAAACTCGAAGGAATTGATCCATTAAGATAGTTGCGAGTAAGATCGCTGTTCAACAATGGAAGCTTAGCTAAGTACTTTCCAATCGCATATGACAAATAGATAAAATGGCTAAAACTAAAGTCTAATGAAGGATTGCACAGAGAATTTAAGTAATGAACCTATGATTGTCAACTGAACTTACATCACTTCGAGATGAGTAAGGTTTCCAAGTTCGGGTGGCAGAATTCCAGTCAAATTGTGACCTTTTATCAGTCTGTTACAGAAAAGATACTACAGATAATATTTCTGATGCAAAACTAAGAATCAAACCCTATAACATAGATATAATTACAGTCGTTGAAAGTCTTTTTACAAGTCAACTAAGTTGATAAATTCATTGTAAATGATTAAGTATATTCATGGTTAAGAAAAGGGATCATACATTTGAGTGACATGGCAGACAGTGTTGTTTCCATCAGAACAATTACATACAATACCGCTTTCAACAAGTGTAGTAATGGTATAGTTCCATGAACTATCACTGCAAAGGGTTCTACTAACGGTACCGGCATTTGGATGCTGCATCTTCGAAAATACGGTTCGAAGAGTTCGCACTGTTGCAGACAAAGCAGCAAATATAAGCAGGAAGATACATAACATTGAATCAAAATAAATTCAAAGTTTGAGTAAGAAAGATAATGTTCCAAAATTCATATGGTATTCAAAGTACAAGTCATTGCCAGCTATTTATGTATACTAAAAATATAGCATGGGACAGAGTAGATAGCCCCATTCCAACAATAATTGCTATCCGACAAAGAATACCACAAAACCAAATAGTGTGTGTAAATTAATCTCATATTAAGCTAGATACTTCAACCGATAAATATTTAGATATGAATATCGGAACGAAATCTTTCAAATATATATTAATGTCGGATAGACATCTGATATTCACTCGAATCCGGATAACATTATAAATATATCAAAATTCATATAAACTAATTGATGGTGGCATGCGATCGGTTGAAATATTGGCTTCAATCAAATAAAATGGTAGAATAATGCAAGACATGTAGGGAAAAGTTCAAAATCTAGGGCTAAGAGTGGGGCCATCTACTATGCCAAATAAGTTATGTGACTCTTGATGCAAATGAAAGCAACACAATTAGAATCATTAACTCTGAAAAACATGGAAAACGGGTTGGCAGATAAGCAATCTGCAATTCTAGTAATAAAAAACATCAATACTTAAACTAATTATCTGTTTGCTTTCTTAGAAAATGTTTGGGGTTTAAACAAATATTTAGAATTTTGATTCATTAAGAAATGGAAGAAAGAGCAGGGTAAGGATAGCACATTGTGTTTAAAAATTCCTCCATTTTCCCAGTAACCAAACAGATCAGAGGTAATCCCTTAAAGCAGAAATGCATCAATATAAGAAAACGCATATGAAAAAAGTCAAAAAAAAGTGAAGATCAACTTAAAAGGATTTCGAATCGTGCAACCATCAACCAACCTTGAAAATAAATTATACAGAGAGAAAATGAAAAGGTCCCAAACTTTTAATCCTATTTGTTTTCTTTTGACTGAAATTCCCAGAAACCAAACAGATTTATCCTCTGCGACAAAACAGAGCAAGTTCATTCAAAAGGGAACAACACTCGAAACCCATTAGAATTTTCTCATGTCTTTTCCCAGGAACTCTCAGGAACCAAACACAGTAACATTAACTTCAACAGTTACATCAAAAGGGAGAAACGTCAAAAAAGGAAACTTATGGGAAGTTTTAAAGAAGTAGGTCGAGTGTCTGCATACCTTCAGATTCCGGCAAAAGCTGAGCATTTGATCCAAACTCAGTGAAGCAATTCAAAGCCAAAACTCCCAGAAAAAGAACAGAAACCATCTTAAATACAGAAAAAACAAACCCAATTTTCTTCTTCTTGCTTCAATCACCCAAAATTCTCTCTTCTTTCACTTGAAAAACTCAAATGCTTCCATGTTGTTCGTTGAACTAA
Organism: Hibiscus tridactylites; assembly: GCA_958450335.1. Classification (NCBI taxonomy): domain Eukaryota; kingdom Viridiplantae; phylum Streptophyta; class Magnoliopsida; order Malvales; family Malvaceae; genus Hibiscus; species Hibiscus tridactylites. Next base: position 97,113,417 of record OY288265.1, read on the forward strand.
GCTAAGTTCACTTGAGAAACAAAGTGGGATAATTGTTATGGAGATTATAAGGAGGACCGTCGTTAATTTGATTGAAAGGGAAGCAAACGTGGGAAATGGGAACACGAGTTTTGAATGTCGGATTTTTTTTGTTTGATATTTATGGTGTTTTAATGTAAAAGAAAAGAAAAGAAAAATTACAGAAGTGAAAGATTAAAGAGTGAGAAATAAGAATGGAGTAGGAAGCCGCCGTATAAGGCTTTCCGTTTCAACCGGGCGCTGTCGCAGGCTTTGCTTTTATGGTGGCTGACTACCGGTAGTTTTGTAATTCAATAAAATCTATATTATAGTCTTATTACAGTCTACAATATCTCACTTAAATATGTTTTATTACACATAAAATTTCTAAAATAATTAAATATATACAGAGTATTATTTTTACTTTTTAATATACTTGTGTTGTTACAGTATAGCATCAGTTTAATTTTTTTTATTCAGTTGATAATGTGTACATACCATACACATATAATGCTCGGAATCGGATTAACCGAGTGTCTCATTTTAAGAGTTTTTTTTTTTGGTTCAAAGTCTCATTTTAAGAGTTGTATTAACTAGATGAGCTAACTATAATTTCTTAAGATTTAGTGCTATATATTATACACTTTCTTTGAGTCACGAATATTTTTATCTACTCGTATACTGATTTACGAAAAAATTAATTCTATCAAATCAAATAAAATTACAAGAATAATAAATTTCTCCCATCGGTATTTAACATTGTTACATTTTTAATGATTCAAACTCAAGATTTTGGTTAAATTAGAACCACCTTGTATCATTAGTGATTAATCTTGATATTTGATTCTGAGAGGTAAACTAGAAGTATTTTTTGAAAAGTCTTGTAAAAATATGTAACATAAAACTTTAACGGTAAATTTTGCTATAACTGTTTTCAATATATAAATATATATTAATGAAAATTTTAAGAAAATAGTTAAAATTTTCAAATATTTTTTAAAAATTACAAAAAGCCAAATAACAAACTTTAAAAAGAAAATAAAGAATATAGTCCTCCGATTCTCACTATGTTCCGCCGTTGAGTCTCGACCACTGTTTCAAGAGGGTTTTTACATATTTTTTTCTTTGTCGGTGTATATTAATATATAATTTAGATATAGTAGAATAGCTCATATGAAACATAGAAGATCAAAACCAAGTTTGAAGATGGGTAATCCTGCCATTGTTTCATGGCTAGTAAGAGTCAACTACATTTATATAGATCTCACATGTCTAAGCTATTCACATGTTCACCAACATTTGCTTTGAAAATACCGAAACATTCTTGAATTCTATACCCTCCTCCTAAAATAATGTAAAGTTGTCAAGATTTTTTTTTTAAAAAAAAAAAAATATATATATATATATATATATATATATATATAAGAAATAACAATTTAAAACAACATTTAATTTACCAACGGGGTTGGTATAAATGGTAAATAGATTGGTATCGTTTAAACAGACATCGAGTTTAAGGCTTTGTATATGCAGGAATTTTCGCTGAAAGACTCGGTAACAATCTGGAAAAAAGGGGGAATTGAAAGTAAAGGTGGGGAGGCTCAAACCCACGACCTCACCATTCAGCATGCAAGCCATTGAGCTAAAGGCTCACTTCTGATATTGCCTCACTTTTTTGCTCTTTAAATTTAACGAGAGGTCATTTAAATCTGTATTTAATAAAAATGCGTATGTTCACCTACGCCATTAATTTTGGCCCATCTTTTTAAATTCCAAATCGTGCCTCTCTCTCTCTCACACCCTAACCATTCTTTCTCCAATTTCGGCGAACACTCGTTTGTCCTCACTGTCGTTCAACGTACGCCACCGCTTGGACTGGTGAACGCGCTTCGTCGTTCCGAGCTCTCTGCCGTCATTCACGCGTGCTCTCGTGCCGCTGTCTGTAGCAAAAACCAAGTTGAAAGTTCGGCGAGTTTGGCCGCCTATGTTCTCCCTAATTTTTTCGATCGTGCCATCGTCATTTCGCCTCAACGTCGGTACGGCCGAACTCCTCGCGTCGAGTCGTGCAACCCCAGGTGCTCTTTTGTCCGACCGACGCCGGTAGGGCCATCAATGGAGCTTCGTGGATTCCGACGACCTTTTTGCTTCTTCGTAAGATTTCGGTATGATTCTGGTGAATATCGTTTATGTGTGTAACCCCCTCGTCCCGGTCTGGCCGGATGACCGGTCCGAGTGGGCCACACGGGGAAAACCGAAGCGAAACCCAAAGGGTTCCTCCTCGGTTAGCAACCCTAAAATTTTTTTTTCATTTTAATCTTGTCACATTCGAACCCCAAACCACATTCAAACACCCAAATTTTAATCTTGACTAAAGGTATCTTAATTCATATATGTTTTTCTCTTTAAAAAGGCCAACAAGTCAAAACAGTGCAGTTTTAAGCAAAGGTTTCGAAACCTTCACCAAAGGTTTCGAAACTTTGGCTGGCAGTGACCCCTGGAACCCAATTTTCACCAAAAGTTTCGAAACCTTGGGGAAGGTTTCGAAACCTTTGACCATAGTTTCGAAACCTTACCCAAAGGTCTCGAAACTTTGGTTGGCAGTAAGGTCTGGAAGCCCAGATTTCTGCAAAGGTTTCGAAACCTTACCCATGGTTTCGAAACCTTAGTGCAGGGGATCACTTACTGCCCAACCTAAGGACTTCCTAACTATGAAAAACACTAAGATCATGCATAGACATATGTAGAAGCTTAAAAAGGACCAAAGGCATGAATTAACACTCACAAGACTCGCACATACAATCATTTAAGCAATCATACATGAGCCATACGTAGCAATTAACATGAATCAAGGCATTCGAACATGATATTCCAACAAAAGAGTAAATTCAGCATTTAAGGTCAAACATGGAAGCTCAAGAGCCCAAATGGCACAATTCAACACAAGAGGTTTGCACTCATACACAAGGCAACCTAAGCATCTAAAGCATGCCATCACACACCATCAATCATCAAAGTATTACATACTTTACAATCCAAAACATCAATCCAAAACAACATCATTTGAAAGAGTCATACAAGGCTCATACAAACACCCTATTGCCACATTGCTTAACTACTACAAAATTAACCATACTTGAGCAACAACTTGGAAAGTCCTTCTTGCCTTGCCTCGAGCTAACACCACGCTAATGATCTGCATTGTTGAACATAGAGAGTGTAAGCTATAAGCTTAGTGAGGGTGCTCTAAAACGAAAAACATCAACAATGCAGGGTTCAAGCATGTTAATCCTATTCTTACATACATCAAGCATAGGCATAGAATCAAGTGGACTTAGCTAGTCTTTCAAGTGGCATATATGGTTTCTCGATCCTACCAAGCTCAATTATCAAAATCAACATCATATAGCAACACCATATATCACCAACATATATCATCATCACATATCACAATGTATGAACAAGTTAATTGGCCACTTTAATTACCCCGATTGTGCGGATTTAAACCTCGACAACACTTTGCCTCGGTGGGATTACACTCATCACCGGACCTTGCATGTGCGGGATTCCACTCATCGCCACATGCCCTACGGATGGGATTCCACTCATCATCCCGTAGAAATGTAATAAAAGCTTCCGGTGGAATGTTACATCACCGTACTCCTCCTTGATGACTTAACGCCATCAAGGCCACGTACGTTTTGACTCAATTTGTGTGCACACTATCCTAATGATCGATCATTTACAACCGGTAATTATTTTAGTGCCAATTATCATAACCACATCATATATATATCATCAACCACATTCATGCTCAATCTCATAGATGCATATCAAGATAACTCGCATCCATCAACCACAATCATAATAGCATAGTCAAACAAACATAAATGCATTCATGGATATCAATGGTTAAATCAACAACTTGAATTAACTATGAGTGGTCTACCAAGCACACTTCACACGCACTCCCACTACACATACTCGAACCAAACTTAAAACAAGTTGAAACCACTCACCGCCCTTCCTTAGCAAATCGAACAATCCTCCTATGCACCCGGATTCGGTCCCAAAGCCTCTTCCACGCTTCCACTTGCTTCTAGCCAAACAAAACATACACATTACTTCCCAATTCAATGCTAAGCTCAACCATCAACATACTTTGCTAACACAACCCAAATTCCACAATTTCTCAAATCACATAATCTCCTAAAATCCCAATTTTCGTGCTCCCCTAAAGGCTTGCTGAAAATTCAATTTCCAAACATCCAAATGACTTCCAAAACATCCCAAATCACCCTCCTAGCATAGGTAGACCATCAGCCCTTCAATTTCAACATAAAACCCACCAAAAACCCAAATTCTACTACCTTAAAATCTACCTCAAGAACATGCTACGAATTTCCCCCAAATTCAACCAATTTGATATATGTTACTCATTATAACATGATTAACTAAAACCCCAACTCAATTTATCAAAACCAATTCGAAATCCCCTTAAAAACCCAAACTTTAATATAAACCCTAATTTTCAAAACCCCATATTTTTGAAATCTAAGACAAAGGATAGATAGAGATTGAAGAGGAGATTAAGAAAACGTAATTACCTCTTAAATTGGTGTTGAAATCAAGTAGTAAGATCAATGGAATAGTAACAAGGTTTGAAAGGGTTTAGAAATGGTGGGGGAGTTTCTAACGTGAAAGGGGGGGAGGAAAGAGGGAGGAAGACAACTTTTTATTAAAGTTGTCTTGCTTTTCAAAACTTTTGGATAAAATTACAACCTTAGTCCCTTCCCTTTTCCCAAAACTCAATTAGGCCATTATTTGAAATTGAATTGTTTTAATTAAGTTTTATTTGACTCGAACTATAACCCGGCTAACTCCTAGGCCCAAAACACGGGTGTTACAATGTGTAGTTTGGGTTAAATCGAATAATAACAAATTTGTCCTTTTTCAGGTAAAAAGGTAGCGATTTCGACTTTCCGACGACATTTAGGTGATCGGCCGACAAAGCCAATTCGAAGGGTAAGTAGACCGGTCTGAACCGGCTAGACCGGTTAAACCGGTCGGCCCATGACCCAGACCCGAACCGTCCCGACCCACCTCTGACCCATATCCGACTCGACTAAGTCAACTCGCCAAGTCAACTTAGTGAGTCAACTCGCCCAAGTTGACTCAGTGAGTTAACTCGCCAAGTCAACTTAGTTGACCCTCTGTTGACTACTAACGTGAGCGTTGACTTTGACCCAAAAAGTAAATTTTTTCGAAAACCCAAATCTTATGTTTTTTGACATCTTGAGTCTGTTTTTGAAGCTCGTTTCGTCAAATTCGAACCCGAAAGCCTCTGAATCTGACCTTGAACCCAAACTTGTATTTGTAATTAGTTATGTAGTTAAGGTGTTGTGAATAAGGAATAAAATAGAAATTTGTGTAATTGAAGGTACTCACAGCTCCTTGAATACGAATTGTTGATGGACGTCAAATCCGAGTTCAAGTGTGTTCGAATGTCGTTCACGGATCGACCGGTGTAGCTCGGAGCCAAGGTAATATTTTTCTATCAATTGTATAATTTATGAACATGTTGGTATCTGGTTGTAGCATGCATGCTTATGATGAAGTATATTGTTAATCTATCTAAGTCAAATCAGATACAAAATATAAGTATGAAAATCCATATAAGTATGACATTTACGGTTCAAAAAAAGAGAATAAATCAATAAGACCTAGAGTTCTATAATTATTTTGAATAGGATTTGAATGATGTGAATAAGGAATTGATGATCGATGAGTAATACAAGTTCAATGGTTAATCTGTAAAACAGTTCACCTCGAAACATCCAATTCAGATTATTTCATGATTAAAGATCTAATGCCCAAAATGTTTGGTTGCGAAATGGCAAAGATGCCTTAGTGTATAAGAAAGACAAAAAAATACTTATGTTAATGGAAGCAATCTAGAAATCTTCACTAGATCTAATAACATAATTGATTCATCCAAAAACCTCAGTTTTGCTCTGAAAGTTATGTTAACGAAGCCTAAACCTTTAAAATTGCAAAGTGTTATGCTTTTCTCGAGTTCTGAATAAATCTCCGAAGATAAGACTACGAAAAATTATTTGTATGTCTAGATTAATCTAAGAGGCGTAAAAGTTGAATTGATTGAAATGTCTAAAAGGATTGGAAACGCTGATAAGGCTGAACTAGTCGAAATGTGTATGATGACCAAAAGGTCAGAAATACCCTCGGGCACTAGATGCCGAATTAACCATAATGATGGATGTACCCCCGAGACTCGAATCGAATGAATATTTGGAAGGAGTCGAAAGGCTAAGGATAATTGAAAAACCTTTGAACACTAAAATGACTGAAAATATCTCTAAGACTTGTGTTTGCTGGTCGTTTGATATATATATATATATATATATTTGAATGAATATCATATGAAGGCATATTCGATTGGTTTGGAGGAAATACATAGTTAACGATAAGAGTAATCTTTTTAAGGGTACGCTCGATACTATGGTTTGAGTTCGGGTATACTGCCCATGTTTGAATACTTGGAAAATATCGTTCGAATATATGTTTGATTGCTCGTTGTAAGTTCAGTGGATGGTTGGCGATGGCAAGCTATTCTTGTTTTACACTAAGGTCAATATTGAGAAATGAATGTTTAAGGTGTACCTGTCCGGTTAAGTAAAGACATCGTGTTGATAGGTTCGATTATTTCAAAGGGGCTCGAAAACTTGATGAACAACTAAAATTCCTGAATTATGTACATCGCCGTCTATACCTTGTTGGTTTAAATTATCAAATTACCCCTAAAGGTTAGAATGACCACTTTACCCTTGTAAGCTTTAATGTCGGAACTCACGATATATTCAAAATCTCACTAATCTCGGTGCATCAACTTTTGATGTTTGGTTCAAGTCGTTATTACCGAACTTTCCTTTTGTGGGGACGCCATTATGTAATCAGTCCAAAATTATCAAATGTTCCCCTTCTGATAATGATCAAGTGTCTATGAGGAATGAATTAAACCACGTGGAAAGTTTCTTGTACAAGTATATTCTATCTAATCTGAAACTAATCTTCTCTTTGATACGAATCATGAATTTTGTCTGGCTAAATTATATACATTTGTATCTAATCTGGAATACATGCTCTCTGATTTTTGATACTTTAAAAAAATACATGTACGATTACTATCCTTACCCCGCTCAATCTGTGTTCACTAAGTTATTCTAATTGGGGTATTCTGAATTATGTTATGAAGTCTCTGCAAGTTCAGCGCTGGTAATTCCTTATGGACCCGAGGTCTCCCCTTGGCTAGGTTACGATGCTTCGGCACGGGTAATTTCTTATGGACCTAAGGCAACCCCTTAGGTTGGCTCCTATGCTCATTGGGCCTAGGGTAAGTCCTTATGGATGCAGTTCCGGGAAACTGCATATCGGTGTACGGTTGGAGGGTAGTTATGTTGATACTTAGCTTTCTCTGTTCCATCTCTAGCCTCAGTCAAACTTTATTGTTGTTTGAAATATCTTGTCTATCATTCTTGATCTGTAACTGACGGAACACCCTAAACTCTCTAGCTGGATTTTCGTAATCTATGTCTCTTCCAGTTACCTGAGTTAGAAATCATGTCTGGTAATTGGGTAATTAATCAGAAATGAATATGTTACTTTCGAGTGTAACAACTAAACAAATTGTATTCTATATCTGAAACTTGATAAATGATTACTCTTCCATTTTGTTCTGATGCATCTGATACTTACGTGTGGCATGCAGCTTTTTTTGGTAGTTTCGTATTACTGAGCTTTCCCAAGCTCATGTTGTTCTTATCACCGCATGTTAGGAGATATATCATGGTAATGATCGACATCAGTGGTTGGAGTTCTCTCGACGTCACTTTTGGAATATGGTACCAGTACAGTTAGTAGACATGCATTTCATGTAATATTTTATGACAGTGTCAGTAAAATGTTTTTTGGAATTATTGTTATATGTTTAAATGATTTTCTGGAAGTGTATTTTTAAAACAATAGTCAATGTTGTGGTTCAATTAAATGTTTAAAGAAAAAATGTTTTATGTGGACTTTTACTGTGGGTCGCTCTTGTGACCTAATGTGACTCTCTAGGATCTATGGTAACACATAGACGGGTCTAGGAAGTTACAGACTCACCCATCACAGTCAGGTGTGCAACACGAGTCAATCTAGACTAGTCAAAATCAACGCTAAACAACTGAAAGGACAACAAAAAAACAACAGTTAATTCAAACCCTAGTCCTAAAGTTCATGTTTTACTTTGTTTATTTAATACACTCTTTATACACATGTATATACAATTTTTTTTGACAAATACTAATTCTAATTATAATCCTATTTAGAAGGGAGAGAAATGAAGACTCTAAAAAAAAGTGAGACAATAAATAAAATTTAAATACGAATATTCAAGAATCTAAAGACAACATTTAGGAGCTATACGAAGGCCTCATAAACTACTATATAACTTAGGACAATTATCATATATATATTTGCAGTGTGAAGTTTTTTACATAAGTATGCCTAAGGCTAAAATATAAAATTAAAATCTTTAATTTTAAATCTTTAATTATTAAACCATAATCTATACACATTAAACCTTAAATTTCAGTCATAAATTTTAAAATTTTTTATCCTACAATCTAAACTCTTAACCTCTAAACAATAAACTCTTAAACTAAGCCGTTTATGAAAACTAAAGTTTTGGTGTATATGTAATAATAATAATCTTATAACTCAATTCTTAATCTACGATAAACAAGGATGAAGCCACCCATCACCCATGGCTTGGGGGCTGTGTCCTCCTCCAATATTTTTATACTAAAAACACAATGTAAATTTTATTTATTTAAACTCATTTTAATTCTTTTGAACTCATTTCCTTAATCTTTTTTTTGATTTCGTTACATATAAGTATAGAACAAAAAAATTACTGTTATTTTTTCTGCCTCAACATTAAAAAAATAAATTTTAAGTTTTAATTTTAAATTTTAAATTTTAAACTCTTAAAAATACATCTTACTTATAATTTTTTAAACTCTAATCTTAAAATTATCCTACACTTCAAACTTATTTTTTTATTGTGAAAGTATAAATAAAGCGCAAAAAAAAATAAAAGATTTCTACTCATAAGTATAGGATAACCAAGCCTCTATACTTTCATATTCTCCTATGATTCCGCAGTAAGATACATTTTTAACATCATTCGATAAGTAAAATATATTACCGCACCTACCTAGCAAGTTCGATAGAATATATTAAATTGACGGTCAAAGTTAGTTGACCATCAGCATCAAGCAAAGAACAGCTGTCACCAGCAAATCATCGGAAAATGCCAAACGTAGTTTTTTTAAAAATCTAAAGTTTATTAAGATAATATTTGTATATATATATATATTCTCAATTCTTTAATAATGTACAGTTGCACACATTTTGTAAACAAAGTGATTTAGACTTAAATCTCTTAAAATAAAGATCGTCCATTATTTTATTGGGACCACGTTTTTTTAATTATGTTATTCTATTCATTGATAGATTAATTCAAATCGGGTTTGTAGAGGTTTAATATGAGGAGTTGTCCTTTCGGTTCAATTTTTTTCATTCAAAACGTTGAAATTTGAATTTCTGACTTTACTTAAAGAATCTAGCGTCTTATCACGCTAAACCATTATATTATTGGTGATCCCTAATTTTTTAAATAAAACTGAACTTAAATACGATGAAGTACACAATCTTTTAAATGCACTCAAATACTTAAATTAAAAAATATTATTGATTAACTACCCAGTAGCGTGTTTCAATGGGCTGAATCAATTACTTGCGTCATTTGTTTAGACGTTAATTTTCTTTGTATTATAGGCAATTGTTAATTTGTCGACTAGACTTTGGTTAAGCTACTCACTTAGTTTTGCAGGCATGGCTCGTATAATCCTAGGATTTTTTTGTTGTAAATTCTAAGCGGTTTAACTTAAATTATTAGAATTAATTTTTGAACATGTGGAGTGGTCTCAGTGGTAAATGATGGTCTATTTGATTCAGGTGATCCGAGTTTAAACGTCATGTGTGCATGGTATGTGTGTTATTAAATGACTAAAAAAATTGAACAGATATATTATCTTGTAATCACACCAACGTATTAAAAAAATAATTTCTATTTAAATTTAATTAAAAACATTTTTTTTCAGAAAAAAAAAAAAGCATACGAGCTATGAGACCGGTTCTAGTTTGGACAAATCTAATGTAACGGATATATAATAAAAAAAATAGTCTATTAATAAAAAAAACCAAAGCCTCAAATATTATATAAAACAAAACCTCAAATATTGAATATTACTGACATCAAGATTCAAACCCAATTAAAAAACCTTTAGCCACCTGAATTACATTTGTTTGGGTTACTTATTAAATTTAAAATGGTTAATGATTGAATTTTCATTTAGTTTTTCTTTTTTAAAAAAAAGGCATAATGCTTTAAAGTTCTTAATGTTTGTAACATTTTTCAATTGTGTCCTTAATTTATTTGGCAATTTAAAGCATAACTTTTTTTTATAAACAAACCTTTTTGAATGCTCAAATGGTCAACATTTTTGTTGGTGTAATTAAAACAAAAACTAAACTAAAAAAATACGAGATTATAAATAAGAAGATTATTAAGCATATTTAATATTATTATTTTATAACAACAAATATTCAACTTATTGATCGACTAATTTAGATCGTGTACGACATATGCTCATTATAAGGCAATTTTTTTCAATTAAATTTGCTCAATTACTTAAGCATATTCTAATATTCTTTTAATATTATTTTTTATAACAAATGTTATTTATTTTAAATATCATTATATTAATTACATGTCATGCACAAGTTTAAAACTAATAATAATACATTTTGTTGCACTCAAGATGTGGGTAAAAAGTAATTCAACATTATATTTAAAGAAAAACATTAAATGAATGGTCTCAAGTGAAAGAATTTGTATATATATCTATTAATTTTGTGTTTGATCCTGAAGTGATTAATTATTTTTAGCTGTTTTTATTTAAGGATGAAAAAATTATAAATTAAAAGTGGAAAAAAGCATAATAACAAAAAAGTCCTCAACATTTGTTTATTTTTTTTCAATTGGGTCATTAACATTATAAAGTAAGTCTAAAAAATGTTAACACTTAGTTAATTGTCAGTTGCTCATCTAAAAATGATAAAATTCTTCCTTCTCTTTTCAGTGCCTTTTCTATGACTATGCCCAACATTAAAAATAAATAAATTTTAAGCATTAATCATACTTTTTAAATCTTAAACTCTAAATCCTAAAAAAATATATCATATCCTAATTCTTTAAACCAAAAACCCTAACATTAAACCTTAACCCTAAATACTAAACTTGATTTTTTTAGTTTGAGACATAAAAAGAGACACAAAAAATATACATATCATTTCTATTCGTAGAAAGGACTCAGTAATCGGATAAAATTCTTTTTTCCCCCCTCAAAAGATAAAAAAGGGCATTACCATGATATTTTTTTTTTTTGGACAAATTACCATGATATTTCTCTTTATCTCTTTCTTTCTCCACCTCATATTAATAGTTACGAATCTTGAACTCGAGGGGCCAAAAAAAAAATCATATAACAACACACATGCAGAAATACATACAAAAGCATGCAGACACATATGGGTTGAGTGCACATCCTTATCAATGGCCGATTATCATACATTCACCTATATATATTTTTATGCAACTTGGTCCTTTATTCGAGTGATGGGACTACACAATTTGTTGTTTATCGTCCCACAAAAGCTTACAATAATGGTTGACTTCGTCCATCTCCTGTTCAAGGTCTCCTTCCTTTATCTTCAAAGCTAGAACAAACCCCAAAAGTCCCCCCAGCTTTGCTCCCTTCTCACACAATATAAAACTCTATGCATTGCATTCAAATGTGATTCACTCGTTTACCTCAGAAGAACAGAAAACAAAAAAGAATGTCAGCTTCTCGACTTGTTCTAGCTTCAGTCTGTCTTGCTTTTTGCCTTTCGAGTTCTGTGTTTGGAGCAACACTTCCAGATTATGAAGGTGTTGTTTTGTTGGGTTTTTTTTCTTCTGTTTTTGTTGTTGTTTTCTGTAATGTCTTGATTTAATGGATTTGGACCATTTGGTGATGTTTTTTTTAGTGCAATATTTGAAAGACATAGGAAAGACATTGGGGAAGACAGACTGGGACTTCACCGTAGATCCATGCAGTGGAGAAGAAGGGTGGGTTACGGCCAATCCGGTGAAGGGATTTGAAAACTCCGTCACCTGTAACTGCTCCTTCTCCGATGGCAATGGCACAGTCTGCCACGTCGTTAGCATGTATGTAAATGTAACTCTATTTTCTCTCACTCATTTTCCACCTCTTCTTTTATTTTAATATTTATTTTTATAAATTCAACTCACCTGAAGAGGTTCATTATAGGAAGTTAGGAACGACTAACCCTCTTAAATAATTAGTAATTGATTTTCACCTCTTCTTTTATATATCATCTCTACTCTTTTTGTCAAATAATGGTTTTGATTCCTCTACTATACTCAAATTTGAAACTTATTCATTTTATTAGTTTCAACAATTTTATATTAAATCTATTAGTTAATTCAATTAATTAAAACTGATAATTATTCTAGTTAAAATATATGGATTTAGCTTAGTCTAAACAATTCAATTATTAGAGTAATCTATTACCCCACATCTCAATTCTAAAATTTTATACACGTAAATTGTATTTTTGTTTACATAATCATATGTTTCAATATATATTAAAAAGAGTTTATTGCATTATTCGTCCACAAACTATGGTCCTTATTTTAAAATTGGTCTATAAACTCCTGAATATTCTAATTTCATCCCTAAACTATGACCCTCATTCTAAATTAATCCTGAAACTTTAAACGTTCTAATTTCATCCCAAATTATCAATATATGCAACATTAATTATTGTTTATGTCGCATCATATCATTACATAATACACATCAATATTTACATGACAATTAATAATTTTTTAACGAATTTATTTACAAAAGGCGTGATTAGAATATTCCAATAGTTTGGGGATGAAATTACAATGTTCAAAATTTTGGGACCAATTTAGAATGAGGGTCATAGTTTTGAGGATGAAATTGAAACGCTCAAAAGTTTAGAGATCATTTTAAAGTGAGAATCATAGTTTGAGGATGAAATTGTAACATTCAAAAATTTAGAGACCAATTTAGAATAATTATTATAGTTTGGGATGTAAGGTGAAATTAACTCTATAAAGAAAGAGAAAGGAATGTGGTATTTTATTATCGCCTGCTTTCATCTTTACTACCCGTAAAGCTTGTGATTAAGGTAATATTAAAAAAATATTTAAAAAAGAATAAGAGTTCGGTTCGTCTAGCAATATGAGATGTGCTGGATTCTTTAAATAAGATTATGAGTTCTAATAATAATATTATGAATATAGTAAGTTAAGTTAGAAGGGTGATTTCGTAATAAATATTTATTTTATTTGATTCGAATTAATCAGTCAATAAATTACATATAAATAGTTAAAAATTTCAAGGCAGAGCGAGTTGTTGCCTACCTCATTAAATGACAAACTAGAAACACTCCACTTGTGTGGACTTTGACCCATCTCAATTATACCTAAAGCTGTCTCACTCATAGGTTAGTCCCTACCAAATTTGGGATTGTATTCTTAAGAAAGATATTAAAAAATATTAAAAAACACGAATAATATATGAATATATTAAAATTTACATATCAAATTCATTAATTTAAAATTTATGTCAATTTAGTAAATTTTAACATATTAGAACACATTATTATGATATAAAAATTCTTTAACATGGAAGACTTAATAAGTGATGGAATATTAGTTATATAAAATTTTATTTTATTTTATTAAAGTTGTCATGATTTCAACATGTGGGATGACGTGTCTTTAAATATTTGATTGGGTTAAAATGTTATAGTTATCCTCAAGCTTAAATTATCATCATAACTAATAAAAGAGACAAAAGACAGAATCAAAAAGTAATTTGTTATTCTACATGCATCATGGTGTAACTTAACAGTATCAATCACTCATTATGCAATTATCACAGTACAGTATTTGATTTTTTTATGTTAACTATAATAACTAAGTTGAATTAAAAATATAATTTTATTTATTGTTAAAAAATAAAAGTAATCGACTATAAATTAGTCTAGTAAAATGAGGTATTATAGTTTTAAGTAATGTTATTATTTAAAATTAGATATTATGAATGAAGTTAAGTTGAGACGTGAGAAGATTATCCCACAATAAATTTTTACAATACTCGATATAAATCAATCAATTAATAAATCATATCGATGTTCGTAAAAAAAAAACGAGCCTTCACAAAAGTCATCGACTTCAACATGATGTGGGCCTAAGGTTGTGTGTCTGTGGGTGTTTTTAGTTTCTTTTGGTATCAAGGGTGGCCCTATCTCTTTGGTTTGACATTGGATAAGAGTGATTTATTTTGGCATATTGTCGACGGTCAACTAATGACAGCTATTGTACACGGTTTTAATTCAATTAATTCATCATTGGTCACAGCTTAATTTCTTTAATATATTAATGTGATTATAAGATAATATTTATTTATATTTTTTTATTTTTTTAAAAATGCATATATTTTTTATACACACAAATGTTCAAACTCGAATTTTAAGATAAACATTATCCTCTTTCTCACTAGAATTACTTATTGGGTTTGCAACTTCAATAATAATTAAATGCGAAATTTGACGTTCTAAATATTTAGTTTAGTGATAAAATATTTGCATTTTATGGTAAAAGACTTCTGATTTTAGGTCTAATCATACAGTTAATATCTATAATAATTGGTTGTTATCGTAACTCTTAGTCTAATTAAAATTATTATATATATGGAACACTACGATCAGTTCTGGTGGAAAAAGAAAATTTTATTATTCCTAATGGAGGAGTCTACCATGTGCGACGATCATCGATGAACACCACTAATGATGAACACCGATGAACACCATTAAATTAATTAATAAAAATTTAAAATTTCAAGGACTCATCATACAATTAATAATTATTTTAAAAAATTCAATTAACTTATTTTATACATATATTAAAATTTTATTTTTAATAAAGGTAAACTATATATTTAGTACCTCACTTATTTCCGTATTTCTATTGAACCCTCATTATTTAAATATTATTTCAATTTGACCTTATTCTTTATAAAAAAATAATTTAACCATCAACCTAAAACCCTAAACTATTAAACCTTAAACCCATAAACTCTTAAACATATACCCTAAACCATATACCATTAAAAATAATTTAAATCTCCTAAAATTAACACTATCATCTTAATGAATTGAATTATTTTTAATGGCAGTAGAATTTACAATATTATAATTAATCATAATTAATTTAATTATCATCGAAAATTCATGACCCAAATCATCGAAAACCCCCCAGAAAAACCCACGGAGAGCATGAGTAAAGTTTTCCTATGACGGATATCCATCCCTATTAATTGTCTTCACACGGTTCTTGAATGAAAACATCCGGATCGTCATTAAACATCAATACCATATCCGATTCAGGAACTTGACAGTCTCCAACATATTCTCTTAGCAAAATATAAGACTTCTCTTTTAAAAAACTAATGGCCTTCGTATCTGGACTTTGGAACAACCTTGTTCCTCCAAGAATTCGACGAGGGGGTCTTGCGTTTGAAATACTCTGAAGCTTCCATGGCGGAACTTACAATATCACAATTAATCATAATTAATTCAATTCATTAAGATGATAGTCTTAATTCTAGGAGAATTAAATTATTTTTAATGGTATATGGTTTAGGGTATATGTTAAAGAGTTTAAGGGTTTAAGTTTTAATAGTTTAGGGTTTTAGGTTGAGGGTTAAATTATTTTTTTATTATAAAGAATAGGGTCAAATTGAAATAATATTTAAATAATGAGGGTCAATAGAAATACGGAAAGAAGCGAGGTACTAAATATATAGTTTACCCTTATTAAAAAAATAAAATTTTAATATATATAAAAAGTTATTTAATTGAATTTTTAAAATAATTATTAATTGTATGATGAGTCCTTGAAATTTTAAATCTTTATTAATTAATTTAATGGTCTTCATCGGTGTTCATCATTAGTGGTGTTCATCGATGTTCGTCGCACGTTGTAGAATTTTTCATTCCTAATAGACTTGAATTCGAACAATTTATCTGCAAGATGTGTTTACTTTTGGTAAGAAAAACAAACATTATTACATGAGATCACACTAGATACTTGGAGTGGTTACCGTAGAAAACTTAATGTTGTTATTTCTAATAAACCTGTGCTAGAACAATTTGTTTGCAACACGTGTGCCTTATCAAAAGCTAAGAAAAATAAATTATATTATCACGAGATAACACCAAATACTCAAACTATTAAAACTTTTAACAACCATTAATCCTTCCAAATGATTTGTTTGTCATTATCATTACAATGTCAGTTAGTCTCAATGCAATTTTTCTATTGAAACAGAATGCTTAAGGCACAGAATCTCCAAGGCAGCCTCCCAAAAGATTTGGTTAAGTTCCCTTCCCTTCAAGAAATGTAAGTCCAAACTCTTGTCAACACCATGGGAATTCCTTCTTACAGAACATAAGTAACTGAAAACTGTTAATGTTGTTGCAGTGACCTCAGCCGCAACTTCCTTAATGGCACAATACCCCCAGAGTGGGGTTCCATGCAACTTGTCAACATGTACGTTCTATAACATCCTATGTTCATGTTATGATGCACCAAATGTATGAAAAATTGATGGTTGTTTTCAATGTTTTCCCATGGTGAAGTTAACATGATGATTATTTGCAGTTCTCTTCTCGGAAATCGATTAACCGGTCCAATCCCAAAAGAGCTAGGAAATATAAGTACTCTTACCAGCTTGTGAGTTTCTGTTGTCCAGTTCCTTGTATTTGTTCTTGAATATGGCTATTTATAGGAATCTTTTTATCAATATCAACTGACTCAATTTTGATTATGAAAAAATATCATGTAGGACAACTGAGTTCAATCAGCTTTCAGGACCTTTGCCTCCAGAGCTCGGAAATCTAATTGCCGTCGAAAGAATGTACGAGTTGATTTATTACTGCTTTCATTATGTTTGATTAAATGTCTGAATCTTCTTCATTGTCTAGTTTATCTGTTTCTTCGTAATTCATTGTTGTTATTGGTGTTTAGGCTTCTTAGCTCTAACAATTTTACTGGGGAAGTACCTGAAACATTTGCCAAGCTTACCGAATTGAAAGATTTGTAAGATTTTATTTTTCTGATTTATCAAGCTTAAGTTCTAGTTCTATATTACCATTCGAGTTCTAATCATTTCGGATTTCTCGACAGTCGGATTAGTGATAATCACTTCACTGGACAGATTCCTAGCTTCATCCAGAATTGGCCAAAACTTCAAAAATTGTAAGCTGAGCCCTTTAGAACCGTAGTTTATTCATTAGGACCTTTCTCTATCATTTACTTATTACCTAAATGGAATGTTGGTAATGACAGAGTAATAGAGGCAAGTGGTCTGATGGGACCAATTCCATCAGGCATTGGTGATCTTGAAAAGTTAACCGACCTGTAAGTTGGATATCGATTTTAATATTCTTCAAACCTACAAACCGGAACAGTGCAGTTATATATACTTATGAAAATTATTGATATACAGGAGAATCAGTGACTTGAGTGGAACTGATGCAACTTTTCCACCACTTAGTAGCATGAAGAAAATGAAGATACTGTAAGTAAAACTCCAAAATGAAGAAGATTCCATTAAACAAATATATCAAAAAATCAAATAAAATATGATAATGGTTGAATTACAGGATATTGAGGAGTTGCAATCTCGTCGGAAAGCTACCTGATTATCTTGGGGATATGACAACGTTGAAGACCTTGTGAGTCATAAATCTGATTTCCTTCCTTTCTGATATTGTAGTTTGCACACTGTTCTTGTTATATAACGTGTCCGACACTGGTATATTCAAACCTTTTATGTTTTCTCATATATGTGGCGGATCATACTTTCATTCCCATGTCCAAACATGTCCGGTAACAAAGATTTTCAACGTGCTTCTCAGAAATATTTAGGCCTTCTTTGTTTTCTTTTTGCAGAGATCTCAGCTTTAACAAACTTAGCGGAGACATTCCAAGCAGTTTTTCTGGCCTTATGGATGTGGATTACTTGTAAGTGATTGATATGATTGTTGATTTTCCTCACATTTCATATAATATCAAGCTGTTCTTGCTGATACCATGAATATAGTTACTTAATTGGGAGCTATAAATGGCTAATCATTCAATATCTATATTTAACGCAGAGTATTTGATTTTTTTAAGTTATGATCTTGAACAGGTATTTAACAAGAAACTTGCTTACTGGTTCAGTTCCTAATTGGATACTTGAAAAAGGAGACAATGTGTAAGATTCTCTTCTAAATATCCTTTTTTATGAGCTTAGTAGATTGTTTATGAAATGAAATGATAACATTCAAAAGCCTAATATCAATGCAGTGATCTTTCATATAACAATTTTGCTGCGAGCCAGGCGACACCTTGTCAACAGCGGACTGTGTAAGAATCTCATCTTCATTGTTTTTAATTTATTTTTACTTTTTTATTTGGTGGAGAACAAGTGTTTGTGGATGTTTTATTTATTATCCATAACTTTGCATCTGTAATTTTTCCTGCAGGAATTTGTTTGCAAGCACTTCGCGTAGCAATACCTCGTACGTGACACGACATCTTTTATTTCTCTTCTTTCTTAGGGGTATTCTTAAAGGTCTGTTTTTCTCAGACAAATGATATGTTGTTGTCAAGATGATGACATTTCTATGGATTTTTTATTGTTTCTACAGGGGAACTGTTTCTTGCTTGAGAAGTTTTGTTTGCCCAAAATGTAAGTAGAAAATTTTATAGATCTTAACAATGCTAAACTGTTTTCAGCAGTTTTTGATCTGTTGTTTGTCATGTTTCAGCCTGGTACTCTCTCCATATAAATTGTGGTGGGAGAGAAGTAGTTATTGGAGGTAATACCACATACGAAGATGATGCAGATGGAGCCGGGGCATCAAGATTTTACGAAAGCAGGACGAATTGGGCGTTCAGCAGCACTGGTCACTTCTTGGATGATGACCGTCCAACAGACACTTATATTTGGACGAATTCGTCGAAACTCTCAATGAATGATTCCAGACTATACATGAATGCACGCCTTTCTCCCCTTTCTTTAACTTACTATGGATTTTGTATGGGGAATGGGAACTACACAGTCAACCTCCATTTTGCAGAGATAATGTTCACTAATGACAATACATATAGCAGCTTAGGAAGGCGCATATTCGACATTTATCTTCAGGTAGCTATTCATTACAACATTATGAGCTTTGGGATTTCAGTGAAATTTTGAGTTAACCGGACTTAGCTATTTGCAGGGCAAGCTGGTGCAGAAGGATTTTAACATCGAGGACGAAGCAGGTGGAGTTGGTAAGGCAGTCATAAAGAAATTCCCTGCGGCGGTGACTAGTAGTACCTTGGAGATCCGCCTTCAGTGGGCTGGAAAAGGGACTACTGCTATTCCTGTTAGAGGCGTTTATGGTCCTCTTATATCAGCTATTTCCGTGAATCCCGGTATGTTGTAAATTGTTTCAACATTGTTCTCAACTATATGTTCATCATAGTTTCCGGTTAGACATTCTGGAAAACAATGTCATCAGCCATCCCATCTTTTTTAACTCTTGTTTAACTTTGTTCAAGCAGATTTTATACCTCCAGCAGAATGTGGTGGTAGTAGAGGCGGTATATCGGTGGGTGCAGTGGTCGGAATTGCAGCTGCATCAGTGTTTGCCATCTTTCTGGTTGGGGTATTACTTTGGTGGAAAGGCTGTTTAAGGCAAAAAAGCCAATTGGAAAAAGGTATTTGTAATGAAATCAGAGGCTTTAGAAGCTGTCATATAAAGTTCCTAATCTTGCTTTGCTTTGCTTTTTTTTTCCAGACTTAAAAGGTCTAGACTTGCAGACTGGTTCCTTTAGCTTGAGGCAAATCAAATCTTCCACAAATAACTTTGATGTTGCTAATAAAATTGGAGAAGGAGGATTTGGTCCTGTTTATAAGGTTATTATCAGCCACAAATGCTTTCTTCTTGTTACTTACACTCGGAACGTTTGTTTCGTAGTTCTTCCTCCAAATATTTTATTGTAAAGCTAAGCCTATAAAATCTCTTATATGCAGGCCATTCTGGCAGATGGCACAGTCGTAGCGGTTAAGCAGCTATCTGCTAAATCGAAGCAAGGGAATCGAGAGTTTGTGAATGAAATCGGAATGATTTCTGCTCTGCAACATCCTCATCTGGTAAAGCTATTTGGTTGTTGCATAGAAGGAAACCAACTGTTACTGATCTATGAGTATATGGAAAACAACAGCCTTGCTCGTGCATTGTTCGGTAGGTTTTAGCCATGCAGTTTACTTGATTGCCAAGTTGAGTCTGTTCATGTATGTATTATGTATAAATAAGCAAAACATGTCTGAAGGATTCTTTGTCTGGTTATTTCAAGGTCCACAAGAATGCCACTTGAAATTAGACTGGCCAACAAGACGGAAAATCTGCATCGGAATAGCTAGAGGTTTGGCATATCTCCATGAAGAATCAAGGTTGAAGATTGTTCATAGAGACATCAAGGCTACAAATGTGTTGCTCGACAAGAATTTAAACCCGAAAATATCTGATTTCGGATTAGCCAAGCTTGATGAAGAGGATAACACTCACATTAGCACCCGAGTCGCAGGAACTTAGTAAGCATACAAACCGATCAACATGCAAGTTGATGCAACATTTCAATCCAAAATCTTGAAAAAACTTTGTTGTTTTATGTACTGAAGTAAAGTTTTTAACTTTGCAGTGGCTACATGGCTCCTGAATATGCAATGCGTGGTTATTTAACTGACAAAGCCGATGTTTATAGTTTCGGGATAGTGGTACTAGAGATCGTAAGTGGAAAGAGCAACACGAGTTATCAGTCGAACTCGAAGGAAGAACGTTTCTATGTTCTTGATTGGGTAACGTTAGGATATTTCAATTCACCTGAAACTCATTCACAGCTAAAATCTTGAATACTATTTCACTTCAATTCAACTTTTCCAAATGTTTTTACAGGTTCATGTTTTAAAGGAGGAAGGGAAACTACTGGACTTAGTTGATCCAAGAATTGGCACTAATTACAAAAAAGAGCAAGTCATGGCAATGATCAATGTGGCTCTTTTATGCACCGATGTTAACCCGGCGGCTAGGCCTGCAATGTCCTCTGTGGTCAGCATGCTTGAAGGAAAGGCTTCGGTTCAGGAATTCGAAACTGAATCGAGCCGTTTCGCGGAAAGATCGAGCTCAAAGGCGATGGTGAAGAAGCTATACCAGCATCTTGAAGAAAACAGTGCCCCTGAGAGCCAGACACACAGTATGTCAGCAGTTGGGCCATGGATTTCTTCCTCATCATCGACTGCTGATCTTTATCCAATCACTATAACTTCTGAGTGTTGACAGAACCGAGACTCGGCATATTAATCGAATTGTGTCTTCAATGTTGATGGAAATGAAATGAGACTTTGCTTTCTGTTAATGTAAGTTACAAACGATAGGAAAATATATAAAAAAAAATAGTTATATATATATATTGACAAATCTTAATTCTAATTCTACCGAGATAGGAAGAAAAAAATAAATTCTGAGAAAGAAGATGTGCTTCTAGTGAGTCTAAAACTCATGAGAAAATTCTAGTGAGAGGCCGACTAAAAAGAGGCTAAAAAGAGACGGTACACAAATTCTTAAAAAAAATTGTAAGAATTTGTGTATCGACTTTTGTGTACAAACACAAATCCTTAAAAAATTTGTAAGAATTTGTGTATCGACTTTTGTGTACAAACACAAATCCTTACAAAAATTGTAAGAATTTGTGTATCGACTTTTGTGTACAAACACAAATCTTTACAAAAAATTGTAAGAATTTGTGTATCGACTTTTGTGTACAAACACAAATCCTTATCATTTTTAATTTTTTTTAAAACGGTAAGGTTTTGTGTATATACACAAATCTTTTACAAAATTGTAAGGATTTGTGTTTGTACACAAAAGTCGATACACAAATTCTTACAATTTTTATAAGGATTTGTGTACCACTTTTTTTAGCCTCTTTTTAACTCACCTTCTTTTAAAAATTTTCAAAACTCATAACCTAAAAGAATATAAGAAAATAAAGATGAGCAGCTTGACCAACCGACCAACCGTGCTTGCAAATTTTAATTAGAATTAAAAGATCAAAAGAGATATTAAATATTAAGTTAGCGTGTCATGTCACATTCTTTAATGACAGTTAACATCACAACAATAGTTTAGTGACCTCTAGTGTACTATGCTTTTTTGTATAACCATTGTTATCTAAATTATTCGAAAAATATTTTAAATAGCATCACAAATGCTCAATTTAGTTTGTTCCATTTACAATTTTATAAATTTTTAATATTATTTGAGGTACTTAATATTTTATCCTTAGACCAAGTGATATTTTTCTTAATTTTCTTTTGCGACTCTCACACCCAAAAAGCTTAATAAAAGTCTAACAAAAAAAACCATTGGCAGACAAGTCTTAAATGAAAACTAAATGCACTTGGAACTTTGAACGTCGGTCTATATCCATGCAGTGGTTGGTGTGAAATAAAAATCAATTTGAACACGTTACTTTCAAAAGTTTTTCCATTTCCACAAATCATTAAACAAGGGATGAATCCAAGTTTTCAGTTTCTATCACTAAAGGAATGGACATTATTTTCATGCACGAACTTTCCTACAACTTGCTTGCAAGGCCTTAGGAAGCAGTTGTATTTCATTTTTTTCCAAAAACATGTTTTAATTGGTGTATATTTTATTTAAAAAAATTAATTTAATGTTTAAAAGTAAAAAAATAAATTATATATCTATTTAAAAAATTATTTCGGACCTATTTTTTTAATTTATAAATCGATCACTACTTGCTACTCATGATATCATCATAATCATTTATATTTGGTTTACAAGTCAAAAATATTCCAATAGTTACAAGCATTGACTCTCTTGACTTAAAACCTATCGTTGCCTTTCTCTTCCTTTCCTCCTATTAATATAAAAAAAATCTGGGTTTGGATCAGATCGGATTGAGATGTATATGATATCAGATATCATATAAGTTTGTTCAAAGCCGATCCGACTTCATATTTCTCATTTTTTTTCTAATTAAAATCTGTTCAACGTTCCAAGATGTATTTTCCTGGCACACCAGTTTTAGCTTCGATCTTCATTGCTTGTTGTCTTGCAACTGTAACGTTGGGAGCTACACTTGCAGAAGACGAAGGTATTCGATAAAAAAACTGAGTCTTGACCAATGAAACTCCCTTTTTTTTAGGCCTTTGTAATTGATTAATAGTTGATTATATTTATATGTGCAGTGGAAGCTTTGAAAATCATAGGTAGAAAATTGGGGAAAAACTGGAACTTTGAGGCTGGGGTGGATCCATGCACCGGCGAAGACAAGAGCTGGAGAGAGGCCACAACATGGGAATATATTGTTAATAATGTTAGCTGTGATGATTGCTCCTCCAACAACACCTGCCATGTCGTCGGCATGTAAGTGTTTCTTCATTAATTTTACTCTTATCCTTTTTAATAATACACATAGTACATATAAATTGTTCGAATCCAAGTCAACTAAAGATAACGTGTTTACATATGATCTGCACAAACAGGGACACGCGCAAAATTTTATGTCAGATATATGAACTATTAGAGAGTTATATTAGAAATTTATAGTACGAAATTATAAAATTTTAGGGACGATGAGTTTTTAGTTGTCAAAGGCTATTTGGATGATAGTTTCCTTCCGCTTTTTGAGGATTGATTGATATTGAAGATGATTTGATGAATAGAAACTATTGGTTACTTTTGGGTGCTCTCGTTATGCCACTCGTTAAGAAATCAAGTTTAGAGTTTAGAATTAAGGTTTATGATTAGGGTTTAAGAAATTAGGGGCATGATATATTTTTTAGGGTTTATGGTTTAGGATTTAAAATTAAAATTAAGACTTATAATTTAAATTTTTATGTCGAAGCATAAAAAGAGGCACCGAAAAGAGGCAGAAAATTTTTGTCACATTTTGATAAGTTGGTTTGCCGGGACTCAATGGATCGAAATTGTCTACCCCTAACTATGTTCTTTTTGGTGCCCCACTTTGAAATAGTGGGTTTATGGTTAGAGTTTAGGAAATTAAGAATTAGAGGTATAATGTATTTTATAAGATTTAGGGTTTAAAATGTGAAATTTAAAATTTAAATTTTAAGCATTTTTTAGTATAGGGCATAGAAAAAAACATGTTTTGGGGTAGAGGATTTTTTGTTGGGACTCAATTATTTGTTGTGCGCTTTGTAGTCGGTTTCTATCTTTGATTAGCGTGTGTCGTTGTTGCGATTTTTTTATTGCTTGCCTTGCTTTCTGTATTGCGACTAATCGATCTTGTCTCCTTGTGTACCTCGAGTATGTTTATGCTTATGTCACGGGGCTAGACTTGTGCTAGGCTAATCGTGCGAGCCTTAGTCGCTTTCTCGGCTGAAACGACGACTAAGTCACCCTAAACACTCTAAGTGAGAGAATTTAGAGAAGTGCGGAAACATGAGAACTACGATGGCAAGTAAAAGTAAAGAGACAAAAGACTAGAGTGAATGCTGACTTGTATTAACTCTGAAGTGAAGTGTGTCAAATGAAGTGGGGGTGAGCCTCCTTTTATAGCTGCAACCCCCTACAATCAATGGTTGAAATACATTACAATCAACGGTCTAGATCTGAGCCTATCTTATCTACATCTCTGTTTGAATTTTAAACAAGAGATAATGTGGGATTTAATTACAATTATCATAAATGATAAGTAAGTTGCCTTATCGGAATTACCATGGTAAATGCTATGCCTTTACTATTTACCAAGGTGATTGGGCCAGCTTTCCTGGGTCATCTGGCAAGCCCAAAATGCTGTAAAGATGGTCTTGGACTACCTTCTCTGCACTTGTCTCGGTCGCGGGCTTGCGGTCCGTGACATTCTCCCCCACTTGATCTAGCGACGCCCTCGTCGCGGGGCTAGAATCAACTGGTTGGTCTACTCTCGAAATCTTTATAAGGCTTCGCCTGGTTCCCAACTCGGAATCGGGCA